>OW028666.1:7917500-8561250 GCA_932294365.1 Diachrysia chrysitis
AGGTCTTATCTTTAGCAAAGGTTGTTGAAAGCACGGAATAAGGACAAGCGCAAATAAGGCTTTGTTTAGGAAGTAATTAAGCGTAATAGGTTGCAAGATGGCCGACCGGAAGTTGGGGACGTGGTACAGATAGATCGTGAAGCTGGAAATACTTTTTAGTATTTTTCCTTTATTTAATTAAAGTTTTAGGGAAATTCTCGTAATCCATACTAAATTTTAAAAATTCCTAATTAACTCATTCTGTACTAAAGTATCTAAAATCTAATGAAATAGTAATCAAGTTATTGCTGTATTAAGCACGACTAACTTGAGTCGACAGGTACCACATTGTCATTATGGTATGCTAACAAAAAAAAAAACATGTTTAAATTCGAATCATCACCATCAACACGAGTTTATACCACAGACCACTGAAAGCCTCTCTTATTTGAAGCAATCAAGTAAGGTGAGAACAATAAAGATCTTCCCATAATATATGATGTCAATTTACTTTAGAAAAAGATTTGCGTTAAGAATTTTGTTACTGACTCTACACGTCCAGGTGTTCAACCAAACCCCTCACAGACATCTTGTTGTCCAGAATTATATGGATCCGGGGAATGTTTTATGTAATAGTGTCCAGAAATTTAAAATAAAAAGATTTGTTATAGTGATAGGTATCTTAAATAATATATATTATTTATAATATTCATAATTAAGCTTTTTTTAAGAAGTCTACCGCAGTTAGCCTGAGCGCAGGGTTTGATTGCTTCACCGGCCTTTTTTGCGAAACCATAAGGGCCTCCAGCCAGAGCAATAGAAAACCTAACTACGTTAGCACCGTTCACTAAGGCACCCTCTGTGGGGTCCGGACCTCGATTTAGTGCATTGTTGCGTTCAGAACACATAAGGTTTGGTTTGCTTGATAATCAATTTACTATTTTGATTGAAGTGTTGTCTGTAAGAGCCTCAGATTTACAAGATTCCTAATATTTTTCTGTATGTTTTCCACAAATGACAATATTCGTGTCAACATCTTTGTATTTAGAAACGTATCCTTTAAAGTAGCGTAGACATTGGTCAATTAAAGAGAATGGTAGCAAAGTTGTACATGTGATATAAAGCGGTATTGTCCCTCGGATAAATACTATTTATTTAAGTGCATTTAAGTAAGCAACGTGCGCTAGTCAATCTGTCTCTTGGATGATGATATATAATTGCTTCGCGATAGTGATCGAGAAAGAATCCTTTTAAAACTTCATATTCCCAAGTAATTAAAGAATATTATCCTCAAATTAAAATCACAACTCTAGAAGCAGAATTATACACCAACATTACGAGTCCCATGGTTTCATAACCCCATAAAAGCCATCATAAACATGTACCATAAAACTGGACAGCGCATCCAATGTAGTGGGGGGACACGTCCGGTCCCATTTCCGCAGGGAACTCTGATTCCAAATAACTTTACGGACTATTTCGTGTTTGTTTGGTTTACTCAGTAGTTTAAAGTTTTTTTTTGTAATACCGTGATTTTTATTGTTAACTTGCTCCACCCGCTTAGGTGGCGGTTATCTCGCCAAAAAGTAGCCTATGTCCTATATTGGGATCCGTGCTTACCCCATACCAAATTTCATCAAAGTCAGCGGTTTAGTCGTAAATGCGTAACGCGACAAAAAACAGAAAGACAGACAGATAGAGTTACTTTGGCATTTATAATATTAATATTAGAATGGATTGGGTTTTAGGATGTACAACCTAGTCATCTAAATTTGGATTATATAACTGACGAGTTTAATTACTCCAATTAGGAGTCATTTGCTGTATTTTGATTTGTTAAAGTTCGTCTAATATACTTGTAAAGAAAACAGGATACGTAACTTTTATTATAAAACTCTTAAGGCGTCAATCACACAAGCTGTTACAAAATAAAATCTGTCTAAATGCCTCCGTCTAACTTACTTCTCTAAACAGAAATGTTGCATCAAGTAAGAAAAGTCAAATTTTAAGACAAAACATAAAATGTGTAGTAGGTACAAACACCCAATTGCTCAATAAAGAGGGACCATCAAGAAATAACTACACTAAGATACCTAACCCCAAATTCCGTCAGTCATTTCCTGCAAACCCTTCTCTAACCCCTATTCCAATTACCGGTAAAAGGGCATACAGTGGTGCTATTCCGATACATTACTCGATAATACAAGTGCAAGGACGCAGCCGTCATGCGCGAGCGCACCCCCTCCAAATGTCGAGCGTTGACGTCGAAATGCAGGTATACTGTCCAGTAAAATAGTTGGTAGTTGGTCTAGATGTGTATAGAGGTATACCTAATAACAATTTAATGCTTTCTGCAAACAGGAATATGTATGATGGGAACTGCAAGAGTTAAAAGAGAGAAATTCATTAAATGCTTCAGGAGGTGTTAATTTGGGCCATGGAGAATGGTAGATGGTATTCCATCATTGACTACATTATCCTACATATAAAGATCTGGAAAAACGTCTTGTTGACTCCTCGCGTGACCCAAGGGCTGGCTTTTACCTTAGACAAAAAATTTGCATTGCCAAACAACGTGGCAATGCCGCCAGCCTTTTGGGTACACTTCTAGTCGACAGCGATGTGGATGAATTTTTTGACGCTATTTTTTTTGAGATTTTATTAGTTACTTATAGTTTAGTTTTGTAAGATGAATACTGTTTTTATGCAGTCCTTTTTATCATTACTGCAGCTTATTAGCTACGTGACAATAGAGGTATCATAAAACACGGATATTTTTTTCGGAATAAAAGCCAAAGTATACTTTATATATATTTTTTTTTATACTAATCTAAAAAAATATATAAAACAGAGCCAGTAGGAATCTGGATGTAATATTTATAACACCATCAATAAAAACAAATATTGAAATAATCACTGAATATCAGATTTGATGATACTCCTACATCGAAATCTTGAGGAGTAAGTAAAGTCAGGTTATTCCTAAAAAGATAGGTCAAGAGAAGGATTCCAGTCAGTTTGACCCCTCGAGGGTTAAAGCACAGGTGCAAGGACGCTCCCGTCACGCACAGAAGCACCCCCTCACATTCAACCTGTCACTTTTTATAACCATTTAATTATTAGTAACCTTTTAGTCACGTCCACGTCAAGGTTTTGTCCAAGCCTGTCTATGGGTATTCTATGCTGGGCATAAGCTAAACTATTCCTTCTTAATTACACCAAGTCTCTGTGTTCTTGATCAAGAGCATCCAGACCGACCCAGCTTAGCTTTTTGTATCTATATATCTATCTTTCAATTAATAGAAATCAATTGCCACATGTAAAATGGAGCATCGCTTAAGGACGATTCGACTGATTTAGGCCTTTTTTTTTGTTGTTTCTATTTGTCAGAACCTGGTTTGTATATCCGAAAAATTAAAATAAATACGAGGGAAATGTCAAAAATTTACTGGCTGTTGGGTCAGCAAGTTTGATATATATAGGTAACATAATGTGTTGAACAAGCAACGTATTTGTGAGATGCTGCATTGATTGCCAATAGTACGCCCATGTAGGGCATACTACAATCAGGTTTAATTGTTTGTGTGTATTATTTGCTCATAGATTTCGAAATTCACATAATGCATTGAAAAAAATATTTGTAGCAGTGAACAATAAACATTATTTAAAAAAACTGTGTGATTTATACCCTGTTCTAATTAAAATGATGAATATATTGACTAACAAATTGATGAAAGATAGTCTGAAAACAAAATTTCTTGACTGTTCCATTTATTTCTGTACGGGGAAAGGTTTTCTAATATTGTGGGCATTAAATGCACTGAAGCGGTTCCGACTCAAAACACGAGAACCTACAAAAATCGCTGTCATAAAAATATATTTAAATTGCCGCAAATCCCATAACGAAGCTAAAATATAGATAATAATCTACATAACTCCCATTATCCTTATACCATACGATTACCCCATAGCATCACATAAAACTAAATATGTATGGGACACAGACCGTGACGGAGTGGGGTTGGATCCTCCGTCCTTTGTTTCATGGGAAATGTATGGGAATTCGCCTTTTTATGTTTAAAATACCCATCTGCTGAAATATTTTTGAGTAGCTATGAATTGGGGATTCCATTTTGGGGTTTAATAAGGATAAAATGGTAATGGTGGTGCATGGGAATTTGTAAAGACGTGAAGGAAATTAAAAGGTTAATGTGTTAGGAACCTGTGTATTACATTGTTATCAGAGGAATAATTTATTGTTAAGTTCAGCTCAATATTGATTAATATTAACACAAGAAATGCATTGTTACATTTATCACAAACATGGTCCTTGTAATATCACTGATATATGGGCCATGAAATCATACGACAAATATTTTGTGTGATGCGCAGATATTTTTATCGGAGTGTGTCATTTTTAACATGAAAATTCATCTCATGAAAATTAAATACTCATTCACGATAAAGGAGAAAATCTTTGAGAAAGCATTATCTACCCAAATAAAATGTTAAATATTTGCTTCTTAACACGACATTTCCCATTCCTATGTCATTACGTTGTTCCCACAAAAACCCCATATTTTCTTTTATACAAAAACAAGGAAATATAAACTTATAATAATAAAGTTTTCGAGATAATAAACCGCAGACATACAGCAGGGCAGACCGGAGGTGAGATTACCATGCGACGACCGGATGCTCCGCCGCCGCCATTGTGTTCGGCCATCTTGTATTAGTCGTAAAAACCTTTGATATTTTGTATAGGTGTGTTATTGTGATGGTATTAAATGCTCACTTGATTGGCTCAAATCGCATAAACTCCTGGGACCTATGGGTCACGCCAGGCTCTTTTTAACAATCAAATATTACTTGTTTGAATTAAAGACTTTTGAAGACCATTTCAGAGTTTTTAATGGAAATTATTGATACCTATTTTTTAGCGAATTGGTTCTTGATATTCTGTCCTGTCTTTTTAATATTTATACTTTATATTTTTCCGTCAATTATACGTTTTTCTTCTGTTAGGCAACTTTGATTTTTGTTGTTGTTTGCACAAACACCTAAGAAACAAATCGTTGTCTGGAACTAAAACTTTGACATTATTCAATTTTAATTTAGGACGTTCAAATTTAACTTTAGGTATACAAACATTCCCTGATACTAAATCCAACATAGAAATAATAAGTACAGTTATGAAGGAGGTGAGATATCATCAAAAACTACAATTCCAAAGGCGACAGGAAACAAAAGCTAGCAGCATTATATGGCATGATACCAATTAACTCTTAGTCAATGCAAGATGTTAACAGTTAACTTAGGCAATTCAGAGTTTAGATTAAATTCTCGTCTATAGCCTTGTGATGTTGCACCACTGCACTTGCTTTCTGATCATTATTTAAGTACACATTATGAGGATTTCAAACTTTACTATTGAATACATTTTGAACTGACTGATATGTTTGAAAATGATTTATAGATAATTATTGCAAAATTATAATTTTAAAAACTGATGAAAGAATTAATTATTTTTATAGGTACAGTAAACTACATTACAGTAATTGTTATTACCATGTGATGGTCAAGAAGACAAAAACTGCAACATTAACTAAAAAAATAAATTTTTATTTTATTAAAAAAAAATCTTTAGCGTTTTGTTTTCGGCTTCATTGCCATCCTAAATGATAAAAATAGTCTAAAATATAATGAAGATTATTACCTATTCTAGGTAGGTTACTATGGAGTATAAAATATTATTCATATTGCCTATTGCAGATACTAAATTGTTGATTACTGATAAGTAATGATAACGTCTACTATTGTATACACAAAGTAGCTTTACCTAACGTCTAGTAAATACCTAATTAATGTAACTATGCAACACAATAATTTGCAATAAATATTAAGGTTTTACATAAGCGCAATAAAAAATATATATGTTAATAACACAAGCCAGACGCAACATGACCAGTTAGTTACAGCAACCTGTTGGACCGCCTTTCTAAAATCTCGACAATTACCCGGCAAAACGGGTTTCAAAACGCAAAAGATCTATACGATATGCGTACGCGCATCGCCGTCAGCCAATCACAAGCGAGACGGCTGCGTGCGCGTTCGAAATCACGTACGAGTGTATAACACATGTCGTGCATGTGTGTGTTACATGCAGAGTTACGTTGGCCATCGTGTTGTGTGAATATAGACTTTATGTCTGCAGTTTAAGGTTGTCGTGTTTGTTTTTTGGTTGCATTTAACAGTTGGTGGTTTATGTCGTTTATTCTTTTACATAGTTAAGTACAATTCCGTGGCTTATGGGTTGAGTCATTTGCAGGAAGTATAAAATTTGGTTGTTTTTTTTGTACAATTGTCCTATTTTTATTGTTTAGAAGCGACAATATAATGACTTTGAATTTGAATATTTCCTGCCATTTTTGTTGATGACGATATTTTAAGTGTTTCAATTTTATTGTTCTTTACCTAGATAACGAGTGTGGTTTTTATAATGTACATGTACATATGTGTCTTGATTTTAAATGATCCTACAGTATATGTTTTAGACCACATTTAGTTATGATTGGAGATTAGTGTTTTAAGTTTCAGATGAAGCATGTTAACGATAATGAGTTTTAAAATTATACTGCTGTTTTTTTTTTAATATTAACCGCAACACATAAATTTAAATTATTTTTTTCTTATAAATACTTATTTTCTAGCTAGCAATTATAAAGCTATAAAACCCTTTAAGAAAACTTTCGCCGCTAATTAAACATAATTTATCTTATCTTACAACTTTCACTAAACAAGATGTAAGTGTCGGTAGGTATGTATGTTACATATGTATTATGCTTATTAAATACTAGCGCCCCCCCCCCGGCTTCACACGGGTTTTATTATACACATAAATCTTCCTCTTAAATCACTCTAGATATTGCTGTAAATTGCATTAAAATCCGTTGCGTAGTCCAGCGCGACCGACTTTTTTATAATATATTAAGATAAGTGGAAAGACGAATATATACTAGTTAAATGAAATTTCAACGTATGTTTAAGTTAATTTAAAAAGGTATAAGATATTATTTCATATTTTTACATTATTTTATGTTAGATTTGTTTGATCGACATAACATAATATGATTATATCCTTGCTAATATTATAAATGCGAAAGTAACTCTGTCTGTCTGTTTGTCGCGCTTTCACGCCAAAACTGCTGTACCGATTTAAATGAAATTTTGTACACAGATAGTCTAGAGCGTGAGAAAGGACATAAGCTACTGTTTGACGCGATAACGGACATCCACACTGGCTGAGCCGCGGAAAACAGCTAGTTTAGAATAAAGTAGCCTCCTTTAATTAAGGAAGCACAGGTAACTGTAGAACTGTTTTTTTATAGTATTTATGGTGTATTCTTTGTTGGAGACGAAATGAATAAGTCAATAAATAAACATCTGCCTGTAATCAAATTGTTCCAAGCACTGATCATCATGCCATAGATGTTGACGTTAATGTTTGTAAAATATTGATGTCCTTATAGCATAATGTGCAGCAACGATTAATATAAATTTTATTTAAATTTATCAAAATCAGTTTAATTCAAATGAAAATGCATTTTTAAGTCGTCTCTCTAAAAATAGCAACGAATCAAAATTACCTTCACCACAACATTTTTCACAATAAATTGTTATATGCATAATTCTACTTACAACATAAAAATAAAGCAAAGCTGAACGTGTGCTCATAATTTAATACATAATTCGTATCTTGCATCAAAATTCTACAGCCATACATAAAACCATACGCCAATCTAATAAAAGCCTCGTCGTCCAATTTGCTAGAGGCATACAACACATGTAACGAACGCACCCAAACGCCTCGCAATTAACTTAAACCGAACGCACCCACTCACACAAACACAGCGCCCCACCCACCAACACTGCGACCTATCACGACGCGCCGCTCTCAAAAACGACCAATCAGAAGCTTTCCCTCGCCCTCCATTGCGTTTCGAGCGTTCCCATTGGCGGGTTTCGTAACGATCTTTTTCGGAGGGAAAATTTCGGGTGGTTTATGAAATCTCGGGGCTTCGCAGATGGTCGTTAGGTACTTTATAGAGGGATTGAGTTTTTATGTTTTGTATTTATGATAATATCGTTATGGATGGCACAAGAGCTTTTGCATAATGACTGGATAACGTCGTTTAAGGGTTTTGGATGGTGGAGTTTGTTTTAGGATCCTATGGGATGAGTATGATTGGATGAAATTGATGTTAGGGTTGTGTGGTAGTAATACCGGTTTATAGATGTGGTTACATCTTACATACTCACATACATTATGCTAATTAAAAAACATGGCAATTTTTGTAAAAGATCTTGTGCGAAATTTAAAAGACCAAAAACAGATAACTATTTTTTTTCATGGAATATACATATTAGCCGTAAAAAGCATAATGCCAGAGTTATCTAAATATCCCAGTACCTAAGTAATGTCATTTATATGTAAATTTTAAATAGAGCCATATTCCAGCAGACAGCTTATTAACATTTCAGTGTCTGGTCTAAAACCATAAAGATCATACCTAACTGAGTCATTGACCCTACATTTTTCAAAAAAATATGCGAATTAATTACATTTGTAGGTACCTACCTAAGTAAGTAAATCAAAGTTGAAATAACTTCTAATGAATGTGGCAAATATTATGACGATGATTTTTTAAAGATTTTAAATACTAGCTATTGTTCGCAGCTCTGCCCACATGAGTCGGCGGAAAATAGCCTATTTCTTAAGATTCACGCTTACTCCATACTAAGTTTTATCCAAATCGGTTTAAGGTTATAGCCGCAAAAGCCTCACAAACCGAGGGACAGAGTTAGTTAGAGTTTAGCATTTATAATAGTAGTATGGACTACCAGATTCAATGGTATTATCCTTTTCTTTATACTAAAAAGAATAAAAAGTATACTGCTTATGTGTTAATCCATATCTAAATAGGTGGTTGTGTGTTAAAAGGGTGTTTGTAATACCTTCGTTGTCTCTGAATTCCATAACACAAGTGCTTTAGCTACTTACTTTGGGTTTAGAGCAATGTATGTAATGTTGTCCACATTTATTTATTTATTTATAAATTAACTGAGTGCCAAATCCGTTTAAGGATCCATCCTTCTAGAAATCGTGTATTTAGACATAAATAAGTACAGTCCCTTTGCTGTTTTGCTGTCTAAATGCTTACAGAAAACAGGCCAAGTGGGAGTCGGACTAGCGTATAAAGGGCTTCTTACCATCGTACAAGATTTATGCCGTTAAAATAGCAAAAAAAAAACGAAAAAATCACTTCCTTTTTATGTGGGTTTAATATTTATTTTTTATTATTTCTGTGGAATTTCAACTCTCTAACTTACTATTTATTACCTACAATTTACAATACATACAGCCTGTTGAGAGACGGACGGACAACGGACGCTTAGTAATAGGGTCCCATTGAAACCATTTGGATGCGGAACCCCTAAAAATAGCAACACATCTGCAGATATCACAAACACTTTTAGAAGAGCTAACCAATACCTTGAAAGAATCGAGTTAAGAAAAGATCTTGAGTTAAAAGAATATGGAGGTAAAGAGAGCAATTAGGATCTCTCTTAATGACTCTCCGTAATTATTATATTCGACGATGATACAATATTATAGGAGGACAAAAAAAAATGATATTTTCTGAACACCTATTAAATCTAATGAGGAGCTTATTCTGGTTTAATTATTTTTCTCAATTTAGTTTAATGATATTTTTTCAAAATACGGTCTTAAATCAATCATAAAACTTACATGTATAATATTCCATCATATTTTGGTTGTATCTGTAAGCGGCGGATAAATCCACTCCGCCGCCGGCCCTTAGCCCAAATAGGGCCGCGAAAGTGGCCTTACTCTGGCCCTCCAGCTTGAACACTTTCGGCACAACACTATTTGTAATTTAAATATAAAAAAAAAACACTTAAAAGTGTCTTTATCACCAAAAATAACCGTTACTTAGACGCCATTTTGAGAAATTCTAATTTCAAAGTTTGAAATCAAGTCACTAATTTGGCGTTCGTTCGGAATTTTATCACATTTTTATTTATTTTCTATTTATTTACTTTTTTATTTCCACTTTTTTACATTTTCACTTCACCACACGATTTTAAGGTTTTTAATGTCCGTTAGTTAAACTGTTATTTAAGTTCTCTTAAATTGAAACTGAAATAGACTATTTAAATTAGCTAAATCTTGATTGCGCTTGTAATTAGACCATCGCCAAAGCTATCACCAATAAACTAACTTAAAACGGAGATCGTTACACCGATTGGTTTTCGCAGATTAAAAAAAAACTACCAGGAAACGTAAAAAAACACTTATTTGTCGAAACTACTTGGTTAATTTCAATGCACTAATGGTTTTAAAATAGAGAAAAAAAAATAGAGTGGTCACCGTGAAAGCGGCATGAAAATCGGAACGATGATTGGTCAGTAACAACGATTCGTTTGGATCAATTTCGCCGGTTTTTCGACGATTTGTACGATTTTCCGGTGTTTGATCACTATTTTGCCGGTTCAATTGATACAGGTGGATACTATGAGGCGGGTTTTCTCACGAGAATGAAGATTTTTAATAACCAATCGATTTTGATGAGGAAGTTGTGAATTACGCGTGTAGTTTTGTTATTGTTTGAGTTCGTTGGCGAAAGTTTTGGGTGATTATGGTGGCCGATTAGCAATAGGCTTAACTTTCATGGATTAGGTAGAGTCTTTTTATTTGTTTATGGATCATGGTTACTGCGTTACGAAAGTGCTGGTTGATTCCTGGGATTTTGAACTACGTTTTATATTTATTGTGTTAACAAAAGAAAACAGTATTGCTCGTTTATGTTTGGACAGTATTTTTGTAAAAAAATAAATATATTGTAGGATGAATGTACATGGATTAAAGTACCTATGTTCTTTTTTTTTGTATGTTTTATAATTCGTAATTTAGTTTTAAATAACTTAGTGCCCCAATGGGTTAATACTAATTATTTTATGGAGTATATATATATATACTTTATAATTGTTTTCACTTTGATATTACACAATTTTATTGTATAGTTATGATAACACTCACACATCACACAGGCACTAAAATCACACCTAATTTAGTCAAAATCACAAAAAAAAAACACTTTTTTCCAAGTAAAATCGTTTAAATCTCGATTAAGACACGTCTAAATCGATCGCCAGACAATCAAACACAGATAACTTAGTCTCGATTTTGAGGTATATTTTACGGTTGGCGGTCATAATCGACCGATTGTGACAAGGGATCGGTTTTCTTGTCATGTTAGTCCGTGGGATTGTTTTAATATTTTTTGTAATTGCGTCATGATACGTCAGTAGAGGTGTGAGATGACAATTTGAGTCAGACAATCAAGATAAGTAGGCACAAACAAAAGTGAATAGGTATTATGTTTGGTTTGCATACAAGCCTGTGCTCTTACTCTCAAAATTAATTTTAATTCTAATTCAATGCCAATGCAAAATTGATATTAGTTTAGCAGGCAAGAGATAAAGTTTTCTTTTAAAAAATGCTGTCTATGGGAGGAACTGACTGGAATCTAAACATTGACAGTATTCCTTTGTACTGTTGTCTTAGAATTAAAATTAAATTTGAGAGTTTTCTTAACATTTAATATGTTACACTTATTTTTACTAAAGAGCGAGTGAAATTCTCCCCTTTAGATCATTTCCCTGCCCTGTTCCCAATAAAATTATTTGAATCGGCGCAATGCGTAACTTGAGTTTGAATGATTGACATACAATTTTTGAAAATTCTCGTTTAAAAAATGTATTTATAACTTGATTTTGCAGCTTGAAATTTATCTGTGAGAGTAACAAGTACTAAATTAAATAGGTTTTAATTAACTATTGTTTACATCCTCAATGGTATTAAGTATTTTAATTTCAAGCTTTTCTTATCAAATGATTAATAGATTCTACATTAAAATTGAATTTGGAATCAGATAAGCAGTTAATTGCCGTCAAGATTTTTATAAATAAGGTCAATAATATTATCGATTTTATTGGTTATTAAAGCTTTATTTCTTTGATATCTGCAGTTCCACTGAATCCTATAACATGTAATTATATTATATGTAGTTGTATGTAAGCATAACATTCACACGGGGCGTGTACGGTGATCCGATACATTATACGGTGTCGGCATTACATGCAGTATTGTTTTACATAACCCGTATGTTATGTAGGTACTTGCATATAAGGCATTACTTGTAAGACTGCATTAATAAAGTAAGGAATATTTTAGACCGAACAGATTTTTTTTTGTTATTGATTTTTTTAAGTCACAAAAAGGAAGTAAAATTTTATTTGTTCTGTCATAATTTTAATGTTTAGATATTGTGAAAATCAGTAGGTATAGCTTAAGGTTTTAGGATTTATGAGATCACAAGCACAATCAAGAAAAACAAAAACCTTTTTATTCACACTTCACTTCACATGTTCTTAAATAAAAAACCACCAATACAAAAAAAACAGTCAATGTAGGACTTTTAAATTTAACTCACTATTATAACAGTCCAAAAAATGTCTCGTCAATACACGGTATTCATATCATATAGCGATCGCTACCGATGTGTAGTTACTATAAATTATAACGATTATAAAAAATCGCGTGTCGCGTTGTAGCTCGCGAGTTGACGCGACAACGGACCGCGCGGCGTCCGCGGGTACACTGCCGTCACGTGGCGGGATGATCCGAATTATTCTACCCCGGGGGTGAGATTTGGCGCCATCTTTATTTTTAGTTTGCAAAATTTTGGGGTTATATTTTTATGCAAGTGTTTTGTTCGGTTAGAAAAATTTTGTTAACGCGATAATTAACCAGAAAAATCGTAATTATGATTTTGAGGCATTGTGCTAGAGATTTTCACATTATGTTTTTAAAGGATGCATAGACAATTAAAATATAAGTTTAATTTTCAGAATGGAAGATCAAATCTATTTTTTTTTTTATATTACTTTGTGAGTTACTTCGTATCTTCTTTAAAAAAGTAATACTTACTTAGATGATAATAATACATGTCCGACAAAAACTAAAAAAATATTATCTGAGCCACTTATGGCTCTTATTATAACTAAACAGACTGTCTCATAAATATTTAATGCAGGAAATATGAAATTGCTTAGACTTCACTCAAAGAGTTAATGATGATTTAATTTCTGCCAAGACAATGACCAGTCGCGTGTTAATTGAGATCTTAACCATAAAATTACATTTATAGAAACTCAATCAGGTCTATAATTAGCGAACGATTCCATCCGCTTGTTAGTTTCAAAGGCTTTTTATAAGGTTAGGCAGATTTGGATGAATTTATTATTTTTCGATGCTATAGGTTGTTGGCCAATATTTCAGACATACAACTGAGGTTTTTTGTTTCCTGATTTAGTTTGAAATAAAAATAACAGAGGTAATTTGATTGACTCGATTACACGTAAAAAATTAAATGTAAAAAGGAAGCGACTTCAATGTAATTTATAATTATGGGACAAATATAATATAAATAAGATAAATATCTAGCCAAACGCCTCGTTGACACTTCGCGCGACTCAAGGGCTGGCTTTTACCTTGGACAGAGGATAAACATTGCCATACAACGTGGCAATGCCGCCAGCCTTTTGGGAACACTCCCAGTGGACAGCGATGTGGACAAATTTTTTTATGCCATATTTTAGGTTTATGTTTAATTAGATTAGTTTTAGTTTAGAAAACTATCAACAAGTAGAAAAATTAAACCTTCGGAGCTTGTTTTTAATAAGATAAAAATATTTTGACAATCACGTGACATTAGATTGGACACGTGACAGAGATTGACAAATACAAGAAACTAAGGTAAATACGTTTCCTACTACTACCACGTAAGCGAAATTTGATATTACAATTAGATTAGTTTTGTCACTAACATAGATTCAAATATGAAATTGGATAAAAAAAACTCAGTAAAAAATAAAAATAATCTTTAAAAAAATAAGTTTCACAAAAGCGACGTGCAATTTTGGAACGCGCCTCTGTGACATCGCTCCCCCCGCGCTCCCCTCCCCTCTGGTTATCTGTACGGCTGGTACGAATGATAACGATATGGATATCATTTTAATAAAGCTTTAAGGGTTCAGCAGCGAAATGTTAAAACGGAAGAATGACATGTGTGTGTGAACATGGCAATATTAGTTAGTTATTCAAAGAACAAAATGTAGTCATCAGGCAATTGTACCAATGTGACTTTTTCAAAGTTATAATTATGTACTTTCTTAATTATTCTAAGACATCATTGGCAAACGGTAAAGTTTTCCTTTACCGTTTGCCATCGTGAGGAAACCTAGATTCCAAAATTTGGAATCTGAAATCGCCCGCAAGTGAGCAAGCGTGGTGATCAATGTTCGTTCCTTATCTATATGAGAAGAGGCCTGTGCCCAGCAGTGGGACATTTATAGGCTGGTATTATATTATTTATCTCACCTATCAGTTTAGACAGATTCATCTGGATACCAGTACTGTTCATGGAGCTACTGTCTATCTGACCATCGCAATTTACCTACTGCAAAGGAAAGTATACTTTTAAAATCTTTTTAAATACGACTCCCGCACTAGTTAATTTAATCACCGTCTCGTGGGCGGCTTACACAAAGAACACACAGACTTATAATAAGTCATTGTGGATCATACTATTTGGGATTTAATCTCCTAGAGTCTGTGCGAAAAGAGATGACTGGGACTGAAGGCGCTACTATGTTTAATAACCGTATTTGTTATGTTAAAAACACTCTTGCAAGAATCAAAATATTTTTATTTCAAGTAAGACTTTTCATGCACTTTCAAAACGTTAAATGACTCTAGTTGCGCGGTTCCAAAATGTCACTCCTATGGAGAAGAAGCAAGAAACTCCATAGATTTTTGTAGCTGCATCATTATAGTGCGAGTGTAACATCTGGATTTTTATAAAATTATGTTAGAACATAATGATGATTCAGATGCCGTCTTCATAATTGTTAATTTTTTTTTAGGAAGAAATTTACGCAGTTAGCCTGAGCGCAGGCTTTGACTGCTTCACCGGACTTTTGGCGAGAACCTTAAGGGCCTCCAGCCAGAGCAATAGAAAAACTAACTACGTCAACAACGTTCACTAAGGGCACCCCCTTATGGGTTCGGACCTCGACTTAGTGCGTTGCTAACAATCTTAATAAGGCAAAAACAGCAAGGGAGGGCTGGATCTAAGTTTTTATTATTTAAGGACATATTTTTATTGCTAGTTTGGCCGGCTCAGGCCCGCTTGATCTAGGGAATAATTGTTACATGGTATGATTTTAGTGTTACCATATATGTTAGTACCATTTAACGCCACGACGATTCTCTTTCCAAAGACTCAAATCTGTAGATAAATCAAATTCTCAGTACAAAGGCTTTCTATTGGTTCTGTAATATTAATTGATGTAAGCTATTAGTGATGCAGTCGGTTAATGTAAGCGGTATTATGTATGACAAATTGATTTTACTGATAGATAGGTAGGTACTGGGTGAGTGGGTAGACTACGAACTTCTATGATTTTCGTTTTAATAATTTTTTTTAATATTTTTTTCATAGGTATTTTGTTTATATTGGACATTTATAATTCATATTTAGGTAGCAGTCGTATTTTTTTATTGGTTTCTTGTAAATATTGAACTTTCATACCTAGGTAGCAGTATAATAATATTATTAACTAAATAAAAAAAAACTAAAATGTACTTTTTATTACTAGTAACATCATAATTTATCTTAGTATGTAGTTAAATATTGTGATGCTTTTTAATTATATTTTTCCTTTTTGTTTACCTATTTTCCACTTTTCGTATTTTGTGCGAAGTCCACATTCTACGTAGTTAAACTGATCTTAGATATTAGTTAAGTGAGTTATCTATTATGTTTGCATTGGATCTTATGGTTCATTAGTAAAATATTATGGAATTATATTATTAATCACTTGATTAATTAATTATATAGCTATATAATATTTATTTATAGTATTATTATGACATTTATAAATAAACCTACTCTTTCTCTCTTACTCCTTTATTTCTCGCTTTCTTTTTCCACATCTAGCACTGAACCTGTATACCTATCCTATCTACTTTACTAATCAACTGTAGGTACTCAAAAACAGCCTCCATTCGTCCAAAACAATCACTTCCGTTTAATTAAAAGCGAAAAAAAGTAAAAAAATACACCTATAAATATTAACAACCTTATCCACATAGACATAAGGTTTAATTTTGTATGAAAGAAAAGTTCTACGATTTTCATTGATAACTCTATCGGTTTTTAAGTAAGTAAAATTGAACTTTGTTGCTGTTGTAATAAAGATGACTTTGGTTTGCTGTAGACCAGTTTTACAATAATGTCATTTGAAATTTTCATCTAAAAGGGGATAAGTTAGAAATCACTTTTTTTATAAATTATAAATAAGGTTAAATTAACTAATACTTAATTTAACCTTTATAATACAGACATAAAAAAAGTAAACTTTGCTACGTACCTAGATAGTTAAAATTATTACATTGAACTAAAAACATGCATAGGTACCTACGCTTTTTTTTACAGATTTATTATCATTTTTTTTATAAATTGTTTACTTATTTAGATAGTATGCTGCTTACCAAAACAAATAATAGAAGGGAAAATGATAGAATAAAATCATTATGTTCCTATTTTCATACACAATACATAAACTGTAGGAAATAATCTCTGGAACTACTGAACCAATTTTGAAAACTCTTTCACCAGTTTAAAGCTAAATTATTCCTGAGTGCCATAGGCATACGGAACGGACAGAGCGCGTACCTATGAAACGGGGATTAGTTAGTAGGTTATAAAATCAATAATTATTGGTATTAGCAATCCAAAGAACAAAACTGTGTAATATGTCTATGTAATAGTACTGAAATTTTAGGGTTTTTTTTTAAACCTGTGTGTCGAATTTTTTGTACTCACCATTTTTTTATAACCGATATCTAGAGGTTTTTCGACAACAAAATACACTTACGTTATAAAATATATATGTACATTTTATAATGTATAAAAATGTCTAAACAAAAACCAAGACGTCAAAACACTCAAATAAAAATTAATATTCCAAACGTGTCACCATTTTACTTCCCGGCTACCAAATGTTTAACACAAAAAAAAACATTCACCTAAAAACTGTCCGTATTTACTTACAACAAAGTCGGAATTTCTATGAACATACAAAAACATAGGCCGTTTCCTATTCCAATCAGTAGTTTCACAACACAGGGGAATTTGAGCCTTATAGCTTGGGCGTTAGGATTGAAATAACGATGGCGTTTTATGAACATAAAATCTTTTGGTTTCAATTTATCAATTAGTGTGAACGGACAAATTTATTCTGATTGGTCGATGTCAAATTTCGAACAAGGCGGTTCTAATCGAGCGGAACGCTGTCTATATGGTTGTCTCTTTCTCGTGCCAGATTTTGGGGTTCATTAGGTTAGTGGTCAGTTTGATTGGGCTCAGTATGTTTTTAATTGTTTTTTTTTTATATTCAATTTTTGATTTTTTTTTTCTTTACGATGATCATATTATATAATTAACTATATCAATTTAATTAAAATCTTTAAAGGTCGTGGTAAAACATAATGTTTACCTATTAGGCATAACGCAGCCGTTAAGTAGGTAAGTATTTTGTTGTGCCAATGTACTTGTGCTAATATACAACACTTTAACAGTTCTACGAAGAAAGCGACAAGTCAGTGGAGGGCACGATTGCACTCAATTTATCTTTTTATAATATTATATCAACCTGACAATTAATATTTTACAATGTTAACTTGCGGAATTTCCAAAATGGTCAAAACTCCATTCATCATACTAGAATCGAACTTGTTACGAAGAATTCACGTTAACTATACACATTTCTATTTTAACACGTTCTATCTATTTTTTTTACGTCATAAAAACAAGTCACAATCTTAAAATCAAACGATTACTTATTTTACTAAACGAACTTGTTTTCACTTGTTTTTGTTTTTAGTAAACAACACTACATTCCCACCTACATACATGGGTTATTCCCTGAGAAGGTATCCCTATTTCCGAGGCCCCGGTTCTGGAGAACCCCGAATACTATATAATAAATTATAAAGATAATTTAACCAAACAAAAATTCCCATCTAATTAAAAAACAAAAAAAATGTAAGCTCGACAGTTTATCGAAAAACATTGACTTCCGTCAGCAGGTCACGGGTTCGATTCCCGGTGCGGAACTAATGGCGATGACTTGACATTAACCGGTTTCCTAGGGTAGGCTTGCACAGGAATGTGAGAGGTTACTAATAGTACGTAGTACAGTTAAAAAATATAATATTAAGCATAAACTTTCTATCAGTTAAAGTGAGTATTTTTAAACACTGATGGAAAAAGAGGGGGCTTGTAAGCTTAAGGTACGTGTATATGTCTGTTTAACGAATACAGTGAGTATGTATAGGTGTGTATGCTTTATTTTTGTTTGACTGCTGCACCGAACTTTTGGCGAGAATAATATACTTACCTAAGACAGAGCTTCTAAATGTATGAACAGATTTTTTTTTAAGTACGAACTTTTTATTTTACAAAACTCTCATTGGCCCACCAGTAAGATAACAGTAATATTCCAGGACAGGAAATTGCGGGACAACCCAATATTTTTCATGTATTTAGGAACATCTAAATGTTAATTTTTATTAGCGGTCTGGTTGCCTTAATACAGGCTCTGCCTAATTTGAGTTCAGATGGCCGTGTGTGAGTTGTCTCAAGATGTTATATTATATAACTGTCCAGAATTTTAGTGCCTTAACTAGAGAAGGTCGAAAAAATAATAATAATAGTTCTAAAACATATTGTGTTGAAAAAGTAGATACAAATATCTCTACTAACTCAGTTCCCTAGATGAACAAAATAGGACCCAATAAAAGTAAAACAACAAAATCTCGAGCGTCCAAGTGTCTGACTCCCAGGGAAGTGGCTGCGGTCGGAATATCTGTTACATGCGCGTGCGCACGTACTGGTACAGGGGTGATGAGATGACGCATTTCCGCTCGTATTTCAAAGATTTATTTAACTGTTGTAAACTCTTAAAGAATGAAATAGTATAAGTAATTTAATGAACATTACACCTAGTGATAAGAGAGTTGTATGAGACTTAACGGCGATTGTGTAGTAAGTAGAACGGGTTTACTTAATAAAGTTTTTTTCAGATTTGATCTGTCATAGACTTACTCCGGTTTTTGAAAGGCAGATAAACACAAAAATTAGTTAATCACCTGTCAAACCTCATGTTAACTTTGTTTGATCAACCAATCACAGTCGTGATTAGTTGATTTGACCGGAGCTTAAATTGATCAGCCTTTTTAGAAACGGGGGTATCGGGTGTGATGAAGATGTGTTGTTTTGTATAGAGATAAAGAGAGGTAGGGGTAGAGGTCGCTTCCCAGCAGTGGGACATTTACAACTGCTAGCCAAAAAAGACGTAAAACCAGGTTTTTTTGTTTTTTACTTTTTTAAATTGATCTCCATCGTTTTATTATCGTTGGTCCAATAGCTGAGGTGATTCAAGAAAAGTATCTGAAGGTCAATAATCAAAATAGGTTGGTAATGCTCCAACCATCCCAAATCCCCTGAATTTTTCTGCGAAGAAGAAAACATTGGAAAAAATTGTTTTATCATTATTGAAATTGGCGTCTTTTGTTTCATTTACTACATTAATAGTTTCATTAGTATTCAGTGTAATTTCTATTAATTTCCTTTTCGTAACAGTGTCTTATCTCAATACATTTCTTTTATGAGGCTATATTGCTACTGTTACAGACACAGCTTCCACAACATCTGTTCGTTATTTTTTGGTCAGTTTTTGTATGGCATTGTGGCGAGATTTCGCTTTCGTTTCGTGCGCGTGAGCAACGGCTTGTGGATCTATTTTTATTATAGTTCTACGTGGATCTGTGGGAATGGATACTTGTTGAGATTATTTTGAACATGCATAAGTTTCGTCGGAATATTTTTTTTTTTTTCGATTGCGGGGCACTAATTAATTGATTTTATTAATGATTAAGATTGAGATCATTTTTGATGTTTAAAAACCGAAGACGTACATAGTCTGGTATTAGAGTTCTGGGAATCCACATTGTCATCGACCCAATAAGGAAAGGAAAAAAAAAAGGGAAATCCAAAGAGTAAGAAACCTATGTTAGCGTTTTTATAATCTTATTAATATTATAAATGCGAAATTTTGGATGAATAGATAGATGGATACTCATTACTCAATCACAATACAACGGGTGAACAGATTTGAATGAAATTTGGTATATAAATAGTTTATTACATGGAATAGCGCATAGGCTATTTTTCATTATCATCATGATTACCATTTTTCATCAAAACGCCAGTGAAACCGAGCGCAGCTATTAATAATATAAAAACAAAACACAAGTTCGAAATACAAGTCAAGTTGCTACAAACAAATTTAATGTATGACTTATAACATTGCTACACACAAATAATACTTAACAACAAAGTATTTATAGGATTTTTGCTTATCTCTATAGGAAATAATAGTCGTGATGATGACAAATTTGGTGAGAAACACCGACTTTTACATCCAACTGTCTTTAACTATGACGAGGAAAAAGTGTAAAAGATTGACTTTTTTCAATGGAACGCACACAGCTACACTATGTGTTACCGTGTATAGATAGAGGCTGTTGTCTGTGTGTGTGAGTATAAATATCAAGTGAGGTGTGGTGCCAGTGACAGCGTCGCGTTTTCTAAAGGAAGGCGGAAAACTTTTTTATTGTTTTGTTTTATCTGTTCTTAAGTTAAGTTTAAATTAAAATTTGCATTTTTTGTTTATTTTATTTCTACCATTTCAAACTCATACTATCATCTAAACACATTAGGTACCTATTTAATTATAGGTTTCATTATTATTTAAACCAAACGGTTGGCTGGTACAGAATGACGTCTTTTTAATGTGCATTAAGGCATAAATAAATATGTGGCAGTATTTTTAATGTAAGTACCTACATGAAGAAATAAAGCAATATTTTGAATCGATTATGAAAGATGTTTTTTTTTTATTTCGACTCCTGTCTTAAAAAAAATCTTAAGCTTTCATTATTGGAAACTTTTGAGTTTTAGCTGAACTCATTTTTTCTCACAACTCGCTACCACAGCCACCACACACTACACGCGGCTGGCCCAACTAATTTCACACTGATTTAGTCAAGTGTACTCAACAAAAAACCTCCCATTCACTGTACTAGACGTGGACCGCCAGTGAAATTTCAATGAATGGGTTTACATTTCTTCGGCCGGCTTTGAGAATTTTTGATTCACGATCAAAATGATCTTGGTTTAGTGATCAAATAGGTTGGACTTAAAGATTCTGTCTGTGAACGTTTAAATTGTGTGTATTTAGAATTTAGAAAGGGAAATATGGAGTCAGTTAGGAGAGACCTTAGCTCAGCAATGGATGGGTAAATACATTGTTTTACAAAAATGTTCTTTGTGTTAGCTTAGTTGTTGGCTCAGTCGGACAAACTATTATTGCATAAATGACATTATTTTAGTCATGCGTTTTACGTTAAAACCAATGTTTTTTTATACACATGATATGTTACCGTCATAGTTACCGAAGTATAAAATTTGCATGTAAATAAAAGACATAACTATCGTTGAAAACTTCCTAATTAATTGGGAGGTTTTCAAGTCCTCAAACGCGAGCGCCAATAACATAATATCTGCCTTATTTTTATATAATACTAGCTGTTTGCCGCGGCTCCGCCCGCGTGGATGTCGGTTATCACGGCAAAAAGTAGCCTATGTCCTTTATCAGGCTCTAGACCAAATTTTTTAAGTAGTTTTGGCTTGAAAGCGCGACAGACAGACAGAGTTACTTTCGCATTTATAATATTGGTAAGGATTATCGTTGGTTAAAACCAAGTAAAAAATTAAATGTTAGAAATATTTAATAATCGTTAAAATAATTTAAATATTTACGCTATAAAGCTAAGATTATTGGATACTACTAACCAACAGAACATAAAATTTTATCAACATCTCTCTGCATTTCACCTAGACCAAATACTTTTACCTGACGTGACAGGTGACAGATCAATTTCTTTCTATACTATTCAGTGTTATACAAAAAGTTAAACTGAATGACAACTAAAGAAATAAATAAAAATTAGTTCTTAGTAACTAGTCTAAAACTTCCTTCTCTGTGTCATAAGCCTCCTTTTTATATATAAAATATCGTAGACAAGATGACATAGCCTTATAGGCTAAATATTAATAAATCAGTCATCTTTTATTACATCGGTGACTGCTCTATCAATAGAAAGGGATGAAATTACACAGATAGATTGCACTATCTCTTTTTATAACCGAAGAATGATGTGTTTTTATACATATTATTAAACAAAGTCCGCCACCGCTTCTGTATATCTGAACGCGGTGAACTCTAAAACTACAGAACGGATTTTGACCAATCGATAAAGTGATTCAAGCGGACGGTTTGTGTGTATAATTCACTAGCGCGACGTCCCCCGCGACTTTGTTCGCGTGTTTTAGTTTCAATGGTTTTTCATTTTTGCAACATTTTTCATTTATGCTCCGCTCCTATTGGTCGTAGCGTGATGTTATATAGCCTATAGCCTTCCTCAATAAACGGACTATCCAATACAAAAAGATTTTTTCAATTCGAACCAGTAGTTCCTGAGATTAGCGCGTTCAAACAAACAAACAAACAAACAAACTCTTCAGCTTTACAATATTAGTATAGATTAATATATTGTCTACCCGTGCGAAGCCGGGGCGGGTCGCTAGTTAAACCATAAAATTATGTTGTATTACATTTCCAGATACTAAAACTAACTTAAGAAAAGCATTTTTATAAATATCTTTAGAATCGTTAGATTGTTGAACATTTAATCCTGAGATTAGTATAAATATTTTACTTAAAAAAACACGGTTGAATTCTATACAATCTTTACTAATATATTATCATAAATGTGAAAGTAACTCAGTCTGCCAGTCTGTCAAAACTACTAAACCGATTTAAATGAAATTTGGTACACAGATAGTCTAGAGCCTGAAAAAGAACATCACTGTTTTCTGCTATAACTGACATCTACGCGCGAGTAGCCGCGGGATACAGCTAATTTATATAAGCGAAACGAAGTAATGCAAATCGACACGCGGAATAAAACAGAGCGTTAAAAGTCTAGACAGGACACGACATTAATTTATGTAAATTAAATTAACAGCGGAATATAATTTCTCGTATACTTAATTGTGTCAGTTCATGTGTGTGTCCATAAGATGTGTTTTTTTTTAACGATCCGATAAAATATATCTTTTGATTGATTTTATACGACTTTTATGGTTCCAAAAAAGGTTCAATAAATTAAATTTTGTTTTTAAATATATATCAGAAGTTGTAAGAATTTTATTTTGTATATTCTGTAAGTATTCTTGTCGCTTCTCTTTCTTTTGAGGCAATTTCAAATCAAGACTATAAATATTGCTTTGGTCCTGATATCATGCTCTGAACTGGTAGAGTTGAGGGCATGATATTAGTAATCTCTCCGTTAAGTTGTCACATTCCAACTTGTGACCCAAATAAGTAAACATAATGTCAACAACTGCCTATGTACCTCTTTCTTCTATCTTGTTGCCTAGCTTTAGCTATGTTGGTTAGGATGTACCTATGTACTAATTTACTTAATTATTAAATTATATATGTATTGGACTCACCATCTCCGCTCTGGTTGCTGCTGTGCGCGTGGTACTGCTCATCTGTAAAGTCGTACTCTGCATCAGGTCAAACACATCTGCTCTCGACAATCATGAAAACAGGGTTAAATAGAGTTAGATATTTCTCTATTGAGTATTTAGTTAAATATTATATTGATTTTAAAATCTTTGTTTCGGTGTAGGGTACACTAATCATAAATATTATTATTTATTTATGAATCGGGCAATGATGTAGATTAAATTTGGACAACATCACATACATTACTTTGAACCCAAGTAAATTGCTAACGCACTTGTGTTATGGAATCAGAGACAACGAAGGTACCACAAACACAAACCCGAGACAGTGTAGAAAAGTAGCTTTGACTCGTCCGGGAATCGAACCCAGGACCTTAGAGCCAAAGTAACATCTTGAAAACTGGTGTGTACGCCACTTAACCACGGAGGTCGTCCATAATTTCTAGCTTCTTGAAATCTTTCCTCGTATATAAGACATATATTTGATTTGGCATATAGATGCATAAAATGGTATACTCTTTTAAATTGTTGCCCATATGACACCCAAGACAAAAATGCCAGAAAAATATTTATCTATGGAATTATGTTAAAAATAACTAAAGATAATTAAAAATAATAAAAATAAAAAGAAAAAATGATTACCATAGTTCTGCTCACCTCCGTTCCGATGATCATTGCTCATCAGATCTTGGCTCTGCAGCGTCGGCGCATGGATCAGAACTTTCTGCTGAGGACTGTGAGGGTCCAGACCCTCGACCTCCAGCAAAGGAGCATGAGGTTCATAAGAATGGACAACCAACTGAGGCGCGTGGAGATCCATCCTTAACACATCACAAGTTCAATTTTAAAATAACGACTTTCGAATCCCACTTTAGTTCCAAATACAAATAAATAAAAAGAAATCACTGTTTCAAATTTGAATTTGACACTTTTGAGTTTGAATTTAGAATGTTAACTATAACGGCAGTTTTGTGGCACTGTTTTTTTTATCGTTGTTTTTTTAGTTCGATGTCACCTCTGTTCATTTATAACTCTGTTTCACTATTATTGGCACTTGCTTGTGTGACTATATCTAAGTTAGGAGATTTGTTAGGAGAATTATTTTGGAGTATTTTAGTATTTGTAGTTGTATTTTTTTAGTATTGTCACATTATAACGTGGACCTGTGTCGGTCTCACCGGATTTTCTTGCGGATTTTCTGACGTTTTATCATCTTTGTACCTGTAACAAATAAAATTACATTGTTAAAAACTACTTCAAAAGCACATAGTATCTTTTAAAATCCTATCTTTTAAAATTAACAAAATAAATCTGTTTTAAGCCCATTAATTATTATCTCTCTTTCTTGTATCTCTAAAAGGGTTTACGAGTCATGTCATGAGGTCTATCTGTCAATTTCCACCAATCACGAGCCAGCAGCTTGTTTTTTATTGGTGGAAATTGACAGATAGATCTCAAGACAGACTAGAGAACCTAACGGATTAGTTAAATTTAAAAAAGCCGCTTTTATTTTTATTATATTAATGTAATTTGGTGTTGTAGCATTTTATTTAACATTAAATAAACTGTAATTAATTATAATATAAATTGTACTGTGTGTTCTTTAAATGATTTTGCAACATAATATACAATTTAAAATCTTATTAGGCATATCCTGATCACAATTTCCGATCCAAACAAGAGCATTTTAAAGCGTGCTTTTTTAAAATGCATTTTTCGTTCGCTACCGATTACACTACACGTAGATAAATCAAGTGGCTTCCGTTTTGCAAATAAAATGTGTATCTATGTATTATTTAAAACGGCCCAGGTTCGTGCCCCGGTCGCCTATTGTGTTGTGAAGAACACCGAACTACGAAACCAAACCGATTTGGATATGTTAAAATCACAAAAACAAAAATGTTTTAATGTTCTAGAGTGATTTATGGAATAAATATTTTATCTTATCCGTTTATTTATAGATTAATGTATGGCTAGGAATATAACTTGATGCACACCATCAGATTTACTTAACACCAGTACTCGATCAAATGATATCAGTTCTTATTGCAAATATGAAGTAAAATAGACTTATTGCGACTAGTTAACGCCATGACATCCATAATAACCACCATTTTTCGTCGACTTTTGTTACTGACTGTACCTAAACATGAATAGACCTGAAACTTGTTTTATTGTTTATCAAAGTACGTTTTAGACAAAAGCTTTCTTTCATTATTTTTCATCACTAGAACAGAAAATAGTTATAGTTTTCTATTGCCGAATGTTGGTGATAAATGTC
Source organism: Diachrysia chrysitis (assembly GCA_932294365.1). Classification (NCBI taxonomy): domain Eukaryota; kingdom Metazoa; phylum Arthropoda; class Insecta; order Lepidoptera; family Noctuidae; genus Diachrysia; species Diachrysia chrysitis. The sequence goes on from OW028666.1 coordinate 7,943,634, forward strand.
CGTGCCTTTTCTACATGAGAAGATGTCTGTGCTCAGTAGTGGGACATTTATGGGCTAGAATTATTATTATTATATTAACAAAACTTGAATCTGTTATGAAATCAAAGATTATATACAAGTATTATCACCTACCTATGTGTAAAGAAGTATATTTATACGTATCTATTGCCACATCTATTAAATTGTGTAGTCTCATGTGTTTTACTCCGAGGAAAATATTTATCAAGGCGATGTCCTACAGGACTTTTGTTACAAAGTTAGCATTCAAGGCGATAGTTTTACTTTTAAATATAGCATTTAGTTATTCTACTATTTCTTATTATCGTAAACCGTTTGCCACCTGTATAAGTATTTAATTATGTATCATATCAAGGATTATTTAATTTTCTTGTCAATTTAACAGTAAGAACAATATTTTCGTGTGTCAATAAAAAAATATACTACGACGCAAAAAAAATACTTTATTTTATAACTTATTTAAAAATAAGAAGGTTTTCAATTCGACAGTACCTACCTATATTTTTAATTACTTTTTTGTATGTCTGTTATGCGCAATCTACGGTACTTGTTGATCGGTTTATAAAAATATGTTTGTGATCGATAGGGTATCATTATCATCCTCAGAAATTTCATTAAAGGTGGTTTCTTTTTACATTTAAGTGTAATCAATTATTTATTATAAAATTACGTTTTGTTGATTTCAGAATAAAATTCTAATTATTATACATTCTTTGTTTTATTGAAGACGATAAAATAATACAACCCTTTTTCTCAAATTAAACATAAATATATATGTGGAACTAAATCACATGTTTCATAAATTATTTGACGGCCTAATGTTTTCGATTGCATCCGTGTGAAAATACTCACTCATAAAAGTCTTTGTTTATGAAAGAAAAGAGTTTAAATTATACCTAATTTAAGTTTACAAGAAAAATCTATTATTACAAAACGAAGTCCCCCGCTGCGTCTGTTTGACTTGTCTCTCTCTGAACGCGATAAACTCAAAAACTACCAAACGGGTTATCAAATGAATTTCACCAATGGATAGAGTAATTCAAGAAGAAGGTTTGTGTGTATAATGCAATGTTTTGTCTACTCGTGTGAATCCGGGGCTGGTCGCTAGGAGTATAATAACGCTAAAGAGTTTTCTGTTTGAAGGCGCTAATCTTTGAAATTACTAGTCGGAATATTCTTTGCCAACATTACAATGAAGAATATTCACAAAATCGAGGTTTGCCAGCGATATCACGTTACATACACACTAAAGACAGGAAAACCTACCAATCTACCAGTCGATCGGTAATGTAACGCCTTTAAACCTAAAAAAAATATTAGTTAATGGAAAAACAATTTAATCCAAAGGTTCTACCAAAAACCGAGTTTTACTCCTGATTTAATACGCTGCCTACCCCAAACATGTTTAAACTTGAAGTAACACGAAGGTAGCGCTTGTTCACAAAAAGGCGATGCGCGCGCGCAAGGCTGTGGGAAATAATTTGACAATACAATACTGTGTGATGCACAGGAGATTACGTAAGGGGGATATATCGTAAGATAAAAGTTGATCCTTTCGGTTTACTTTGTTATGGATTTTAGCTTTGTTTGTATTTAGATGTCGATCAAGTCGCAGTAAGAAATACATATAGATCAAATCTAGCCTACTGCTTTGTAACTCCTGACAATGTTAAAAGCAATGGGCAAAAACGCATAGTTAAACTACTTTAGGTGCGTCATAAAAAAAAAGAAGAATAAAAGTATAAGTTCATCACCTGTCTTGAAATAAAGGACAAGAATATAAAATTGTAAATAATAAGAGATACGAGTTATAGAACAAAACCCAGTGCAAACCTTATGTCTAATCTAGACACAAAACGCAAATCAAGATTATTTACATTAATACATTATATAAAACCTAAGACACTTATATAAAACCAAATTATCTCCCAATCAAGCATATCTTCAGACTCATCTTCACCATCATGTGTAGCGTAATTTCCCACAATTTATTCACACGTATCCGACGATACTTATCTCATGTACAAAGCATATTTATTTGCTTATGTTTTACCTAATGAATCATTGCATGACGTCACTTAAGCTATAGGTAATAATATGTTGAAGAGAATTTGAGGAGGTTTTAAAACTTGCATTTGTTTTGCTCGCTACAAAAACAAAATGGCGAAATTGTTGCGAGCAATGTACCTTATCAATGATCGTCCATTTTCTATAGATGAGCCCTTTATCCCTCACCGAAATAGTCTTTGCTTTGAGTTTTAGACTTTAAACTTTCAGTGTGACGACCTCTGTGGTCGAGTGGCGTACACACTGGTTGTCAAGGAGCCGCCAGGTCTGAGGTCCCGGTTTTGATCCCCGGACGGGTCAAAGTAGAAAATCACTTTTCTAATTGTCTCGGGTCTGGTGTTTGTAGTACCTTCGTTGTCTCTGATTTCCTAACACAAGTGTTTTAGCTTACTTTGGGTTCAAAGCAATGGATATGAAGTTTTTAAATAAAACCTGTAGCTTTGTCCACGTGAACCAAAAGAAGTTTCAGCAAGGAAGAATTAAATCGAAAATTATGTGGTTTAAATAAATAACGAAATTATCAGAATTGTATGTAAATTACTGTAGCAGAAAATAATATATTTTTAGCACTCACTTATCGTATCGACATTTAAAATGTAAATTAAAATTAAAGTTTACTTAATGTTTTTTATTAGTCTTTTGAAAATACATTATACTTAGTTGCCATTCCAACGCAAACATTATTGATGAAATGACTATGTTGTCTTCTCTAACCTTGATCGATGCAGCCAAATCAAGGATTTTTTTTAATCCAAAATAAGTAAACTATTACAATACCAGACTTGACAGTGAACTTTTATTTTTACTTGTGGTCATTTCCATTACCAAATTTGAGTATACAATGACATATTTTTTGAAAAAGACATTTTAGAGATGCTCTATTCTTCTTTTGCTGTCCAAATTTATCAAAGTAATTAGGATCCGTTCTTTAGTCTATAGTAAATTATCGTCTACCAACTCCTGTGCAGTTAATATTATCATTTTTTTCTAAGACCCCTATTCCTTCCCATCCTAAAACTCAACAACAACATTCATCAAAACTCTTTGTTTTTCATGATTATACAATATTATTGTATAGTTAAGCTGTGAACGCATAGGTGTCGACAGTTTCCCACACTTATAAGTGTCATTAAAACTCCTTTTTTTCTTAAATTCGGTAGTGACAACGATTTGATTACACATTTGGTTAGTTTCTTGTTTTTGAGCTACTGATGATGGTTGGATCCATTTGTCCTTTGAGTTTAAGTATATATTAGATACTAGCTGTCCGCCGCGACTTTGTCCGCGTGTTTTAGTTTCAACGGTTTTTCATTTTTGCAACATTTTTCATTTATGCTCCGCTCGTTTTGGTCGCAGCGTAATGTTATATAGCTTATAACCTTCCTCAATAAAAGGGCTATCCAACACTGAAAGATTTTTCAAATTGGATCATTTTTCTGAGATAAGCGCGTTCAAACAAACAAATAAACAAACAAACTCTTCAGCTTTATAATATTAGTATAGATATTAGGCTCGACAGAAACGGGCCATCGACCATAGCCACCGGTAGCCAGTGACAGGAACATAACACACTTTTTCAATACATTGGTCTGCTGTAGCGAGTGGCCGCCATCAGCTACACGTGTGCAGTGTGTCTATGAAAAATATATGAAAAAGTGTGTTAATCGCTGTCGCTGGGACCGGAGGCTGTGGCCGGTGGCGCCGATTCTTACACCTACAGTTATTTAAAGGTAATGATGCCTTGTTGCATACTATACCCTCAAAATATTAGATTAGTAAATCATTTATATCATGTGCACATAAGTCTTTGTTATTATGTGCTTATGACAGAAAGAATAATATATACTTATATCTAGTCATGGAGCTTTCAGGTTTTTTTCTAAATATCGAGTTAGTTGCTCCAAGTTTGAAGACAAAAATTTTACTAACAGTATACAACAAAGATCCACTAATGTTGATCCTTACTTATATTATAAATGTGAAAGTAACTCTGTCTGCTTGTCTGTCTGTCGCGATTTCTAAGAAAAAATTACAGATCCGATTTAAATAAAATTTGGTACACAGATAGTATCGTGCCTGAAAAAGGGCATAGGCTACTTTTTGCCACGATAACCGAAATCCACGTGGGCGGAGCTGCGGGAAACAGCTAGTAGTAAATAAAACACCTATTTTTTGTACGTAAAAGAACACCTGTTTTTAAACGTTAGAGAATAATTGACTTTTTTTTTACAAAATGAGACTTGAAACACTCATTCAACTATTAAACCCTTTTACAAAGAGTGATACCTAACTTAAATATGACTTCCAAGTAACAAAAATAAAATGACTCATAAATACCAAGTTTGAAATTCATGATGGCGGTCGAATATATTAACAGACAAAAAACCTTCGACATTGAACCGACGAAATAATTGTTAGCAACTCGAATGTTAGACAAAGGCATATTTAATTATGAGTAGGGTGACAATCGGTTTAGGAAAAACCATGTTATGACTATCTATTTGTTACCATGTACAACCAAGCTATAATGTAAAGCAAATCAAATTGTACATAACTAGCTGAGGCTTGGATTTCTCCCGCGTAATTCTTGTTCCCTTGGACTAAGTGAAACAAAAAATCATCATAATAATCTTTATCCAGGGCTTTAATGAGTCAAATTTTGCCTAAATCTATGCCTTAGTTTTCACGTTAATTAATCAAAAAGATCTATCTATCCATATCTCACATAATTCAAGGTTTTTATTATGTTAGTAGAATGTGATCGTGTCGATTACACTTTATTTTATGTTGCTTGATCGAAACAAAGCTTTTGACTCAATCCACATTATATAGGATTTAAGTCTGGAGAAATGTAAATAATAAACAGTTTACAGCAGTAAATGATAACTTTTGCGTATTCTTTCAGAACTCTAAGCGTAATTATTGTTTTGATTAAAAGACGACTCTTTGTGTTTCACTTAAATTATAATAGGCGTTCTTATGGGTACAATATTGGGACCAGAGGTTTTTTTAGTGTTTAAATACTTGTTTATTAGCATTTAAATCATCACATAGTATTATTTTATTTTATTTTATTTTTTGGCTTAAATATTGTAATGTATTTTGTATGTTGCACACTGTGTCTATGTTTCTTTTAAAATATCCTGTCGCAGGTCTGCTGGTAGAAATTTCATAAGAAATAAGCAGTACCTTTGTACCTGTTTGCTTTTTACATTCTTTTTACTGTTTGTCTGTTGTGTGTACATAAATAAATAAATAAATAAATAAATAAATAAATAGTATAAAACAAAGTCGCTCTCGCTGTCTGTACTTAGTCTGTGGCTTAGATCTTTCAAATGATTTTAATGCAGTTTTCATCAATAGATCAGATAGTGATTCAAGAAGAAGGTTTCTAATTATGTATAATTCATTATTTTTACCAAGTTGGAGTGGGTCGATAGTTGAATATAAAATTATTTTTAGTCAATATCTCTCAGTTTTTTACTCCAAATTCTGGTCACCAAGTCTCAAATTCCCCTAAATTATATGCTCATGTTAATAATGGGTATTCAACATAGATAAACAGTGTTACATTCATGTCTAGTTTAGACCTAACTAGAAGCCAAGGACAAAGCGATAACATCGCCAAATCCGACAATTTTTAATACTCCTTTGTTAGAGTTATATTTCTGTCATAGTTTGTGATGTACAAGAAGGGGTTTTTAACTAGTGATAATTCTGATTTATATTCCAGATCAATTTATTATGGAGAATTTTAATTATTCGCACTCGGAGTGTTAGGTCTCGTCAATGGAATACCTAAAATCAAAAATCATTATCAAAATTATAATAATTTTGCATTTTAAGGTCAACAAATATGGACAGAACACAAATTCGTCCATCTTTTCTGGGAGTTTTCTTCGCTTCTATGTTTTGTAAATTTGTTACAATGTGGTTTAATTATTTATATATTAACATTAAATAGAAGTAATCTAACATACTCGTACTTTATGTGTTGTTAATCTTAAAAAGTATTATCTTTTTTTTCTTTTGGAAGTGATGATTTATGAAACATTTTGTTCATTTGAACTTCCTTTTGTGGAACTGAACTGATCACTGCTATTTTTTACTGGCGCGTCAAGCCAGTGGTCGCAGGTTCGAGTCCTGCCTGAGGTTTAAGTTTTTCCTTCTATTATTTGTATTTAATTACACTGCTATTTCATTGTATATCCTATTAAGAATTTATCCTCTACTCTGACTTGTTTATTCATCGATGGCCGGTAGAATTAACTGACTAAAAGAATCTTGATTCTAAGATTCATAATTATTATTTTGAATTTATTTTTCTATTGCGTACTGAATGACACCCAAATTACCTAATATTATGTACTAGCTTTAGGTAGCCACATAAAATTTTTATAAAACAATGCTTAGATAAAATCAACGAATTATAATTTTGCAAGCCCATCCAATTATCGATGAAGCGAATCGTTCTAACGAAAAATGTAAAAAACAAATGTAGGTAAAATGGATTGGTTTGTAAACAATAGTAATTTTACGGTAGATTTGCGTTTACCCCTGCGTAAGCGCAGACTTGTGAAAAATATTATGTAATTAGTTTACCCTTTGCCCTTACTAGCGTTTCTCGCACAGAAAGTCTCGCTGTCTAGTTTCTCGTTTGAAACTCACTTATTTAAAGTATTTTACCTGATTGGGTATAAGTATGTTCTACTATTTGTTATGTTAAATATAACCATGGTATTCTCTTACCTCCGACGAAACAAAGGAGTATTATAAGTTTTATGTTTGTATCTGTTCCCTGCCTGTGGCGTTTCCAAATTTCCGTACCGTAGTTTTTTGGATTATATTGGTACTACAATTTAATTAGCTTTAAAGCACAACAAAATATTTTGATTATAATGCCTAGTCATTCCAATCTTTAGTGCCGTTTCATTTGTATTAATAATATTAATTTCACATAAATGTAAAAAAGTTGTACTTTAATTAAATTTATGTAGGTCCAGCTCTGAAAGAATTTTTGAAATCAATCCACAATTGGCGGGGCTGTCGCGTAAAATACACAAAAAAAAACATACCTTACAATTGGAACTCCCTGTTTTACAAGTCAGTTGAATTGAGTACAGGCAAATATTTATTAATACACTGACTAAAATGAGACATAACTTTGCAGCGGTAATACTAAAATTGCGCTTAATCAAACAAAAATCTCACACATAACTCACCCCAAAATAAAAACAAATGGTAACGAATTCTCACCCATTTAAAGTTAAGTGGTAATTTACTACCCCTATTTAATAATACTATTATCATATTTATAATGTTTACCCCTTAAATTCCTATATCCTAAAACATCGCGTGAGTGCAAACGATTGTAAGTAATTGAGGGTGGGTTCAAAGGTCGATTCCCGTGTCGGTATTCAAATTATTGTGTATCCGGGATTTGCTTGTTTGTATGTATTTATGCGCGTTTTGTAATAAATGGGTCAATTAGTGGTTATAAGGTTTAGTACTGTGCCACCAAACGAATGGACCGATTTCGATCAAGTTTTTCTATCTGAAAATTTATGTGAAAGAGGTGATAAAAACAGTATGACACTTAAGGACGACTTAAAAGTGAGTTTGAGTAGTATCATGATAATCAATCAATACATTAATATATACAAATAAATTTAAACCTAACCTAATGTGTAGATGTGGTATGACTCCCCAAACAATAGACACCTTTCATCTTGTCCTTCATGCCCTTACACATGGACGCTGGACGTTAATGAAAGCTACTAATTATGCAGTTCTCGGAGCAGAATCTTGTGCTGTAAAATATCATAGATTATCATGGCAACACGCTAAAAAAAGAATATAAGACATTTTTTTTTTGTTTTTTGAATGAAAGTACATTAAAACAACACGGTTACCCAATAAAAGTTAAAGTAAAAGCATTTTTCCTTTCAAACATGACATAACTCGACGTAATTGTTAAGGTGTTTCACACGCGCCCTAGACATTGACGCGTGAGAACGTTCGTGTGAACTGGCACTTACATTGTTAGTTTGTAGGTTAGTTTCATTTACATTAAAGACGTTGAAAAAAGGCTGTAAAGTTGTGACCTACACGTGCCCTTGAACTTTGCTCTTGGATATTAGATTTAGTGCGAATTTTTCGTGTGGCACAACTGTAATTCTAACTAGGGTTGGTAGATATGTCTTGATGTGTATTGCAATAGATATAGTCCAGTATATCTCTTGAGTTCCTTAGGAGGAAGATTATAAGGTTTTTTCCGGAAAAAGGAGTCGTTATTTGTATGTTTTATTAAGTTTTATCTAAATCATACTAGAGTAAGGCTTGACATACCATAGCCAACGGTTGCCAGCTATAGCGACTTAACACACTTTTTCATATCTCTAAAAATCCTAACTTCACAAACTTTAAAGGTCAAAATATGTGGCTTGGCCATTTTGCTATATATTCACAAACATGACAAATTTATTCTTTGTTCATTACTTTTCTGTTATACAATAGTTCTTGTACTAACGAAACGGCCAAGCCTCATATTTTGACTAAGGTATAGAGGTTGTAAAGTTAGGCCTTGTATAGTTAGGGCGTGTAGAGTTAAAAGCTTGGCTCTACATGACATCTGATACCTCTTTCATCATCTCATCTTGGCAACATTTTACATGAAAATATTTATGGTGGGATAATAATAATTTCTGAAATCGCCAACCCGCAATGAGCAAGCGTGGTGATCAATGCTCGTGAGTTCTCTACATGAGAAGAGTGTGGTCAACTGTGGGATATTTTATAAGCTGGTATTATTAGATATTACAATAATAATAATTACTGGAGTAGCTCTTAAAGTCAACGGTCTCTTTTTTAAAGATCAGAGGAAAGATGTATCATAATAAGAAAAATAAAACACGTGGCTTTTACGTACCGTTTCCTTTAAGAATAACACACTCTTCTACTTCGGTTAATTCATTACAATGTCCGATAAGACAGGAAACATACGGGAGGGGAACAGTTGTCGCAATTAACTTGTTTCAACCGTCTTTAGAAATTACTATCTTCACGACATCACTGTAAGGGGTAAGCATACCTTGAGCTCAACTTATCAGACAAATATCTCTAATAATGTAAAGTTGGAGTGAAGTACCCACATTTCGCCAAGAATAACTTTTGTGTATCTATTTTATACTATACTAGCTGTCCCCCGCGACTTTGTTCGCGTGTTTTAGTTTCAATGGTTTTTCTTTTTTGCAACATTTTTTCATTTATGGTCCGCTATTATTGGTCGTAGCGTGATGTTATATAGCCTATAGCCTTCCTCAATAAACGGACTATCCAATACAAAAATAATTTTTCAATTCGAACCAGTAGTTCCTGTGATTAGCGCGTTTAAACAAACAAACGAACTCTGCAGCTTTATAATATTAGTATAGATAATATTTATTTATACTATAGGAATCCCTATATATATAGGAAATACCTATCGACCTCAAATACTTGTTTATTTGGCGGTCCGTAAATGACATTTATTGTTATTGTAAACGGAATGACAGCGTGCTTCTGCGGGAATTTTTTACCTACGCCATTACTTCTCCCCAGCCAGAGCACTTAGGAAGCGGTGAAGGGTACGTTCTAAAAGTGCTACTATGTAGGGTAGTTGAAATAAATTAGTTTTTAATTTTGATTTTATCCTTTTTTAACATAAAAATGTTAAAAGCAAATTAAAAAAGTTAAGGTAATTATTATTTACTCTAACTTTTTTAATTGTAAACGTATCGTTTTCCTCCAACATCTTAAGATAAAAGGAAATTACATAGTGAGTAATTATTCAATCATCGTCGATAAGTTTTTTGTTCCATTGTCTGCTAATTATGCTATTAATTGGAGTTCAATGAACTTTCATCCCATAATGGCATTTGCCTATACGTTTTTTATGAAAAATTACGATGATTGTCGCTACTAAGTTTTAATTATTATATACAGGTACTTTATGTATATTTTCAAAGGAATTTGTTTTGTGCATATAACAACGCCTTTAGAAACGTTTAATGTCTTCAATTTTAATGAACTTCGGTAGTAAATAGTATATATTTCAAATCTATACTAATATTATAAAGCTGAAGAGTTTGTTTGTTTGTTTGTTTGTTTGTTTGAACGCGCTAATCTCAGGAACTACTGGTTCGAATTGAAAAATTATTTTTGTATTGGATAGTCCGTTAATTGAGGAAGGCTATAGGCTATATAACATCACGCTACGACCAAAAGGAGCGGAGCATAAATGAAAAATGTTGCAAAAATGAAAAACCGTTGAAACTAAAACACGCGAACAAAGTCGCGGGGGACAGCTAGTGCATAATAAGTGATCTAAACCAATAATAGTATATATGAAAATACAATACACTGTATATATCTGTCTGTCTGTACGCAATAAACTCAAAAACTACGGTAACGGTTTTTAAAATAATTATTTAAAACAAAACGGTTTACTCACGTGTATTCTCGGGATCGCCCGACTAGTTTCAGACTCAATAGGAGTCCCTAATCATGAGCTGACGCGGCGGCGGTGGTGTGCGAGTAGTACTTGTTACTGAGTAAACCGTTTTGTTATAAATAACTAGCTGTCCCCCGCGACTTTGTTCGCGTGTTTTAGTTTCAACGCTTTTTAATTTTTGCAACATTTTCATTTATGCTCCGCTCCTATTGGTCGTAGCGTGATGTTATATAGCCTATAGCCTTCCCCAATAAACTGACTATCCAACACAAAAAGAATTTTTCAATTCGAACCAGTAGTTCCTGAGATTAGCGCGTTCAAACAAACAAACGAACAAACAAACAAACAAACAAACAAACAAACAAACTCTTCAGCTTTATAATATTAGTATAGATTATGAATGCTCCTCACGAATGGTTTTTAAAATAGTTTTGACAAATGGATAGAGTGATTCAAGAGGACGGATTTTTGTGTATAATTCATGAATGTTTGGTCTAGCCCTACAAAGGCAGGGCGGGCAGCTAGTACAGCATAATCTTAACTCCCTTTTGCGTACCTAAAACACCTTACAAACCCTACTTATCTTAATCTTAAAGTATTAAACAAAATGTTCGTTACATCTAAAAAACTTACAAATCGTAGGGGTGACTACCCGGGTCGTTGCACCTGCCGCCACCTGACGTAACGGAATCTTGCGCACGCGACGATTCTTCCCGCCAAAACGTGGAAACTAGTGATTTATTGGTAAATATAACATATTTTTTGTATAGGCTTTTATTCTTAAGTAATGATGACTAATTAATAAAAAATATGAATGTATAGGTATATGAACGAATATGCATAAGATTATTTTATCTGTGGCCTTACTCTCTAATTTAATTTTAATACAATGCCAATGCAAAATTAATATTAGTTTAGCCGGCAAGAGATTTAGTTTTCTTTAAATGCTGAAAATAAATGCTGTCAATGGAAGGAACTGATTAAAATCTAAACATTGAGAGTACTTATGAACTGGGTGTTGTTTGTGTGCCTGCTAAATGAATAATAAAGCTTTAGAAAAGTCAGGTTAAAACCTAATTTTGAAAAAACTAGGAATAAGACTTAACAAAGAATATGAAGTAGTAGCTACGCTATACCTTATATTTTTTAATGCTTTGGAAGACGATCTTGATAAATATACGAAATATAATAATAAATAAATGTGGAAAACATCACATACATTGCTCTGAACTTAAAGTAACTAGCTATAGCCCTAATGTTATGGAATCAGAGACAACGAAGGTACCACAGACACCCAAATCCAAGACATTGTAGGAAAGTGGTTTTCTATATTTACCCGCCCGGGGATCGGAACCGGGACTTCAGAGCGGGCGACACCTTGAAAACCAGTGTGTACGCCACTCGACCACAGAGGTCGAATATAATTTCCGAACATTGTTTTCCCAAAACCTCTTTATTTAAATACCATCTAGGAATTTAAAAATTTATCAAGACCTATCTAGGTGTCTCTTATCAGTCAAGACAGGTTAAAAGACGAAAGGTCTAAGAACTGTTTGTTAATTAATATAATTAATGGGAGCACCTGACGTAACGGACCTGCGCACGCGCCGACCCCTTCGCACCGTAAGGCGTTGGGGTTCAAACGATTTTTTTATAGAAGACATGGGAATGATTAGGTTCAATTATACAGAAAAAAAATAATCATCTGAGAAAAATATTTAAACGTTATTGACATTATTAAAAATTACATTTAAATTACTAATTAAATATCTATTAAGTTATGCTAAAAATATATTTAAGTATTTATCTGTCTATATAGAATGAGTATGAAACATGGAAAGTTTATGCCTTAGACGAAACATAGACGAGCATAGAGCGCGCGCATTGCCAGTAGATAAACCCTTGTACCAACAGTAAGCAAATTTTTAGCTAAATGTACTACGCTCGTTTAGTGATTTAATTGATTTTCCGTGCGAAATATCGACGGTTCCAATATTATTAGGGTATTATTAGCTTTTTTTCTTTTATGCCCGGATGCAGAGATTAGCCTACTAGTTAAGTTAGACATTGTTGTATATTCATATTGCTAAATACAGCTGAATCCGAAGGCTACGCAGAAGATTTAAGTTAAAATAAATATTACTTTTTTTAGACGAAATTTTCTTATACATACATATTTTTGTGTAATAACTTTCGTGAGGAGTATTATTAATTATTTAGGAATATTGAAGGTTTACTGACGCGCATTTCCGTGATCAGCCGACTAGTTTCAGACTCCATAGGAGTCATCATGAGTCGAAACCCATCATAAAACAGCGAAGATACAAAATTCACAAAAAAAATATATTATTTTAATATTATATTATATTATACTTATTGCTATAAATGCTCCCTTAACTAAGGGCTGTGCGTTATTTAAATTATAATAAATTAAATGTTTTGAACAACAGGTGCGCAATTTATGTGTGAACTGTTAGTTATTTGCATACCGATGTAACGATAGCGGGTAGTGGGTTCAAGTCCGTGACGATTTGTAACAAGTGACAATGCATAAATTGCATTTTTTAAATAAAAGAGACTTTTATAATGACAGCATGTTTTCGGTATGAGTTTTTACACTTTGTTTTAGTGTTTCAAGGGTTGATGATGAGGAAAAAAATTTGAGATCGGTCCAGTACTTTTTGAGTTAATTCGTTACAAATTAACAAAAATACAAATCTTTCCTTTTTTAATGTTATAGTTTAGAACTATATACTTTTATTTATACACAGGTATTTGGTCAACCGCCATCGGTGGTGACACAATAGAAAAATCTAAGTAACTTTAAGAATAACATCATAAAAACCAAATACAAATGTATCTTCACCTTATTACTCACAAGCGACCTACCCCATCTTCACACGGGTAGCCAAACATTAATGATACACAGAAACTTTCTCTTAAATCACTCTATCCATTGGTGAAAACCATACGAAAATCGGTTCGGTACTTTTTGAGTTTATCGCATTCAGCCAGACAGAGAGATGCGGTGAGGGACTGTGTTTTATAATAAGGTTTATTATACTTAGCTTATTTTAAGTAGCTAATTAAGAAAATACTTTTTTATTTTTATAACGTCTAAATAATAACTGTCATCTTATTGCTTACCCTTTATAATTACAAGTACGTAATGAATCTTTTTTCTAACCTCGTAGGAAACCGTTTGACCTTTGTAAACCTTTAGAAAATACCGCAACCCTTAACGAATAATTGCTGCACGACATATTAAAACATACATAGGGTTGTCACTTGTTAGTTAGCGAAAAAAAATAAAAATTACTAAATAAATTATTGTGGTAAGATCTAATTAGCAGTTTTAGTCAACTAATTACAATTAAGGTTTTTTTTTCTATAAGGGCTGAGTACCTCAGGCAGATCAGCTATAAGTTGTAGTTTCAATTCGCGGAAAAAATATTTGTGAATCAGACATTTGTTTGTGTGATAATTCAAACTTTAATTCTGCCATGTAAATAACTTCAATTTGGGAAAGAAATAATTATTTTAAAATAAAAACTTATGTTGAAAACTTTAACTATTACCTATAAATAGGCTTTTTTATTGTTTTTAATGAATAATTTCCTTTGAATTCTACTTTGCCAACCCTGAGCGGCTTCCCCGCGCACCAGGTGAGCGCGCACGTGGCGCGCGTGATTTTTTACCGCAAATGTCAACGCTGGTCAATGGGTTCGATGCTCAGGCAGTTATTGCTTATAGATAATTACTCGATTTTAGATAATTTATAGTAGAAATGTGGTAGAAGTGTGGTGTGGTAAATAAAATTTTAAGTATATATTCATAATCTTCTTAATATTATTAATTGTTACATGTGGTATTAACGATTTTTTTTTATTACGCATTATGGCCGGGAGAAGTTGATCGATTTTAAAAACATATTTTTTTGGTATAACATCTAAATCGTAGCTATGTTTTTTTTCATTGAAGTTGGGGTTAGTGACATTTATGTGTTACCATGGATGGTTCAGTTTGTATGACAACCCACATGACTGTTAAACATATTGTTTATTTTCTAGTAAATAGAGAAATAACTGTTAGTTTGTTCAAAATAGTTAAAAAAAAAATATAAATCAGAGATTTATATAAGAAAGTCAGCAATATAGAATATATTATATATTTTTATTTTTTTTATTACCATCAGACATATATGCATTCGCTTTTGGTTTAATACAAGTAACTTAATATAAAAAAAATAGTAAAATAGTAAAAAATAGTAATAGTAAAATATTTTTCTAACTCCCTAATCCTTATCCGTTGGTTAAACGACGGTTAAAACAAAAACAATGGACAGACAGACAAACAGGTTGTTATATATTCATTTTAATACACCAACACATGGTCTAACGTACATTTTTTTTTCCAATCCGGCGCGTGGATAACTATTATAGAGGGTGAAGTCATTTCCGATGACAATGATATCAAACTGTAACATCCTGTATAATTACCTAACGGTTGAATAGAACCTTTTTTTAGGCATTGAATAGATGGAACCTCAATTTTTGATGTTGGTTATTGAAATAAATTATTGATTTTTAACGCCTCTGTGTTTATTAAAAAAGAGTAAATTACTTTCTTAATACTCTATAAACTCTTTCTTGTACATTATATAATAATAGTTATCTACACAAAGCTGAGTTTTGTTTGTACGTTGAGACACCTAATCTTCAAAACTAATAATTCGAATTTAAAAAAAAAATGTTTTATCAGAATGTATGTCCAGTACCTACTGATAAACAGTCCATTTTTGGGTGTAAAACAGCAATTGCAATATTTTTTTTGCAATAAATTTTTATCAAGTCTTAGAAAATACTTATTTTGTTAGGCTTTCGTATTTGGCCACAGAGGTCCAAAGCCAAACGAAGACATTATTCAAATAATATTGTAGGCTTGACCTCAGAATTATAATTTTTTCTTTTACAGTACCTAAATGTGAATTCAAATTCAACAAGAAACTAGGAAGAAACCAAATTACTAACTTCCTAGCAACAAGACACAAATTTACATAAACACACTGAATACAAAAACCACAAGCGACATTGAACCTTAAGTACCACAAAATAAAATCCATCAAACTATTTTACCGACCGCACAAATAAAATTGTTTTCTCTTACAGTTGTTTATCTAAAACTACAAACGAAATTAAACCTTGTGCGTATAAAAATAAGTGTTATGTAATTGGTTTGTTGACAGCAAATAATAAATTTGTTTTAACCCAGCTGATAGGAAATACAATTCAAGTATTTTATCCTTCATTATGGGTGTTTTTTATAAAAGTAACGGCAGACTAGTGGTGGCACCTGTCTGCGCTTCGTTGGGGTTAAATGACCTTTTGTAGGGTCAGGAAAGGGCACTGATAAGTACTAAGGGTACTTTTAACCGGTCAAGAGAAAGTATTAGGGTTATTTCTTAGTACAAAAAAATACATACTAATATTATTATAAATTCGAAAGTAACTCTGTCTATCTTTCTTTCTGTTACCCTTTACGGCTAAACCGCTGAAGTGATTTTGATGAAATTTGGTCTAGAGTAAGTTGAGATCCCAATAATGGGAATAACCTAATGCTAAGCGGCAATAGCCTAATGGCTAGGGTAACGGCCTTGTGATCGAGAGGTCGCAGGTTCGATCCCCACCCATTGCACTATTGACGTGAACCCACTCCAGATACAAGCATTTTAGCTTAGTTGGAGGGGTTAACAAGATTGCTAGTAATGTGAATTCGACCCACATTGCTAGTAACCTCTTTAAAACTAAAAAAAAGAATGAAAATACTGCTTATGCCCAAAAAACCATAGCTAATTCCCAAAAAAGAAACATAGGGGACGGGAGTTCCAAATTTTGTTCTATGGGTAGAAGCAGTTTTTTCAAATATGGCCACTCATTTCCGTTACATTCTGTAAATGTATATTGTATAATTTTGAAGGGACCGAGCCTAAATAAGTTTATAAAGGATCGTCCTAGGTCGGTACTTCGGCCTACATTCCAACTGCAGTCTAGACTAGATTACAGTCTTTATCCTGGACAGTTACCTATTTCTAGAGACGCAAGCAAATATACTTAAGGGCTAGTTCTTCAACATTATCCCCTAAATAAAATAGTATTATACTTATTTTTTTTTATTATTAGGTACTGTTTAAACTAGACTAAATTTCAACTACAGGAAATAAGTAACAATATGGATACTCCTAAGGGTCAATTCATACTACAGTAGAGTCGAAGCTCCCAAGCTTCCCAAGTTGCGCTCGTATTCGCTCGTCTTTTTTTATTTCAGGAGAAATATTATGAACTTTACGTGGTTGAGTTAAGGATGAATTTACAATATCAACTTTTAGATTGACGCCGTCTTGCGTTTCCACTCTGATCTAGTATGATTTGAACCTAAGTGATCTTGTAAATAAATCGTGTGACTTTGTAATTGACTCTATCTAATACTGACA
The DNA here is from genome assembly GCA_932294365.1 of Diachrysia chrysitis. Classification (NCBI taxonomy): domain Eukaryota; kingdom Metazoa; phylum Arthropoda; class Insecta; order Lepidoptera; family Noctuidae; genus Diachrysia; species Diachrysia chrysitis. The sequence goes on from OW028666.1 coordinate 7,960,700, forward strand.
CCCGTATTTCGTAAAAAATATTAAGGTGATTTAAAGCTTTTTATATCCATTTTGAAGCTTCTAGAAATCAAACCCGTCTTCCAACAATCGTCTTAACCACAATACTATAGTTAATAACATTACAAACTTTCAAAGACCTTGAATCTTAAGTCAGTTATAAGAAAAGAAAGTCGCCCCGGGTGTGTTTGAACTGGGTGTAATCTTAGGAAGGGGTTGCCAACATTTCGACACCCGGATAGTTGACTTGCAGTCAATACGTAACTTCTAGCTCAAAGTGTTGGGTTCGAGTTCGTCACGTAAAAAAAAAAATAGTAAATTACAAAAATTAAACTACAATAATTAAGAAAAAAAAATTTTTTTGCTTGTGGCTGATAGTAGGCCGCAGGGTTTGACCGATATTAAAGGTTAAGCCGCGCTCGCCACCGGTTGTCCATGGATGGGTGACCATTTATGAATATACCGAGACCCCTCTGTGCCTCGGAAAGCACGTTAAGCAGTTAATTGCCTTAAAAATTAATACATTGGGTAATCATGAGATTTTTTGGATTTATTTGGGTAATGTGGGTTGAATTGAGTATTCCTTAAACCGTGTAAGAGATTATTCAATGTTGTGACAAATATTTCATTGCTTCTAAGAAAAGATCATTACATCGATTTGCCCAAATAAAAGTTCTTAAAACTCTTTATTTATCAATATTTTTGAACTGAGCAAGAGTGTTTAGCACCCCTGCTCTAGGACATTATCTAGGCTAACTGGATTGCGGTCTAGACTTAGCCTACGGCTAGCTGTCTGACGTCTTCTTTATGGCGATATTGTATACTAGTTTTGGACTCTATCTTGGCTTGACAATGATCTAGAGGTAAAAATCTGTAGCGACATTATCTTTGAATCAAAATGTATTATATGTTAAGTTAATGTATGATACATTAATACCTATATTAAACTTGTTAAATTAAATAAATTACAGAATATTTTTTTCTAAATTCCTTTAAAATGCAGATTTAAATTTTACAGTAATAATATATTACTAGCTACACATTTTGACATATAAATTAAAAATAAATCAGAGAGGGCCACTCTTATTACCTAGGGGGTAAAAAATAGCTTACGACCTATTCTCTGATCTACCAAATATACATCAAAATTACTTAAAAAAACGATCAAGCCATTTCAGAGGAGTTCGATAACAAACACTGTGACACAAGATTTTTATTTATTAGAAGATTAACATTACCTATTTCATTTGCTTATTATTTTTAAAAGCGTTTAAAGGAATATTTCTACAATACAGCTCAAGAAAAGGTTATGAAAGCAGTAAGATATTAATTTAACTACAAACTTTTAACAGTTATATCTATGAACTCTAAAGAAACGAAAATCCAATCAAAAACAATACGGAAACAATCCAAATATTTGCGAAAAATGAAATAGAGTGAAAACCAAACAATCAGAGTTAATGAGGCCAAGACAGGTGCAACCACAACCACTTCCGTGGAAGATGGCCTGACCTTTACAACCAGTCCCAGAAGGTCCTTGATCTTATACTAATTTGAGGTAGAGTAAGGTCAATAAAGCCGGCTAAAATCTGGTCTATTTGTAACCGACTTTTAAAGAAGGAGGTTCTAAATTCGACTGTATGTTTGTTAAGTCAATTGTCAGCAATTTCAAAAAATATTGTTGTCATCTGTAGGATAGATATATCTCAGGTGTGCAACGTTGTATGGCAATGCTTATCCTCTGTCCAACGTAAAAGCCAGCCCTTGGCTCAAGCGAAGTGTCAACAAAGCGTTTGGGCAGGTCTTTACAAAGCATGTGCGCACTCGGACCCCACGGGCCAAGGGTTATTTTTTACATAAATATCGACATTATAAGTCAAACAAAAACACAACAATATAAGTAACGTCTTTTACTTAACCAGGAAATCGAACTGCCTTCAAGGTCTAGGCGTACCTGACTCGCGATAAGCGCCCATGTCACCAAAACCCGCATTAACTACAACTACCAATAATCAATTAGTTACACAATACTGTTAAATGAACAAGAATAGTGATGGGTAAAGTTATCGTGATGGTCTTCTTGTTAAACTGTGTTTTTGTGTGATGTACCAGGTTTTATTCCAGACCATTAATATGCATTAAGGTTTCTTAACAAAATAGCTGCGGAACATAATAGAATGAAAATAAAAAAAAACCCGTTAAATGTATTAAAAAAGTTCATAGGGTTTAATTGAAGTACTAAAATAAAGTCCGGGGATCGAACCTGGGACTTTAGAGGTGGCGACATCTTGAAAACCGGCGTGTACGCAACTCGACCACAGAGGTCGTCTAACAGTACTAGTATAATTTATGTACCTACGGAATCCTTCGTGATAATGTAAATTTTAATATTTATTCTGATAAATCAGACTTTGAGTGTACCAGAACAACTAGATCTTTTTTCTAAGTTATTATATCGTGAACTTATTTAGACATTGACTTTAAGCAAAATATAGTTAGGAAATCTGGGTTTTCATGTTCAAAACTGAACAATAGTTATGCCATCTCTGCACGAGGAAAACACCCTGCAGTGAGGTAATTGCAAGCTAATTTAATATTTAGAATCTTTATTATATAAGTTAAAAAAAATAGTTTTAGTTACACCATTTAACCTGATCAGATTCAGTCCCGAATAGCTTAATAACTATCAAAACGTCTATGTCTCACGGGAACGGGAATAATAGGGATGTTTCCTGGGTATGAAAAGTTAAAATCTATTTAGTCCGTCAGTTAGATAATAAAAAAATATTAGACACGTATTTTTTCTTTTATCAAAACAATAAAAAAATACAAAGATACACCGCTTTAAAGTTTCGGAGTGGGGGCTTATGACGCCACGCCTCGCTAAAAATCGTAGCGAGGAGTGACGTCACGCGTAATTTCCGTTCTCTGTATTTTGATCATTTTTTGTTTGCAGGAAAAAAGAAAAATACGTGTCCAATAAAATTCATTAATCTACAAGACGGACATAAAAAAAAAATAGGAAACATGCCTATTTACGCGGGTGAAACCACAGGATACACTTCTTACTAATAACTTAGTTTTCTATCCAAAATCCTGTAATACAGGCTATAATATTCTTTTATTTCTAGACAACGGGTGGTCCTTTTTCCCAGACAAACAATAATAAATAAGGCGATTCAATAGAAAACCAAATCAGAGCAATTATTAAAAAAGTTTCAAATAAACATTACGGAATGTGCCTATATTTTTTGCTAAGAGAATTACTGAGAAACGAAATATCGAACACTAATATTGTATCGAGATGCTAGCGGTTAGATAGTGTTGTACCTAAATGGATAATTATATCGATATTAATGTATCAATGTTCGAAGTAGCGTGGGATACGGATTTGTTAGAAGTAATTGAAAGAGAAATTCTTTCGGTAAGGCAAAAAATGCGTTATTTTATTGTAGATTAATGAATTCGGGACTTGTATATTGTCCAAGACATCATGGATCTGTTTTTAAACCAGTTTAAGTAATTTCTCATTGTAATTGGAAGATACCACGTTATTAAAATAAAAATATATATTATAGTGCTTAAAAAATCGACAGTCACTGTTTAAATGTAACTTAAGTTTAACATAAATAATACAGAAATAGTACACGTAAAATTTTACACGCTTTACTTAAATACATCGACAAAACAAAACACCTCAATCTATCGACATGTCTCATCCCTAGCACTAACCGCACAATTATCAGTCTGTTTACCATTTCAAGCCATTACCACTGTATCTATCTTACTGACTACCGACACAGTAGTCAGTAAACCAGCTTTGTAATGATCCAGGTTTGATTATTGAGTTATCATAATACCGGAGCGGAAATAAGATTACTAGGAACTGTAACAGCTGATTATTCATTTTTAACCGACTACAAAAAAAGAGGAGTTATATAATTTGTCTATTTTTGTGTGTATTTGTTATAGATATCTCCGGTAATAGTGGATCTACTTTTTTCCGTAGCTAGGGTATGCCTAGTTGTCAAGTATATTTATTTTATTTACACATAAATTACACTTTTCGGGGAGAAAAAATAGTTAAATTGGACTTTTCATATACATTGAAGTCATTTTTATGTATCGCACTGTGTAATATCTCACCCTTGTTCCGCTTATGTTCAAAGATAACCTAAGAAAAATGTATTATAATTGTAAAATGCATGCATTTTAGTAGTTCAACAAGATTTGAGAGCGTATCTCCGTCTTGTTTTATATGCAGAAGAAAATAAACTACCTTAATTGCTTGGTTTGTCAAGTCAATTCTTTTTTTTTGAAGAACGAAAAGGCAGTTTTAATTGTCATTTACTCCTAAGGGTTAGAAGATTCGAATTATAAATAAATAAATAAATGTGGACAACATCACATACATTGCACTGAACCCAAAGTAAGTAGCTAAAGCACTTGTGTTATGGAATTCAGAGACAACGAAGGTATCACAAACACCCAGACCCGAGACAATGTAGAAAAGTGGTTTTCTACATTGACAAGGCCGGGGATCGAACCCGGGACCTCAGAGCTGACGACACCTTGAAAACCGGTGTGTATGTGACTCGAACACGGAGGTCGTCATAGATAGATGTAGTTGGACAAAAGACCCTAAAATATATTAAGGACAGGACAAAAGATATATAGCATTATAAAACAACCAGTTAAGATCACGATCGATCCAATAAAGATCAATGATCAATAGATCTACATCGACCATTCGTAATGTCGCACGCGCACTCATTGTAACGTCTTCGCCGGATGTTCCGCCATTGCTCGCTCGACCGTTCCAAATTCAAAACGGAGCCGTTTCCGGTGTGACGTCACCGCCGCCATGTTGCCGACGGCGTCTGCGCACCTCTCTGGCTATTGTCGGTTTCATGGGAAATGGGGGCATGTAAAATTCTGTTTCCCGTAGGAAATCGTTTGAGGAATGGGGAATTGGTTTTTATGTAGTCTTTTTGAACTTTAAAATTTTGTTGAATAAGTCAAAACAGAAACTTTCTATTAGATTATTTACGCAGATTGTAAACGTCTCCCTCACTAAGGAATTTAACCTTGTATCGCGAGGGTTTCACAAACATTCAAATCACGTGTACAAAGGACACTTAGACTTGGAGCAAGCATTTGTGGATCACTAAAATGCTTACGCCATGCAGGAATCGAATCCTTTCTTTAATCGAATTGGTGTGGTGGCCTATACCATTCGCCTATTCGTGTTATCAAGATAGGTACTAAATAGGCCATTGGAAGTACTGCTTGATTATTAATAGAGGCGTGTTACTATTATTTCAAACCCGTGTTTTCTCACAGTTAATTTTAAACCTTCCCTCTTTCCAGTCTTCTTTCCTGTTGCTCCAGTTGGTGGGACAGTGTGGGACACTTTCTGGTGTTCTTTAGACGAAAGATCACTATACTTACATTAATAAAGGTATACTTTTTATGTTTCTATGTTTAGTTGGAAGTAATCTGCGAAACTAAAAACTTTTGTCAAAAATAAATGTTGACGTAATGTAAGCTTTGAATTGTATGTTAAAATCTAAGATAAAGATTTTGCGTAACAGTGTATTTGTTATCGAACTCCTCCGAAACAGCTTGACTGATTTTTATAAAATGTTGTGTATGTTTGGTAGGTCTGAGCATAGTTCGTAGGCTATTTATACTCCTAGGTGATAAGGGTGTCCTTCTCCAGTTTTTTGTATGGACAAAATATGGCAGAAGAACGTTTGCCTAGTCAGCTAGTAATCAAATAATAAAATAAATAAAAGCCTCCTAAGATTGTGTCAAATGTTTGATTATCTATTTCTTCAACAATAACTGCCTTGATTTAAGTCACAGCTCATCAGCAACCGGCAACCATTTTAATTTGGTTGCTAACAACCTTAATATCGAGGTGAGGTCAAGTTTAGATCACCGAAGGCCGCCATTTTGTACGCTTCACTTCTATTTCAATTAATGTTATTTTATTATTAAAGAAATGTAAGTATTTGTGATATTATTGTAGTTAGTTTTTTGCGGTAGGTACGTACCTACTTAATATTAGAATCTGAACTTAGTTGGAGATAATTTTCAACGGTTGGAACAACTTTGAAATTATCGTTTGTGTAGATGCAAGTTTAAAAAAAGAGGAGGTTCTCAATTCGACGTTATTTAAATTTGTTACGCGATATCTCTGGCAACTGTGAACCAATTTAAAACAACATTTTTGTCATTGTTCGGGCACATCTCAGAGATGGTTATGTGTATATATATGTAATCATAACATAATATCACACATAATATAATGTCCACTTTGTATGACGTTTATGAAGGTTTCAACTCTGCGGTGGAAATTTAATACCAAAGCAAAAGAGATCACAGGTAACACAGTATCCCATGGTAAGACTGGTTGTCATAATTGTAATGACTTAACAGTCGTTAAAGTTGGCAGTCGCAAAACAAATTATGACAGTCGGGACCAACGGCGAGACACGGAATTTTACAAATAATAACATTACATAATATTATAAGTATCTAAACAGTTTCAAGTCACAATCACATAAACAGATTTCAGGGCAGACTTGCGCAAACAAATAAGGTTGCAACCTTGTGGATATCGACAAAAAATCGTTTGTTAATCAACCGACCTCTGAGTTTTTGTCCATAAGCCAGGGATGTACCGATGGCCATATTTTTTTAGTATTACTATTAGGGTCACTCATTAAATTTAGAGTAGAGTATGGCCGTGACTCCATTGGATTAGATTTAGCCTAGATTATAGATCTTATTGTATCTGTCACATGATATTTTAATTTTCTGCTGAAATATCTTCAGACCAAAATTTTTAAAACTGCTATTGGTGAAAATGTTATGAGCTTGTAGAGTCTTTATTTATAAAGGGCTCGTCTGTAAAATTAGCATTTGAAAGTTAGTTATTGTAATAAGTTTTAACCGTTTTGAGAATTATAATTGCAAAGGTTTTTTAACAAGATGGCTGCGGCTTCAATTTCATGTTGTTTTTGAGTCACAATACCTAGATGTTTATTTATACTTAGTTTGTAATACTAACATTTCTTAAATACATATATATTAGCCTAACTTAGGCATTAAAGTAGTTGTTAATTGATATTATGTATTATGTCGCTGTGCCCTTACCGGGTTTCATGTAAAACTTATTTTTAGGTTTGACGTTGAAATTGAGTTACTTGTTTACGTGAAGAAAAACAGTCTAAGGTTCACAACATATCCTGAATTAACCTAGAAAACCTCTTTTCAAAATACCAACAGAATAAAAACTTAAAGTCTAAAAGTAAGGTCATTTTTATTTATGAATATAATTGCTATTAATATTCCACTTAACCTATTAAAATACATTTTACCTATTATAATATAGAATATTCCACTTTACCTATTATATGGTAGTCCATAACCTTTTAAAGGAATCTTTGGAACTGTTAAATAAGACTCGTAATAATTCCCGTTAATTTAAATATTCATAATAATTTGGTCAGCACCGATGGTTCCGAGTTAACCCGTGGTCTGCGGTTCTTGGTCGAGTGGGCCCACGTGGATCATGCTCCACTGAAGCATACACACAAGACGTTTGATTCGCACGATGACTGCTCATACCGCACTGCCTTGCAAGCATTGAACTTTGGACAAAAGAGTTCGCAGTGGTAGTGTGCCGATACGCCCGGGAAAATACCAACTACTCACTTAATATCCGAAGTATTAATAAATAAAAAATAATAAATGTAGAGAACATCACATTGATTTCTCTGAGTTCTGAACCCAACGAAGGTGGCTAAAGCACTTGTGTTATGGAATGAGAATCAACGAAGGTACCACAAAAACACAGACCCGAGACAATGTAGGAAAGTGGTTTTCTACATTGAGCCGTCTTGGGATCGAACCTGAGACTTCAGAGCTATCGACACCTTGAAAACCTTGTATGCAACTCGACCATGAACGTCGAAGTAAAGTGACTCTATTTGAGTTTGTACAAGAAACGAAGGCTCAAATCAATTTTAAAAGACGACTACACGCTTTGTGTTGAAAGATATTCATGGGCAAATATTATTTCAAGGAAGCAACTGCATCTACTTGTTTTCAGTTGTTTGTGGGAGATCTGGAAGTCCAAACTCAGTTTGTTGTTGGCCAAAGCCAACAACGTATTAAGACTTCAGTTCCTGAAAAATTGACATATATACCAGTTATATTTGCTTACCATTAGTTCAACTAAGTTTTGTCAGCTACCACATTAAAAACATCATCAACCTCATTGAACATAAGTCGATGAAGGTCAGAAACATTTTGTCTAACCCGTCAGCTGGTAGAGTTGGTCGAGTGGACCCACGTGGGCCATGCTCCACTGAAGCACACAGGACCACTGTTTGTTTCGCACATTGACTGCTCATACTGTTTCGTACCAACTGTATTGCTTAATATTATCACAATTGAACCTCTGAAAGAGATCACTAAACTACGTTCACTCAAAGCTATTTGGTAAGTTAACTTTAGGCCGATTGACGTGATGCTATACTGTAGGTACTAAATGCGAAAATCTTCCAAGCTCAAAGGGCTATACCTAGTAAGTCTGGAATATCCTGGGCAGTCAAATTTGCTGCTATTCTTCATGACAGACCAATGTCTATCCTTCGATAGGAGAGAGTTAATAAGAATTTTTAATTTTGTCACGAATTTCAGAGTATTTATCGCCAAAAATTTATAATGTTCATCTCCGATTTATCAAAGACCTTGAAACATTGCTATAAATTGGGTTTAGCACATTCCGGCCTACGTCTTCATACTATACATGTTAAAATACTCTGCTTCGTCTTCGTTCCGTGGTCACCACGTGGCGCATGCTCCACTGAAGCACAGGACGTTTGTTTGTTTCGCTCAGTGACTGCTCACCGCTCAATGACTGCTCACTGTGCTCGCTGCTTACTGCTCAGGGTCTTACCGCTAGCTGCGCCTGCGCAGGCCAGTGGAAACGGTAGTAAAAGTCAACGGACGGGCTGGTGGGTGCCGTTACTCTTTATTTTTGGATATGATTTAAGTTATTTTCAGAAATGGTTTTAATAGCAATTGGAGGATCATGGTTATAATAGATTTTTGGGTGACGATGAGCAGATTTTTTACATTGCTGATAGGTTTTATTCTTAACATTTCTACTTTTTTATTACTATTATTTGTTGGCGAATTTTTATAGTGTTTAATTATGTCAAGTTACACGAAAAGCTGTTGTTTTAAACATCGAAATCATTCAACAATAACCCTTCGTCAGTCGGGTAAAAACGCGACGCATTTGACTGCGTGCCACCGGAGCGGCCATTGTACACCGGCGCTGCGCATGCGCATCCACTGGAGTGCAGTCATTGAGGTTCACGTCATGATTGAACGATGACGTCATTTTGTTATTGATATGTAAAAATAGCTAAAGTGAGTTTTTTTTTCTGTTTCAGGTGTTTAGTAGAAGAGTTTTGTAAAAGTGTGAAAAACCTAGAATATGATGATATAAGTATAAATTGCCTCTCTGTGTTAGGAAATAAATAATAATTAACGAAATATATTTTAAAGGTACATTTTGTAAGTCAATGGTGCAAATTACTTAGCGTTGAATATTCTGTAAATAGTAATGCAATTTGTTTTTCCACTGCAATTTACTTTTAATGTGGCTCATATACTTAATTGATACCAAAATAAAAGTTAAAATACCAACGATATAACGTTAAACAAACAATATTTAAAAACTACAAAAACAAGATCATATAACTATTATAATCAATATCACTATCTATCAAAACTGTTTACTATAATAGTTCGTTCGTCGGTCTGCGCGCGCGCCGGACGCCGATCATTTTAGAAAGTGCTGCCATTGTACTTTTTGCCGCCTTTTTTTACTTTTTATTAAAAAAATGCTGACGAAAGGTGCTACTGTCACTTGAATTGCAAACGAAGACATTTTTATTTGGATATTGATTTTGTTTATCAATAGATATTTTGTGTTTTAGTAAGTTATTAAATATATTTATGGGACTGCAAATCTTGTGAAAGGGCTTAAGTAATATGATAAGTTGCACTTTAATTAAAAGTCATTAATTCTAGAGAACTGATGTTTTTATACTTGATAACTATGGCATAACTATGGTAAATCTATAAGGCCTACTTGCACAAAAATCCTAAGTCAGAGTTAGTTGCTAACACGAGGTTAAATTGACAATATTTTATGATAATCTCTCAATTTAACTGTGTTAGCATTTAAATCTATTTCATAGTTTTCTTTATGTTTGTAAGTAAACAGTATTTCGAATTGGATTCTTATTTAATAAAAAAACAGTCAAATAAGACTCAATAAACCATTTCAGAATCTATTTGGCTTAGTCTTTTAAACTTTTACGTAATTATTTGAAAGGGGAAACTTTTTAGATCCATAAATTTTATTGTGATAAAGATGAGATACTAAAAAAAGGTAGTTTATAATTCTCGTTTCTTAATCTATACTTCTATACTTAATATAAAAAGTAAATAGTATGTTTATTTGAGCACGCTAATCTGTGAAACTACCAGTCGGGTTAATTTTATTTCTTTGCATTTGATAGCCCAATTCTCGAGGAAGGTTAAAGACTATTTAAAATCACGTTAGTTGAGTTGGGAGAAGTAACAGATAGTGCATTATAAACATGCAACGCAATGGTTATATAGGTATTATAGACTAACAATTTATGGGCAGTTACTTATAACCCAAAGATAATAAAACGTGTTTTTTTTATTGTAATTTTTTGACAAATCGTTAACGTTCCTCAAAAATACTATTCACATAAGTTTCCGTAAGTTCTAACGTGTTTTTCTTAGATAATAAACAATTGTATAATGAATACCGGTATGCTATGGGAACTCAGTTAGTTAAACAATAACTTTAACCTAGAACTAGCGACAATAGGTCCCACACTTGAAAAGTTAGATAAAAAATGTTTTCACTTGCTGACTTATGTAAGTTTTATGGAGTTTTGATGGTCAGTTGTGTTGGTTATTAATAAGCTATTGGAGGTATTCTAAAGTTTATTTTTTTTAGGGATACCAGACAAAAATAATGTTAAATTTAAACGTAGAGCTGCTGTCACCACTTGGAGGAGGGCGCTAACAGTTTCGACACAGTTTGCCTAACTAATTTACTTGGTAATTTTTTGATGCTGTCAAATATCTATGTACAGTTTACTATTTATTATTATTTTCTATATTAAGGCTTACTGTCCAAAATATTCCTACATTATATCATAATAAGAATTGGCACAAAAGCATAGCTTTTGAAAAAAACCTGCTATGGTTATAATGACTGGGCTGTTGGACTGGAGGTCTTGGGTTCGATTCCCACCCAGGACAAATCTTTGTGTGGTGAACATGATCATTTCTTCTGTGTCTGGGTGTTATTTATCTATTACTAGCTGTCCCCCGCGACTTTGTTCGCGTGTTTTAGTTTCAACGGTTTTTCATTTTTGCAACATTTTTCATTTATGCTCCGCTCCTATTGGTCGTAGTGTGATGTTATATAGCCTATAGCCTTCCTCAATAAACGGAATATCCAATACAAAAAGAATTTTTCAATTCGAACCAGTAGTTCCTGAGATTAGCGCGTTCAAACAAACAAACTCTTCAGCTTTATAATATTAGTATAGATAATGTTTGTATTTATTTAAAAACAAACGGTTTACTCACGTACATTTTCGGGATCGCCCGACTAGTTTCAGACTCAATAGGAGTCCCTAATCATGAGCTGACGCGGCGGCGGTGGTGTCGCGAGTCGAACTCTACAGTCTACAGTCGGGCGATCCCGAAAATATACGTGAGTAAACCGTTTGTTTTTAAATAAATATGAATACTCCTCACGAAAGTTATTATACAAATATAATGTTTGTGTTTAGAAATATATAAGTATGTTTATCAGTTGTCTGGTTGCCATAATACAGGCTCTGCCTAGTTTGGGATCAGATGGCCATGTGTAAGTTGTCCTAAGAAATATATAGATCCCATTAAAAACATAAATGTAAAATGAGAGCCAAGTTCAATATTATGATATATGCCTTGGTTGTTGACTTCAACGACAAAAAAAGTGAGATCTAAATGGGTGCCAAGTTCATTCATATTTTCACATAAAATATAATTTATTCTTATAAATTAGGATAATATAATGTAGCCGAAGGCCTGACTTAGCTAGTTCTCATATACAAAAAAATTACCAGTTTCAGATTTTTTCCTTTATATTCACCTAATTACCTATCTGCATGCCGAATTTGAACTTTCTAGGTCATCTGACGAAAATGACGATTTTTGGACGTTAATATCTAAATAACCGTTTAAGATATGTTTATGAAATTTGAAGCACAATTTTATCTCGCAAGTCTCAATATATGAGCCGTTTAGAATTTGACACGTTTATGTGAAATAGTTTTTGAGTTACGAGGGGGTCAAAAGCGGCTCCAAATGGTTCTTGTAATTTTACACACGGTGCTGGTCGCCAGTTCTGTTACTAGAACTTGGCTTTGACACGCTACCGCGTGTCTAGATACTAGTATATATATGTGTTATCTAAGTTATAACAGGTCCGGGACCGTCGTTGTTAAGTAAGTAGGTATTTTTTTTCTATCTTATTAATAGAGTCTTATAAAATTAAACTAAAAATTTATTCGCGTTAAAGACAGTACTTACAAGTAGGTAATAAAGTCAAAACAAGTTTATCCAATGCAAATGGTTTAGAAAAAAAAACAAGTTTTTTTTTTAAAGAAAAGATGTAAATATAAATAAAAGTAAATTGTCATATATATGACGAAGCATCACTTAAAAATGACTCGGATGATTAGGCATGTTTTTTTTATGTTGGTAATTGTCAGGACAAGGTTTCTATGAACCGAAATTTGAGGAAAATCTGCGGGACATGTCAAAAATTGACAGGACAACGAATTTCGTGTCAGACAGTTATTTTTCTGGAATCGTATTTTGAAACTTAAACATCAATAAACCCTGATAGTATAATTTTAGGAACAAGCCTCAACACGTTATATGCGAACGATTTTCGCATAATATAATATTCGCAGTAAATACTAAAAATTTAAACTAAGAATGTATAATATACTAGTTGTTTCCCGCGGCTTCACCCGCGTGGATGTCGGTTATCGCGGCAAAAAGTAGCCTATGTCCTTTCTCAGACTGTAGAATACCTGTGTAGCAAACTTTATCTAAATTGGTTTAGTAGTTTTGGCGTGAAAGCGTGACAGACAGACAGACAGATTTACTTTCGCATTTATAATATTAGTAGTAATTTTAAGTAATTTGTACGTCTGATATGGCAGGACATGTTAATACCACAAAATTGAGTAAAACACGACATTTTATAATGTAACACATGTTTCATACATACAAATGCATCTTTATCTTTAAATGATTCTGCTATCAAAGAACCCATACACGAAGTCAGCACGATACTCCCTATAGAACCCCAAAAGATCTAGAACATTCTGTACTTCGCCAAACACTCCAACAAAACGAGTACCGACGGATAAAAAGTGTTATGAGATTTACGTAAACTGTTGCTGCAAACGTTACCTAAGTATTTCAAATACATTGCGATGAATTAAATGTTTTGATTGGTAAACTTACTTAAAAATGAATAATTTTACAAAGTAAACTAGAAATAAAGATTGAATATAATATCTATACTTAATATATAAAGCTGAAGAATTTGTTTGTTTGTTTGAACGCGCTAATCTCAGGAACTACTGGTCCAATTTGAAAAATTATTTCAGTATTCGATAGCCTATTTTTTGAGGAAGGTTATAAGCTATATAACATTACGCTGCGACCAAAAGAAGCGGAGCATAAATGAAAAATGTTGCAGAAATGAAAAACCGTTGAAACTAAAACGCGCGGGACAAAGTCGCGGGGGACAGCTAGTAATAGATTACGATATAATTTTTTACGAGGAATAATTGTGAATTTTTGAGTTCGTAAATACAAAATCTGTCGGACGTAATTTTTTACCTGTTTTATACCTTAAACATTGCACGTGTAATTTTAATAAGAAAATAGAAAATAGCCTTCTGTTTTGTAAAATGACAAGACATGCACTTGCTTCCATTTTTTTTTTGATGCCTTTAGCAGAAGGAAAATATATTTTTATAAGAAAAAACGTAGTTTATGTAACTAAGTTTGTTAACACTTAAATTCTATGGATATTGAACATATTATTATACAAAATCTCCTGTCTCGTTTGTCTCTATAAACGCGATAAACTCAAAAACTACCCAACTGATTTTCATTTGGTTTTCACCAATGGATAGAATGATTCAAGAGGACGGTTTATATGTACCTATTATTCGAATATATAAGCCGGAGCGGGTCACTATAGTTTGTATAACTAAGCTTGTTAACTCTTTAATACTATCGATATTGCAAAAACTTGAGTTAGAAAGATTGCCTTAAATATGTATGTTTATTGTCAGTATCTAAAGTCAAAATAAAAGTAAACTGCACTTGTTTTTTTAAATCGGATTGTGTAAGCATTTTCCTCATCATCATTTCAATAAGCTTTGTAAAACTGCAAACCTTACTGATTATATTTTTAACTTCATTCAGCGGTTTATAATATAAATAAGAGTATCTTATCTTCTTTTCTCTTATTTTACCAAGTTATTTTTATGGATTAGTTTAAATTATGTAGGTATGCCTCATGTCTCTTTTTTAGTAAATTCGCAATAGCTGATAAATTGTAGGTGTAAATGATATAGAATCTAATATACATGAACAACTTATAGTTAACTTTAACTCTCTTTTAGACACATTTTTACTATAGTTTTTCATTGTTAAGGCTTAACAACAACAACTGAACTATAAGTTCATACTAAGCCTTCAATTCATTCAATTCGATGCGTGATGTAGGTACCTATACCGTTATTCTATAAAATAATTTAGTTGAAATCTAGAGATTTTAAATGTATGAAATGTATTTTTTTAATATTTAAGTATGTAAGTGCAAAAAGCACTAAGTAGGTATCTGAGGATCTCGAATCTCAAATGTATGTGAAAAGTTCTTCAATTAAAGATAGACAATATATTTATATTCTGTAAGAACGTAAATGATTATATTTTGTAGGAATAGTTACTGAAATTCAAGCAGTTTTGATTTGTTTTGTTAAAGTAAACGATCAATCAGTTTTATATCCAATTCCATAAAAACCTTTAAAATATCACCCACAATGCAAACCAGAAGCACTGCCACATTCAAATTTAGATTAAATTTACATATAATACGCTGAAAACACCTCTCATAACAAGTAAAAACAGCATTCAGATACGAAAAAAAACAACGTACCTGACCGGAAACTGGCGAACAAAAACCACGCAAACAAATCTTTCCTAAAATAATTTAAAGAATAATTCGTTCAAAAAAACTTGTTAAAAACTAAACTTTCTAACACTTGTCCACGGGCACTCACTACCACTGTTTATTTTACGTTCGTACGTCCGTTCGCGGGTCCCGCCACGACTCAAATGCGATTGAGTGGAACATGAACGACTCCCGCGCAGCGACTCGCGACTGCGCACGCACACATACACAGCCTTATGTAAGGCGTCCTTATGTAAAGTACTCGTATATTTTCGAGGACGGAAAACCGCTATTATTATGAATTTTCGTACGATGACAGAGATTTTGTTAAGGATATGACGTAGATTCTGCCTTTTCCGGTTGTATTTTGACGTTAATAAGTCAATTTAATTGTTTTTTTAATTATTAATGATCAACAATTTATAGTGTACGAACTTTGCTTGTAATTTGTACTTAATGATCTGTTATTGACGTTTTCAGTGAGTTAGTTTTTGATTGATGCTGATTCCTTCTCTGTCTGAGAAGAGGTCTTTGCCCTGACGGTAAATGAATGAGTATGAAAACTTAACAATAAGTTACTGGGTAAGCAGAGATAAAATATTTGAATTTCACAATCCTGGGTCGTCGAGAACTTATATATTATGAGTTTCTCGAAAATTTATGGAAAAACAACATACATAGAAGTACTTTTTAATTGCGTCGACATAGAAGCTATTTTTTTTGTCATCAAGAATTTATAGACTTGAGTATTTGATATAAATTTCAACATGTTACCACCACGCGTTCCTCAGATATAAATTCTTGACAGACAGACAGATAGGCAGACTATTAAGTGATCCATTATTTAATTTTTTTTGAGGTAATGTTTCCTTAAACTCCTAAAGTTTCTTTGTTTGATCTAGCTCATGTACCTTCTGATATATACTACCTATTGTCCAGAGTTAAAAAAATATATATTTTTCATATCTTAAGAAAGTTCAAAAGGTTTTTAGCATCACGCCACGAGCCCGTTGTGCCGAGCGTAAGCAAATTTTTAGCTGTAAGTACTACCCTCGTTTACTGATTTAAGTGATTTTCCGTTAGACTACAGATGGTTTATGCGAAAATATCGATGGTTTTAATATAAGGCCGCTTGCAAAATCCCGGGCAATCTTTTTAACTCAGAGTTAAAAGCTAACCCGAAGTTAAATTGACTGTTTGTCATTCAATATTTTCAATTTAACCTCGTGTTTGCAACTAACTCTGAGTTAGCATTTTCGTGCAAGTGGGCTTTAGGGTTTTGAGATAGTTTTAATAAATCCGCTCTGTTTTGTCCCTAATTTTACGATTTTACTTGTTCATACTAGTGCATACAGTTCATACTCGACGCGTACTCTATTAATAGTTTACTTATTTTTTCTCTAAGGATAAAACTTAGTAAAAAACATGGGCGAAACCGCAGGGCCAAGTAGTCGAAGCAGAAGCTCTTATTAATATTATTATATGTGCTATATGATTAAAGTTTTTGTGAACAGTTTGAAATAATAAAAAACCTCCGTTTGAAATTACTTCAAGCATACCATTAGCCTTACCGCTTTAATTAATTACCTTAAGTTTTAATTAAGTTACGGTATTTAAAAAATAAGTTAATGAATCACCTTATTATTGAATATGACCGATCTGGTACATCTTACAGAGTTAAATATTAATAGGCACTTTAAAATAATAGTACCTAATGAAGATTATTTAAATCTTTGAAGTCATAGACTTTGGTATTTTGTTAAGTCACTAAAACTTTTAAATGTCTGTGTACCTATTTACTGTAATAAGATTTAATATTATAATTCATATTAAAAACTGGCAATACTACCAGTTATTTGGGCATACTTCCAGTGGACAGCGATGTGGATGAATTATCTATATAAATATATATTAAGGTTTTTTATTAGTTAAGAGATTAGTTTATTTTTAAGTGTATTTATAGTTTATAAATATTTTAATGATTAAGTTTCTTGAAAATAACTACTAAAATGTAATTTCCTACAAAAAAGAAACCTTTTTTTTGTATTGTAAATGAAAACCAAAGTCATTTAATATTAATTAATTTGTATTCACTGCAATATTACAATATATTGATGTAAAATTCATATAAACGTTAATATTAATCTTGTAGTATTGCCATTAATAACGGATTTTATAATTATTATTAAACAAGACACTTTCTTTGTAAGAGACTTCAACGCGTGCACCTCTATGAAAAAGTACTTAGTTATTTGTTAGAAATGATACTTCATCTAATTAAAAATTTTAAGTAAGCCTTATCATCCGTTTTTAGATTATTAGTTTTTTTTTTTATATTTTCTTATGCTTAAGAAATCTACTGAAGCCAAATAACTTTTCATCAATTGTTCGTCCTATCAGAACTATTTCCCGCGGCTCCGAAATCCTCCAAATTTCATTTAAAACAGCTCAGTAGTTTTGGCGTGAAAGCGCGACAGACAGATAGACAGAGTTACTTTCGCATTTATAATATCAGTAAGAATATATATATAGATAATAATGACAATCTATGTTCACCTAAAACTCGAGAACTGTTAGCCCAATTGATATGAAACTTTGCACACATATGAAAGGCAACATGACCACTCCGATGAACATAGTTACATTAGTACCGGACAGGTAGCGCTAGTGGCAGTGTTTTTTTTTTGGACTATAGGGCGAGTAGTATATTTTTTAGGTGAGTGAAGTGCATTGGACGCCATCAAGTACATATTTAAAAATTAATATTTGTATGTTTGTATTCTTTGCGTGCCTAAACCAATGATCTGATTGTGATGAAACTTTGTTAGGATTTACTAACAACGACCGAGAGCCTTTCTAAACCTAAAAACACACAATATGCAACTAAACACTTTTTTAATTCACGTGGCAATAATGGCAAGGTTTATGAGATAGAATGTAAAATCCACAAACACATGCCATTGCATTTTTTTTCCTTTGAACTTAGTGATATATTATATAATATATATAATATATAAAATATAATGATATATATGATTAAAGTGTACAGTATATACCTAATTTTGATTACCAAAATATCTGTTACTTTTCTCTACAATTGTTAACCTACCCTAGTGTCACGTGCCATAGTTCCATAGATGAGTATCGCCGCAATTAGTGACAGGTGGCGAGCATCCCCTGCTTACAACCCCTAGAGCCCCGTGGTACTGAGTAGCGGGGTGAGGGGGGTAACACCTGATGTAAGACAATGTACTATCTTCTGTCAATCTTTAAATTTGAATATCGATGAATATTTTAAGTGGAAACAGAATATTGTGAATTCAAATGTAGTTTGTCATTGTAAAACAATGACCCCGATTGTGTAAAACCCACACTAAACTTATTTTAGACCAGCGGTATCGTTTTTACTTGTACACAATTAGAAAAGGATAGACGAAAATTAGAGCTTTCAAATTTAGTTTCGAATAAAATTCTCATACAAACCTACCGACTCGCAGAAACATGAGCACTAAATCACAGTGATGTTCAAGGCGAAAACTGGTTTGGCAGTTTTAAGTAAGTTGTGATCTGTAGCCGTCCTTTTCTCACGCTGTATGAAAAATAGCAATGGTTTAATTTTGATTTAAGCAGCGTACAAGGAAATCTATAATACAAGGAATGTGCGAAACAAAGTTCTGACAACATGGCTGTGCCTTTTTGCTCAATTTGGCGAGGGCACTACCGTGTCCCCAGATTTAATGTTCAGTACTTTGTCGTAGAAATCAGTGGGAACATAGGTTACGTCTTGATAAGATGACAAGAGGTGGTGTAAAGCCTATATTCTCGTCCTTCACTATTTTTGGTCTCGATTCTTTAAACTTCTGACCTCGATCAGAACCGAGGTCAGAAGTACCGTAGGGAGTAAATGAAGAAGTGGCGCTGTTTTCATAACTTCCAACCACAACAGAAACTTTGCACAGAAACTGTAACTATTCAAAAAACTCATGATTCTAATAATAGTTTAAAAAAATAATAGTCTTTATTTTATTTTAGTTCATATATCTTATGGAACTTCTGTAGAAAGATAAACGTTAACATCATTACAAAAAACGTGATTTTTAAATATTTTCAGTTAGTAGGTATATTTGCCGTCTTTTTCATATGTTCTTATAGTTATTATGCTAATAGGGGCGGAGACGAATCCAACAAATGAAAAACCTTAAAAATCCGTCGACTCGTTCCTGAGTTATAAATATAATAATAATATCTTGGGACATCTCACACACGGTCATCTGATCCCAAACTAGGCAGAGCCTGTGCTATGGCAACCAGACAACTGATAAACATACTTATATATTTCTAAATAAATACATATTATAGATAAAATACACCCAGACACAGAACAAATGATCGTGCTCATCACACAAAGATTCGTCCTGGATGGGAATCGAACCCACGACCTCCGGTTTAGTAGTCAGGGTCACTAACCACTAGACCAACAGGCCCGTCAAATGGTGTAACTAACCCGACTTTGTATTTATATTCACAAAATAAGATATATTAGCATCGTCGAAATAAAATGGGGTAAGCAAATTTCCTAACGAGGTCTATTTAAAAACATTTCAAATAAACAAACTGTACTCTAGACATAGCATCATTGCACCATAGTTCCTAATTAAAAGAGCCGAACAAAAACTCAAGAGACAGGTGTAGTAGTTGCGTCTTGCTTTAACTTATAGAATACTGTATATATCTGTCTCTTTTTAGTAGAAAATAGTGGATTAAGTGTAACGAACTGTTGTCGTAATTCCGTTTTGTTTGGCTGTGGCTTACAGTTTGAGGTACTATTGGTTGAATACTTAGACGCAACTCAATTATAAGTAGCCTTTAAATCTCAAGCTGTTAATGTTAATTATCTTGTGTGTGATATCGGCCCTTCACTATCTTCTTGTAGAGTGTAGGCTTTTCTATTTTTCCAGCCATCTTTCTACATCCATCTGTGCAATTAAGATTATCTCGTCTATCTCGCAATAATTTTGTCTAGAGATCTTTATATTGTACACAAGATATATTATGTTACCAGCTCGGTCAGACTTCAGATAGATTAGGCACCTAAAAAAGATAGCTATCATTGAAAAATTACTAATTAGGAAGTTTTCGAGTTGCTTAAATGCGAACGCTAATAACATATCTGCCTCATTTTTATATTATACTATCATTGCTTATCAACTAATAACTGTAGTTCAATTGTAATCTCCCTTAGTAACTACCTTCAACTTTTTTTGTCTCTTTGGAGGGTAGCTTGGTGAGCTATAACTTAGGTCTCACCCATCACAAACACCTGTCTCTATCTTAAAGCCTAGACTTTCTGTGACAATATGTGATGATAAGGAAATAAACATTTTATTATTTATTAGTATTATTAAATATCTATCTGATCTGAAACTCACTGATACACGTATGATTTCAAAAGTAACACAACTCGGACATGCAGTCTAAAACTCAGCAATCACCGTTAATAGCGGCGATACCGGCGCACGCGCACCTCAACAGTTTAACAAGCATCTTTATTAAGTAGAACACAGTTTTTGTTGGCAATTCTACGAAACAACATAATATTGGGTATATTTAGTTTTGGGTGTCAAATACCTTTTTACTTAAAAGTTGTTTTTTCATCATTGTACAAAAAAATATAAAAAGTTTATAGTCGCTAGTTCTGAGGTCCCGGGTTCAATTCCCGAACGGGTCAATGTAGAAAACTACTTTTCTACATTGTCTCAGCTCAGAGTGTTTGTAGTACCTTCGTTGTCTCTGATTCCATAACACAAGTTCTTTAGCTACTTACTTTTGGTTCAAAAAATGTATGTGATTGTGTTGTCCCCATATTTTATTTATTTATGTTTGACGTTTGAGTTTGTGAGAGTATTATGTAAAGTTGCTTTGAGGCAGTATGTAAACAGGCTGCTACGGGAATGAGTGGTCATATTTGAAATCTTCTACAAGTTGCGCCGAAACACCCGGTCCTCCACCTTCAGGTCATCAGTTGATCACGCCAACTATATTTAATATATAAGCATATAAAACTATACACGAAGAAAAACTTGTAACAAACCGACAGACACAGTAAGTAATAATAAAGATAGCACAAGTATTGTGAACTTTTTCGTCGACTTACACCGGCCAGTGAGGGGAAGTCGCGCCACAATTATACTACTTCCGCCCCAGGACTATAGGGATGGGACACGGGTTTGTGACCACCGATATCGATGACAAACGAATGACATGACGAAAATATTAAAATCTCAATCAGTAAATTATTAGTGTACATTTTTTTTTAAAGCAAACTCTTTTTTAAACCATTTTTGTATTATGATAATTATGGTCTACCTGAAAAAGGTAGCTGGGTTAGATTGAATGCGGAAGGCTGAGGACCAAGCGTTGTGGTGTAACTTGGGAGAGTCCTATATCCAGCAGTAGACCGTGGTAGGCTGAGTGATGGTCTATAAATATGAATATAAATACAAGGAGATCCCTTAGGATCCTAGAAACCTTTTAACTT
Source organism: Diachrysia chrysitis (assembly GCA_932294365.1). NCBI lineage: Eukaryota > Metazoa > Arthropoda > Insecta > Lepidoptera > Noctuidae > Diachrysia > Diachrysia chrysitis. The sequence goes on from OW028666.1 coordinate 7,982,626, forward strand.
ACTTTTTCATGCAGGGATACATTTTAAACTTTTGGACAAAGGAGAAAACTATGAGTATTGCGGAATCGCAAAAAAAACAAAGAATAAAATAATTTGCATGTTCATGATCAACGAATAAAAAAACTTATTACTAAACAAATTAGGTAAGTAGTCAACCAAGAAGACCTTATGAAATAATTATCATGTGATTTATGTTTTTAATGAATGCCAAAAGTACGCGTTTAATATTATTCATTAGTTTTTTTTACATAAAATGTTATTATTCAAATTAAATAATGTTAATATTGTGTTAATTTTGTATCTAAATTAAAGCTTTATTTACATAATTATATTTTGGTCTAGTGGATACAGATTTGGTTAGTCATTCGAGATATTTTATTTCGATTTCTAGGAAAAACCAATTGACACCATAATATTTACGAAATTGTATTTTTTTACATTTTTTTTTGCTGGTTTAATTATTAATGTTTTAATGATAGTTGCCAAGAAAATGTTTCAGTTTGGTTTTTTACTTAATATAAGTTTTTTTAGCTACTAAAATAGTGCAATTACTTCTACGGTGTGGCAAAGGCACCTTCTCATACAGAATAAAAAATATCCACGTATTAACGACTAACCTAATGAAATATCAGAATCCTAATAATTCTGTATTTCCTTATGCAAGTACGTATACAACATGCAACCACACAAAACTTTATATAACATCAATTAGTGATGCAACCTATCGTATCGATATCGGCACATCACTAGCCCAACCCCGGCTGCGCGTGCGCCGATGCGCGACGAAGAAAGTATAACCGCCGTACCGCGTAACGGCTAACACTACCGAACGGAATTATAAGTTAAGAAAGCCCTTTAAGAAAGCAGAGCAAGAATATACTTGGTATTATAATAATAATATTTTGTCTTCACTATCCCACTGCTGGGAAAAAACCTACTAATCATCATCAATCTCCAAAATTATTATATTTCTGGTAAATCTTTAAAGGACGCTTTAGAAAGGTTAAGTTTTTAAATTTAAATGACTCTAGGTGGTCATTAAATGTCATCACTGTGGAGAACATATAGTTAAGTTTCTTAGAATTATTAATGCTTTACATAAGTTTATCCATTATTTCACGCCATGACGTTAAGATTTACTAGTGCACAAGAATAATTAAGCATTACATTGTTTTTTATAGATTCCTATATTGTTTTTGCTATTTAATAAACAGTTATAATTATTATTACATTTAAGCCAAAAATCCTTAAGAAGGTATGGTCCGAAACACATTTTTATTTTATTCAATATTTTCTGACGTCAAACGCTTAAATATGTATGATAACCATATTAATTAAACTAAATACATCCTTAATTAAAATACATAATATTTATGTGTAAATATTTAAATTGGATTTTATATAAATTAATTACCTACATAAACAAGTAAATCACCTTTGTCTAGTTTTTGCTACAAAAAAGCCGTTCTGAAAAACAAACAAATAAGTACCTACTACCTGCATATTATAAGATTTTATGTATATCTACCTACTACCTACATAGCTTAACTGTTTTTTTTAAGTGCAAAAATACACATAACACTAATTTTAAAAATCATTATTAAAATATAAATTAATACACGTGTATTCATCGTATACTCAAACAAAAATAAGTGAACCATAGAGTGCGCAAATCGAGTATGAACTGTAGGCACTAGTATGAACAAGTAAAATCGTAAAATTAGTGTAATAATAGAGCATGGTTTATATAAAAACTACCTCAAAACTTAATATTACCCTAATAATATAGGAACCCTCGATATTTTCGCAAAAACGTCTGTCGTCGCACAGAAAATCACTTAAATCAGTAAACGAGCGTAGTACCTACTTCCAGGAAACTTAAACTTAGATCCAGCCCTCCCTTGCTGTTTTTGCCTTATTAAGATTGTTAGCAACGCACTAAGTCGAGGTCCGAACCCCACAGGGGGTGCCCTTAGTGAACGTTGCTGACGTAGTTAGTTTTTCTATTGCTCTGGAATAAAAAATTACAAAGATACAGCGCTTTAAAGTTTCGGAGTGGGGGCTTATGACGCCACGCCTTGGTAAAAATTGTAGCGAGGAGTGACGTCACGCGAAATTTCCGTTCTCTGTATTTTGATCATTTTTTGTTTGCAGGAAAAAAGAAAAAATAGGTGTCCAATAAAATTCATTAATCTACCAGGCGGACATTAAAAAAAATAGGAAACATGCCTATTGTTTATAGACTATGCCATACCATAGTGTAGGTAGTTAATAAAAACATGAACACAGTTCTAAATGAATGTAAGTTTCAATGTTGCAGAAAGTTATGGCATTCAAAAAGTCACATAATTGATAGTTGCCTGGCATTGAACCTGCACCCTCGTGCATTTGTATCCGGTCATTAACTACTGAGCTAATGTATCCTCTCTATAGTCAACCATACAAATAAAGACAATAAAAGAAAAAAAATATGGTATTTACATCTTTTTGTTAATTAAAGATTTTTTTATTTATGTCAGAAAAATCTATAAAACAAATTATAAACTATTACGTGTCGTTTACTTACTGTTGCATAGATTATATCTCGTTATTTTTTTATTTAATAAGACTAAACAAAAGTTTACAAGTATTCATAGTTATTGCGAATAACAAAATACTAACTAAAATATGTAGACATAGTTAACCTCAGACCGTGTTTACACCTTAAGAAAATAGCTTCATCATAAATTAGTCTTTAATAATTATAAAAAGGCAAAAACAGGATCCACGAACTACAAAAATAACTCTAAACGAATAAAAACAACAATTCTATAAAAATACATCATTATATTAAAACTCAAAGCAATATAAAAAGCAATATTTCCCGAGATTAAAACGTACATACGAACATGATACAATCACAATAGGTACATACAATCGGAACCAGTAATGTACGGACCATAATTACATACTTCATGATAGAGCGAGGGAGCAATACTAAACGCTGAAGCAAGAAAGAGATGGCAACAGTCATCTGTTATGTGTCGTAAGTGTGCGCACGCGCCGACTTTTTATTTCACGCACACATGAGCGGTCACCCACACATGGGCATATGCATGTGTGTGTTTATGTTTGTGTGTGTGTATGTACCTACTAACGGAATCTTCTAGATAGTGTGTCTGATTAATGTAAGACTTGACAATATGGATTGTGATCTTTAAATTGCTTGATACAATTAAGTTTTGATGGTAACATTGATATAGAAATGATTACAGGTCTACACTTGCGTAAGTTTGTCGCAATTTTTGTAATTAGTAATTTTGACACTACTGCCTACTTTAATTTGTAAATTATCTATATCTATACTTATAATAAATCTGTAGAGAGGTAAATTCTGTACATCAAATATATTTTCAAAATAACTATCAGAGGGTGATTAGTGATCGATACTGATGCCAAAAATGCAATCAGTAAAATTTTTGTCTGTCTGTCTGTCTGTCTGTCTGTCTGTCTGTCTGTCTGTCTGTATGTTCCTTATAGAAACAAAAACTACTTGACGGATTTCAACGAAACTTGGTACAATTATTCTTCATACTCCTGGGCAGGTTATAGTATACTTTTCATCACGCTACAATCAATAGGAGCAGAGCAGTGAAGGGAAATGTTGGGAAAACGGGACAAGTTACTCCATTTTTTAAGCTTCCGTCGCGTATGCAGCCTTAATGGTTAAAGCTACATAGAAATCATGTATGACGGAAATGTTCTACATAAAATTATCTAAAAAATATCCCACAACAGCATATGTCTATCGTTTATGGTTGACTCACAATAACACGTGTAATTCCCGATAGCTTAGCAGTTCGGAGCTTTCTGATTAAATTTGTTTACATTTACGTTTATAATACTCTCACTCATCCCTAATTAAAAAAAGTTAACATTATTTACTATTCAATAAAAAAAGAATCATAGAAATCGGTATAGAAACACCAAACTTATACATGAAATACGATAATAAGCCATCGCGCTGTCGCGCGTGAATACTGAATCATGCTATAAGGATTATTTTTGTGTAAATAGGTATTAGTTAATTTGGTAGTGTTTAAATATTCGTTCAAATTACAAATTATTAATAGTTTCCATTTTATTTCTTTTTAGGTGAAGTAGTAGTAGAAGTAGAAGTAGTAGCATAGATTTTTAGATACCGATAGGTTAGTTTTGGGTAATTTATGTTCAGTTTATTTGTATTAAGTAGGTAAAAGCGTAGGTACTTTTATTAAATTATAGTAGTTATAGGTATTTATTTTTAAGTGAAGTAAAATACGAAAATTTAATCTGTCTGTTACATCAAAACCACTGAACCGTGAGGAAGGACATGTGCTACTTTTTTACAAAAACGACAGAAACGCGGACGAAGTCGCGGGCAAAAGCTAGTCATTCTTAAAAGACTTTGTATGCAATGAAGTAATAGATTTTGTTGTCCTAATGATTTAACTATGTTCGCCTGCAAAACTATTACCTACTTATTATTAAATACAAGTAGGTAGTCGTAAGGAATGTTTTTAACCTCAGACTGGACTCGAAACGGCGATCTTCGTTTGTTTTATTTTGGTTTAACAAACACGCTTAAAGATGAATAGAGTAAAGCTTTAATAAGTAAAGTTCGTTATAATAATAACAAATTAACAGACATACTTGACAAGGTTTCGTTTTGCAGACCAATTTTAGATATAACTAGCGACCCGCACTGACTTTACACAGGTAGTAGAAAACACTAATGAATTATACCCCCAAACCTTGCTCTTGAATCACTCTGTCAATTGGTGAAAACCATATGAAAATCAGTTCAGTATTATTGTCTTCAGACTAGCAGACGCTTCGGGGAGACTTATCTATACTAATATTATAAAGCTGAAGAGTTTGTTTGTTTGTTTGTTTGTTTGAACGCGCTAATCTCAGAAACTACTGGTTCGAATTGAAAAATTCTTTTTGTATTGGATAGTCCGTTTATTGAGGAAGGCTATAGGCTATATAACATCACGCTACGACCAATAGGAGCGGAGCATAAATGAAAAATGTTGCAAAAACGAAAAACCGTTGAAACTTGAACACAGAATAAACGTGTAAGTCAAAAACCACAACTTTTCAGGAAAAAATAAAAACGATTAAACTTGAATAACTATTGTTTGGTAGTATATAGGTTTAAACAAATTATATCAAATTAAAGATAAAAAAATATATTATTACATTAGATATTTATATTTATTTTAACTTAAACGGTTTTCCGACAATTTATGAAAAACCATATTATATTTTTATTCTTGTGAATTTCTATGACTAGATAACAGTAAACTTTCATTACACGGTTATTCGTGTAAAGTGTCAACAAACAAAACTTATAATATTGTATTACACTATTATTCGACAATAATCAAGTTTCTTTAATACCTAGTTACAAGCATAAGCACGGTTGTTTACAGTAACTTACTGTATTGTTTGATTATTGTAAAGATAAAATGCATTTATATCAATGTTCATAAGATCGATTCTCATTTTTGTAATGTACTTTTGTTATTGCATGGTGTAATAATGTAAACTTCATTAATTATGTGAAAGGGTGAAATTAAACGAAAAAGGTTTAATAAAATAAGAATATAATCAAGTAACTATCTATTTGTATAAACACTAAATAATAATCACAATTTAAACAACTTAAATCTCTTTCATCATTAGGAAATAGCTACCTATTAGCTTCAACTGATAACAAAAAAAAACCGAATCATATCGTAATCTAAAATACTTAATCTTCCTCGTCACTATCATTGGTCTGAGGACCCTGTTGCTACCAGAGCAAATTTCCGTGCTTTCATACGTTTTTGCCATACCTATTATTGGAACCAAAATAACAGCTCCTAAATGAATTTTAGGATCCATTCATGTTAAAATTTTATCCGTGGTGCTTGGCAACTGGGCCTAACTCAGTTGTCTTATCTTTTCTTTGCCTATGGCCTATCTTTTCTTTTTGTCTCCCGCTTGCAATAGAGGGAAGTGGAAACTATTTTTTCCGACCATAGGACTATAGGAGGTATTTACTACTTCTGATTAATTTCGTTGCGGGTTCCAAGACAGTCAATCGTTTCCCTGGGACACACCGAGCTTAACTGTTTCGGTGGTATTCATTGGTTATCATTGTAGATCCTGGCTTACAGGAGTTGCAATGATGGGAATGTGTGGTGGGCTAGTCCCTATAAAAAAATATCATTGGGGACAGAGATCGAGTTGTCCAAAGGAACTAAGTTTCTATAAAAAGTTTGGTAATGGTCTAGTATGGCTCCTGAATGACACAAACTTATCAAATCCTTATGTAAAGGAAGAGGTATATACAAGTCTTAAGTTTTCAGGATCTTCAGTAGGTACTCCTCGCCCCCTTCTTGAATTAGATCTTACTATGATTTGCATCTCCCGTAGTTCGTCTTCAAAACTATACCTGAAATAAACTGAATCAAGATGCTCGTGAGAGAAGTTTACTTCTTTTATTTTACTCCAGTAAATTTTATCACCGTTATGGCGTCGCCGTTATACCGTTTATTATTGTTTTATGTCTTTAAATACAAATATCTGGGTGCTTGGGTAAATGAAGAATGGAACTGCGAACAAGAAATTCGGACCCGGATTGAAATTGCCCGAGCAACCCTCAAACGGATGGAGAATGTTTTGTGTAGCTGTAAATTATCCATAAAGCTCAGAGTGAGAATGCTACATTGCTACGTCTGGCCTGTGGTCTTGTATGGTTGTGTAGCTTGGACTCTAAAAGCTAGCACTCAAAGATTTCTCGAAGCCTTCGAAATGTGGTGTTATCGAAGAATGCTACGTATTAGCTGGACACAGAAAGTTTCCAATGTGAGAGTCCTCCAACGCGTTGCAGACCGTCAAAAAAAGGAAAGTTGCATATCTGGGCCACGTCTTGCGACACGACCGGTATCAACTCCTTCAGTTGATAATGATGGGCAAAATTCAAGGGAAAACACGCGCTGGACGGAGAAAGAAGTCTTGGCTACGCAACATCCGCGAATGGACAGAAATCGCCAGCGTAGAAGAACTTTTTCGCTTGGCGCAGGACAGGAAGAAGTTTTCTGAGCTGACGGCCACCCTCCAGTAGTGGAGAGGCACTTTAAGAAGAAGAAGAATGTCTTTAAACCGAATCTTCCCTTTTATCAGCTCTTTGAAATCAATAAAAGTATTCTGTGTCATTTGTTTTACTTGGTATTTATGCCTAGTAACTTTGGCATTCTCTATCAAACTATACATTTGATTGGGCGTGTAGGAGGCAATGCAATACTTTAATTATAAATAAAAAATATTTTAAAACTTTCATTCCACAATTATGACACATTAAGAATAAAAAATGTATGCTTTATTACACGAATAAACGTGTAAGCTGCTATTATACAAAGTCGAAGAAGTGCACAAGTCTTCTCAAAAGTTTTCTCGTTTTAACACGTTTATTCGTGTGAACTCGAGGACCTAAAAAGCGTTTAACAATAGCATATACTTTTATACTTGTAATAAAATTCCATGATTTTTCCCTAGAATAAAGGAATCAAATGAAATAATAGGCGTATTTTGAGTCAAAAATTTATAAAAAAAAATTAGAAGTTGCTGCATAGGTCAAAGAAACGAAAAATGCAACAAAAAAAAAATTGTGTAAGAGCTCTTGCACGTTTATTCTGTGGGGCCATCGATATGTATACAAAAAAAAAAAAAAAATAATAATAAAATTATATTTTTGAGCTAGATCTCAAAAATACCTTTATTTTCATACATATTTTCATTATTTTCTCTACTGTAAAAATCTTTTAAAACGTCAAAAACCTAGCGAAACTCTACTAAAAGGTTTGGTCTGCCAAATAAACCTTATTACCTTAAACCAAGATGATTCCAAAAAGGGCGAAAAAAAGACTACGCAAAGCAATTATAGTTTACTTTACTTTTTTTGTATTTTTTATTTTTGGGACAATTCACACACGGCAGTCTCATCCTTAACTAGGCAGAGCCTGGATTATGGCAACCAGACAACTGATTAACATACCTATATATTTCTAAACATATAATTATCTATATATACTAATATATAAAGCTGAAGAGTTTGTTTGTTTGTTTGTTTGTTTGTTTGAATGCGCCAATCTCAGGAACTACTGGTCCGATTTGAAAAATTCTTTCAGTGTTAGATAGCCCATTTCTTGAAGAAGGCTAAAAGCTATATAACATTGCGCTGCTACCAAAAGGAGCGGAGCATGAACGAAAAATGTTGCAAAAATGAAAAACCGTTGAAACTAAAACACGCGGACAAAGTCGCGGGGGACAGCTAGTTATAGATAAAATACACCCAGACACAAACCATAATAATATGATCATGCTCATCACACAAAGATTTGTCCTGGGTGGGAATCGAACACACGTCCTCCGGTTTAGCAGTCAGGGTCACTACTCTGACTCCTGGGTGAAGGGTGACCCACCAGTAGACCAACAGTCCAGTAATAATATAATGTATCATTACGATGAATAAAAAATGTTTTATTAAACATTTCACTATGAATCGTTTGTTTTACAGGAATCATGCGTTCAATTTAATGCGTTTTTTTCTGATCAAGAATTGTACCTATTAGATTTTATTTATTCTTGGTTTTATGTACTTGTTCAGACAAATTGTAGCAAAAAAGGTATAAGTAAAGTACTGATTCTTAGGTATTTGTTAAAGGATTGTGTGCAGAAATTTTTGTACCAGCTTAAAATAAAATTTAATTATTCACCCTATGCCCAGTAGATCTAGGAGTCAGATGTATATTTAGACAATTATGTGTAAATGCTTAAGAAAAATGTGGTGACCTAGTGGTTTAATGAACGGATTTGTGTGCGCAAGGTTGGAGGTTCGAACCCATTACAGGCAAGTACCAATGTGATTTTTCAAATATATATGTACTTTCTTAATTATTCTATGACATCATTGAGAATCGGTGAAGGAAACCATTGGGAAGAAACCTGAATTCCAACAACTTGGGATACAGTATTCGCCAAACCGCAATGAGCAAGCGTGGTGATCAATGCTCGTTCCTTCTCTATATGAGATAAGGTATGTGTGCCTAGCAGTGGGACATTTATAGGCTGGTATGATTCTATTTACTATTGATTTAGGATATATTATATATGTATATATATTATCTGATATCGAATCGCTTAAATATATAGAAGTGACAAGCCGAAATCAAGTGACTTATCGAAATGAAATAATGTCGTTTCTATATATTTAACGTCTTTTAAGCGATTTTGTATAATTGTTAACGCTTGTAGGTACTATTTTGTTGCTAATAAACTTATTTTATAAATTATGATATACTTAGTAACTACCCCTTAAATCTTAAATTTAACTTTACTTTAACTTACAAAAAGAAAAAAACCATGTTCATACAAAAAATATTATAAGTAAATAGAACGATTACTTACCTCATTAAAATATAAGAAGTTTTAAGTACTGCTTAAAGTTAAGTTTTGTTAAGACACGTGTTTCTATTTCATTAGTTCACCGTTGCAAGTGTTGTAAGCATGTTCCTTTTATCGTTATTTTTTTTCTTCCTAGTCAGGTGGTCGTTATTATGCGGAGAGGGTTAAGGCAACAGGTATTGAAGGGTTGGGGTTAATAACCTCTCTCAATTTCTTTACACTTAGTTCTAATGGAGTTTTAATGTTAAAAAGTTTTATTGTTTTGTAATTTTGTGAAGAAAACATCAATACCTTTGTGATATTTTGTTGCTTTAGTACTACTTTTTTTTGAACATAAATAATCGGCTCCGTGCATAAGTAAGCTAAAGCTCGCTGCGGTTAGTCAGTGGATGGGTGACTATTTTTAAACATACCAAGATCCCTCCACGGATGGGATGCACGTTAAACCGTTGGTCCCGACTATCATACGTTGATCATTGACAGTCGGTCATTACAATTTTGTCCACCAGTCTTAATATGGAGACCGTGTTACCCAGTAAATATTGGGTTGTGGAGGTCAGATAAGCAGTCGCTCTATGAAAAATATTGGCAAGTATACAGCTGACTTCGGTGAGACTGAAGCCGAACCCAACAAAGCTTGGGAAAGCGCTGTGCACAAGACATACTGTCACATTCTTGTACGTTTAAAATAAGCAAAAGCTAAGTTATTTTATTGAAAACAAATTTTGTAATTTAGCGTTCATTACAATAATTTTATCTGCCGTCAGTTTTCTTTTGCCAAGCTATGTTGGGGTCGGCTTTTATTCTTACCGGATTTAGCTGAATACCGTATTTTACATGGGGTAACTTCCTATCTGAACTCTACAACCCATTTTACTTTGTAACATAGTATCCCAAAGTAAGACTTGTTGTCAGAATTGTAATGACATAACTACTGTCAAAGATCAATGTTCATACGTTGATCTTTGACACTGGTTAAGACATGGAGGGGTCTCGGTATGTTTACAAATGGTTACCCATCCAAGGACCAAACGTGGCGAGCGCGGCATAACCTGTATTTTATCGGTCAAACCGTACGGCTTACACTTATCAAAATAACTTAGAATACACGACTCCAATAAACAATACTTGAGTTAAGTATACTTGTCAGGTTATAAAAGGAAGCTCTTAAACTGATTGTTTTAAAAGTAAGTTATAAATTGAAGCGTCTATTAAATTACGGATTTGTAATGTTTCTTTTCTAATTAACAGTTTTAGCAATAATTACTACTTTAATTACTTTTTAATTATTGTTACTTAGTACGAACAATGATTAGTTGATTGATTTAAAGTCAATGTGCAAGCAGGTCTTAGGCTTTCTGTTGATATATAAGATGAAAATAGTTTTGTGCATTTTGTGTATAATTATTTTATACTACCTGTCTTATACAGGGTAGGTACTACGGAAATGCGTGGTCATATTTGATACTAGCTGTCCCCCGCGACTTTGTTCGCGTGTTTTAGTTTTAACGGTTTTTCATTTTTGCAACATTTTACATTTATGCTCCGCTCCTATTGGTCGTAGCGTGATGTTATACAGCCTATAGCCTTCCTCAGTAAACGGACTATCCAATACAAAAAGAATTTTTCAATTCGAACTAGTAGTTCCTGAGATTAGCGCGTTCAAACAAACAAACAAACAAACTCTTCAGCTTTATTATATTAGGATAGATAATGCTTCTGCTCATAGAAATGAACAACTTTCTTCAGGTAATCATCGAAAATTGTTTCGTATACAAGTCTTTGTAGTAATGTAGATAAATCAATTTTTCTTACATATTTCTAAATGTTTCTATTTCGTGTTGAGGGTAGAGAATTACACCAGTGTTTTACTCACTCGTGCTACGTTTATTTATCAAATTGTGACAATGTATTAAACCTGCTTAGTAAAATGGGTTGTGGAGAAGAAAAAACAGTCGTTCCATGTAAAATATGATATTCTGCTGAAACTGATGAGACTGAAAGGCGAACATTGTATAGTTTGGAAAAACATTGGACACCCCCTGTAGCCAAGTGTCATTATTAAAAGCGTGAACAATGGTATTAGTCTCTCAAATGTATGGAAATTGAATTTATTTTCGATAAGTTCATAGCAAAAATTTGTCGCTAATATAAGGTATATTCCGACGAAATAGAGAACCGCCAAACAAGTGCAAATCGAAAAAGAGTTCTGTCGAAGTAGTTTTTCGAAGGTTTGCGTAGTCGAACTAATACTTGTCAAATATAATATGTTCCGTCGAAGCAATGAGTAGTCGAACTAATGTTTTTTTTGAAATAGGGATCGTGTCGAAATAATTAACTGTCAAAATTCAGAATGACACCTATTTGAGTTCAAGCTTATATAAATATCTGTTGTTTAAGGGGTTTTTTCGTTTTAAAAACCACTGAGTATAGACTATCTCTATTCATTTTGTATGTTTCTGTTTCGTGACGAGAGTAGAGCACATCACCTGTGTTGTTGACCCGCACGTGCTACGTTTATTTATCAATTACAAGCGGGAGATTTGAACTTCGCGGTCTGCCAGCCAACTGTGGCCAGTCGGAACGGGCGCCCGCTATGTACACGCGAACGACGTACTGGATACAAGCAGCTGAGTATATTTACAACCACAAGTTTCAATAGTCTAACCCCCGAATAGTCAAACACAACTTAACTGTAAGATACTCTTAAATGACTACACTACTTTACACCTTAAAGTGACAAGCATGAGACTTAATGGTGACTTTAATCTGATTGACATTTGAGTATTCAGCCATCCTACACCTATTTCTTTGCTATTTCATTTAAATTTATATTCTGCGAACATAATGTATCTCTTTCTTTCATACTCTGCTTTTCTTATTATAATAATATAGGTATTGCCTATCGTGTGCGATGATAAATTATTTAAATAGCACCTATTTTTATTATATCCTAATTATCAATGAAGGAAAAGTAAGCCGTTGCTCAGTTTTATTAGTTTTTGAAACAAGAAAAATAATTCAGGCTACTTTTACTCAGTGTCATTATTTCCTCCAAGTAAAACCAACACCGCTGTCAGGTGTACGCGCCTCACTGCGGGCAAGTAAGGCACACTTAACGCAATTTTTTTATATTCTCTCCACAATTACTTTGCTCATGTGTGCGTGTGTGCATGTATCGTGAAAACTATAGTTGCATGTGTTAGTGGTAACTGTTAACGTAGCTACGGACTTGCGATGAAACACTTTAGTTTTGAGCACAGCTCTAAATCCTTGTGGAGATTTCGTGATAACAGTTATAAATACCTGAATAGCTAACGTTCGTTATTTCTCTGTAGATAAGAGAACGTCTTCCCTGCAGTAAGACACAGTAACTCAGGCTGATGATACGAACCTCGCTTTTTCGCCTTCATTTGTTTTATTCGTTGAGCATAAATTCATACCAATGGTAGACAAGGAAAATCAGTTCAATATTATTTGTTTGGAAGAGGTTTACGCAGTTAGCCTAAGCGTAGGCTTTGACAGCTTTACCGGACTTTTGCCGAGAACCTTAAGGGCCTCTAGCCAGAGCAATAGAAAAACTGACTACCTGTTACTAAAATCAAGTTACATAACCAATTCATACCCCACGCAGTAGATACCTGAGCCCCTAGACAAGTGACATTTCGACAAGCGATATCGCTGATGGAATCGTTAAAATGTATGGAAGTGACAAGTCCAAGTCACGTGACTTATCGAAACGAAATGTAATTTCCATACATTTAATGTCATTTGAGCGATTTCTATCATCGTTTACGCTTGTCGAAATGCCACTTGTCTAGGGGGGCTGCATATCTACCACTATTTGCATCAAAGTGACTGACCTTCCGTATCAATATTTCATCGCATATCGATACAAAACATAGCATCACCTTAAGCTCATTGGGGCATCAAAACAGACCATTAGTATGCGCCCACGTCTATGTTTTTCCTGCCGCTTCCGAGTACCATAGATTAAAACTTTGAACATATTCAAAGTTTTGCAGAATCGACAAACGAGTAACTCTTTCGTGGTAAAATGAAAACTGCCCAATGAAAAATAATAATAATTTATTCTGCAACTAGGATAATAATCATCACTGTTATGTATATGTATTATATATATTTTCTCTTGTTGGAGTCAACATTTCCAAACTGGCTATCCTGAGAAAAAAATAATGTCGATATAAACTCAGGGGTTTATTTTAAAGTCCAGACAATTGTTGTGATTTTGTTGTGTGAATAAATCCAGGGTATTTGCTAGACTGGCCTTTTGAAGAAAGAACCAGATTGACCTGAGCAAGACTGTGCCATGATCATCCACTTTTTGAGGGAGTTGCAGAACCCGACACGCAACAATACCAGTGGCACTATAAAAATATTTTTGACAACGACTTACTTAAATTACCAGATTGCAATAGATAAGGTTAGACTGAACGAAAGTAGAATTTAAAACCAAACAGTTCATAAGGTACTTTGAAAAATTAAGAATAATCTATACTAATATTATAAAGCTGAAGAGTTTGTTTGTTTGTTTGTTTGTTTGAACCCGCTAATCTCAGGAACTACTGGTTCGAATTGAAAAATTCTTTTTGTATTGATTAGTACGTTTATTTAGGAAGGCTATAGGCTATATAACATCACGCTACGACCAATAGGAGCGGAGCATAAATGAAAAATGTTGCAAAAATGACCGTTGAAACTAAAACACGCGAACAAAGTCGCGGGGACAGCTAGTAATTAATAATCTTTGAGAGCGCCTTGATAGGTATGGTGACTCGTTAAAACTCGCAACTATCAGGTTAAGAGTAGGTACCTACTTGTTTTATGATTTAACCAGTTGACTCATAAACTTCTGAAGACGAGTTCTTAAAGCGGGAATATAGATCTACAAAATGCAAAGTAGATTATCTATTAGTTTTCTTGTCTTGTCTCGCAATTTTTATCACATACTTACCAAATACTTATTTTGCTAAGCAGATCCTTTGATGATTTGCAAGTATCTATTTCTTTTTTCATATTTCGAAACTGAAAGAAGTACTACAAAGACTAAAAATTGAAGAGTAGGTAGATGTGTTTACTCACGCGGCCGGGACCGATTCGTGGTGTGACATCGCGACGTCACGAGCTAATGTTATGGACCTCGGTCAGGTTCGAAATTAGCCGGGCATCTCCGACAATATCGCGTGAGTAAAGCCGTTTATTATATCTATACTAATATTATAAAGCTGAAGAGTTTGTTTGTTTGTTTGTTTGTTAGTTTGTTTGTTTGAACGCGCTAATCTCAGGAAGTACTGGTTCGAATTTAAAAATTCTTTTTGTATTGGATAGTCCGCTTATTGAGGAAGGCTATAGAGCTACGACCAATAGGAGCGGAGCATAAATGAAAAATGTTGCAAAAATGAAAATCCGTTGAAACTAAAACACGCGAACAAAGTCGCGGGGGACAGCTAGTAGGTAATAAGCCTAACATCATACAATAGAAAAACGAGTAGGCAGTTCACTAAAATAGATCTGTCTGTTCTATATGTTAGTCTATGACCAATTTTCTTGTCGGAAATTAAAGATATATCAACGTTTTATAACTGACTTTCTTGTAGGATGCATATGCATAGTTTGTGTTGTTTTTTGCGACCTCACCTTATAGGAACACCTTATGGCTTATTAACCCAGGATCAAAGATCTATGGGTTTATTGGACTTTATAATAGCTAGGTATTTGATTAATAATCCGTAGGGGTGTGACTAAGAAGGCATTTTAATCAAGCTAAAAGATTGAAATTTTATTTTACATAGCTGTCCCCCGCGACTTTGTCCGCGTGTTTTAGTTTCAACGGTTTTTAATTTTTGCGACATTTTTCATTTATGCTCCGCTCCTATTGGTCGTAGCGTGATGTTATATAGCCTATGGCCTTTCTCAATAAATGAGCTATCCAACACTGAAAGAATTTTTCAAATCGGACCAGTAGTTCCTGAGATTAGCGCGTTCAAACAAACAAACAAACAAACAATCAAACAAACAAACAAACAAACTCTTCAGCTTTATAATATTAGTATAGATACCAATAATATTATTTTCTGTTAAAATTTAAAATTAGCTTATATTAAAACTAGCTGTCCCCCGCGACTTTGTTCGCGTGTTTTACTTTCAACGGCTTTTCATTTTTGCAACATTTTTCATTTATGCTCCGCTCCTATTAGTCGTAGCGTGATGTTATATAGCCTATAGCCTTCCTCAATAAACGGATTATCCAATACAAAAGGAATTTTTCAATTCGAACCAGTAGTTCCTGAGATTAGCGCGTTCAAACAAACAAACAAACTCTTCAGCTTTATAATATTAGTATAGATAGGTATTTGATTAATAATACGTAGGGGTGTGACTAAAAAAGCATTTTAATCAAGCTAAAAGATTGAAATTTTATTTTACATACCAGCATTTTTTTTTTTGTTAAGTTGTATAAAGTAGGTTATATCAAAATTGGAGGCCTAGAGCCAATGATTATTATTTCTTACTTGATTTTGTCTGGGTATTGTAAGCGTATTTATTGTAAGCAATTATAAATCTATGAGCTAGTAAATACACGGGAACTCTACCGATAAACTGTTCTGTAGTTTGGCAGGCCATAAGTGTACCTATGTTAAAACCTGTAATGTTCATTAATTGTTAATAAATAAATTATAAAAAAGAACATTGTAGGTTAACAAATGTGTAAAATACTTAGAATAGGTAGATACCTACTTATCAGGATATGGGTTTATAGTTTGTTTAAGTGCTTACTTACCTTAGTATAAATTATAAATAATTATAATCTACTAGCTGTCCCCCGCGACTTTGTCCGCGTGTTTTAGTTTCAACGGTTTTTCATTTTTGCAACATTTTTCATTTATGCTCCGCTCCTATTGGTCGTGGCGTGATGTTATATAGCCTATAGTCTTTCTCAATAAACGGACTATCCAAAACAAAAAGAATTTTTCAATTCGAACCAGTAGTTCCTGAGATTAGCGCGTTCAAACAAACAAACAAACTAACAAACTCTTCAGCTTTATAATATTAGTATAGATTGAAAGGCTTGGTATTACAACTTTTTAAAAATACAAAATAAATACGTAAATTAAACTTTCAATGTATGCATGCATGTGCGCGGGGTGGCGGGTAAGATGAGGCGACTATTGGAAACATTACAAAATCGCAAGATCTGTTTTATTTCAATACTTAACTACTTTGGTACCATAGATTTTGGGGAAGGATTTAATGATTTCTCGATCTGAATCTGGATCTGAATGCATATCCTTATAGGTATTAAATAAATACTTACAACCAGAAACTTGCTGGCTTTTGAAAGTTAGGGGAGCGGCTTTTGTCCAGTTGCCACAAAAACAGTATAAAGTTACTTACATCACCTGAAAATAAACTAGGATTTGAATTAGACAATACATACTCACATTATTCAGGTTATTAACCTTTTCTGAATGTCCCTCCTTGGAACAAACAACTCGTTTCCGTTGTAATGAGGGTGTTGAAGAGGCCAGGTTAACAGCGCCATCTGTTGTGCTTGAGGTGTCATTAAATCAGTTCAATGTTAAGTTGCAGTTGCCGTGGTAAGACCATAGATGGCAGACTTGTAGGTTTTATGTAAGTAACATTTTGTAGTAAACTCTTTACAGAATATTATTATGTGAGTTTTACTGTTTTTTTTTTATATTAATAAACTTGTGAAACTAGACGTCACCACTTTTATTTTACTTAACTTTTCTGCATTTCTAACGTTCGTAGAAAGTTAGTTTAACGCCATCTATTGGTAGCCTTTTTAACTATTTTGGATAATGTCACAGAACAGCCTTAGTAATATTTATACCAACTAATAGATGGCAAAAATGTCATGTTCATCTAGCGGTTCAGTGAACGGATTTGTATGCACGTGGTTGCAGTTTCGAACCTAATGCAGGCAAATACGAAAGTGACCATTTCAAAGTTATTTTGTATTTTGGCAAGACACCACTGATAATCGGTGAAGGAAAACATCGTGATGAGGAAACCTGGATTCCTAAAACCCTGTTTTAAACCAAGTTTATAAAGTTATCGAAGTATATATTTTAATTTATATATACTAGATGGCGCTGAATTTACTTTTTAAATTGAAATAACGTTTTGTTTTCGTTATTAGAGGTAATGATAGTATTCAATTAGAAAATAATCTTTGTAATATAAATAACAAGTATTTAAATACCTTCTTTTTATTATTTTCAATAACATTTCATGTGGAATTCGAACTCCTAATCACATACAATAGGTAACATTTATTCTGACTATATTACAACTTTGCCATAAGTATACCTAAACATACGTTCAACCCACGCCGAGGGCACGACGTGCGGATATGTCGGACTTGCACCGACTAAAAACACCTCGGTCCCGTCCGTGCCTTTGCCGGAGTCCCGGGTTCGCTAAAGCATGCTCGGCGGGGCTATCTACATTTGTACCCACTTTAGACCTTAGACTAGACTTATACCAGGAACGAATTTACGGGTAGACCTATAATTGTTTACACATAAATTTAAAAAGGAACCGACTTTAGTTAAATTTATATGGAACCACCTCTGAGCCCTTTGGATGACAAACAGAATTCATTAATTCGATTTACCATTCCTGGAGATATCTCGTAATAAACATACCGTCATATTGAAAACCTCCTTGATTGAGATTAAAAATCCTTTTGAAGTCGGATAAATTCTTACAATCTTAAATAGAATTTAAGTGTTTGTTTCCGAACCCAACAGCATCTAATTTTAAAACCACCCTTATTAAAAATGTTATGAAAAGCCTATAAATTAAAACGAAATCATTTATATACAATTATGTTTATTTTTTTTTCAAAATAACAAAGAATTAAGCTAAAGGTTTAGAACCGAGAGCCTTAAAACATTTTATTTTTCGACAATCGATAGCTAAGTACAAATTATAACACAAACCGTTCGCTCGTTTGCTTAGAAATTGTAGACAGGAGGATAATATGGCCCTATAACCTACGAACCTATATATATATATATAGATACACAAACCCTTGCTTGATGGGAGCTATCGCTAGTCAAAAATCCGCTAGACTTTCTAGTGTTGTGTGAGGTCTATTTGTCAATTGGGTATTTGACTACTATCGAATTATTTATTTATTACAAATATTTTTAATAAAAGTAATTAATTGTAGGTAGCAGAAATACGAAATAATATCGAAAAATATACACAAATACAAAAGTTATAAGCTTTTTGACGCATGTTCTATCTCTTTTTAGCAAAACGATAACTTGTACGGGGCAGCTCCAGATTAGTGTGGAGAATTACTTAGGTGACGTCACCTGATGGTATAGCTCTCTCTGTCTAATTAGCAATATTAAAATGCTTGTACATGATTAATATATGAAAGTAATTAATCTGCCGTTTTTACAACTCGACGTAGTTTGTAATATTTTATCTAAAAATGGAATAAAAAAATTCTTGTCAAATACCCAATTGCGACCAATCACAGGCCAGTATAGCTTGCCTCTCATTGGTGGAGTTTGACAGATAGACACTCGACACTAGCAACTATACCGGTTTTTTTTTTATTTGCGATTTCCCCCATTGAAAGTCGCCATTTTGATAAAACGGGCTTGGCATTGTGTCTTGTAAACAACTTTAACCAGTTGGCTGCGACAGAACAGAACTATTACAACTGTAAGAATAACTTGTTCATTCAATGTGTTCCTAATTGCCTATCTAATGATGTCAAAAGCTGAGACTCTTACGGTTACAATTAGCATGCAGTCTCTTATCCACAAAGTTAAGTTTTAAGACCTTAATTTATTAAGGCATTTACAGGAAAGTCTAACCTGCGACATGGACATTTTTGTTTCCATTTAAAAATAATAGGTAATACCTATCTAATAGTTTATTGGAACACTTGGGACAAATCTTTGTGTATTCTACGATTAATTATTGTTCTTAGGCTCGTCGCAAATGGGCCACCGATCATAGCCGCGACTATACACACTTTTCACATATTTTGTATAGACGCGCCGCGCACGTGTTGCCGGCACTCGCTACAGTGTCGCAGACCACCGGTGACTGTAGTTGGTAGCCCATTTACGCCTTACGTATCGCGTCAAGACACGCTGCGACCTACAAAATATGACTCTAACCATATTAAATGTCTGAAACCGATATGCTTCTGTCGCGACACGACACGACACGACACGTAAGTATGCTTCCACCTTTAGTCTTGGTGTACCAAGTTTTTCTGCATTAATTGTCCCTTTTGCTGACTTCATATTTGCCACTATCATGCATTTGATTATTCTTTTGTTTTAAATAGTGTCTAAGTTATTTTGGTTTTTTAGCCATATTACCTCCTGTCCACAAGATCTAAGTCCACCCCCTACACTAGAATCTACACACTCGAAGTTCCACATTGGTCCAAAGACACAAACGTTCGTATTTCACAACTATATGTATGGGTTATGCTCGGTATATCATACTTTGGCTTTAAGGAAACGTTGGAAGTATTTGAGAATATACGGCCAACTTTTTAGCTAGTTAAAACGTGTTGCTGATTAGAAATAAAATACTTTTGAACGGATTTTATCGCGGTTTTGTATTTAGATGTCTAACATTTGCGTAAACCTCAGAAAGCAATGTGTTGCAGGTTTTTTTGTTTAAAAACTTAACTAAATTTAAACAATGCCATCGTGACTAACAAATTTGATAGTGTGATAAGGAAATTATGGCGTTAGATCAAAACTATGTTAAGAAGTGAAAATAGTGCAAACTTTGAATGCCCTGTTTGCTGTGTCTTTCCTTTTTACTTGTTTTAATATAGAAAAAAACATAGGGATAATCTAAATTAAATTTAGTTCGTGGACATCAGAATCGTCACCTTTAACTATTTCTTCCGTAAGTAAGTATGTTATATTGGCTAGAATTAGAAATAATTATTCATTTAAAATATTAATGGACTTTAGGCTATAAAAGTAAAATAATCTCGTTAATAATAAAAGGCAATTTTAATATTGTTTAACTTTGTTTAGTTTTAATACGTTAATAACTATGATACAATAAATATTACCGAGCATACCCATGTTTAAAATATATTTATTACTTAAACAATACAGTCTTGAAAACACACAGTTAAAATATCGTGAATTATCTTCATGAGTGACGTTGTTTGTAAAAGTGTTAAAACTAAATTTCGATTTAGCTTCGTGAAGATTACTGGAAAAAAATGAACTTAAAATCCATAGTAAAAATAGGATTTATTATTGAATTAATTTTACTTACAAAAAATGGTAAACAATGATTTAACATTAATTAGTTTTTATTTAATAGTGATCTTCGAACGCCAATTGTTTTTTTAGTATTTGTATAACACTTTTACAAAAAAAATGTCAAAAACAATTAAGTACTGAGTAACATTAATAGACATGTTCAATTTATTCAACAGAAACAAAATAATAAATTTAATTTCAAACAAAATAATTATAAAATTTAAAATGTAAATTGTAAAAATCAATTTCTTAATGCCAATAAGTACTGGTTTTTACAATTTAGTTTTGAACAGTAAATACCTTATGCCGAAGTAAAAATGTGAATGAATTTGAGTGAATGAAATAAAAAAAGAAGCAGTAAGCACTTATGTGCGAATCTCCAGCCGGGTTATTCGCTATGACGGTTGTCAACTAAAGCGATTATTGCTTCATAAAAAACACTGTGAAAACACAAATTTCGTATCGTCTAACGTCATTGACCAACTAGATCTACTACAACATAGTTGTTCACCAACTTTAGCCGATTTTAAATTTGCGTTTTTTCCTTTATTTTTATCCGGTAAACATCGCTTGGGTTGTCAACTGGAGATAGCGAATAGGCCTACTGAGCGAAGATTGATTGATGTACGAAATATAATTTAATTTACAATTTAGCGAAGGACAAGAAATATAATTCTTAATAAAAATGAATTAATTAATGGAGCCCTATCTACTGCTTAAAATCAAGATAAAATTCAAATCCATTTCATTCTTGGATAAAATAGGGATGTTGACGGGGTATGAAAAGTAAAAATCATAAAGGTCCGTCAGTTAGATAATAAAAAAATAATAGACATGTATTTTTTTCTTTATCAAAACAATAAAAAATTACAAAGATACAAGGCTTTATACTTCAGGAGTGGGGACAGGTAGTAAACATGCCTATTGACGAGCGTATTTTGCCAAGCTATTCTTAAAACATTAGCCGTCTTATTCATAAAAAAATCCTCATAGTAAGTTTAAAACACTCTTCAGTTTCAGTGCTCTATAAGCTTATACTTAGAACGTTCAATAAATTTGTGTATTCATAAACGTTCTATAAACCTACTATAACTAAAAGTCTAATATAAATAAAAATGTTGCCATTATAAGGAAGTAAGTTACAAGTTGACCCTACACTCCGAATCGACCACAGATAATTATGTGTCTGCACACGAAATTTACGCGGTATAAGTCTGACCATAGTCAATAATAGGTATAAAAAATAATATTGTCTACGACTTGCTGACGTTAATACGTCATGTCATTGTCAATATAAAAAGCGCGAAATTAAAAGGATATTTTTGTAAAAAATATTCATCAAGTAAATATAATTTAATTTTAAAGTGAATACGACTTTTCTAGTATACTATAACAAGACTAGATTTTCGATTACTTTTTATGAATAAGACAATAATTTATTTAAATTCAGACTTAAGGTAGCGCTGTATTCGACACTGAATGTATTAAGAATAGCAAGTGCAGGCTTTAAATGCAGCGTGAGATGACATTATCACTTCGGCATATAAGATTAACTGCTGCACTCAAAAATGTTAATGGTTACTTAAGGGATTTCTTATTATCGATTTAAATAAGCCATACCTCAGACTTCTGAAAGTTGGCTTACTTAAATCGGTACTAAAGAATCCCTTAAATCGATTAACGTCTCTGAGTGTGGCAGTTAAACTGAAATAATTAATTGGTAAAACAGCCATAGAATCACAGGGTTGTGGACTTTTAATAAATATTATTATTTAAAAATATTTGTTTTACATTGCAAGACATTTGGCGTGAATTTCCTTTAATTCACAAACTTTTTTTTTCTTTTTGATTGTTTTTGGGTTAGGGGCCTATTACGAAGGCCTAAGAAGGGTTCTGTGCTATTCCATTTTGAATACAGTAGTAGTTAAATATAAATCGAGTAGATTGCAATAAAGGGTATGATAAAATAAATTATATATAATATATAATAATGTAACATCGATCGAAGAAAAGTTTTTTTATTTGTCATAGCACAAAACGTTTATTCATTACATCAAAATATTTATTTATTTTATAATGCTAAATATTTTATATTCACAAATATCTTGCAACACAAAGCCCTTACTCACCACAAATTATTTTCAGAATTCACGTTAATATCGACTTTACAGAAAAGGATACTTTAAAATTTTTACTTGATTCCTAGATACGACATTACCAAATTGTTATTGAATATTACACATTTCTCATTACATTTAGTAGAAATTGTGGCAATATTTTGGAAGAGACATTTATTTATTTAAACATCGAATTCGGTTTTATAATGACTACCATAAATACAACTAAAACGATTTTTTTATAATAAAAACCATGCTTTCTTTGCGTGTGAAAATGGATTCAATGGTCCACGATCAATTGAGGCACCGCTTAGAACCCGTATTGTATAAGAATATTTTAAATAACGCTTATTTTTACTAATAATTTTAAGTAGACTACATAGGAATTACTTTAAAGAAATCGGAAGAAAATGTCTCCCTTTTTATTAGTATGATTATACCACAAACCTGGCAAGCGATTCTCACTTCAGTAAATTGAAGTAGATTTATTAAATTTAATTTGTTAAAAACAATTTACATAGTATACTGATTAATAACATTAAATTTAAAATTGAAGCGTTGTAACCAACGCTTTATCACGTCAACATTTTAAATTACCTATCGTCAACGATAAAGACACATTTTAAAAGAAAGCATGGTAAAATAAATATATATCTACATTTAAAATCATGCATTCAATGCAATAAATTTTTACTTAGCAACTATTCGTCTTAACTATTATTATAATTAAATAAATTTCTAATTCAACCACATAAATTCTCTATCTATAATAGCCTTTTTTCATACTAATGCAATCATAAGACTGATCTATATTGGGGGTCTCTCTACCAGTGACCGAGTATGACGCAAGGTTTTTGTTCAGTGCGCATTCATTGCATTTCTTGGTACAGTCAATATATTTAATAAACAGTAGCTATCTCAAACTGCTTCAACAAAAGATCTTCCGGACGCAAAATGGAAATGAAATTAGTAATAAATCATTTCCCTTTTGGAGTTTTAAAACCAGTAAAAATGGAAATTAATATTGTCTTCTTAAAACAATTTGAAGGAGAAGTATTTGTAATATTCCATTTTTACCGTTGGGTAGAAATGGAATATTATAAATACTTAATACATAATTACATTATATGTTGACTGTACAAAGAAATTACATACCTCACGTCATTCGTCGTCACTATGTTGAGCCAACATAATAATCTGTTTTACATTCACACAACACTATGTCAGCACGACGCACTATTCCATTAAATTTATATTTTACTAAACTTTACAGTGACGTAATCCGTTACAACACTAATATACGCCTCACTAACACAGAGCAACGATTTTGGAAATAACCGATATTGAAGGCACTAGAGTACTAGTGAGTAAATAAAATAAATTAATACGTTTTAAAACCAGAAAAAATTAAGACAGAGTTTTACGATGTTGTAATAAATAATTATGTAACTACAGTGGCCAAATTCAAACATGGTGTCGAATACGCTACATATTATTATTTATGCCATTTTTTTAAATAATTAAAGAAGATACAAGCACCATAAATCCTGGTTACCTCGGCCGTTTTTTTAATTACTATTTTAACAAATTGAAGTATGAGTTTTAACATATTTAAAGTATAAATTAAGACATTCACTGTTACGGTTGGAACAGGACGGGAAGCTTAAACCTTTTTTTTCAGTTAGGGCTAAAGTAACCTGGTTTTACCGGTACAGTTTTTCTTATTATTTTAAGACACATCATCATTGAGCTATTGCTCTATCTATATATTTTCTGGTTTATATTCGTAGTTTTTTAAAAAGGGACATCGAAGTTAGAAGTCCACAATCAAAGTCATCGGAAGGTCCACCTTTAATAATACTAGGATATTAATCAAATTAGTCACTAAACAGGTAATTTAATACTAAGATATGGTAACATAATTATGATCTGTCTAAATAAGATTAAAAAAAAGAGATTCTAAATTAAAATTATCAAATACATCTTAAAATTAATGACATTCGATGTTGTACAGTTGCTCAACAACTTAAAATTAAAAAATGCAAATAAATAACGATTATAAATTTATTTGATTTAGATCACATTGATTTTGACTAGATAAACGATCTATTACCAAAAAATAGGCAATTTTAGAACTAATTAAAAAATAAATAAACACGTTGCATATGTGTATAACCTTCTCGACGAATACTTTCACTCTATTGCACTTAATTACTCTAAAACTTTAATTAAGGACCCCCAGAAGTGACTTCAACTATGAACAGGATTTATTATATACCGGTACATCTATTTAACTGCCTAATATTGATATGACTCCAATAACTATTGACTATACTGAAATTTGAAACTAATTGTCTTTTCTAAAACTTCTCAATACAGCCCTCCTAGACAAGTGGCATTTCGACAAGCGTTAACGATGATATAAATCGCTTAAATGACATTAAATGTATTGAAATGACATTACATTTCGATAAGTCACGTGACTTGGACTTGTCACTTCCATACATTTGAACGATTCGAGCAGCGTTATCGATTGTCGAAATGTCACTTGCCTAGGGAGCAGGATAGTCCACGGAATACCACTTCACATAATTATACCTCGTTGTTAAAATAAACGAGATTCCATATCCGTTCATCATTATACATTTAAAATTCTTAATTAATACTGTTTTATACTAATACGGATAAAAGAAACTACACGGAGAGGACGCGAAACAACAATATGTTCCGATGAGACAAAGACAATCCATAATCTTCCAGAATCTCTTTCACGACACAATCCAGAAATGCATTCCATTTCCAAACGTTTCTTCCATTCCACGAGCGCATTCCCAAAATCGAAATTGGAATGGCACCACAGAAGTCTTTTAAAAATGGAATGGAACAAGAAATGGACTATTCCATTTTGAAAATCACAGTGTAAAACTCTGTGTTTATTTATTCACAATTCGATTTTTTTTCATACAAATCTGATATTTTTTAATGTTAGGCAGTATCGTGTTAGACTTAGAACATTAAAATTACACAGATTCATAATTCTAATAATTGTTGTTCGGGTCCGACGATCGCGTCGTATATTTGCTAGTGTTAGACTAGTCTATCATGTCCGTGATAGTTTCACTCGCATGTCAAACGTAGGTCTCCATGTGGCTCGTGGACGGGCCCTAGAAAGACGCTTCCACTAAGTAAGTCCCGTCCATGGCAACACCAGTTTGGTTTCCTTGCACTGTGCTCCCGGCAGGAATGTATTTACCACATGCTTGCTGTAATCAGAGAAAATGTGTTTGAATATGGCTCATTATTATTTTGGACACCATCTACTTAAAGTTTATATTTTTTGTTGAAACATTTACATATTTTGACATATCTATTTAATAAATTTTAGGTTTCTCTAAATTGAAAGAACTGGCTGTTTTTAATAATGTATATTTTTATTTAATTTGAATTAATTATTATTTTGTGAACACAGACTTTACAGTCATAAAGTGCACTGCCTTACCTACATCTCCTGGACAAAACTAAACAACATATACACATAGACATAAATACATACAAAACAGTACCTGAACTAAGACTACACAATTTTAAACACATAATACTTCTGTATATCTTTACATATCGCCTACCTATCTACACTCACATTTAACAAAAGCTTTACAACAATAAGCGATTCCCAAATACCTTTGGAACCGAAAACACAGACATATAGAACATTGAGAAATAAACAATTAAATAAATAATATAAATTGTGATAGTTTGCTAGCATTGATGTGTGTGAGTAGATTGTGTGCTAAACATGCCAATTTACAACAAAAATATAGTTTAGGTGTAGACCCAGTGCCATGTTAAATGTAATACATTCTCTGAGGTATGTCAGAATACGGATATCAACATTTTAAATTTCAGCGCTTAAAAATTTGCAAATAAAATATCATTGATTTTTTAAAATTGTCGAAGAACACGAATATTCTGCAGATTTTGAATTTAAACAAATTTAGTTTAGGAAATATAAATTCAAGTATGAAATACTAAATTTAATCTCGAAGTGTGATTTTGTGACGATACCTCAGAAAATAATTGTAAATGTTTGTGAGTTAATATTTAACTAAGATGACTTGTTCGAGCGTTTTCGTTTTCCATGGATGTCGACAGATGGCGTTTGATTCCAGTGAGCCTCGCTGACCGAGACCGAGTCTCAAGTTCGAAAGACCTCGACATTCAAAAAGAAAATTTAAGTATTAGTAATTGGTACGAAAATTTTGTTTTATCTAAGGTCAACTTGAGGATTCAAAAAATAATTTAGAATTTTGATTTTACTGATCTTTAGCCAATTTAAATTTTAAAAATGTGTGCAGTGTGTTGGCATTTGTTGAAACCGTGATTGTTCAACATAACACGAAGACATCCTTCTCAATATACATTTACAACACTTGGATCTACAAGGACATCACCTTATTCAAAAAAATAGAAGAATAAAGCGATTTAAAAACACAGGGATATACAAATATTTTATAGGTACACAAATATATATTTGAATAACAGTGACAGCACGGTAGCTCATAGCACAAGCCGACAAAACAAAGATACAACATTAACAAAGATAGGTACAGTAGGATCATATAAAGCAACAGTATTAGGCAGCCAACACCCTGCAGACATTTAAAGCCTCATAGGTTTATCTTTTAATTTGCTGACGTTACCACACAGCGACTTAAAAAAAGTACCTTAAAATTTAGAAAAAATGTTGACTCACTAACCACCTTTAAAATTTGTTTACATTCAACTTAGCTCTAATTGAGCCAAAATGATTAAGACATAAAGTTAAAACACTTAATTAAACTGCACTTTAATTAAATTTAGTCACACACTGAGTCAAAATAAACTAAGTCCGATTAGTCACTAAATTTGGTTTAGTTCGCACGAATAAGGCGGGCCACTCTCGGTCCGACGTCGCTGTATGTTAACGTCGCAATCACGTACTGGTAATGGGTCTTCGCTGGGCGCGGCGGACACTGACGTGTCGGAGGGTCGAGAGGTGGACGTGTACCGCCTTGCGCCCTTCCGTCCCTTCCTACTTGTGTCTAATAGCAGGACCTGTCAGAGCCAATTCGAGACTGAGCCATTGACACAAAAGTAAAAAAAAAAAATTTTGAACTACGAAATTACGGATCGATTTGACAAGTTAAATTAAAAAGAAAATAATCTTGTTTTTGGGATTTATTGTGCTTAAGCAAGTGTTAATAATGTTTAGTAAAAATAATTTAAATTAACTTAAGTTTTGTGAAAGTGTAGGTAGAGTCTTTAAACGAGAAAATAAATATCTTATAAATAATAAACTAGCATAAAAATTAAATAATATAGAATACACAAATATTATGATTTATTAATATATGGTTTATTTAAATCTTAGCTTCATATCTAGCAGTAAAATAACACCTAAAATATATTTGCTCTTGACTACTTCAAAATATCACAACACTCCGAAAAAGACAACACAATAATCCATAGCTCTGGCAACATTACGATTCAAAATACAAATTAGAAAAAATCAAACTATTATCCATAATGATCGTTTAGTACCGTATCCAAGGCAAATGCTTACTCTAGCATCATTACCTCCCAACTTTTTAATTAGCCATTCTTATTGTTAGGATCTTCAAGTCATACCACGGTTTAATTGTACTTCACACTATTCTAATTTTTACCCGACCTAGCACCGCTATAGGGCAATTTTCCCTTTGGAGAACTCAAGCAAGAATAAACATACATATTAAACACATTTACATAATTATATGTATAGGCAAAGCTTCTTTTTTTCCAATATTTTCGAAGTATCTGCCAAGCTGGCTGGTCACATTTAGCAAAACTTGACATATATCTAGCGACATTTTGCGATTAAAGCCACAAAACAAATCCTTGACATAACCTTATATTATAGAATATTACAGTTTTTTTTCTATTGTTATCTATAAGGTTATGGGTTTTAGGCCATTTAGGTGGGATGGATATGAAGTCAATGAATTTTTATTATTCTGTACTTTCAGATTTTTTTCCTAACTTTTCCTGCCATCGTTGTCATCATTTTCATCTATATCTTTGTATATTTCTTTAGTTACCTTTATCTGTATATGTTTCTTCATCAGTACATAATTCAAAATTCGCATTGTAACTTATTATAAAAATATGTCTTCAAGATGGTACAAGCTACCTGTTTGGCAATCCTCATTACCAGTTCTCACTGTTTTAATGGTATTTTGATTAAAGTATTCGCATTATATTAGAATATACAAAAGAAATATAGACTTTGCCCAGCATTAGAGTATTCAAAGCCAATATGTTGATACAGTTGCAATAGCTCATCTCGGACCAAAACAATCCAGGTTGCCTCTTCCAAAACATTGAATTACTGCGTCGTGGAATCTTTCAATATTCTCTGCAAAGTACGCGACGAGTTCTTAATCTCGCTTATTTTTGGTAGGTTCTTCAGTTAACATTTGATTATCTAGCAGTTCTTTTTTATTATAATAACAGTAACTTCAAATTTCCTCCCACCTAACAGCCATTGGACCAACAGTGCTTAGTGCTCAGTTTGGCGCTAGCAAGGAATGTACCTCTCTTCTTGGGCATGCGTACTGTCCTAAGGGACTGATGCACCGAACTGATCGACGGCGCTTCTGTTACCAACAATAATATGTCCATATACAAAAATAACATTGGAAAATAACACTTGTTTATGTCAGTGACCCTCATTCATAGCCACAAAGATTAAAACTATCCAACTGTAAGTAGTCTATAAAATGGATACTTCAACAATGATATGATATTTGTTTATTTATTAGCACGGATTTTCCAATTACGCTAATTATTCTAATATTATATTATTATAATCCCTTATCCATAAATTCTTTACATTTAATTCATCGTTCATCATCCAAAATATCATTTATAATCATCACAGGTCAACGAGTCATTTAATTATTATTTCATTTTTTGACCTGTTCTAGATAACCTTAGGTAACATTACTATTATTATTTTTTGAAATACCTAGTCTCCATTCGCATTTTACTGCATTCTCATTTACATCTTTTTAATATTGTATATTTTGCGTTTTTTTCATCATTTCCAAACGGACTAAACGTTGCTGTTTTTATTTATTATTTTTATAGTTCGACGGCTAAAAGTGTTGCTGCTAAATTCTAACATGTTAACAAAGAAATATTTGTAACAAAATTTTAACAAATGGTCATGAGTTTGAAGAAAGAGAATGCACTAAAGAGACCAGTTTCTAAAATAAAATTTGTTGATAATGACAGGTAAAGTTATTAAAAGGATCTCAGGATAAATCTCGTTTTGTAACAGATTATTTTAAAACATAACTATGGATTACGTGATAGCAATAATGAGTCTTTTTTTGGGAAATTATTAAAAATAAAAATATATAGGAATCTCGTTGAAGTGATCATCAAATCATTTAATTTGTACGTCCAATAAATTTGCTCTAAAAAAAATCAGTTCCTTGGCAAAAAAAATCTAACAGACTCGTTTATCAATCAATCGAAGACTCAAAAATTGATAAGAAAACTGCCACCTTAGTGCATCATACGAAATAGAATTCATAACGAAAATAAAAGAAGATCTAGCTAGATCATGCGTTTAAGTCTAATCGTATTTTTTTAAAACTGATAGTTAACCTACCAGAAATCGTCTCTCTCTAAGAACTGGAAATAACAATTTCTAAGACTAAGAAACAAACCCATGCTATACCATTGATTGCTATTTTAACAAAGTTTACTAAGTACCTAAACAGATTAGTTTTATAATTTGGGTAAAAACCCATTTAGAAAAAAAACGTACTGAAAAATTTCTTAATCCTAAATTGATTTTTTTCTTTGATCATCAAACTTACAGTTTCAAAGTTCCAAATGGTTTCTTTTTAATTTTAAACCATAAAAATGGTTATAAAACCCACAATATTTTCACTATTTATAACACCTATTTAGAACTTGTATTGTGTTTGAGAGATTCGTTCTATTTTTCCATATATTTTTTTATTGAAGCCTGTAGCTTCTAACGCTTTACTCTTTAAGATCTTTGACCCTCCTGTTGGCTTCTCCATCAAGATCATCATAATTCAAACCAACTAAATCACAGGTACCTGATATTTTTGTGGGCAGCAGCCGCAGCGCGCGCAGCACGCCAGCAGCGCCGGCGCCCGGCCCGAGTGCGCCGGCGACGCCAGCGGTGACGGCGAGCCGGCGCGCTTTGCAGCGCCATTGAACGGATTCTCCATCTCGACAAACTCCCGATCCTGGAGGTAGGGTTATGTGTTAGGGCCCTATTATGGGAAGAAGTAAGAGTTAAATAAAAAGGATTCGAGAGAAACTGGATTGCAATGGACTGAAATTTTTAACTGGAAATAACAGAAAATTCTAATACTTAAATAAACTTACTGTTCTAATCTATTACAACACATAAATGCATGCCATATAAATAAACTAAACAAAATTGCAGTCAAATGTCCAAGGCATGCAAATAAGGCAGTTGCTAGATCAATATTTTTATTTAAATTAATACTGTTTTCATTCTCAAACATTGAACATTTTGTTATAGTAACAATGTCTTTAAAAAATCCCGTATTAATGTAATATATATTTTTTTTATTTGTTAGATACAAGTTTCTTTCGTCCTTACTTGTTTTTATCTAAGAATACAGCCTTGTATGCAGCGATGCCGCAAGCAATATTTTTGGTCTCATAATAATATTTTGGCCCAATTATCCTACCACAGTTTTTAAATTTAAATCCTGCTTATTTATTTCTTAAATTATCAGAGACTTATCAATCTCAACCAAGTTTATTTATAACAATCCATAAGCGTTCGGAAAATTATTACTTATCAGATTGAAGATATTTTTGCAACAACGGATCTATCTTTAAAACTTTAAATGGTGGAAATATAATTGGAAATGCATTATCTATTGTACTGAAAATTTATATCTAACTATTATTACTTAAAAATCTTAACAACTACAAGTGATAAAATCTCAACTGTTTCCTACGTTTCCTTTTTCACCCTATACTTACATCTACAGCTCAATCAACATCGTTTCACCCACCGTTGTGCGCTCCAAACATCTTAAAAGATGGTGGTGCTGCAATTCGAAAATGTCTTCATCTCGGCCTGCATCATCAAGCTCTACGCCTGACTCCTGAGCTGCAAGGCGAGCTTCAGCTGCTTTCTTCTTAGATACGAATGCTGCCCCTGATGAGGCTTTGGCGATGCGGATTCGGGCGAGCCGGGCTTTCTGTAATTAGGTAGTAGGTTCAATTAGAATTGAAACAAAGACATGGTCTTTATAAACCAGAAAAACAAACAGGGTAATTATAGTTTATTTATGTTATAATTTATTACGCATTAACGCATGCAAAAAAAATAACTCAGATAGGACTCGCACTCGGGTCTCCTGGTTAGGCGCACCAGTCGCTTTCCCAATTAAGGTGCAGATGTGACTAAGATTTCCAATTTCTCCTTCTACTTGTTAGGAGCATCTTAGGAGCGACGTATGCGACATCTATTTACCAATATTTGATTGGTTTTACAGACTTTATTAACAATGGGTTAAATTCAATTTACCCAAATTAATTTTAATTCTAAATAACAAAAAATGAAAATTTTTCTTTATAAAATTTGTTATTTTATAGTTTGTTATATAATCAACATGATTCTGTTTATTATGACTTTATAAAAAGAGGTTAAAAAATCCAAGAATAATGTAGTTGCGCAGTTTCAAAAACTGTGGAACTGACAAGAAACGCAAAAAGTTAGTTAATGGCGTTATTCTTGTCTTCCAAAAGGCGGAGGAAGGCCTAAATTTCCCCGGTAAAAAAGGTTAGGTTAGGGAAAATAAATATGTTATTTTTTTCATTTCGATTTATCCATGTCTCTCTCTCTCTCTCTCTCTCTTTTGAAGAAGCTAAAAATACGTGTTTTATATTTTACTAGCTTGTCCGCGTGTTTTAGTTTCAACATTTTTTTTTTGCGACATTTATGCTCCGCTCCTTTTCGTCGCAGCGTAATGTTATAAAACTTATAGCCTTCCTCAATAAATGGGCTGTCCAAAACTGAAAGATTTTTTCAAATCGGACCAGTAGTTCCTGAGATTAGCACGTTTAGATTAGTACCGAATTCGATGTCACTAGTTGGATTAATTTATGTACTTTTTCTAATCACTATGTTAAAAAAAATGCATAATGATTACTTTATATTTTTGCATGCTTCACCATTAGACGACAATGTTCATTAACTTATGATAAATTGTAAATTTCTCCTCGAGCAACAGCTAGTGTAAAATATTTTACTATCTCACTCTTCTTTTCAAGTCAATAATAGAAGAAAACTAAAAATACTTTTTATAGCCCTAAATTAATTAAAACGCCGCATAAGTCTGCAATATTCATGTTAAGTCGGCATAACTCTAACGTGCTCCAAATGTACCGCAAACGTTAAGCTTTGCCGACTAATTAACGAAACTTACTTGCTAGCAGATTGTATGAATTATGTTATTATGAGCTCGCGTGTGACTTATGCGTGTTTTTCACATAGAAATCTATTTCAATCGTGGTAAGTCGCTTTTTCTAACTAGCTTATGCCCATGACGTCGTCTACACGGACAAAAGAATAGCAATTAATATAGTAATTACAAGGGTTATAAAAACACTTTAAATCATCCCGCAGCTACACACACAAAAAAAGATAAAAATATTCTATATCTTTATTCCCGATATAAACGACCTATAAACTCAAAATCTATCTGAGATAACAAAAATACTAACAGACAAAGTTGCAATGGACTAAATAAATCACGCCCGAAAATTTGTTGGTTCCTAAATAGAGACCTTTAAATCATTCCAGGAATCACACGACTGGTCTCGAAACTGTCTTATATGCTAATCCAGGTTATAAACTATCCTTGAGCCAAATATCATCAACATCCACTAAGTATTTTTTGGGCAGAGATGTATCAAACATACCCACTTATAATATTAGTTGGATATAGATTTTTCTTATAACATGTTGTTAGTTTATACGCGCTAGTGTAGTGCTTCCCTCGATACTAAAGTACTTAAGTTCGCAGTTCGCACCCTTCACAGGTAACCTTGCTACTAACCTTGTTAACTATATGGCTATTACTAGTTATTTCCACGTGACAACTAACTCATAGCGATATAATGAATAAGATTACAAACGTTTTATAGATTAAATATAGATTGTAATTTTATAATATTGTGATGACTGGAAAAATTGGATAAGGGCGGTTCCGCACTACGTCCGATTTGAATCCGATCCGAGAACGTAAAAATATGGTCCGTAGTAGCCGTCGAACTATTTCTATGGTACTTTACGCACTAGATCCGATCTCCGTCATCCGATTTCTTTCCGTCATTCTAGAATCTTCGTTCCGGAGAACATTTTTGACGGACCGACGTAGCCATGGTATTATTTGTATGAACGCTTGCGCACTGCTTCCGAGTTTAAGCCGAGCTCCGTACGAGTGTATGTACAAGAGAGGGTGCACCCAGAATTCTTTACGTCTTCTGCGTCTTCGTACATATAACAAACAGTATTGCCAGAAGTTGACGTCGATTGAAAGGACTCATGATCAACGACGTGAACACTGTGCTGTGGCTCCGCGTAAAATGACGCTATTCGGTACGAGTTTTCTAGACCCATATTTTCAAGGGTTCGGTTCTGATTCGGATCGAACTAGTGTGTAAGCAATATCCGAATTCGGTCCGAGTTTTCTAGACCCATATTTTCACGTATTCGGATCGGGTTCGGATCGGATTCGGATCGGACGTAGTGCGGAACCGCTCTTACGATTTGTAGGGAAATTTGAGACACCCCCGGTTCCTGGAAGGCCGATCAACTTAATCTGTTGTCAAATCAACTGATCACGTACGTGATAGGTTGAACAAAAGACTAACAACTAATCACAGCGCTTAACATGAGGTTTGACAGGTGATAAACTAATTTTTTGTATCTTTCTTTGTCAGCCTTTCAGAAACAGGGGATGAGACGGCGAATACAGAAAATATAAAAGTTAAGGTGCTACTGCACTTATTCCCCATGTGTTTCTACAATACTTGTCTAGTGTGGATATAAATAAAAATATGTACAACATCACATAAATTGCTCTGAACCCGACACGATGAAATTGGTGCGTACGCCACTCGACCACGGAGGTCGTCGAATATATTCTATTCTATTTCATAGTTCTCTGCTACGAAAATTATTGCAGGACAAACTGGATGCCTTCCTTGAGAACGGACAGGAAGAAGCGAAGGTCAGAAATGTTTAAAATGTATGGAAGGTTTTGCTAATCTATGTTTGGGTCATCTTCCAGTCTTACCGAATTCTGGTGAATACTATATTTTACATAAAGTGCCTATTTGACCTCCATAACCCATGTTACTGAGTAATACAGTATCCCATTGTAATACTGATAGTCAGAATTGTAATACTCGTAAAATTATAATAAAAACAGATTCTTACCCTCTGAGCCTTCCTCTTATCAGCCCTCTGGTTCTGATGGTAGATCCTGGAGAAGTTGGAGACGATAACGGGCACGGGCAGCGCGATCACCAGCACTCCGGAGAGGGAACACACACCGCCGACGATCTTGCCGGCTATTGTGCCGGGTACCATGTCTCCGTACCTGAAGAGAGGAAAAAGGGTCTTTAATATTAAAAAGTGGCTGGCATTGGTTGGAGACGAAGAACTGAAGATCGAGCTCAGTGGCGTGCCATTGGAGAGGCCTATGTTCAGCAGTGGACGAAGATAGGCTGATGATGATGATGATGATGATGAATATTACAATTATATTTTAGTAGTAAACTGGTATTGAGATTTTTTTACTGCACGGGTAGCTGAGTGGTTTAGGTCACTACGCTGACTAGCACTGTGCGCGACGTGCTGCGGGTTCAATTCCCGTATGGGACAAAGATTTGGAGGTAATCCACAAAATAATGTTTGTCCAAAGCCTTTGTGATTATTTGAATGATTGGGAATCTTCCCGCGACACTAGCTTTAAATATTAAAGTAAGGGAATCATTAAAAAAACAGAATAGAATATAATATTTTATAAATTTTTAATTTCTTGTTTTTTTTTTATGTTTTATAATGATACCTACAATCCTAAACGAAAACGTAAACTACCATTATGGATAGTAAATAATTTATACCCTATACAAATTAGTTTTTAACACGTTAAGTGCGAAGCGAGGCCTAAATCACCCCTGATGCAACTTCCCTGTGGTGCGGCAAGCAAAAAAGTGAATTTCTCTGTGGTGCGAATGGCATAGCTTTGGTTTGGTCCAGTGTAGGAAAGAGATAAATATATATTTGAGATCACTAATGGTTCCGGACTCGGTGGTGTACCTACCTTGGTACCGGATGTCTTAGGCCTCGTGCCGCACTGAATTAATATAATTTTAATGCAGTGCGGAACGAGGCTAAAACGTCCCATATCCCCCCTGACCTCGTACCGCACTCAACGCGAGCTTCCCGCGACCAGTGTTGTGCATCACGTCGATTGGAGAGCACGTCCTTTTACAGCGCCGAACATGTCTAAACGATGTTTTTTAATGTTAATTCAAGTTCTAATAATTGTATTTTTAAAGCCCGAGGCAGAATAAATAGGACAGTTTCTTTTCTACTTCTGGTTGCCTTTTTTTTCTATTCTGTGAACCGCATTAAGATTTTCATATACAAATAGAAAGATAAACCTTATGCATAAGCCGTAATCCATTATTTTCCAATAATAAGTCTGTAATAGGTGCCTCTTAATGGTATAGAATAGAACGCTTCGTGCGCGAGTCCGACTCGCACTTGGCCGGTTTTTTATTCTTTATGGCGCCTTCAAGCACAATTTAGATTATTTTAAAAAAAATGTATCCTTTGATAGCTTTGTGTTGTTTTGCCAGGTTTTGCCCTTAAAACGATCTAATGAGATATAATTGATCAAAATCGGTCAAGTCGTTGCGTAGTTAAGACAGTTTTAAAACGTCGATATTATTTTTCCCATCACTAATCGCAGCGAAAATTTGCCCTATTTCAGTGCGTTACGAGGTGTATAAGATCCCATATTTTGTTTTGCTAATAATTCCTAAACTAGCCATCAGATCCCGGGGCGACGGTGGATTAGGGTTCATCAATTCACTGTCTATATCAATAAGGACCAAAATTCTCATTTATCTTTGATTTCGCGCCAGAAAATGGATTTTAGTCTGTAAAAGGAGGTGGGGTCTAATAGACCGCGTGTGGCCCTAACGTCTGGTCACGGTACGGGCCGATTATACCTCGTGCCGCAGGAACGGAAAGTATGCAAAAATTGGTGCCGCAGCTAACGTGTTAAAGTGCTATTTATTTGGCTCTTACACCCACTTAGCTATAAAGAAGTGTGTAAAAATACATACTGATGGATCCCTTCATAACATCATAAAAACATACTGTGAACAGTCTTGCTATTTATCAATTAATTGTAAATAAATTAAACTCAAGAAGTTCCCTTTAAAACAACCAAAGATTGGATATTAATCATAATTTGCATGTAACACATCTTTAAAAAGCTTTTAGTATAAAATTAAAAAAATCTTTTAAAACATAGTGGTGGGTCCACACATCTTTATAAATCTGACTTTGCGTAACACTATGCAAACTGCTGAATGTTCGGCTCTTACTGGTTCAATAACTAAAGATGTTTTTAACTGACCTACAAAAGGCGGTAAATAAACATTATATTATGATTTTCTGAAAAATAGTTTTTTTTTTCTTTTTAAAAACGACTCCCGCACTAAGGAATTTAATCCTTGTGTCGCGGGGGATTTCACAAACATTCAAATCACATGCACAAAGAACACCCAGACTTGGAACAAGCATTTGTGGGTCACACAAATGCTTGTCCTATGCGGGGATCGAACCCGCGGCACGTAACATAAATATTTTATGAAATGTCATTTAATAAAATATTTATCTACTTAGCTATTTTTTATCAAATCTGTCATGGTGAACAGGTGTATGTAGTACCTAAAATACAAACATAAAATGAAATTAAAAACCTATGACGTTCATGTTTTAAAAGAAAAAAATATATATATTTCATGTTTCGTCTTCCATAACTCTTACAATGTCTGGCACCGCCTCTACGAGATCACTCTGACACAAATTGTGCAACTTTTGGAATACGCGACGCAGATAACGCAAGAATCAGTGAACGTGGTCGCCATAAAATATGTAACAAGTTACGTTTATGATCTGTTTATGTTTATTGAGAAATACATTTTTCTAAAAGTTTTTTATTTTTTATTTCTTTCTTATTTTTAGAGCTACAGTGTAAAACCAATTTTAGTGTAACAAGGTTCTAGTAAAGCGTTATAAAAACTAAAAAGTTGGAGTAAAGATGCGTAAAAAAATATCCTTTTTTTCCTGACATGAAAGTAAGACAAAAAACATATAAATATAAAACTACCCTTGAGATACCATTTCAAATAGGTAATGTTATGTAATGCGATAGTTAAAAAATAACTACGATCGGTTTATAATAGACAATATAAAAAATTGCAACAGTTCTTGTGAAATAAAAAATTACAACCAGTAGGCTTACTTGCTATTTCCAGTTACCAATCCAAACGTTGTTCATAGGATAAAAGAACGGTAAAACCGCAAATTTTGTATCGGCTAACGTCGGTGACCAACTATATTGTAGTGGATCTAGTTGTTCATCGACGTTAGACGATGCAAAATTAATGTTTTACAGAGTATTTTGTTAAGCGATTTTCGCTTTAGTGGTCATATAGCCAATAAGCCTGCTGATGTTCTTTTAAAAAACGATTCATATTCTCCATCATTAAAATTTCAGACAGTGAGTCCTTAATACAAATCTGACTTTTTAATTATTCCGTATCTGAAAAGGACTTTATTTCCTGCAACCCTACTTAAGGGTCATTCATTCAACTCCGTTTAATCTTTGCAAGTTTCACTTAAACTCGTCAAGCCTTTATGTTTAATGATCAAAATTCTGGGTATAACTGTCTTTAAGATTTTGAGTTTTAAAAGAAGGAATTTAATTTTAGACACAGTATTTTCTGCTGTATTCTGTTTCCTATTGAATGCAGTGAATTTGTAAACTTTGACATGTACTTTTTTGACAAATATGACTGCACAGATAGCCAAATGGTATAGGTCACCACCCCACGCTACGCCGCTGCGTAACGTGCTGCGTGTTCGATCCCCGCACGTTCCAAGTGGTGTTCTTTGAGAATGTCGTTAGAATTTTTGAAAAAATCGCGACTTAATTTTTAAAACCATTAGGAGTATAAAAAATATATATAAAACATATACAAAATCTGAATAATTATAACTAACCAGCTAAAGCTATGGTAGTACTCATCACTACTTGATCAGTTTGATACTTGATCCTGCACTAAAAAATGAAAATGGAAAGGGGTTCAAGCAATAGGATAGTTAGAAGCTGATAATATTACATAATCTATATTCAAAATACCAGCTCCAACTGGGAAAATAAACAAAAACCCATAGTTTACGGGAACGCGTAAAATTGTCCTTGAATACATCTCTAAGTACGGTCCCGCGCACGCTTCCGTATTGCACTCATAAAACTTTCAACATTCTCGCCTTACATTCAGCGACATACGGGCGAGGAATTGGGGCGCGCGCGTCCGACTGCGAACGGTTTGTCGGCATTTTAGCATTCTTTGGCTTTGTTACAGAGTTGTGTCTTTGTGGTTGAATTTTTAGCGTTGTGAAGCTTTTTTTTCTTAGCGTGTCGATCAATAGCAGTCAAATTTTCCCAAACCAGTACTGAGCCACGCAAACAGCGTTGTCCGTGGCCTTGTACAGGTCCTTGCGAGTGCAGGCGGTAGGGCATGCTGTTGTGAAGCTTATAAGTGTTAAGTCTAGCTGAGATAGCAGGATAAATAGTTTGATTTAACGAAGTTAGTTCTCGCTAAAGCTCTCATGACAGTTACGAAATTTAAACCAACATTAGGATACTCGTGTCTGCAGGTGAGCTAATTACTTCAAAAGTACGCAATAATTAAAATCTTTTCAATTTCATCTCTTACCAAAAGTCTTGCTTGACATCGAGAATAATCATAATCACTGCCCATGCTAGGTTACATTTTGTTATCCATTTTACATATTAATTATTTACATTATTTTCACTTACAAAATCGTCTGTCGTTGACTAACTTAGAAATTATAATATTATTAACTGACAACACATTTATACTCATCAGATTTTGACCTTTAGTTATAAAAAGCTCTATAAATAGGCCATCGCTATGTTTATAATAAAATATAATTTTAAACTATTACGTGGGTTGTTTTGACACTTGGCAATAATTCTCCATAATGCCCATCAATTTATTGACCTGAGTATTTGTAAGTTATTTCTTCTTTTAAATAATATATAAACAATCAAAGAATATGAAATAATTTTAATAAATTGATCTTATTTCAATCGGCTTGGAATTTTGCGGAAATTCTTAAGAAAACAATTGGCTTAAAATATTTTTTTAGACCTTGAATAGCGTCGAACATTGTTATTATTTTAGTTTTTTTATTTGAGATTGATTCGGAAAGTGAAATATAAATAAAAGTATGAAGAATGGTGTAGGAAGGTACATATAGCTACAAATAGTAGCAAGCTTATTATGAAAAAAAAAAAATATCTATAAATAGTCTATTTCAAATTGAAGCACGATCCTATTTTAAACAAAAAATTATAATGAAAAAAAAATGGTTAATGTTTCTGATCTGTGTAGGTTTCTATTTTGAAAAAGTTAATTTACTTTTTCATTAACACAAATATTTACCTAACACTCAAACTAAAAACTCCAAAATTAATACTTTTTACTAGAAATCCAAAGGAGAATCTAATTTTATTTCAATCTACATTTTAATATGATGTTTTTCTTGTATTTTCAAATACAGAGAAGCTATCCCACGCGTATAATAAAACTGCATTTACGGAAGTGATCAGTATGAAAGTGTTAGTTGTTAAATAATTAATCTATCAACGATATTTCGTGTCTGTACTGAATCACTCCGCACTTAACAGTTAATAGAACGTATTTTTTCTTAAAAAAATAACAGTTGAATACTTTTATGCTGTCGAGTCATTATTTTTGTAATAAAAATAGATAAAGGTGTACTAAAAAGTATGTAACTACATTTTCTATGAGTCGGACGGAAACGAGAATGTCTAATGACATTTTTTAGGCATTTTATTACATTGTACTATTTCGCAGATTGATATCTGTAGTTATTAGTCTAGAATTCTAGATCTAGTGTCCTAATTCACCTGTTTTACCACTTTTTTTTGCTAAATTAAATTCGTCATATTTAATTTTTGCTTGTAGCAAGAATTAAATATGACGAATTTAATTTGAATTACTAACTAAGAGGCTTCAGTTATTTTTGCTTTCCGAAATTAATCAGTGGTTAGGTAAATAGATGGCAATGTATTAGAAAAAACCTTAATAACGGAAACTTAAAAACTATGACGAATCATATTGTAATTTACATACATTGGCCACAAGAATAAATATGATAGTAGTAGAATAAATAGGATGATTAAATAAAATGCATTGGCTACATTAGGATTTATAATCTTTAATTAATAAAAAGTTATTAACTTTAAATAAAGCAATAAATATTTCTATCAAAACTTTTGAATTGCATTCCTATTGACGTCATAATTCACGAAGTATCGCAATTAAGCGGGAAGGCGGCCATTTTGTTACGATGCCGCTCCCCGATTGGTTAACTTTGGACATTCATTGTTACGACGTCGTCATGAAGTGGAGTGGACAATGGCTGCCGGTTGAAAGCAGTTCGGATTACAAGACATAATATTACAAGATAGTTTAATGTTTAGATGAAGAGGAAAAATATCCTATAACGTTAAGTATAAATATATATTGAACATTATAGAAGTGTTTTTTTTTTTCATATATGATTGCTATAATATATTATTTAATATATTTCCAAAGTTTAATTAGTACAGCATTATAAATGTATACTACTTATTTTAGGCAACTTGGGCCCATAGAAATACAATAAGTACATGAATAAAACAAAACCTATAAATACCTATTTTACTAATATATAAATCTGAAGAGTTTGTTTGTTTGAACGCGCTAATCTCAGGAACTACTGGTCGGATTGAAAAATTATTTCAGTGTTGGATAGCCCATTTATTGAAGAAGGCTATAAGCTAAATAACATAACGCTGCGACCAAAAGGAGCGGAGCAAAAATGAAAAACCGCCTAAACTAAAATACGCGGACAAAGTCGCGGGGGACAGCTAGTAATAATATAAATTAAAAAAAAAACCGCTGAATTGAGAATTTTCTCCTTTTAAAATAGTTAAAAATCATTAGACTATATGTTAAACAAATTCAACAAGATGATTAGTTAAATTATTGATTTGATAATACTTCAATCTTAATTGCATTTATTCCTGAATAAACAGGATTACATTTAAACAACCACCCGTATTTATCAATCTAGTAAATAAGAGATCTTTATCATATCTAATCTTAAAAACAATACGTCAAGGAAACAATAACAAACAACAAACTTTACGATAATTCCAAAAACCGAGCGTAAACGCGCACAATATTGCGTCGTATGTTTTCATCCACACTTTCTTCAAGGCCAAGGCGGCCCTTTTAAATTTCACTCAACAGTCAACTGTATCCCTAGAAGAATAAGGTTTAGAGTTCTTTAGCAGGTTTAATGATTTACGTCTCTTTGCAAGTCGTGTTCGTTTATTTACATGGCTTTACGTATGTATGAAGAATTTTAATTACATAAACTAGTGTGATCGCCATGTGCTAATGTTTACGAGGGCTAAGAGTGGTGATAACTGTCGCCGGTGATTGCCAACGCTTGACACGAGAAGTTTGAACGAAAGTACAAAATACTAAATTGTATTTTGTAAGAAATAAATTTAGTTTCAACAAATGACTGCGCCACTGGCGCTTCAGCTGTCAAAGAACATGAACAAACTATGTAATGACCTCGCGTGGAAGGGTGTTGATGTGTCTGTGGCATCGTAGCTCCTAAACGAATGAACTGATGATGATGCGGTTTTTTTTTGGTGGTTCTTAGTTATAATTATAAAAATGTTCTTAGACAAACATATAAAATTAAAAAAATGTTTCATAAAACAAGCGAGGGTTTCTTAAATTAAAAAAAATCTTATAATATGTTTAAGGTATAATAACAAACTTCTTTGATAATACATATTATTTATATACTTTTTTAATAATCTCCATTTAATATATAAAAAATATAAACTCTTTTATTCGTTATAATTATTATCTCTATTGTCTCAATACATAATCGAACATTATTTATACTTTTCGGTTGAGACTATTAAACTATTGTCTTCGGCGAATATTAGAAATATATTGCAAAATGTAATTATTACTTTCATGTAGGTGAGTAGCAATATAGGTCTTTTTTAAATAAAATTCTTAATAACACATTGACGTACTGACATTGGTACAAAATAAATTCGTGATGTTTTGTGAACTCTGAACAACACTCACATTCATTATTTTGTTAAACAGTAATTCAAATGATTTAGTAGTTTATAAATTAAATTATAAGTAGGTAATCTCATGATTATTGAAGTGAAAACATCTTTAGGCGCGTTGGGCATTTT
Source organism: Diachrysia chrysitis (assembly GCA_932294365.1). NCBI lineage: Eukaryota > Metazoa > Arthropoda > Insecta > Lepidoptera > Noctuidae > Diachrysia > Diachrysia chrysitis. The sequence goes on from OW028666.1 coordinate 8,026,288, forward strand.
TTGAGATGGGAAAAAACAATTGAACTCGCGACGCTGTTACCATTACCGACAACTCAGTAGATATGTACTCGTAAGTATTTACATAAAAGAAGTTTTCACTTCTGCCGGCACTTCCGGAGTGCCACTGTTATGTGGGGTTTCGTACCCAAAGCGTAAAAAGGGACCCTATTACTAAGACTCCGCTGTTTGTCCGTCTGTCTGTCTGTCACAAGGTTGTATGGTACTTACCGGTTGTTTATATATATTATACTAGCTGCTGTCCCCCGCGACTTTGTTCGCGTGTTTTAATTTCAACGGTTTTTCATTTTTGCAACATTTTTCATTTATGCTCCGCTCCTATTGATCGTAGCGTGATGTTATATAGCCTATAACCTTCCTCAATAAACGGACTATCCAACACAAAAAGAATTATTTAATTCGAACCAGTAGTTCCTGAGATTAGCGCGTTCAGACAAACAAACAAACAAACAAACTCTTCAGCTTTATAATATTAGTATAGATATAAAAGTATATAAGATATATGACTCATTGGATAAATAATACGCTTTAACTACGCGAGGGCATGGTTTTTCCCCAAAAACGCCACTACGCAGACAAATCCGTAAGCGGAAACTAGTATATAACACGAGCTCACATGTTCCTTAGAATGTAACATCAAAGGTAAAGATAAAAGATAGTGGATATATTTATAACATCACTGTAGTACACTATGCTACTATTAATACGGTAAACAGGAAAATGCTTCGCTAAAATTGATGTTGATTTTTGTGGTCCGTACCCGTAGGTTATAAGCAGATAACTATTATTAAGCTTCCTTTATCCATGTAAACAGCAAACGAAAAAATAAATAATAAAAAAATGTGGACAACATCACATACATTGCTCTGAACAAATTAAGTAGCTATAGCACTTGTGTTATGAAAACCCAGTCCCGAGACAATGTAGAAAAGTAGTTTCCTACATTGGTCCGTCCGGGGCTCGAACCTGGGAGCTCAGAGGCGACAGTGAAAACCGGTGTGTACGCCACCCGACCATGGAGGTCAAGAATAATAAATAAAATTTATAATAATAATCTCCAATTTATTTTAATGCTAATACAATGCCAATGCAACATTTTTATTCATTTAGCAGGCACACAAACAACACTGTACAAAAAAAAATAATCTCAATGTTTAGATTCCAGTCAGTGCCTTCCATAGACAGCATTTTTTTTCTAAGAAAACTAAATCTCTACCTCCTAAACTCATATCAATTTTGCATTGTGTTAGAATTAAAATTAAATTGAAGAGTAAGGCACAAGGCACAGTCCATCGCATTGATAAAATACAGTTACATCTCGCTGGTACGTCCAGTCTACGTCAATTATCGTATAATCTAGTCAAAACTGATGTGACAGGCAACCCGCTCGAAATTGGCAACTGGATTAATGAATTTGCTTTCCAACTGACCGTAATAAAGATGATCATTCAATTCTAAGGTAAATTTGCACTGGCATATTCCTACATTGAAGTCATTTCTTATTTACGTTGTGAAAGGACGACGGGCCTGTTGGTCTAGTGGTTAGTGACCCTGACTGCTAAACCGGAGGTCGTGGGTTCGATTCCCACCCAGGACAAATCTTTGTGTGATGAGCACGATCATTTGTTCTGTGTCTGGGTGTAATTTATCTATAATATGTATGTATTTAGAAATATATAAGTATGTTTATCAGTTGTCTGGTTGCCATAGCACAGGCTCTGCCTAGTTTAGGATCAGATGACCGTGTGTGAGATGTCCCAAGATATTGTTATAGATAACATGAGTTTTTGCTAAAGTGTGTCATCCTGAGTATAGCTCATTTCTCTGCCATATGGAAGATAGATGGAGGGGTATGCCAGACCACCACTTCTGCATGACTGCTACTCCACGGATGAGTCCTATAGGACGAGTGGTACAGGTCACCACGTCAAATTACCACAGTGTGCTCAAGCTCGGGTTCGATCCCTGCATGAGATCATTTCTGAGATCTACAAATGCTTGTTGTAAGTCTGGGTGTTTTAGAATAAAGAATTTTTCTTTAAGAATAAAGTTATTTCATCTTTTAAATTTATAAATATAAATGGTGATAGAACTTTTAACAGTTAAATACATTGCAGTCTTATTACACAGATTTTTATCATTAATCTTATTTTTAAAAGATTAACCTGTGGAGTTTCTCGTCGGTTTTTCTCCATAAAAAGGATATTTTGGAACCGCGCACCTAGAGTCATTTCAATTTGTAACTTTTAATATTTGTAAGCGCCTTTTTGAGGTTTATGAGAAATAAAAAAGTTTGATTAGAACTGATTTGCTCCCCCTGCACAAAATATAACTTGAAACACTGATATAGATAAACGAAACATGGAATACTTTATACACTGTTAACCAAACATTAACTTATAGAAGCTTTAGTATTAACTTATGATTGAAACACGTTGCTACAAACAAACCAGTTATTTACATGGTTACACAAACACCGTGTCTCAATTATCGTCAAATATAAACATAACTAGGTGTGCAAAGAGACCAAAATCCGTGGGTATGTGCAGAAGTCCGTACATTATCTTGATAACACTGAAATTTCATAGTGTCTTTATTCCAACACAGACAGAGCGCGGTGCAGTCGTAGAGTAAACATAGACAAACATAGAGTGCGCACATCGCTATTAGCCTTTTGTGCCGAGCGTTAGCAAATTTGTAGCTAGATGTACTACGCTCGTTTACTGATTTTCCGTGCGAGTGCGATGACAGACATTTATGCGAAAATATCGATGGTCCCGAAATTATCATATTACATAGGTTTGAGATAGTTTTAATAACACTAATTTTACGATTATACCTGTTCATACTAGTGTCTACAGTTCATACTCGATATGCCTTATCTTACTTTTTAACCACACTTACAAAAATAAAAAACAAGCTTTATTTCTGTTATTTCATATTTGTGACTTGAATTTTTTGTTAATGGGTAATTCCGTTTTATCGATTACATATTTTACGGTTTATTTTGTAGTTGACATATATATAACAATCATGAATAATTTAAATAATTAAAAAACGTTTATTTCATGACTTGTTTAAATATTTATTTTACCGTACACCAAATATAATCATTAAGCAACAAAATCTATCTAATCTAATCCTCCCTCTCCCTTTTCCACGCACTTCGGTCCTGAGCTAGGATGGGCCAGTCCTTTCGGTAGGAGTCAAGTTGGTCTCTCCACCGCTTTTTCGGTCTGCCGCGATGTCGCGAAGCGTTATGTGGGATCCATTCTGTAGTTTTTTTAGCCCACAGCTCATCTGACATGCGACAGACATGACCGGCCCAATCCCATTTAAGTTTGGAACAACAAAATCACAGTAAGTAAATCATATTTTAACAAATTCTCGACCTCCCCTAAACCGGCTAAGTTGACATGAAAGTAGGTATACGATCATAATGAAAATGAGCATTTAAGTCAAAAGACTGCCCATCGTCTTCAACTTAATGGCTGCTTGACACAAGTGAACACCAAGATGGCCGACTTAAATACCTACTCGTGAAAACCCTTTTTACCGACTCCACGTTTAAAAGGAGTGTATATCTATACTGATATTATAAAGAGGAAAGATTTGTATGTTTGTAACGAATAAACTCAAAAATTACTGGACCGATTAAAAAAATCTTTCGCCATTAGATTGCTACATTATCTTTGAGTAACATAGGCTATATTGCTGTGTAATTTAGCTGGTTCGTTTATAGGTAATTCTTGTTTTAAAAAGACAATTTGTAATACCTACCTATGCCAACGATTCGCTCACGATAAAACATACCTAAACTCTTTTATTTATTAAATCAAATTAAAAACTCATTTTTCTTGAAACGTCAATAATACAATGGACAGCACCCTGATTCGCCCACCCTTCGCCGCTTCCTAAAACCACTAACTTTACTTAAAAATATTTTAGTGATTTCCGCTAATTAGGTTAAGAAAGTTATATGCATTTAATTATTAAATTAAATGCATATCTTCCGAACTAATTACTCAAGAGGTATTACGAAATTATTTTCTGTGCAAGAGCCACTCTATGCAATTATTATTCCCTGCAACGCAATTGTTTAGCAGACGGACATGAAAATCTGAATTTAAACGCACTACTTGTCAGTTTAGCAATCTGCTACAAACATGATTTCAGCCCTGTTCGATCAAATGAATGTTTACGTAATGTTTGTAGTGCAATGCTTCATATGTTGCATGATATAGTGCGTCGTTTGAGGTTACTGCGCAATGTATTGAATCTGTACACAAATATTTGTGTGATCCGTAATTTGTTTGTGCTGTTTTGGTTTGTGCATGATATTTTATGGATGTACAACGAGACTCTGATCATTGTGAGAGAAAATATTGTGCAATTATAGTTGTATTGATGCAGGACTTTTATCCAATATTAATTAACGTGAATTAACATGTTTTTAAAATAAATTGACTATAGTTAATTTATTTACAATTTTTAAATATTTACAAACTTAACTATATATACAATTAAACAAAACTAAACTAATAAAATCTATAAAAACAGCGCGTCATAAACTAGTGTCAAAAAATTCAACGACATTGCTGTCGACTGGAAGTGTACCCAAAAGCCTGGCGGCAATGACAAGTTGTATGGCAATGCTTATTCTCTGTCCAAATTGACTATGGAATAATAATGTCTTCCTGAACGAATTTCGGTCACGGCGGCTTCTCTTAACAGAGATTAGCCATCTGCGCGGGAGATATTTCAGTGCACGAGTGTATGTGCTAACACAGTTGCACTCTCTATTCCTTCACTCTTATAGTCCGATGGAACGGCAATCCGACACGACCGGAGAGAGACCAGGCGCAGGACCAACGGCTTAACGTGCTTTTCGAGGCACGATGATGTAAACACCACCTAACTTTCTGACTCCAAGCTGAGCTATACTGAGTATTTCTAAACGAAACGGGGTTCGAACCCGGGACCTCGTACACGGCAGTAGCACTTGCGACCAGTAAACCAACAAGGCAGTCAAATGGAATACCTTACTATAAAATCATGTGCAATGTCTCAGCCTCAGTGTTAGTGACACGTTACATTTGTAAGGCGATAAAGAATGGCAAAACCTAGTTTTCATAAAAAATCATCACCCTTTCCTAAATACAGATTTCAAGACTTGTAAAATATTTACAGAAGTCGCGAGTCGCAAGTTCGAATCGCGACGCCGCCGCCGAAGCGTCGGCTCATGATTACGGACTGCTATTGAGTGTAAAACTAGTCGGGCGATCCTGAGAATGTGCGGGAGTAAACCGTCAATATTCCCAAATAATTATAAAACTTACAGAGTTCGGTAAAGAGAGACTTAATTACCTTTTTGCAGTAAGATAATAGGGTGGATAACAAAATAATTAAATGTCCTTTAGATAGATTATTAAAAAAAAGACAGGTATTTTTTTTACTTTTATGTAACCTAAAACTCACGACGATACTTATTATATTGATAATTATGAAATGTCGCATGACGTCAGAATTGCGTCATTAGCCTCTACTGCCCCATTCCTGAACTTTGATTAGTTTTTTCTTATTTTGAAAAAGTAAAACATACGAGTCTAATTTTTTTTTATTATCTAACTGACGGACTAGATTTTGAGTTTTCATACCCAATCATTTATACCATTATTATGATGATGTATTTAATTTATAGCTAGAGCTATCTTTAAGTACATAGTCTAAAATATTAAATAATAGAAACCATTGAGATTTGACAATGTAATTTGAAGTAAAATGTACGATTTCTTTTTATTTTATTTTTTTTCTATCATTTTTGATGTCATATTTACTACATTTTGCTATTTACGTTGTTGTCGTATTTTTTTAACATTGTATAAGTGACAAAGTAAGAGTAACCTATGGAGTTTCTTGCCGGTTCTTCTCCATAGGAGTGACATTTTGGAACCGCGCAACTAAAGTCATTTAACGTTTTGAAAGTGCCTGAAAAGGCATACTTGAACAAAAAATATTTTGATTTGATTTTGATTGTCTTGAAGTAAATCAAAATGTTCAGAATTTATTTTATTGTCACGTGCTTTTTACGATTATTTACTCCTAAATATTTTCAAAAGACTGAACTTTATCTAGATTTAAAATATATTGGTATTTATTGTTTTTTCACAGTGCCAAGAGAAACGCTATTAAAATGGATGTAAGGCGGTACGTTTGTTTGTAAAAAGACAGTTTATATACAATGCATATTGTTATAGAAACTAAGTAAATATAGTTCGCGTTTCTTTTGTAATAGAGTAATTTTATGGGTTTTAGGGTACCGTATTATTTTAGTTAACCCTTTGAAATGGTATGTTTTGTTTTTAATATATTTTAATAACATGTAGGTATAGAAAGAGTTATAGCTGTGGTTCCTGTTTATTTAAAAAAATATAGTTACCTATGTATCTACTTTGGATATTTAAGATCTATCATCTTAAATATCCAATCTCTTGTTTCAAACCGACTCCAAAAGGAGGTGGTTCTCAATTCGACGGTTTTTTTTTTTGTATATTTGTTACGCGATACGACCGGCAAATTGTGGATAGATTTCAAATAAAATTCATATAAATTGTCCCACATAAAATTCATCAAAATCGATTCAGTAGTTTTGTATGTTTTTTTTAGATTTAAATGTAATTAAGTTATGCATTAGGTACCGTTGGAAATAACTAACCCAGTGGCTCTAAAGGAAAAGTTTTATTCAAAATAGAATAAAAACATAAACAAATTCCCTACATAGGTAAGATAGGTACAAAGAAATCGAATTTGACAGTTCGTATACATTTTTAATGATGTTGGCAACACTGCCTCCTGTCACATAATATACAAAGGAATCCAGTCACAAAGAAAGGGTCAGATAGGAAAACCCATTCAATCCCATAGGATTCGAGACATCCCAAATATCTTTGTACAAAGAGATCTACGAATAACTTTATTATTTTATAGCAATAGGAAAAGAAAATATATGTAAGAAACAGTATGGAGCACGTGTCGAAAATTGTTTGATTATTATAAGTTTTAATTTTGTGTTAATATTTAAAAATAATTAGTGTCTTACCTCAGATTAATAAAAAAAATGGTCAAGTGCAACTCGGACTCGGACAATACAAAACTTATGCCGTATAAATAAAAAAAAAAAAAAAAAAAAAAAAGAAAAATCACGTCCCTTGTTTGGGGACTCCCTATTTTTTTTTTTATTATTATTCGTTGTTAAAGCGGCAACAGAAATACATACCTACTCTGTGAAAATTTCAACTCTAGCTATTACCCCCCGTTCACACTAGTCGTAAGTCGCATACGACTAAAAGTCGAAAGTCTGATTTTAAATGTAAATCGCGTCTCATCCAATGTGAACAGCTCCATATAAAGTGTATGGTGACCAGAGCATTCGACTTTTAGTCGTATGCGACTTACGACTAGTGTGAACGGGGGGTTACGGTTCATGAGATACACGCTGACAGACAGATAGACGGACAGCGGAGGCTTAGTAATAGGGTCCCGTAAGGGTCAGCGCTGACAGAGCGGAGCACAGCGGAGAGGATTTTACTTTAAAATTATTGCAATAAAGTGCATAAATGCTTGAACCTGACAAAAAATGCTCGCGCGTCCTCGAAGATACGCGGGAATCCCCGTTATGCACTTTATTGTAATAATTTTTAATGTTTATTTTCAAGTGCGTTAATAAAATCCTCTCCGCTGCGCTCCGCTGCGCTCCGCTCTGTCTGCGCTGACCCTTAGAAGACTCCGAACACGGAACTCAAAAAAAAATTGTGTTCTACTGCGTAGGTAAAGGATCATAATTATACTATTATAATACTCTCAATAGTTACTGGAGACACGGTGAAAATAAAATAAGTTTTTTTTTATTCTACTTTAAGCTCATTTCCCTGCAGATTTCTCTTTATGAAGAGAACCCTTAGGTTTACAGTGAAGCAGTCACATTTTATTTTGAAGATAACACCAAAATCGCAAATAAAAAAGGTTAATCTAATAGAAAAAGAAACAAGAAACTCCGAAACATAGACGCACAAAACACAAAATCAAAGACAATAGTGAAGTGGTAATTTTTTATAATCGATAATAAAATTCATTGTTTATTATTTCGTTCGTTCACATTTACGATCGCGCGGAACGTTTTTGGGTCGAGTTTAATTTTATTCACGGCGCTAGGGCCGCGCCATGACACGCTATTCTAATCGATTTGAGTCGATAGTTTTATCGATAACTATGTTGTTCGTGTGTTAATAAAAGTTGTATATTATTTAATTGCTTTTTAAAAGTTTTAGGTAGATTTTAGTAATGAATAAGTAATTTTAAGTACTTTTTAATGTTATTTGATTGCGTGTTGCAATTAATAAGTTTTGTGTTACTTATTGGTGTAGTAGAGAAATGCTTCTAAGATCAAGTATTGATTTTAAAAACTAAATATTAAGTCAAATAATTTTTACTCGATAAATGGAAATAGTAATAATATCGGCCTATTTCACTCTGTTGGGCACAGGCCTCTTCTCATGTAAAGAAGGAACGTGCGTTAATCACCACGCCTGCTTATTGTGGGTTGGCAATTTCAGGGTTTTTTGTTGAATTCCATTTTCCTCACGATCTTCCTTCACTGACTGTCAAAGCTGTCTTAGACAATAGTCTTAATAATATTATGGAAGTACATTTAACTTTGAAAAGTCACATTCATACTTGCCTGTAGTGGGTTTGAACATGCAACCTCGTGCAGTTATCCGTTTCTTAAATTGCTAGGCTACCACTACATAATATAATGAAAATAATAAAAGAAGTTTAGCATTAAGTCTTGACTATGTTTTCGAGTAAAACTGGGCTGATTTAATAAGAAATCTTACAAGAAGACTGAATTATGTCGCTTTAAAAAAGTATTTACCAACTAAATTAACGTTAGTTACCTTTTTAAAGACATTTACTTGGGTAGTGTTTTAGATAATTTAACGTTAAAGGGAAATCTTGCACAGCTGGTTATTAATCTATATTAATACTAGCTGTCCCGGCAAACGTTGTTTTGCCCTATAAATTAAAAATACCTACCCTACCCTACCTACCTACCCTACCTACCTACCCTACCTACCTACCCTACCTACCCTACCCTACCTACCCTACCCTACCTACCCTACCCTACCTACCCTACCTACCCTACCTACCCTACCCTACCTACCCTACCCTACCTACCCTACCCTACCTACCCTACCCTACCTACCCTACCCTACCTACCCTACCCTACCTACCCTACCCTACCTACCCTACCCTACCTATCCTACCCTACCTACCCTACCCTACCTACCCTACCCTACCTACCCTACCCTACCTACCCTACCCTACCTACCCTACCCTACCTACCCTACCTACCCTACCCTACCTACCCTACCCTACCTACCCTACCCTACCTACCCTACCCTACCTACCCTACCCTACCTACCCTACCCTACCTACCCTACCCTACCTACCCTACCCTACGTACCCTACCCTACCTACCCTACCCTACCTACCCTACCCTACCTACCCTACCCTACCTACCCTACCCTACCTACCCTACCCTACCTACCCTACCCTACCTACCCTACCCTACCTACCCTACCCTACCTACCCTACCCTACCTACCCTACCCTATTTTTTATTGTAAGTCATCAAAAAATAAAAAAAAAAAAAATACCAAAAAAAATTAAAGTTTTTAATTAACAAATAAAATATAAGGGTTGATCGTAGAGGGATGAAAATTTAGGGTTGTATGTATTTTTGTATGTTGTGTCATAAAAAAATAAAAACAAAAAATTTTGCCTAAAAAATAAAAAAAATTAATTAGGGGTGGACTACCCTTAACATTTAGGGGGATGAAAAATAGATGTTGGTCGATTCTCATAGATACCGGATAAGCACAAAAAATTTCATCAAAATCGGTCAAGCCGTTTCGGAGGAGTTCAAGTTCGAACACCGTGACACGAGAATTTTATATATATAGAGATTATAAAGCTGAAGAGTTTGTTTGTTTGAACGCGCTAATCTCAGGAACTACTGGTTCGAACTGAAAAATTATTTTTGTATTGGATAGTCCGTTTATTGAGGAAGGCTATAGGCTATATAACATCATGCTAAGACCAATAGGAGCGGAGCATAAATGAAAAATGTTGCAAAAATGAAAAACCGTTGAAACTAAAACACGCGAACAAAGTCGCGGGGGACAGCTAATTATATATAATATAGTAGCCGAATCGCAAGCGAGTAAGTATGGTCATCAATAAATCCTTGTTTATACGGGAACAAGCCTTTGCCAGTGGTACATCTACAGCATAATAATACTGGCCGGTAATAAAAATTTAACATAGTGTAAAAAAAAAACAATGTCTCTCCGGGATTACCGACAGAAGTGAAACCTTGAACAATTACAAATAATGTAGATACTTATATCAAGAGAGGTGTCAGTAACGGTAACGGTAACAGAGTCGCGAATTCAATAGTTTGTGCCCATTGCAAAAAAAGTGTGTGCGTGTAACCTTTACGCGCGATTGAAGTAAAACTTTATAACCTTGTTATTGAATATTATAAAATGTCGCAATTGTCAGAAAATTTATTTTTAATTTACTTATTTTAAAAGTAATAAATAAACAAGTATATTTAGAGATTTTCAAAAAATTTTGCAATTTAAAATAATGTTTTTAAAACTGTTGAATTTTTCATTCACTTTGCTATTCACAATTGATCCGTTTGACAATTTGAAAATAAATAATCCTAATTGATTATGATATTTGCCACTAGCTGGCGTATAAGTCAAGAAGCGTGTAGTATATGACATATACTTACAACCAATCAGAATTATTATTTTTAAATGGCGGAAGCGTTACTTCCGTCAGAAAAAAAATCTGAGTTACTCCCTAGTCGCGCCTAAAGAAGTTTTACTTCAAAAATGCCCAACGCGCCTAAAAAGTGTTTACTTCAAAAAGAAAGAAAAAAGAATATACGTTTGGTAGTAATGTGTATTTAATTTAAAAATAGAAGTTCTTTTTTTCGTTTTCAAATCCAGATGTCATCGATGCGCGCGCACTTGTTATTTGAATATCTAACGTCAGCTTTTCTGGAGAAACAGAGCGTTGTTTTAATTATGAGTAAAGAATACCATTCAAATTACATTTACATGTGAAATGATATTCATATGATTTTTGAAGTAAAACTTCTTTAGGCGCGACTAGGGAGTAACTCAGATTTTTTTTCTGACGGAAGTAACGCTTCCACCATTTAAAAATAATAATTCTGATTGGTTGTAAGTATATGTCATATACTACACGCTTCTTGACTTATACGCCAGCCAGTGGCAAATATCATAATCAATTAGGATTATTTATTTTCAAATTGTCAAACGGATCAATTGTGAATAGCAACGTGAATGAAAAATTCAACAGTTTTAAAAACATTATTTTAAATTGCAAAATTTTTTGAAAATCTCTAAATATACTTGTTTATTTATTACTTTTAAAATAAGTAAATTAAAAATAAATTTTCTGACAATTGCGACATTTTATAATATTCAATAACAAGGTCATAAAGTTTTACTTCAATCGCGCGTAAAGGTTACAGGCACACACTTTTTTTTGTTACTTTTAGAGTGTTCAAGATTTGATTCATACGTTAAAATATTCTGTTTTATTTTACTTAATTGGACATTCGTTTTTGATATTCTTAATTTTAATATTGCAAATTACTTTTTTATTAAAATTATGGTAATTGGTATCATAATAAAACTCTTACCTTGCGAATTTCAATTTTTACCATAAATGCGTTTAAAACCAAATGAATTTACTTGATAAACATTTAAACAATACACAATTAATTATTTTAGAGGAAATTAGTTTAATACTTCACATATTTGTCCAAAATACTTAAATAAAAATAAAAACATCATAAGTAAATCAAATAATTTCACTTTAAAAATAACCGTTTATTTCTGTACGAAATTAAAATGTCATCTTTAGGAACGGGCGCAATATTTAAATTTCGAACGGCAGCTGCGTTTAGACGTCATAGGCTTGGGCAATGACATCTCGACAAATCACGGTGCACTATAATTAAAGATGGCGATTTGATAGCCCCGCGCATATTTGGCAGACAGTGTTGCCAGAAATAGTTTGTAATTTTCTTTTTATTATCACTTCATTGTAGTTCTAGCATGATACAGGTTACCTGCAACATAAGTAGGTACCTATTTTTTGATCTATTAAAATTTTGAATCAATTTCATAAAATCTGAAAAAATAGAACAAGTCTCGATGCGCGAACGAAATTAGTAATCTACTGTTAAAATAATAGGTAAAAAAAGACTAGTTGATGAAAAAATACATTAAAAAAACCGGCTAAGTGCGAGTCCGAGTCGCGCCCGAAAGATTCCGTACTATAAAAACGGCAAAAATAAATCCAGTTAGTTTTACGAGGGCCCCCTTAAATATTGTTTTATTTTAATTTAATTATTTATTTTAAAGGTAAATATATAACTAAATATTCTGTAAATATTTTAAGCGTCTACCTGTTGCCTTTATCAATATCGAGCAAATACGAGCAAAAAAATCAAGTTTTTTGTATGGGAACCCCCTTAAACATTTATTTTATTCTGATTTTTATGTCTGTATTTGTTATTATAGCGGCAACAGAAATACATCATCTGTGAAAATTTCAACTGTCTAACTATCACGGTTCATGGGATACATAGCCTGGAGACAAACGGACAGACGGAAGGACGGACAACGGAGTCTTAGTAATGGGACCCGTTTTAGTACTCCCTATGAGTACGGTACCCTAAAAACACTGAAATGAGAATAGCTCATACTATACGACAGTTTACGTTAAGCATATTATGCTTAACCCGGGCACACGAAGTGGCCCACGAAGCTCTTGCGTTATCTACATCTATCTATAAAAATGTGGTTTAAATTCACCATAATTTCTTAGCCATGACAATACAACCACATTTTATATGAAAATGTCACGGACATATATTTAAGTCTGATATAAATCAATAATGCAGGATCTATTTGTAACCGCTACAAATAACTTAAGTGTAAAGATTGAATCTGCCCTTCGAGTTGCAAGTTGCAATATCAAGGACTTTACATATTGTTGACATGTTACAGTAAGGCCAATGTAATATTTTTTTTTAAGTATATATTATTATAAGGAACGAATGTTGACTTTTACAGTCTCATAAAATTGCAATATTTTTTTAAAGATAATAGATTTCTTTAATTTTAGCCTAATGGCAAAGCCTGTGCCTTACTCTTCAATTTAATTTTAATTCTAATACGTCAATGCGAAATTGTTATTCATTAAGCAGTCACACAAACAACACAGTCCAAAAATATACTCTCAATGTTTAGATTCCAGTAAGTTCCTTCCATTGACAGTATTTTTTTTAGAAAACTGAGTCACCTGCCTGCTAAACTAATATCAATTTAGCATTTGCATTGTATTAGAATTAAAATTAAATTAGGGAGTAAGGGCGCAGATCGTAGGTGCGCAACACTGCCCAATCTTTATACTCCTACAGATACTTTATTGATGATTGTCAAAGGTTAGGTTTTAACCTGCAAAACGAACCAATGCATTGATCTTAACCCAGCTGAAAGTTAAAACCAGCTTGTCCTCGACATGCCAACAACGAATCCCTTCGTATTTCGGCCACACTGTGCTCAGAGGCGGTGAAAATCTGGAAAAACTGATTGTAGTTGGAAACACTGAAGGCAAACGATTACGGAGTCGTTCCCCAACACGATGGACCGATCAAGTGAAAAGGTCATCGTCGAGGTCAGACGTACTGGATAGAAACCGATGGAGGCTGATAATCCACTCAAGATTTGAACCCAATGCTGACCACGATCCTTAGACACGAGGGACCGACTATAGAGAGGTTTTTTTTTGATAATTTCGCCTTAAGCTAGGTAAATTTAATATTTATTTAAGTTTCATTTTATCTAAAGAACCTTTTGGTTTTACATAAATACGATCTTTGTATGTTTATAACATGAAATAGCTATTTTAATGTGTCAAACTACTAAATAACTTTTCCTCTAATCTTGTCTCACTAATTATATCTACAAATTCTTTGAAATACTCTAAATATACAGGTAATAAACATAAATAAATGTTTTAAATAGCTACTAAATGTATGCCTCTTTGATGTTAATTTAATTAAAAGAATATTTATTTCAGTAATTTTATAAAATTAAAAGTAATGAGACTCTATATCTAGAGGAGCTGTGATGCTACTTATCCATAAATTAGTACGCATATGTTTTAAGTACATGTTAACGATCGGAGATTTGTCTCATAAAATGTTTCCCGGAATTTAATACATAGCAAACACATAGGTATTGCTGGAATAATATTGACTCAGTCATAGTAACGAACCTTGCTTCCGTTAGTAATTTACTGGAAACGGTCTTGACATATTTTTTGAATTATAATAAATACATAATAATATCATCTTGGGACAACTCAGACACAGGCATCTGCTCCCAAACTAGGCAGAGCCTGTATTATGGCAACCAGACAACTAATAAACATACTCATAAATTTCTAAATACATATATATTATAAATAAATTACACTTAGACACAGAACAAATGATAGTGCTCATCACACAAAGATTTGTTCTGGGTGGGAATCGAACCCACGACCTCCGGTTCAGCAGTCAGGGTCACTAACCACTAGACCAACAGGCCCGTCTGAATGACTTGTCAAAGTACATTATTATGAAAAAATATTATCTTCTAAGTTATTTCTTTGACTTGCCTGTTGGTCTAGTGGTTAGTAGCCCTGACTGCTAAACTGGAGGTCGTGAGTTCGATTACTACCCAGGACAAAATTTTGTGCGATGAGCCTAATGAATCCTATCTGAAGGGCTGGTCCACGTTTGCTCTTCATAGAGAAGAATGGAAGGAAAGGAGGGAAGCATTTGCCCAGCTGTGGGACAACATAGGCTGAAAATAATAATTATTTTGATACCTACAATAGTCAACAAATGTATAAAATTACCACTGCCTAATGATAGCGTAAATATAACTACTTAGTTATATTCCTAGCTAATCGCTTGCAGACGCAGTGACTGCAGAAGATTAATGACGTAGCCTTTGACGTCAATCATCGACGCAATTAGACGACTCGACTAAAATTTTAATATTCTGTTAATATCGCTAATGAAGATGATTCTGTCGCATCACTAGTTGTGTATTTTTAGTGTTGAGCGTAAATAAGTGATGTTTTTTATAATATAATAGTAATATAATACGAGCCTATAAATGTCCCACTGCTGGGCACAGGCCTCTTATATAGAGAAGGAACGAGCATTGATCACCACGCTTGCTGATTGATTGCTGGCGATTTCTGCCCCCCTAGACAAGTGGCATTTCGACAAGCGTTTACGATAATAGAAATCTCTTCAATGACATTAACTGTATAGCAATGACATTTTGTTTCGATAAGTCACGTGACTTGGACTTGTCACTTCCATACATTTGAGCGATTCGATCAGCGTTATCGCTTGTCGCATTGTCACTTGTCTAGAGGCCCAGATTCCAATTTACGGAATCCAGGTTTCGTCACGACGTTTTTCTCGTTGATAGAATCAAGCACAAATATTACATTATATAGTGCTCTATATGTATTCATAACAACTATTATACTTATATGTAATCAACTCTAATAATTTAATTGTAATATTATGTTAAACTAGTTTGTTACATAAATTTTATTAATTAATACCCACCTAATAAGCGAAATATGAAGAACTGTACTAATTTATAAGATCTGTAATTTACCATATTTCAAGCAAATGAATAATTGTATTGTAAATAAATGTATAATAATTATATTCTATATTCTATTCTAAAACACTAGCTAATTAGTACCTATCTTTAGCTAAACCAGATAGGTCAGTTAGTTGCTTTTTAAAGATCTAGCCAAACGCCTCGTTGGCACTTCGCGCGACCCAAGGGCTGGCTTTTACCTTGGACAGAGGATAAGCATTGCCATACAACGTGGCAATGCCGCCAGCCTTTTGGGAACACTCCCAGTGGACAGCGATGTGGACGGAATTTTTGATGCCATATTTTAGGTTTATGTTTAATTAGATTAGTTTATTTTATTATTCCTTTTGTATGTTTATATAGTAAAGTTTATTTGAAATAAATAGTTAGGTCAGATAAACCAAATGTACACAAGGGTCGTTCTATATTATAAGAAAATAACTCTACAAAAAGTTTTATGGTCATCATGTAAATAATACAAGATTTAATATCAGTAGGTAGTAGTTACTTCGAATAAATTCTACCATTTCTCACATAATAACACTTTCTCTTTTTTACTTTCTCTGAGACCTATAATATCGCGCTAAAAATACTTTTCCCATACATTACTGTAATCTGCTGCCCTGGCCTATATTATCCTATTTACTTTAATAATAGGCACTCCTCCTACTTTGTCACATTAGGTACCGTCAGTAACAAAATTTGATGAAACTGACAGAAAATTATAGAGTAATATTTGAAATATACGTGTTTTTTTAAGGTATCCGTACCTGAAGGGCGCCAACGGGATCAAATTAGAAGCCTCGGCTGTCCGTCTGTCCATCCATCTGCCAGCGGGCTGTATCTCATGAACTGTCATAGCTAGAGAGTTAATTTTCGCTTCGTATTTCTGTTGTCGCTATAACAACAAATAATAAAAATAAATTTAAAATTAAAGGGACTCAAAAAAATGGTACGGAACCCTTCATGCGCGAGTCCGACTCGCACTTGGACAGTTTCATTTAGTTTTTAGTAGATTTCTGGTGTTAAGAAGACTATTATTGTTTTCTACACAACTACTTTTCTTTATTTTAAGCCACTAGTTACAAATCAGTGAAGGCAAAACATCGTACTGTTGCCGTTGTGGAAGCGAGACGGCGCAATACACTGCGCATAGCGGCGTCTCGCTTACACGGTGGCAACAGTCCTGTTTTAAATGTTCATGGTAAGGGTGCTGGTGTGTTTTGTTTTTTTTGCGATTCTTCTTGCCTGTACTATGGACTTAAGTTGCTGACGTTACCATTTTGCTTACTCACTATCGTGAACTAATGTGTATCCCTTGTTATATGAACGGAACAATAGGAAGATGGCTATTGTTAAAATATGTTTCGTGATTTATATTTATCTATACTATCCGCCGTCTCTTTCTGTCTGTCTGAACGAGATAAACTCAAAAACTACTGAATGAACTATTACTCAAAAACTATTTTCATTTGGATAGGATTAGGACAAATGGGTAGAGTGATTCAAAAGGAAGGTTTATGTGTAGGTATAATTGATTAATGTTCTGTCTGCCCATGCAAAACAGGGGTGGGTCGCTTGTATGATATAATAAAGCTAAAGAGTTTTCTTGTTTAAAATCGCAAATCTTGGAAACTACGAGTCCGATTTGAATATTTTCTTTTGTCAAAAGCTGTTACAAAAAGACTGATTCGATTTGGTGCAGTTGTTTGGAATTATGGCATGACCAAGGTAAATTGGAATTCATATATATAATGTATTTTCAATCATTGAAATGAATGCACTTTAAATAAAATAATAAAATAAACCAAGTTTTATCTTTTATAGTCACGTTATCTTAAAGTTAAAAAAAAAAAAAAAAAAAAAAAACAAATTTTGTGACTGTTTTATTTTTTCACCTCAACGAACATCTTGCAATAGCTACATCAGTAAATGTACCAGAACTCCAGAAACGATCATACTATCCGTCATTCTACACACTCAGCTCAAAGCACCCTCAACTTGAGCACCCATTACATTACAGGGTCACCACAACTTGAGAGCGCTTCAGTATCAAATTACATCCATCCCTTTCGTTAATCTGTCGTTCATACTTCGATGGACATATTTTTATATATTACTCTTTCCTGTTTAAGTAGATCGATTTGTCAAATAATTTTGTTCCCCGTATGATTGTAGCTTGGTAAATACCAGTATGCTTATTTGATATCTTCAGTTGACAACCTAAGCGATGTTCACTGGATATAAAATAACGAAAAAACGCTAATTTTGTATCGGCTAACGTCGGTGACGAACTACGTTGTATAATAACTTTCGTGAGGAGTATTCATAATTATTTCAAACAAAACGGTTTACTCACGTATATTCTCGGGATCAGCCGACTAGTTTCAGACTCAATAGGAGTCCCTAATCATGAGCTGACGCGGCGGCGGTGGTGTCGCGAGTCGAACTGACGACTGAACTGTCGTCAGTTCGACTCCTATTGAGTATGAAACTAGTCGGGCGATCCCGAGAATATACGTGAGTAAACCGTTTTGTTTTAAATAATAACGAACTACGTTGTAGTGAACTAGTTGGTCATCGACGTTAGACGGTACGAAATTAGCGTTTTTTCGTTATTTTGTATCCAGTGAACATGTTTTCATAGTGTTTTTTCGTAAAATAATTATCGCTTTAGTTAACAAACGCTACAGAACATAAGCCTAACTGGTTGTACCTAATGGGCCCACTGCAAGGGACTTTCAAATTTATTCAAAATATAAGAGAAGAACCGAGCCATAATCCAGTGAGGCGACCTGAAACTAGTTATCTCAAAAACAGCACTTCAGAATCGACTTCATGCTAATAACTAATTAGCTTTATATAAACATAATCTAGTTAAACACCTCTATTAGTTTAAAAAAAAATGTTTAAAACTTCGTGTACAAAATGGTACACAAGGTGGCCTTTTCATTTTCCGCATTTGGGTAAAAGAAAAATAATATTGTGGTGCAAAAGGTGAAAAAGGCTAAAACAAAAACAAAACAAAACTTAAAAAATATAACGTGTGTTCTACACACACTGTTAAGAAAATTATATTTTATATGCGGCAAAAACGTGGTAAAATAAATAAAAAGATCATAATTAGAATACCTTTGTGGTCGAGCGGCGTACACACCGGTTTTAAGGTGTCGCCAGCTCTGAGGTCCCTGATTCGATCTCCGGACGGGTCAATGTAGAAAAAACACTTTTCTATATTGTCTCGGATGTGGGTGTTTGTGGTACCTTCGTTGTCTCTGATTCCATAACACAAGTGCATTAGCCACTTACTTTAGGAGCAGAGCAATGTATGTGACGTTGTCCACACTTATTTATAAGCTTCTAGAAGTTTATAAAAATTAATACGAGTATTAATTCTTCTCTGGGTTTAATATTACACCCTTCCTCACATATAATTGTTTTGTATGAACACTATACAATTATCCTCTACTCATGTATAATGTCCTTACTTTATCGATTATGTTATAGGACTATTGTATTTTGTCACCTGTTTGCATTCCCGTGATACACGTCATAGCCATGGGATATTAATTGACCATACAATGATTATACAAGACAGATATTATTACCTATGTCATGTATGTTACATGTAGTTAGGTGATGATGATGTCCTCCCAGACGTATCCGTCGACGGCGACACCCTTAGCTCGTCTTCGCCTGGGCTCTTGCATGAGCGCGAGCATGACTCGCAAAACCAAATTTTGAGAGTTAAACTGCTGTCAACACGGGTATAGAAAACTTTGAGCGTACCCGTCTTGAAGACCTTGACGCCAAACGCCTGATCCGAAAAACTCGACCCAAGCCCTCCTACAACTATACTCGCAATTCAAGTGGGTCTCTTTACTGCGCTTCTTGCAATAGGACCTTCAAAACAAAATGTAGTTAGGTAGGTAGGGTAAAACCGTTGTTTAGTACATACATACTTCGTCCAATTAACTTTTTTCCAAGCTATGTAGGGGTCGGATTCCAGTCTTACCGGATTTGGAATACTGTATTTTACATAGAGCGACTGCCTATCTGATCTCCACAACTTATTTTACTGAGTAAAACAGTATCCAATCGTAAGCTTGGTTGTCAGGATTTTAATGACTTAACGACTGCCAAAGATCAATGTAGAACAGTTACTTTGTTCTCCCCTTAAACACTTGTTTAATTAAATAATTAGAATAAATTGAAGTACAAATAGAGGGGAGAGTGCTAGGTGCTAGAAAAAAACCGTTCTATATAATTTTTTATTTTGTCACTCCCAGTGTCTCTCTGAAGTAAGACGAATCTAACGACATCTCACAAGCTAAACTCAATGAAACCGTTTAAAATATACAAACTCGATACACTTGATACACATAACCCTCCTTTGTGCTAAGGCGGGTAAAAAGAGCACACCTGTTTTCCAATACACCATTTTAACAATGTTATTATAATTTTTAAAAAAGTATAGACATTATCTTTTGGTATTATTTATCTATTGAGGATTGTTAATAGCTATCATTTCGTTATCATGCAGTTAGTTACAGAGAATACTATAAAATCAATAAAAAACAAACAAAAATACAGTATAAACAAACCCTAATTAAAAATCCTTTATCCGTGACATGTACTTTGATTTCAACCTGTAAACAAAGCTATCCGGTTATCCGTCTACGGATAATCATTAATCAAAGCCTGAGCCTACATTATCTTACCCTTATCAAACCCTTGCGATGGACAGATGTGGTTAATTCACTTAATTTTATATCTATCTCTCTGTGACTGTTAATTATGTAATACAACACTGAACACAGATAATCCTACTGTGCAAAAAATTGATTATACGGATTACCGTAGTATGGGTTAGCAAGCGTAAATGCAATAGCGGTTGTCAACTACAATCGCGATCACCAACTATAACCGACAATCGCTTTACAAAAAACACTGTGAAAACTGTCTAACGTCGATGTCTAAATAAATCTACTACAGCATAGTTGCTCATAGACGTTAGTCGATACTAAATTTGCGTTTTTACTGTTGTTTTAATCCAGTGCACATCACTTGGGTTGTCAACTAGAGATAGCAATTAAGCATACTGGCCAAATACTGCGCGAGCTGCTGCGGGCTCGATCGACACATTGAACAAATACATTTATTTGTAATCATAATATATAATTATCGACTTGATTACTTATCCTAAAAAACCTACTTCAAAGTTAATTAAAAATCTAATCATAATTTGAAATTTCATCCTATTTTTCCTGGGAATTAAAATATTTTCTTTGAACTTTAATTGAACCAAACGTAAGCAAAATTAATCAAAAATAATCAATAACAATTAATATCATTTCACATTTTGTAAAGATATCGTGTAACATACACAATTATTCAAATGAGAGCTACCGTTTACTAGTGATGTCCGATTATGTAAAATTCCATTTCTTTGCTGGGCTTTGACAGCTGACGCGCCAGTGGCGCCAACTGGTGAGCGCAATACCCTAAATAGCCTAAATACCCAATAGCCCTAATTTTATTGAAAACAGCTTCCATTATCATGTCGGTTAATAATTTTCGTTTGTATTTTATTCCAAGTCTGAGCGTTCTATGTGCATGTGAATTGAATATTTTTTCAACCGACGTGACACAAGGACTAAATATCTTAGAGCGGGAGTCGCTTTTTTTAAAAATAAAAAAAATTATCAAGACTTCAGAGGTTTTAAAACCGAGACGCCCCATAAAATGTCACGGTACATAAAAAACAACCGAGTTATACAAAACTAGAAACTATACAGCTTCCTCTAACAAAGCGAGCTATAAAATAATTGATTTGCGATATCGTAAATTAATTATTTTAATGCATGTTTTAAGTGCTTTGTGAACGTAAATCAATTATGTAACCATTCTGTGAGCCTGACTAAATAGTGTTATGTAATGAATACAACGGGGTATTTCAATGAATACTGTTTAATTTTATGTAACGTGTTTTCATAGGCCTGTATTTGTGGTTTAAATATGGACCAAGTACTATTTGTTTAACGCATTTATAATTTCAATTGTGCATAAATAACATTACAGAGTTTTAGCACATGTATTGAGTAATGCTGGGGCCACACATTCGAGTTAAAAAACAAAAGAGGGTGCCTTATTCTACACTGATGTATACCTTGATTATACAAATATCTATTCAAAATCGATATAGAAACACAATTTTACACTTTGTTTCGTGGTAACTAATGTGTAATGTCGTTTGGTGAAAGAGATGTTATGATGTCTTTGGGCCACACTAACGGCCAATGACCTAAAATATTGAGTGTTATCGCAATGATAGTCGTTGTAAATCATCGCGATAAGTAGTGGCTAGACCACAGATATAGATAGACCTAGATAATGCAAGATAATCTACTTTGCGTGACACTTTTCGTGCCCGGCTTAAGTATAATGAGCTTAACGTGGCTACTGGCGCGCTTGGTCTGCATCCGTGTGCCTCACTAGTGGGTTTTACCAATCTTTACCGGGCAATATCAATAAACGAATCGTACCTACATCATATTTTAAAGTTGATTTTCGTTTTAAATCTTCTCTAAATAGTGCTTGTAACGTCAGAGTAGGTATCCAAAAAATATATTTATATATAATAATTAAATATATCTGTAGGCTACACTGACATTTTATCATTATGTCATTTAACATCCATCATTACGATAATTAACGTCGTTTTCTCTTAGTGTGGCCCCAGCATAACAAAGTTGTTTTATTTCTACATCGTTAATTTAATATTTTGTTACAAAATCAGATCATTAAGTTATTTATTTTACTATAGATACATATATTATTCTACTTTGTATCATCTAATTCAGATAAATATCTAAATTTTACAAACAACTCAGCCTATCTGGGCCTGTACTATGAGATCTCAAAGTAGGACAGTTGCTGCTGTGAAAGCGAGACGGCGCTATTAACTGCGCGTAGCGGCGTCTTGCTTACACGCCGAAAGCAGTCGTACTTTAAGAGCTCATAGTAAGCATGTTGACCACGAAAACCCAGTGTGCTTTCCGAAGAACAAATCTTGCACTGAATTTGCTTTTTAAATATCTATCTACTTCATTTCACTTTAACATTAACTGTTCAGATACACAAATAATATCTAAGTTTTCTTATAAATAAAAAAAGCAATACAATTTTACCTGAAGTCTTGGCATCTACCCATCCAATATTCTTTAACGCTATTTATTGTTAAAGTTTAGCGATTTCAAAATGCATTATATAAAGCAAACTACAGAAGGTACATTATGTTTTATTACGATATCTTCGACAAATTGTTTGGTGCATTGCGGGTTTCTTTATGGTCCTATTTAGGGAACGTTGTGAACTTGATTTACGTAAACGTTATTTGATTGTGTTCCTTCAAAGTTTGCATTTGAATTTGAATTTATTTGTGGTATATCGGTTTTGAAGTTTTAAACGGTTTAAAAATTGCTGGGTTTTCGTGGAAAAAAATGTAATTTATGGTTAAGATTTTGAATACGAATAATGTAAGATACTTAAAATATCGATATTTAAAAACCATCTCATCATATTAAATATCTAATATTAAATCCACTCATTTAAGCTACTTACCCACAGACAAACCACTAAACCTATTTTGTGGGAAAATGAAATTTATAAACATATTTAGGGAGGCAAAGGTATTGACCATACTGCTCAACAAATAAAAATTTATATCAATTCCAGCTATTACTATATTTTTAATATACCTAACTAGTATTATAAAATACTAATAACTTGCAAATATATATTTATTTATAGTTAAAAACTACATAATTAATAATGTAAACTTGTTTTATTTGCAATTAATTATTTTTGGTTTTCTTTTATCTGTTGCAACTTGCTTGTCTTTTCGATATTTATAATCTGTTGTTTTTCTCGAATGGCGCGAGCGTTGTTTGCATTATTTTCGTAAATTATCGTTTTGTGATTTATCGTGGTTTTGTGAAGTTACTGTGGAGTTATAAACAGAAATTGTTGTGTCTGTATAAATATGGAAAAGTTACAGTGCGTAGTTTGTAACGAAAATACAATCTGTATGGATAAATTACGTGCAAATCACTTCAAGAAATTTAATAAGTTTTAATTTGTTGACAGAACAAATTATTAAAGTAGTAGTTTTGTAGGCTGACACCCGAATCACACAATAAGAAATAAGAAATTTAAAAAAAGTAAGTAGAAAACAGTTTTTTACATTTGTTTCAATCTTTTTTTAGTTTATTTTGTAGTAATTTGTTTTTTTTTTGCGTATTAGTATTGGAACTACACACTCATTTCTCGCCAACTCGTATTAGTGTAGTTCATAGGTCTACTCCCTTCTCATTTACCGTCAGCGGTGGGACAATTGCCTTAGCGGTAAAATATCGCCGGACACTACGTTATTTTACATAGCATTTGCTACTCTATCAAGAACTATGCTTGAAAATATACATACAAAAATGTTGTTGTATAAATAGGTATATGTATGTTTGTTTCTCTTTACGCTGTAACGGAGAAACAATTTGACTACTCTAATAAGTCACAAGTAACGCCAGCATATAAAATTAAAATTGATCTTTCGCATGTTATTATTTCTTCACGTCGCTATATGTATTAATAACGGTTATTATTATGATATTTTCGTTAATTAATATTTTCTATTGCTACTAAAATAACACAACGCGAAGATGTTAATCTATACTTACTAATATTATAAAGCTGAAGAGTTTGTTTGTTTGTTTGTTTGAACGGGCTCTCAGGAACTACTGGTTCGAATTGAAAAATTCTTTTTGTATTGGATAGTCCGTTTATTGAGGAAGGCTATAGGCTATATAACAGCACGCTACGACCAATAGGAGCGGAGCATGAATGAAAAATGTTGCAAAAATGAAAAACCGTTGAAACTAAAACACGCGAACAAAGTCGCGGGGGACAGCTAGTTCTTAATAAAACACATACCTAAACATTTATTTGTTTGTCATTTGTAAATCAACGAAGTTTAGAAGAGTTACTTAGTTCACATCTAAAATAACTAGATAAGTTGAATTAGTAGACTCGACCAAACGTCTATTTACACTCTAACTATATATTACACACATCCGATTCTTTCTTAAGATTACAAGAAAACATTAGTCGCTTGCCAACCTCATAGACGAATTGTACAAACAAAATAATCACTGTAAACGCCGAAAGAAAAACAAATCGTAAACATTACTGAGAGGAATCTGTTAAATTATTTTATACAAAATACATGAATGAAAGTATTTTTAAATAAACCTTTTGATCACTTTCGTTAATATTAGCCAAGATAAAAAACCTTGAATAGTATTATTTTAAGTATGTCGCAGACATCTGGTTAAATTAGCCATTTAATAAAACGGCTTTAAGACAACTAGCCAAGTAATTGAGTGCAATTTTTAACCAAATGGGTAAACGCTATGTAGTTTGTATGGTTGGTAAAGGTGGCTATGGGGCAACCCGCCCAGGTTAAGTTAGGTTACGTGTTAAACCAGACCCCAAAAAAAGAGACCCGCGAACGAAAAATAACATTTACGTTTGCGCTGTTGACCCCATGTTTATTAGCGCCATGTATACTAAATTTGAATTACTTGGGCTGAAATTTGGTCAGTCTTATATAAAGAAAAAAATAAAAACAATTTTCAATACGCCAAGTTGTTAAACGTAAGTAATTCTACTTCTATCAACAATAGGCGTCCAATTAAATAAACCGTCTAGTCGTCCAATTTAATTGCTAATTTAACCAGATGGCTACGACATCTGTACACATGTACAGTCGAGCAAACGGTAATGGTTGTAACGAATTAGGAAAATCAATACATTAAAAAGCTTGTATGTTAAAGCTTGGAGTATCTCATCGTTATAACAAAGAAGGCTATATAGACGGTTGTGAATTAGATGAAAAGATAAAAAAATGAGATTGCTAAGACAGTTAATGACAACTCAAAAGAGATCTACAATGTAGGTAGATACCTAAAAAATCTATACTACAAAGCTGAAGAGTTTGTTTGTTTGAACGTGCTATCTCAGGAACTACTGGTCCGATTTGAAAAATTCTTTCAGTGTTGGATAGCCCATTTATTAAGGAAGGCTATAAGCTATATACATTACGCTGCGACTAAAAGGAGCGGAGCATAAACGAAAATTGATGCAAAAATGAAAAACCGTTGAAACTAAAACACGTGGACAAATTCGCGGGGGACAGCTAGTACAAATTTAATTGTACTTCATGAATCTGGCTTTTAAAAACGATCGCATTAATGAAAACTTGTAATCTCTGCCCAAAACCAAAAAAACAGGCAGAAGATATTTCTATGTCATGTAGTAATATGTAAGTAACGCAGTTTCCACCAAAATCGTAAAGAATCACAAAAGGAAAACCATGGAAACAGCGACCCATAACAATTGAGTTCCAAATATGTTTCTAAAAAATATCGAACAAAGCCTTCAGGGTTCTTTATCCTACACCAATTTGGAAACGGGGCACGTTTTACAGCCTTCGATAAGGTCCTTTTGTAAGGAGTCAATGAATTTGAGACCTCTGATGTAAGGACATTATAATGCTGCGAGTTTGATAAAAATGAGAGCTAAATCTGACGGATCAGAAATCACTTTTAAACAGACGTGTTTGAGTATAAAACATTTTTTTGGAATTATATTAGGCATCATCTGTCTCGTATTGAAATATTATTGATAATCAATTTGTACCTACTTTACAATACGAATACATGAAGGTTTTTAACACCTTACCAAATTATCATCTTACACTGCTGATGCTAATTGTAATTCAGTTTCAACCATAAATGCCATACTTAAAAAAATTCACACTAACATTTTCTCAGTTCTTTTAAAGCTTAGAGTATACATAAGCAAGTATAGAGTGCGCGCATCGCGCTTTATATTTAATACTAGCTGTCCCCCGCGACTTTGTGTGCGTGTTTTAGTTTCAACGGTTTTTTTATTTTTGCAACATTTTTCATTTATGCTCCGCTCCTATTAGTCGTAGCGTGATGTTATATAGCCTATAGCCTTCCTCAATAAACGGACTATCCAATACAAAAAGAATTTTTCAATTCGAACCAGTAGTTCCTGAGATTAGCGCGTTCAAACAAACAAACAAACAAACAAACAAACTCTTCAGCTTTATAATATTAGTATAGATTATATATTAAGATAGCATTAATAAAACGGCTTGCTCTGATATAACACTAATTTAACATGACTGACGGCAAAGTTTGTTCATACTCCGTTCGGCGCATTCTATAATTTACGTATTTATACTCCAAGTTCTAAAGTTTTTATTGTTTACACAATTACAACATATTCTGTATACTACAATAATTGTACCTATCATAAAAACTTTATAACTATAATAAAACTGACACATCATCAATAACACCTATTTCAAAGGTATAAAGTTTGTACTCGTTGTCTTCATCGGTAGAAACATCATATCTTTCAAACTACACAATCAAGGTACTTAAAAGTATCAAACAGTAATAAAAGCTGCATCCAATGTATATGTCGCAGTAAGATAGATAAAGCCGTAATATAGTTATATCCCTAGGGATATAATTATATACCGTAACATAGTTATACGAAAGCGAATCTTTACTATCTCACTAGGAATATAGTTATAAAACGGTCCAAGTTTAGTGATATACTTATATTACTAGATTAAGTTTAGTGAAATAGCTTTCGGAGTGTGCGGCGCAGGCGGCGCGCCGCCTCCCCCGCGGCGGGGGAGGGGTTCGTTGTGTTTACGCGCTCCCCACGCAGTCAGTCGTACACTATTATTCAAAGTCATATCTTTTTTGTTTAGATTTCTTTTTATTCATAATAATCAGTAGCTTAGAATCGACTTTGCCAACCCCGACACATTTGGTTAGGTTGGTAGGTATTTTTTTTTTCTGACCCTTAGAACTGACTTTGCCAACCCCGACACATTTGGTTAGGTTGGTAGGTATTTTTTTTTCTGACCCTTAGTACCGACGAACCCTAATATATTTATAACACTGAACTTAATCTAGTAATATAAGTATATCACTAAACTTGGACCGTTTTATAACTATATTCCTAGTGAGATAGTAAAGATTCGCTTTCGTATAACTATGTTACGGTATATAATTATATCCCTAGGGATATAACTATATTACGGCTTTATCTATCTTACTGCGACATATACATAGTGGCATATCCATTTTAATACCCTGTTTGTCTAGTAGTTATTGACCCTGTCTGCTAAACTGGTCGGGTTCGATTCCCACCCAGGACAAGTCTTTGTGTAATGAGCATGATCATTTGGTTGGTGTCTGGGTGTAGTTTATCTACAATATGTATTCAGAAATATATAAGTATGTTAATCAGTTGTCTGGTTGCTGTAATACACGCTCTGCCTAGTTTGTGGTTAGATTGGCCGTGTGTGTAAGCTGTCCCAACTGTACCTATGTATCCACCTACGAAAGTTACCGAAACTCTGATCTAATTTCCATTTGCATCCACGACTGAAAGGCTATCGATGACGTCATTCGCGTCACAGATTGAACTTTTCAGGTCACGGCATTGTTCCATTTCTCAGAGCCATCCTCTAAATCACGTTCGAGGTAGCGTCAGCAGAAAAAGTAATAAAACCTGATGTAGGTTGGATTTGTTGTTTGAGAGAGAAAATTTGAATAATAAAGTAGTTTTGCCTAGATTTGGTTGGGTTCCTAGCTTTTGGAGATATGACAACTCATAGATGTCAGGTTTCGTGCTAAATATTGAATATTGTTCTTGGAAATAAAAAAAAAAAATAGGTATTGTAATACAAAAACTCTTGGCAGCAGTACAGTTACAAAAAAATGTTACAACTTATTCACATTTACATGTTTAAACAACTGTTAATGAGTTGTTAAGCCATTTATCATTTCTAGATCTTTGACAGTCGTTAAAGTGCCTTAAACATTTGCCAATCATTCTAACCAAAGTACAACACATTAACCTGTGTGTGAAGGTACCAAAGACAAAAAAGCAAAATGCTTAACTGTCCCCAACTCAGTTATGTAATTGCTACAAAAGAAGCTTTTGTAATTAATCTAAAGTAATACCTAGTTCATTTAAAAAGTGTAATAACCTCTAAGAATTGTCAGCTCCGTAATCCGAACAAATTTTACCGCAGTCATGAAAAATAAAATAGAAATCTAGGTTACCGAACGTCGCGTGTCGTTCACAGACGGGAAATTTATTTGTTTATTTGTGTTAAAAGTTAGTGTAACACTAATGCACAATATTGGTTGTTTACTAGCCTGCATACATTTTATGTTATGTTGTTTTGTGAATACCAAATGTAGGTATTTTTTTTTTAATGTAGTGGAAAGTAAAGAAAATATACATAAACCAGGGACCATATCCATGTAAATGCGAAAGTAACTTTGTTTGTCTGTCTGTTACGTTTTCACGGTTAAACCGCTGAACTGATTTAGATGAAATTTGGTATGAGGTAAGCTTGACTCCTAAAAAAGGACATAGGCTAGCTTATAACCGATACCCACGCTGGCCTGGCTATGGGCAACAGTTAGTTATAAATAACTGATGATTTCTACAAAGCATTTGGTTCCATTTATTGAAAAAAAATGGGGCTTAAAATAATTTGTGATACATATTTAAAATAGCAGGGGGAAAATTTAATCGATACATTGTTGGTAACGTGAAATGCAATAAAAAACTTGTGTGTTTTATAGAACAAAAATTATTAGGTCAACTTTTTAATAAGGAGTCCCTCAGGGTCCAATACAAGGCGCAACCTAAGCTGCTACAGTAAATCTTTTTTCTGTGACATGTATAACCATATATTTTATTTAAATAGCCATAATGATCTTAATGACACATTAAATGCTATTAATCAGTTAAATAATTGGTTTTTAACTTGCTCTAAATTATTATAAACGGTGACAATTTATGGAATAGCTGTCAAAAGCCGCAGTTAAGCTCAAAGTGATAGACACCGTAATTTAAAACTAAATCACACACGATGATGTGCCCATCTAATTTTATACACTCTAGGAAAAAAAGGGCTCTTAGATTCTCATACAAAGAGGCCATATCATTCTGCATAATCTTGAAGGACAGCAGTGTCCAAAATGACATAAAATCCCTTTTTTTTCGACTTTATTTATCGACCGTAAAAAAAAATAGGTAACTCAGAAATACAGCCGCTGTTTATGTCAAAGTGCTATTGACTCATTACTTTGTACGGTTAATTGTACCCAAATATTGTCATTCTTTTGGTTTCTCCAGCATATTTTGACCTACAACTTAACCTAAATTTAACTGCGTCTAGAAGTGCTTTTCATCATAATCTATGTCCGAATAAGACCCATATTATTCAACAATAATCTCTCAAATTAACGTCCCACATTCTAAATCCCCTATTTTTAAGACTATAAATATCCGAGATTAAGAGTAAGCAGGATGGCTATATACTTATCTCTCTCTTAAGGTAATATTTAAGTCAGTTTTGTAATTTAGAGTTCGCGTAAATCTTTGGTTACGTGGATTTAGTATGAGCCTTATTTTTATTCGCAAAGGAATGGTTTTTTTCAGTGTATTAATTCATTGTTTTGGGAAGTGGGACAAAGAGGTGTTTATTTGGTCTTCTGTTTTATTTGCTATTCGTATGTTGTCTTCTTTTTTTTGGCATAGCGTTTTTCTAAATTTTGGGGTCTGCTTCACTTGATTTATTCTGATAATTTAATGTTTATCAGAACTCTACAACCCACTAAAAGGTGATACAGTAACCTCCTGATACTGTATATTTTCTGCTGTAATACATATATTAAAGATATAAATATTTGATGCTAAAAACAATATGAGATGGTCAGCAAGTTAATAAAGATTATTTTCCCTTCTTTGCTCACTATATTTGCGCCTTTTACTTTTTATTTGATGGTAAACGTCATTGATTTCCTAAGGAAAGCCGGATGTGCATTTTACCGGCTAAACCCACCAAGGTGCTTCCTTCCCTTTAAAGGGAACCAAGTGGTTGCTGTCTGCCATCCTAATTCTATTACCTACCTTCCGATCCAACACTTTGTAATGTCATTTATATATTATTGTTTTGATCTAATGGAACTCTTTTGATACAATAATTAAAGCTGGCCTGATTTAGTGTTATTTAACTTTTTGCTTTGTCTGGTAGTGTCCTACTAGTTTAAAAGAATGAGGCTTTTAAGCACACACAATTTCGAAGGTACACTGCCTCCTAAGATACCGGTTATTACCTAGTTTAGGAGTCAGGGTCTTTATCCTCTGGACTAATTAGCTTAAGCCATATTTCTAAAAATGTAATATTTATGCAATTATTGGTGAAATAAAGATTTATATTATTATTATATTATAGTGTAAAAGTAGGAAGGTTTAGGGCCGGACCTGGATGAGATAGGCACAAGACTGAAGAGCAGATACGTAAAAAGAGAGGCCTATACCCAGCAGTGGGATGACAAAGGCTGCGGATGATGATAATAATTAAGTAATGATTCCGGTACATCTTTGCGCTTTTCCTAGGTTATGGAAGCCAGAAACCATTTCCACCGGGTCAAACGGTATCTTTAGTTAGTTTATATAATCTAAAACATAAGCTTCCTTTCATTTGGACAAGTAAAGCCGCCTCCCACTCTAACCGGCCATTACTAACCACCTAAATTAAAAACGCCGTAAAATACTTTTTAAGAATGATAGATTTAAATTCCTTCGTTCGAAACATCTGCTAAGAATTCATATGCCGTTAAATTTCGAACGTCATAACAGTTTGTGTTTCCGAACGTACATTTGCATAATCTGTGGGTTTTTTTACTTTTAATTTATGAATGGTGAGTCCTCTGTGTAATGGGTGAACGTCTAAATATTTTGAGTGAAATATTTCATTGTGGGCTTTTGCTATTTACGTTTGTATACGTCATAAGAAATACTATGCCCGTTTGTTAAAGACTGACCAACGAAATTTACAAGGTGTTACCGAAATGGTTTATCTATCCAAAAGGGGCGAAGATTACGTCTGGTATAGACTCTGTTTACAAAATTTTTGGTGTCCTAATTGACCCTGAAATTTATAAAACTGTCTCTATACTAGATGTACTCTTCACCCCTTTTCGATAGATATAAACATTCGGTAAAACCTGTATATATAGTTAACTATTAAATCCCAAGCCAAGTGTAAAGTGCCGTGATTGATTGTTATTCTTTTGTTTTGTAGGTCTTTTTTTTTTTTTTCTTTTTCTCTTTTCTTTCTTTCTTTCTTTCTTTTGGTCAGCCAAAAGTTGACACTCGATTTTACAACGGATTAAAACAGGTTTTCAGAAACTGGGGATAAATGTGTGATTACAGTAAAAGCATTGATTAATACTCTGATTAAACAGTATCGAGCACGAAGTAATCTAAGATTAACGTTAAGCTCAGTTTAAAATGTCAGATTGCATGTAACAAGTTAATCTGAGTTACAATGTTGCTGAAATTAGGCCGACTCGTGATATGAAATACGCTATCTGTATGTTAATATGATTACGGAATTTGCGGAAGAGTTGTTTAGTAATTTATAGTTATTTTCTCTCAGTAAAACAAAATACTTTCATTATTCATATATACGAAACAAAAACTATTCATAATATATGTGTACTGTCAGCATATTCAAAATAATACATACGCAGGAAAATATTGTAGGCAAACGCTTCAGGAAAACTTTAATCACTGGCCTAAACAAACAACAGTTGGGAATTTATATCAGACTTTATTGCTTAATACACGTTCGGTAAGAATATAATGACAATTCTGTGAAAACATACGGGAGTGGATTGTGGGCGGGACCGAGCGGTTGTATGGCGGTAATTAAGAGAGAAGATTACTATTTCCGAGGAATTTGAAAAAATATGTATTTAAAGAATATGTTGCCGTCGCACACCTCCGACCCCCGTAAAGTGCGTAAGGGACAACTGCAGCTCAGGTTGATTATACCTGCTAAATCGTTGAACAAAAGACGGTTTGCATTCTGCTGATTTTTCTCCGAAACTGAACTGATCCAAATAATTCTTGAGTCAAAATTTAGAGGAAAAGTGTATCTATGCTTCTATCATTTTATTTTTTGTTAAAATTCTATCAAATTTCTCTGATAGTCGTCGGAACACGGCGGTAAAAACGGGCATTTTTAGAGGGTCATATTTCTTAGTGATTATGTTTCGGAAAAGATAAATAATAGGGGCACGGATTAAGTAAATCTTTATCTTTTGTTATAAAATCATTGCTCCAGAAGCATTTTCCACGAAGAAAACAAGACCCAGTCGCATCTTAAGGTACAATAAAACCGCGTAGGTATTACGACATAAAGGTTATCTATTTATATAAATATCTAAAAGATATCTACATGGATAGGTATTTCTTGTTACCTTTCATTCAAAATATAAAATACTTAGGTTTAATTAATATAAATGCAGTAAGTAATTTAAATATAATAATAACTTAAAACACCATTGTATTTGGCTGTACCTTTAATGATAGATGTATGTGGAAGATAATAAACAAATAAATAATAAAATCTTTGATTAATTAAACAAAAGCTATAAAATGCGTGAAATCGATATTTTTTTAATGAGGACTTTGCTATATTTTTGGAAAAACAAATATACCTATTTAAATAAAAGACGGTAATGAGATTGTTGTTGGGGAAAACGTGTTCTTGAGTGGAGACCGCGTCTCGGCAAACGTAGTGTAGGACGACCGGGGGCTAGATGGAGCGACGACATCCGCAAAGTGGCTGGCAGTGGTTGGAGACGAAGAGCTGAAGATCGAGCTCAGTGGCGTGCCATAGAAGAGGCCTATGTCCATCAGTGGACGAACATAGGCTGATAATGCTGATGATGAAGAATGAGATTGTTCCCTTACTTAATAGCCGAAATATTTGTTTAGTCTTCTTTGTGTAAAAACAACAAAATATTTATGAATACCGGCTGGCAAGCTACAAACGAAATAATTAATAGTTTGCTGTGTATTTCTTTGTACTAGCAGTTACTGTCAAAGTTATGAAAACAAAGACAACCAAATGTGTTTGATTTGGAAATTGTAGACAATGGATCAATATTTCATAGTTTAATGACATAATATTTGTTTGAAGTTTTGATTAATGGTTTTGATATAAATTTAGGTGATTTTGTAAGAAGAGTGGACATCTTAGACTGTTTTTTGATATCTTTGACTGTTATATGTGGCAAAAACGGATTGCGAAAATTGTTTTTTTTTTAAATCGACTCCCTCACTTGATAATTAAATCACTGTATCGCGGGAGGTTTCACAAACATTCAACTCACATATATTCATGACATCCAGACTTGGAACAAGCTTTTGTGGATCACACAAGTCTTGTCCCATTTTGGGATTGAACCCGCAACACGTCAAACACAGTGGTAATTGGAGTGGTGACCTATTATATACCACTTGGCTATCCGTAAAGTCATACCTTAGGTATTAATCGTACCTTAAGCCGAGGAGTAATAGGCTTCCAGTCTCACCGGATTAGCTGAATACTGTTTTTTATGTAGTTAGCCCCAGTACCTAACTTTACATCCTATACTTTTAACTGGGTATTTTATTTAACTTTATTTTATACAATTGTAATATTAAACTGCCTAGATATTTCATAATGACCTATGGGCTATAGCCTCTTTCATGGAGAAGGAACGAGCATTTATTAAGGATTCAGTTTTCAGATTTGGAAATCCAGGTTTCCTCACGATGTTTTTCTTCATCTATTGTTAGTGATGACTATATCATAGAATAATTAAGAATTAAATAACTAGATATTTATTAGAAAAAATACATATATTTCGATGACATAAGTTTTAATTTGCAAAACTGGCAACGACAGTACTTTTATTTTAAAATTTGTTTTCGCAAAACTGACTAATAAATTGAGTTTTTCTTCAACTATTATCAACTTAAACAAAATTAAAATAAAGAAAAAACTACATAAAACGGAAGCGTTTTCCAACGAAACCGTTTCCCGTAAATTTTCAACAAAGAATGGGTATTCGTAATAACAGTTTTGGATATCTCCAAGTTCGCCCGCATTCGACGAAGTTTGCCGAACTTTTACGAAAACAGCCGAAAGTTTCCGAAAGCGCATCAATATTTTATTAGTCTATGGAGGGAGTTTTGCTTTAATGTACTATATCTAGTTGTTTGTTTTTTAACGTGAAATGTATAACCACATCCAGGTTGAGTTTGTTATTCTAGTTTTAAAGTCGTTAAAGATTAATATCTTGGGAAGGGACTTTATAAGTATTAAACAAATATTCTGCATTGTTCAATTTAAATGAAGATTTTTGAAGCTGACTTTAGTCAAAGTAAAAGTAAGTTCAGTAACAAAATTATTATTAAAGATAATGTTTAAGATATGCTCTTTTGGATCAAGGCATTTGAGGAACTCGTGGCTAAATTTAAGCCGTACGGTTTGACGGATAATACATGTTAAGCCGCGCTCGCTGCGGTTAGTCCGTTGATGGGTGACCATCTGATTCATCTGATCCAGTGATCTTTGACAGTTGTAAGTTATTCCAATTCTGACAACCAGACTAGCATGGCATACCGTGTAAGTAAAATGGGGGACTGGAAGCTGACTCCAAAATAACTTGGGATAAGGCAAGGCATATAAGAGATTAGACCAATAAAAAAAACATTATAATCGGTTCATAAACGACGATGTTATCCGCAAACACAGATAAAAAAATATACGATCAAATTGAAAAACCTACTTTCTCGAAGTCGGTTAAAAACGTCTCAAGCTTTAATTATTTGATGGCCGATAGACTCTCTCGGTCAACTGTGATTATGCCGATACCCCCAAAAATATTTCTATTTAATACAGTGGTTTATATTCATCTTATAGGTACTAAAATCTAATTTCGGCGACCAATCTATATTATTATTTATTAATATTATAAAGCTGAAGAGTTTGTTTGTTTGAACGCGCTAATCTCAGGAACTACTGGTTCGAATTGAAAAAATCTTTTTGTATTGGATAGTCCGTTTATTGAGGAAGGCTATAGGCTATATAACATCACGCTACGACCAATAGGAGCGGAGCATAAATGAAAAATGTTGCAAAAATGAAAAACCGTTGAAACTAAAACACGCGAACAAAGTCGCGGGGGACAGCTAGTAAGCAATATAAGTTGACTTTAACAAAAAAAACAAAAGTATATTTTTACATAACCTACACTATGTATGAATATACATCATTTAGGTAAAAAAAAATGTATAAAAATATGTATAAGTGATAAGTTTATCTTCCTTCCCCGAAAATATAAAAAGCTACAACCCCGAGTTATCTGCGTAACGAGAGTTATCTCCATGTTCCGTCCGTAACTCACTTTCCCTGAATAAAATATGTGACATAAAAGACTTGGATCATAAAGCTGGCTCAAACGGGACTAATTAATGATGTTAATGATACACATTATTAATTAAGTCATTTTCGATGGTATTATCGTAGAGATTACGCATTTATATGAGTTCGTTATGTTTTAAAAAGACCGTGTTTGGCTGTATACATATACATAATATTATTATACAACGTCTTGTTTTTCATTCTCGTCAAATTCAAGAAGGTTACTATGCTAATGATTCTTATCACGAATCATTAATAAAATAAGTAGGTTTTTTTATAATTTTTCTATGTTTCGGAAATCGACATGTGTGGAACAAGCATTTCAAAACGCGGCCCGTGTGATATCGCACTTGAATTGCTCTTTTACACACACACATAAAGAAATTGCCTGGGGCGATTCTGTTCTTTAAAAGTGGTGTATTCTGAAATACTGTCAAACTTAAATAACTAAAATAACAAGTAGGTACAAATTATTAAACATAATATACATTAACAAAAATGCAAAACGACACGTTGTATATCTAATATTTTTAAAGTATTTTTTTTTATCCAGACCAGTTTTAACCTGGAACTGAATCTGTGCGTAAATCGTGTGAAATTTAATTAATTGAATCTAAATCTTGACTACAATTTAATGATACTTATAGTTGTTACAATATTATGAAGTTTTTTGACGTTCATATATTTATGAAGCCTGAAAGGGCAAATGTAATGAACTCGACTGTACAAACATTAATGTCAAAGAAAAATAACAAAAACAGACATCTAACGACTGGTAATGTTTTCTAATTAGCTGCTTAAAACTTGCTGTTTGTGCTCATGTTCTAATTAAGTAGTAATGACAAGCGAACTACTATTGAATAAATTTGTAAGCGCGACTTGCATGCTAATGCCTTGCATAATACAAGCCTGGCTGTCCCGCAATGCAGGCTATATCAGCTCAAAATCAAATTACGTTACATCGTTAACTGAAAATGCTAACACTGCTAAAAAATGCGAATAGAGATTATTGTGTGATGAGGTACGTAATTTAAGTTATTAACTATTTTTTTTTTACTTTTTGCAGATTAAGTATATTTTGGTAAGAATTTGATTACATTTATCGTTGTACAAATGAAAACTGTGACCTCTATATCGGTCATAAAAAACTACTTGGTAGGTACTTGGTATTAGAAATAAAAAAAGGAAATAAAAATGTAATTGTACTGAAATTTGAGATTATTTTTTTTTGTTTGGCCGTCGAGTTCTTGATACCTATCGTTTTTACAACGATTACAGAATCACCTTGTATGTAGGTATATCATTTATTTGTGAATAAATACTCATATTCGAAAATAAATTATTTGATTTTTTTATTTGCAATGCTTGGGCTCCAAATAATATGGTGTTGTGTGGTGTATACTACTTTTTGTTTTTTTACCCGACTGCCAAAGCAGGCTTGTGTTTCTCCAGCTATTTTCACGTTACTTGCCTTGGTAGACAAGCAAGACGAGAGTAACCGCGGGGCATAGCCAGTTTCAATATAAAACCGGTCTTCTTTGTCATAATGTTACTCTATTTTCTTCGTATAACAATATACTACAAGCTAAGATGTCAGGAATACAATATTATATGTCTTATATAGTACAACCCACAACAATGTAAAGAATAAGAAAGCTTTAATAAAGAATGCATGGATTTAAACGCTAGCTACGACAGAAGGCGATGAGACTTCAATGGCCGAATACTAAAACATCAATCAGTTTTAAGTCGTCGTTAAGTCTCATGTTGTCTCTGTCTCTTTAAGGAGCAAAATAGCGATAGACATTGAAGAATGTCTTAAAATTGAATTGCGTTTCAGTTCGGGAGTAAGTTTTATAATATTAAATGCTTTGTTTAATGCCTGGTTCTTATATGATTCAAAAATGATTGGTTTTGCTTACGGACGGTAGACTTTACTAATGCCTAGTACTAGCAATAAAAATATGTCCTTAAATAATAAAAACTTAGATCCAGCCCTCCCTTGCTGTTTTTGCCTTATTAAGATTGTTAGCAACGCACTAAGTCGAGGTCCGAACCCCACAGGGGGTGCCCTTAGTGAACGTTGCTGACGTAGTTAGTTTTTCTATTGCTCTGGCTGGCCCGTAAGGTTCTCACCAAAAGTCCGGTGAAGCAGTCAAACCCTGCGCTCAGGCTAACTGCGTGAATCATTTCCAAAAAAAGAAAAAAAAAAACTAATGCCTAGTTCTTATATTCAAAAAACGATTGGTTTTACTAACGGACGTTAGAGTTTTCAAAGCAAAATGAAGAAATTTCTACCGTCCGTAACAAAACGAATCGATTCTTGAATATAGGAACTGGCCATGAAAGGAAAGGTTATTGGTTTTTTCTTCATACAAACGGTCTTGCGCGATTTCTCGTTTATTAATGAACTTAAAGCAATGATTTTTTGTAGTTATATAAACTTAATCTAGTTCTGTGACCGAACGTAGAACGACCTAGAACTAGATTTATTTGAAAGTAAAACTTCTTTACGCACGCTTGACGTGACGAGAGCGTTAGGAAAAATGTGATTGGTCTAGGCGAACGGATTATTTTTCCTTTTTAATGATACCTACGTTATATTTAAAACCATAATGTACAAATATAATTGACAACTATTGATGAATATAAAAATATAAGGGCTTAGTCTATATTCTTCATTCAGTATATGTAATACTTTTTAAAGTGAGTATTAAAAGTAACGTTCAAATCTGTACTATATAAAGAGGAAAGATTTGATTGTTTGCATTAAATAGCCTCCGAAACTACTGAACCGATTTGAAAAATTATTTCACTGTTGGGAAGCTTCACTATCTACGGGTGACATAGGCTATATTATACTTTTTTATTGTGTTTTTTTTTTCAAATACCCGAGGTAAGTCGGGGCGGTCTGCTAGTGTAATAAAAAATAAATGATATGGGTAAAAAAAGTAGGCAAAAAATTCTACGGAAATCTTCGTCTGATAGTCGCTCGCTTTTAGTTATACAGTATTACTAAACACCACACGAACCACTACACATAGATTTATTAATAAAGACAGGTCTAAAATAAAACACTTCTTAACTAGTAGATATCAATCGCAAAGAATAATACAAGATGGCCGCCTGCCAAAAAATGCGAAACACGCATTCAATAATCATACTAATTAATTTAGAAAAACGTTTTAAGTTTATATTTTTGTATAGTAATGTTTTTTGAATCTAAGATTTATTGGTTTTTAAATAGTTTTTACGAAGTTTTGATAGTTAACTGTCATTGCAAAATGTTACTTTGATGTAGTACTTTGAAGACTGTAGTTGTATGCGTAGTTGTAAATGGGAATCCACACAATTTTATAACAAACTACGTAGGTAACACAACTATTTGTGGTTTATTTAGCAGTAGTTTTAAATTTCATGAATGGATTTGTGCATTTCTTTGTGTCATTGAAATGGTATATAGAAATATCTCTAACTAGCTGTCCCCCGCGACTTTGTTCGCGTGTTTTAGTTTCAACGGTTTTTCATTTTTGCAACATTTTTTCATTTATGCTCCGCTCCTATTGGTCGTAGAGTGATGTTATATAGCCTATAGCCTTCCTCAATAAACGGACTATCCAATACAAAAAGAATTTTATTAGTATAGATTATCAATTGAAAATGCGAAAGTATGTCGTTCCGTTTATAGCTTTGGTAGTTATGGTGTCATTTTTTGACTACCAACTTTGACAGCACAAACACTATTTATACATGATTTCAAAGTATAAAACTACTTAAAAATATGAAGTAGGTACGATTCGTTTGACAATAATGCCCTGCCCCCCTAGACAAGTGGCATTTCGACAAGCGTAAACGATGATAGAAATCGCTCAAATGACATTAAATGTATGGAAATGACATTTCGTTTCGATAAGTCACGTGACTTGGAGTTGTCACTTCCATACATTTGAACGATTCCATCAGCGATATTGCTTGTCGAAATGTCACTTGTCTAGGGGCTCTGTTTAGATTGGTGAAACCAACTAGCACTGGTGCAGACTGGGCGCGACAGTTGCCACGTTAAGGCGATACACAAAGTTTTTTAGCTATTTTCATATAGTTTTTACTTAGCAGCTAAAAAAGTTATTGACTGGAAATTTGGTTTCTAGGTAGAAAATGATATGATGAAAATAAATGTCGATCAGTTACACGATTAATGAAACTTTCGTCGATAGTTTTATTTTTGAAATCAACTCTATAAAACTCTTTTTTTGCTTAATCCAACAAACTATTCAACTTAATAAAAAAAAATTACACTGTTTAATACATAATCATAATATCTAGATTAATGTCGAATGATTCTATATTTCATCCGATAGATTTCGATTAATATGTGATTTTTCATTTTGTCGCTTACGTTATTATTTCTAAGAAAATTTTTCGCGACCTTGACATATGTTTAGCTCTTTTCGTCCCGTAATCACGCAGTTAGTATTATCTCTGTCTTGCATTTCTGAATTGGCTCTTTAGTCCGCTTGACTCCGCCTACTTGCAAATGAAATAATTATTCGTGTAGCGCCTTAAGCATTTTATGCTTAAGTCGGGCACGCGAAGTATATGCTCTTGCGTCATCTAGGTATATCTATATCTGTGGTATAATGACTATATCATATAATTGACCTCATTTTCTATCGAGTGTCGCTTAAACTCAAGTATTTGTTTGCCTCCACTCATTAGTATCTGGTTACATCGCGGTTAACTCCAACAGCTTCTGTTTATTTATTCTACGCGAAATAACCATACTGTGATGAATTACTGTTATTAACTTATGAATTATCGGTAAGAACTGAAGGATTTACGAGTGCCTAACTTTAAATCGTCCTTTAAGGTTAATTTGTGGGTATATTTTCAGGTGATTCAAGTCTACATTCGAAAAAGTTTTACCCGTACCTTTGGAGATCGAGTGAAATTAAGGTATTTTATAGACATGATAAGGCAAGAGTCAAAAGTATATTCAATGAGAT
Organism: Diachrysia chrysitis; assembly: GCA_932294365.1. Taxonomy (NCBI): domain Eukaryota; kingdom Metazoa; phylum Arthropoda; class Insecta; order Lepidoptera; family Noctuidae; genus Diachrysia; species Diachrysia chrysitis. Next base: position 8,067,611 of record OW028666.1, read on the forward strand.
AAATAACGGATCTTACGCAGACCTTTCCTATACAGAAAAAGCAGTAAAATATTAAGTATATTCCAACCTAAATTTTAAAATGTCCACTCTTTTTTTTCTTCCTGCTCTTTTCCCAATATATTTGTGGTCGGCGCACAATGTTTTCTCCTTCCATTCTACTCTATTTGCCGTCATACTGTCATTCACTGATTATTCCCTCATATCATCTCTCACGCAATCGATCCACCTTTTCTTCGGCCTGCTTCTTCCTCTCCAGCTCTTCACATTCAAATTCATCACTCTTTTATTCACATTCATTTCCATTCCCTCCTCATTACATGCCCATACCATCCTAAGCGATTTCCTTTTACATTTTCTGTTACAGGTGCCACTTTCAAACTTCCTCTAATATACCTACACATTTATTAAAATTATGAAACATTTTAAATAATTTTTATTTAATTTAACATACTATACACCACAAACAATTTATACAAACACAAAAATTTAAATAATTTAAATAAAAAATTTAATTTTAAACTTTTATAAGTTCACGTTTATCAAAAAATTCATCGTCATCGTTGTCAATGACGGGAAACATGAAACGGGAAACATGGGAAACAGAAGGCTGGCAACGTTGCCACGTTGAATTGCTGTGCATATTTTTTGGGCAAAGTAAAATTATTAATTATAAATTAAAATAATAATTAAAATTTTATTATAAATCATTAAAATGTCCACTCTATGTAATCGAAATAGTTAGGTATTATTTTTCCCAGACACAAGCCAGACCTAAGCCAAAATCTAGAATTCTTTGATAGTCCACATAAAACCAGTACACCACTTAGCGACTACATGTCTAAGACTAGATGAACGCCAGAAGAATTAATCTCTGAATGTTAATACCAGCATGAAACATTACAGCAGTAAACGTCCATAACTAATGGTGGATGAGTTACTGCAGTTCTGATCTCATACTATGATGTATTGTTTAAAAACTTTTTATAGTGAGTTTACGTCAGTTGCTAAGGATCGGTACCACGGTGCCTGCTATGTTGCGCGATTGAAAACTTTGAAATGTCGATGTGATTATTTTTTATATGCATAGTAGTTTACACCATCCAGTCAATAAAGATTTTATTTTTTACTCTAATGTGCATACTTATAATATAAACACAGTATAAAATAATTAATAAACACAGTAAATCTTTAAAACTAAACGGTTTACTCACGTATATTCTCGGGATCGCCCGACTAGTTTCACACTCAATAGGTGTTCCTAATCATGAGCTGACGCGAAGGCTCATAACTAGTCGGGTCTACTAATTATGAATACTCCTCACGAAAGTTATTATACAAACACAGTACTATTTGATATTTTTTCTAGAACAAGGATTATAATAATTATATAGTTCCAAAAACAACAAAAATTTAAATGCGTTTATTTGTAGAACATGTATACAAAGGTGACAACGGGACCCTATAACTAAGCCTCCACATATTTACAAAGTTATGCCGAAACAATAAATAATAAAAATAAATTAAAAATTAACGGGGCCATAAATAATGTAATAATGTAAATGTAAATGTGGACATCACATACATTGCTCTGAACCCAAAGTAAGTGGCTAAAGCACGCGTGTTATGGAATTCAGAGAACAAAGAAGGTACCACGAACACCCAGACCCGAGACAATGTAGAAAAATGGTTTTCTACATTGACCCGGCTGGGGATCGAACCCGGGACCTCAGAAAGCGCCACCTTGAAAACTGGTGTGAACGCCGCTCGAACACGGAGGTCGTCATAAAATAGTACGGGACCCTTCAAACGCGAGTCCGACTCGCACTTGGCTGGTTATTTATTACTATCGCTAAACATCGCGCAAGACGCCCCGTGGTTAGTCATCTTTATATCTTTTGCGTAAATATGAAATGCAATAGGTGTAATATTTTCATTGTTGAATGCTATTAATAGATCGCTTAGTCATGTTCTCTATCTATAACTTACATTTAGAGGTGAACTCTAAATATATCATACATTTATCGTACGTTCGTAACACCGTGAGACATTAAAATATAATAAAACAGACACACAGACAAGTGTGAGTCTGACTCGCGCACCAAGAGTTCCGTAAAAATACTGCTAATCGTCACAGTTAATTCTCCAAAAACAAATTTAACAGTGCGGTTGAAAAAATGATCGCCGTATAACACTATCAAACCGTAAAGTTTGTAATCGCAAAACCGTATTTTTGAAGTTATAAAACTACTATTTTTTTATTTACTTCCTTTAATTGTGATCTTAGGAACTAGTATCATGCCAAATTCCGTGATTCTTGGTCTACGGGATACCCTATTAATTTGGAATTTCTTGGAAATGTATGGGAAAAACAACAAATATAGCTGTAATTAAATACAAATAATAGAAGGAAAAACTTAATCCTCGCGCCAGACTGGCGCGTCAAGCCAGTGGTCGCAGGTTCGAGTCCTGCCTGAGGATTAAGTTTTTCCTTCTATTATTTGTATTTAATTACAAGTATTCGCTCCGCATGCGTTAATGCGAAACAAATAATTAAATTATTAACAAATAGCTATTATTTTTAATTGAGTTGTCATAGAACCCTGATTTTTTACTGCATCAAGTGTCCTTAGACCTGAGTATTGTATATATATTTCAATATGATATGACAACGCGTTTCCTGAGGAAAAATTCTTGATAGACATACGGGCGACAAAGTGATCCTATTAGGCTTCTTTTTATCTTTTTAGGTACGGAATCCTGAACACACTTAATACAACACTGTTCTTACGTGATATACACAGTGGTACCATGAGATATTACATCACGGATTGACCTAGCGACAGTTTATTGTGATCAAATTTTTAACGATCGATTAATAATGTAATTAAGAGCTCAACGGTCTGTAAGTAAGAGAACAACGGTCTATATATCTGGATAAAAATCTAGGAAATACGAACCCCCAACCAACGTTACAATAGAGCTGATAATTTTCAAACGCCAAACAGTTCTTCATAAATTAAACTTTATCAAAATCGATCCTCTCCGTTTTAAGCCACGATGTCATACACAGAGTTACAGACACACACGTCAAAACTCATAACATAATCCCTCTTTATTCGTTACCAATTTAAAAAAACAACTTTTCTTCTTTGTTTTCAAGACGGTATAAAAATCAAAGTGGTACGACGTGCAGTCAAACATTCTAACATTGGAACAAATATTTGCGCGTCTCGAATACGAACCCGTGACCCTTATGCAGAAAAGGTCAATACAGCCACTGCATCAATGAGGTCAACGATCTCTGATACAATTTGCATTAAAATAGATTCAGCAGAATCGTCGGCCAGAGAGTATTGATTATATTTAGTATGGATATAGCTTTTGCTTGACATAGTATGTTATATATAATGTAGTACCTATCTATACTAATATTATAAAGCTGAAGAGTTTGTTTGTTTGTTTGTTTGAACGCGCTAATCTCAGGAACTACTGGTCCGATCTGGATAATTCTTTAGGTGTTGGATAGCCCATTTATTGAGGAAGGCTATAGGCTATATAACATCACGCTACGACCAATAGAAGCGGAGCATAAATGAAAAATGTTGCAAAAAAAACCGTTGAAACTAAAACACGCAAACAAGTCGCGGAGGACAGCTAGTTTGGTACATTTACCTACTTGTATTTTTCTACAGAAGGGAAACTGAGATTGTTATTACTTTTTAGTAGTAGGTGTATTACAGAGAAGGCGATATTGAAAAATTCTTAAGTTCAATATGAATGATAATGAAAAACTGTTGTTCCCAAGTTTAAACCAGAATCTTTTAAAATACAGTTGGGGACCCACACAATATAATACCATGCCATTAAATCGAAAAAAAGAAGCTAAAAATTAAAAAAGAAGAAAAAAAAATACAACTTTAAATTCAATTTTAAAAATTCCCTGGATTTCTCCAGGACCCTATTGTCAGATCGTGATCTGATGACCATGGGACCACCTGAGAAGTTATACCCTTAACAGACGAAAAATAGGAGAATATAAGGCGTCATATATTAATTGAAGAATATACATAAAAAAGTTTTCAAAGCATTGAGAACCTCCGCCATTCATGAAGTCGTTAAATAAATTACTGAAATAGGCAGTAGGTAAAGAAAATCTCTTCACAATAATAATCTAGAATCTAGATACTCTACATAATGCCTGACTAAGAAAATACCTTGTTTAAGTCCCACTTAATAGAGCCCTTATTAAGTCCCGATTAGCATATCAAGTAAGTCAGCGATTGTTAATAGGTCTAATCTTGAGTACCTCTCAAGTATCTGAGGGTTCAGAAAAGAGGTCATTATCGACCTTCTATTTCGCTGACAGAGAAACTCTTGGCTTCGTAGCTATATTAAAAATAATGATTTAGTTCACGTCTTACGACGTTATAGGAAAATAATTAAAAGTGCTGGTTGCTTAAAAAACAGAAAACCTAGAGCCGGCGTGGGTCGCTAGTAAGTATTATAAGCTCTAAGAAGTATTTTTGTTTGAGAGCGCTAATCTCTAAAACAACCAGTCAGATTTGAAATCTTTTAGTATTTTATAACCCTATTCTCGAAGAAGGTTATTAGACGATTTAACATCACGTTACTTGCGTTAGTGAACCGTGGGGCAAAGCTAGTCTTTTATATAATTATTCTGAACGTGCGTAAACTGTACAACTAAATTTCTTAATCTGAATCTCGGTAGGTGGCGCTGCAATCGATTATTTCGAGTTTGATCCATAATAATGACGAATTTCTAAATGACCAGATTTTTTTATTTTGTCCTTCTGTATTTATGCAAATTAGGGCTGATTTTTACAACGCCAGATAATTTTATCCAAAGAATAATCTTAAATTTTCGACAGTTCTTTCTTAAAATATCAACAAAATTTTTTAAAAAATAATTTGTCGATTAAAAATTTAATTAATATTTCGTCACTAAAATCAATAAGAATCAATAATATTTTAAATAGATTTTAAGTTTACTAAGCATACCGTTTATTAAGTCATTAAATAAAAATCCTCATACCTTCTTTTGTTATTTTGATGGCTGGCAAGTGGTTCAAAGCTAAGCTCTACAAATCTCAATCACAAAGCACTTTTAAATCCCCTTGAAAAAAAAATATTTTCAATAAGAATTTTATCAAAGAAAGTTCTGAAATATTTAATGCTTGTCTCAAAACCACCCCTTTCATTCATTTGACTTTAAAACTTTGCTTAGAGTAGATTTCATTAAAGTATTATTTGGTAGCCTTTTTCGGACCCTTTTTTCGTTAAGTGTTTTTGCTCATTTTGACTTCTGGCATAATTTTGATTTTCTTACATCATTTCGTCTTCTTTTCCCAGGGTTTATTAAATACTAGCTGTCCCCCGCGACTTTGTTCGCGTGTTTTAGTTTCAACGGTTTTTCATTTTCGCAACATTTTTCATTTATGCTCCGCTCCTATTGGTCGTAGCGTGATGTTATATAGCCCCCTTCCTCAATAAACGGACTATCCAATACAAAAATAATTTTTCAATTCGAACCAGTAGTTCCTGAGATTAGCGCGTTCAAACAAAAAAACAAACTCTTCAGCTTTATAATATTAGTATAAATATATAATCCATACAAATATGCCAATACTAATATTGTAAATGCGAAAGTAACTGTCTGTCTTTCTGTCTGTCTGTTACACTTTTACGGCTAAACTGCTGAAACAATTTTGATAAAACTTGGTATAGGGTAAGATTGAATCTTAAAAAAGTACATAGGCTACTTTTTGCCGCAATAACAGACAACCACGTGGAGACGAGGGCGACAGCTAGCTTTGAACAGTTTTACAAAATAACAAAATTTAGACGTAGGAATGTGATATCATCAATTCATATTCTTCGTATAGTGCTTCTCAAACAATTGAAATTGAATTGTTGGTTTTCACCTTCGATCAATGTAATAACTTGTATTTTTATTGTACCATCTTGCTTTGCAAACTCATTTGTAGTTTATACTGCATACTCATGTTTATACTATTTTTTATACGTTTTATCCACAGCCTTTGTCATCCCACTGCTGGGCATAAGCCTTTCCTTTCACGTGTCATTCTCTCCGGTCTTGTGCCAGTATCATCCAGATTACATCTTTATTTTTAAACCAATTTTATTGTCTACATCCCTAACGCGCCGCGCTGCATAGAGTTACGCGTTAGAACAGAGAGGTAATATTAACCGGCAAAAGAAAGTTGTCGATTACTATTTTATCATACGTATAGATTGATTATTATTGATGAGCACATAACCACAAAACATAATAAAAATACAATTTTTAAGACCATAATTAATAATACCGCAGATAAAAGTTTATTTAAAAATTAAACTAAATTGAGGTACAGAAACACATGGAATATATGTCTAAACCAAATCAGAAATTCCTTTCAAAACATAACTAAACATTGAACAAGGATTTCACAATTGTTACCACTCTCTATTATTCCTTGGGGGTTGAACCCCTCAACCCTCCTACAAGGGGTTGGGAGACGTAATTAATAACCCCCCGGCGTAACAGTCCGGTAGTGTTTCTCGTCCTTAAATATTTTCAGGAAAATAAAGTGAGTCGCCGACATTGGGTACAAATGGTGGAAGAAAATTGGATAGTATAATTAATTGAGCTTTATTGAGGAAATAGAATTTCTTGTATAAATAACGGTCGTTATAATAGTCTTTAAATGTCCTGCTGTAAGTAACTCTTTTTATATGAAGAAAGGACCGTCGATCTCACTACTCGGTTGCTACTGGCTGGGCGATTTTAGATGATTAAGTTAAGTTAATGTTTTTCTTAACCGTTCATAGGATCTATTGAATAATCTCAGCTTATAATATGTAAAGGGAAAGTAGTGGAAACTTATATTTCCTCGGTCACTCACATGCGCGCAAATATTCCAACAAATTTTGTGAGCTTTGATGTCTGTTACAAACCGACACAGCTTGGAAATGAAATCATTCGCAAATGTTATCCTACACTTGTAGGTTTGCGAAATCGTGCGAATGTGAGTGACCGGCATTAGAGAAATAAGCCTTTAGAAAAACCTTGCCTTACCACCGAACATCTAAATAGCGTCTATTCTAATTCAATGTTTTAGAAATTCATCTATTTTAAATGCGAAAGTAACTCTGTCTGTTTCGATTTTAATGAAACTGGGTAAGCTTGGATTCTATAAAAGGACACAGGCCTTTGGGCACAGGCTTACTCTTTGTCAGGATAACTGTCACCCACGCAGGCGGAGCTGCAGGCAATAGCTAGTATGTATATAAATATAAATACAAAAAACTACACAATTTCATCTTGAAAAGGAAATGTTGTGTATATTTCAAATTCAAACTAAAAATAAAACTAAGACACTCAAGCCAACTCAAAGATTTCAACCCTAAGCGCGACACCTTTTAACGAAGTGCCAAGAGTCTTTCAAGTTGGTCGCTAGTAGCAGGTGCAGCAGTAAACGGTTGACCTAAATCTAGCTTAAACTTAATTGGTAAAGTTATTCTGGGAACGGCGCGACGGTGTATTTTTATTTTTGCAATTTATTACAGAACTAAATCGATTGGCCTGAGCCGTTTGAGCAGTGCGGGTTATAAGTTATGTATCATATGCGGCTTCAGTCGGCGAATACTTTATGAATGCGACAGATGAACGAGGAGAGGAATAATTAATGAACGATGAATATCATTTAATAAAACATCGGCTGTCATTTTCACTTGAAGGTTGGTCGGTTATTGGAGTTAAAATACCTTTGCTATATACGATGACAACCTCCGTGGTCGAGTGGCGTACACACCGGTTTTCAAGGTGTCGCCAGCTCTGAGGTCCCGGGTTCGATCCCCGGCCGGTTCAATGTAGAAAAGCACTTTTCTACATTGTCTCGGGTCTGGGTGTTTGTGGTACCTTCGTTGTCTCTGTATTCCATAACACAAGTGCTTTAGCTACTTACTTTGGGTTCAGAGCAATGTATGTGATGTTGTCCACATTTATTTATTTATTATTTGCTAAGAAATACATCATTACAATCACAAAAAATGCATAAATACTCCTGAAAAATAACATAAACATGATTTTGACGTATAAATAAAAAAAAAAAAAACCGATGTTGTATTTCTATAGATATCTATGCATATTAGAAAACCGAGGTCCCCGCCGCGTCTGTCTGTCTGAGCGCGATTAGCTCAAAAATTACTCAACGGAATTTGATATGGTTTTTACTAATGAATATAATAATCCAAGGGGAAGGTTTGTGTGTATAATTCAATTATTTATTGCCTACTCTTGCGAAGCCGATACGGCGAAATAGACTATGATAGTGTGAATGGCACTTAAAAATAAATAAAATAACTTTGCAGAAGATCTGTTGGAATAAATAAGAAAATGGACCACAGAATTCTGAGGGGTCGTGTGATATTTCAGCTGTCGGTCTCCTGTCGAGGAAATAAATGAACTGCCCTGGTTAAAACGTAAGTTGGTTCTGGTTTAGTTACTATAAGGGCTAGGTATACGAGTTTTATAAGATTTTCTAATAATTTAATACATTCTAAGTACCAGAGCGCATGATTAGTGCTTGATGCATGCCAGTGTGCAGAAACCGCAGTCGTTTTTTTTATTATTCTTTATTATTTTGTTCTTTTTTCTTCTTTTGTTTTTGTTATTTTCTGTTATTATTATTAGGGTTCTTTTTTAATTTGTTTGTATTTTTCTTATTTCATATTGTTTTTTGTTGTATTGTTGTGTGTGTCTCCTTAGTAAATAAATATATTTTCTTTCTATATATATCAAATACTCATGTCGTTAATACAATAACTAATGTCATATCTCAAGCACAAATTAGCGCCATCGATGATGTTTTGTTAACTTTTCGAGGTCATTGTGGATTCAATTAATGAAGTAAATGTTGTACATAAGATATAATGAAAATTATTATACATACAAAACATAGAAATAAAACACCGGCGACAATGGTTGACAGGACAGTATACTCTTTGGTGTAAAACAATACCAAAAAACAAAACGAACAGAAGACATTTCATTCAAATATAAAATAAAGAAAACAGTGATTGCAGAAAGGAGTCTGCATATAACACTTGGCGTTAACTCAAATGACCTAATCTATTGTGCCAGGACTCCTTAAAACCTCTTTATTTAAACTACTTAAAGCTACCGCGTTAGTATGCAGTTTGTATAGTTAGCGATGGTGAAATTGTTTTTCTATTCATCACTGGAAGTAGCTTTAGTGACTGGTGAGATCGACGCTAAGGAAGACGACGTAGCAGACCCTTGCAGTGTACGGCGCGGTGTCCGGAACTCTATGGGACTGAAGCACGGCTCGACGAAGTCCACGACATCTAGTGTTTTGTTACGGTAGCATAGCGTACTGTTACTAGACGGGCCCTTCTTCCATGGCGTGCCAAAGGTGCGCTTCATGCCTTTTGTTACGTAATCGCGTCTCAGGTCAGGACTGAACTCTGCTGGAGTATGAGCCTCATAACTTGAACGTGGACGCTGCTCCACATGCAGCTCATCATCAGTCTGCTCAGAGTCATAGTGTTCCATGTCACTGTGCTCCTCGAAAAACAGCTTCATTCGCTGTGATTTCATATTCACCTGATATATTTTGTTCCTGGGTAAAAGTACAAAATGGCTGCAGTAGAAGTTCAAGTTCCGGTGGTCACTGCGGTGGTAAAGTAAGAACGGTTTGTGCTGAGACTTCTTTTGTTACAATAATCTTTTCTTTTATCAAGCTGTCAACATGCATACTATCTTCAACAGAGGTTTGTAGCACTGGTTTCAACTTCTTAGATGATTCAATTAATGAACTTGTCATCACCATTTCTTGAGAGAAAAATCCATCCGTAGCTTCTTCAGCAATCTTCTCCAAAACTGGATCCGGTGGTTATCCGTCGGATCCAGCTTTGGAGATTATTGCTTGCATGTTTATTTGCTTCAACGCGCTAATATCAGAACCTAGCTATATAACATTACGCTGCAACTAAAAGGAGCGGAGCATACATGAAAAATGTTGCAAAAAGAAAAAACCGTTTAAACTAAAACACGTGGACAAAGTTAGTTAACCCGCCATTTCATCTATGCTATTCTCTGAATATTAAACATCAAACACACCGCTAAATACAATGTCGAAATGTTAAAAATTATATGATATTTGGCATGATTTTGACGTTGGACAGCGCCATGCTAGACGCCGAAATTTTACAGAATAGTACCCCAAGTGACTGTCTATTTAAGAGGAGATTAAATTGATAACCCTTTAAGTATTAGGGAATTGACTAAACTTCTATAAGTACTGACATCTGCACACTTATGGTTGTAGTTTTTTTTTTTCTTCATTATAAGCTTCTGTAGGCTGCTTCACAGTATATTTAATTTATTTACCTATATAATGTTTATTAAACTATCTACAAAACATAAAATTTATCTACACAAACAAACACACAATCACAATAATATTTACAAGTTATAATTTACATTACAATATTGGATGGGAAAAGGTAGAAATTCAGTTTCAATTTCAATATTTATTTGCATTCCAAAATATTATACTTAGGTGGTAACTTAAAACTATGAGATCATCGTGGATCCGCCGGGCAAGCGAAATATAAAAGAAAGAAAGAGGTCTATTCCAAATATACACGTAAAATATCCATGTTTCAACCTGTTTATAAAACGATATGAAATTATTTTATAACTATAATAATAATAATATCTTGGGACATCTCACACACGGTCATCTGATCCCAAACTAGGCAGAGCCTGTGCTATGGCAACCAGACAACTGATAAACATACTTATATTTTTCTAAATACATACATATTATAGATAAATTACACCCAGACACAGAACAAATGATCGTGCTCATCACACAAAGATTCGTCCTGGGTGGGAATCGAACCCACGACCTCCGGTTTAGCAGTCAGGGTCACTAACCACAAGACCAACAGGCCCGTCAAATATAAAATATTTTCAATGCACCAGCGACACAGATTCACCGCGCATGCGCCAATGTAATGACGTCAACGGATTCTGCACCGGGCAAAGACTTTGCTGATACAAGAAGATTGTTTTGGTTTGATTCCCAGGCCTGTATATTTCCAACAACCTTACATGTCGAGATGTCATCTAAAACGACTTTGGATCTAAAATATACCCAATTTCCAGATAAATAACTATCATTAATCTTCTTCAAACATTTTAATAAATTATCAGTTGTTAGGTTTTCTAAAAAGCACTTTATTTCGATGTCATTAAAATTGTTTTTTCTGCAATGTTTTATTCCAAGACATTCAGAAAAATAATGTTTCAGCCTATCTATTTTGTATTAATCAGGCCATCTGGATAATGTCGATCTGATGCGATTTATGCGCGATGCTACTTATAAATATAATGTCAGTTAAAGAATATACACTTGACCAAATAGCAAAGACCTAGACGTTAAAAAAGGATTTATTTCGACAAAGTGCAGCTAAGTTACACTACTGTATTTATAGCGACACAAGTCAAAGAGACAGTAAGTTTGGTTGTCAGAGTAGGCACGTCAAAGATTAATTTATGACAATCGGGACCACAGAGTACTTTATATGTCGGAGCCTACGGCCTAAAGTGCTCTCTGATGCACTGAGAAATCTCGGTATGCAATGAATGCTTATCCAACAGTCGTCGAGCGCGGCTTTGCGTTTATTATTGGTCAAATCATAAGACTTAGGCCGCCCCCGCACACTGGGTTAAACAATAGACTTCTACGTACACACACACACGGACCGCTTGAAGTTCGACTGCTTCGAGCGTTCGACAAAACAAAAGCTAACGTCAAAATGTTAAGCCGTCTGAATATGTTAATCATTAGCGCCGATTCTCTTGTACGCTAACTAAATCAAAATTAAACCGATGCTATCTTTAACTTTTGCTATCTGTTGCCGTCCTTTTCTCACGCTGTATGTTACAGCGTGAGAAAAGGACGCCAACAGATAACTTATTAACTTAGAAAAGTCAAACCAGTTTTTGCTTTGAACATCTCTGTTTTTTAGTGCACACATTTCTGCTTTATTTTTGGAAGAGGTCTACTGCAGTTAGCCTGAGCGCAGGCTTTGACTGCTTCACCGGACTTTACACATTTCTGCGTGTCAGTAGATTTGTATGAGAATTTTAGTCGAGACTAAATTTGACAGCTCTTATTTTCGTCTATCCTTTTCTAATTGTGTACAAGTGAATAAGATACTAATGGCCTAAAATAAGTTTAATGTGGGTTTAACAGAATCGGGCTAACTACTCAAGCCTCCGTGTACGCCCAGCCTTACACTTTACACGAGCTCGTTATAACTCTTTACATAATAATCAAACTAATAATTAACAGCCTTGGTATTTTTAAGTTTAAACTTTATAACAATTACGTATTATTCTGTTTGAATGCCAGCCGATACAACAATAACCAAGTTGAAAGGATTCTTCACAAGTTTCGAAGCCATACAAGGACGCAATTTACTTAGAAACCTCCATTATTTACTGGTTAACTTGTTTATGTATTATACTAGCTGTGCCCCGCGGTACCACTCGACTTGCTTTTCTCCGAAGACAAGTAAATAGCTTACAACCCTCCCTCGATAATTGGGCTATCAAATTATAAAAGAGATTCTCAAAACGCGTCACGTCGCGTTCGATCAAAAAAACTCTTAACCTTTTTTTTTTATAAAAATATAGATTGCGCATGATGGTTTAGGGGTTAAATATTTGGATTTGTGTAGAATAGTGCAGGTTCATAAGGACTAACGTATGACCTTTTTGTGAGTTATTTTTAAAACCTAATATAAATACATTGAGAAAAGATATCTGGCTCGCAACGGTGTCACAATTGAAATATGCAATTAATCACTTAAAAAAAATGACAAAAAATATTTAGCTTTTTAATTATTTTTTTTTGATTTGTACATGATAAATGAAGGCCTTATTTATAAAAATCTCAACGGCGGTTAGCAACTATTTAGCAGATTATTATTTCAGTTCTTCTATGGAGAATTTCAATTTAGAACTTGCTAAGCAGTTGCTAAACAATTTCAATGTTTAATGAATAAGGGCGTAAGCTTAGAGTATACATAAACAAGCATAGAGTACGCGCATCGCTAGTAGCCCGTTGTGACGAGCTTAAGCAACATTTTTTGCTGTAAGTACTACGCTCGTTTACTGATTTAATTGATTTACCGTGTGACGACAGACGTTTATGCAAAAATATCGATTGATTCGATATTATTAGGGTAATATTCGGTTTTGATATAGTTTTAATTAAACAGTGCGTTTTGTTTTGACACAAATTTTTCAATTTGACGTGTTGATGCGCACGGTTTATAGACGAGTATGTCTATATAGTTTACTCATTTTTACTCTAAGGGTGTAAGTGGGTGTTATTATGACTTTCGACAGTTAACTATTTCGACACAATTTTTTTCGAAAAACATTATTTCAACTACTTATTACTTCGACAGGACATATTATATTCGACGAGCATTAGTTCAACAGAACATACTTCGACAACAAACACCTTTGAAAAACACTAATTCGACAGAACCATTATTCGATGTGCATTTGTTCGGCGGATCTCTATTTGAACGGTTTAAAATATATAAGTAATATCATGTCAATGGTTAAGCACTTACTTAACAAAGTACTTGGAATCATCCTTATAAAAACTTTAAAAACCTTTCCCATAGCGTATACCAACTTGTTTTGTCACAGATACACTAATAAGGTCGTCTATAAGCTGAGCGTAATGAACAGAGCGACCCTGGCTCTATCGGCGTGACCCGGAAATCGAACCCGAATGTAATATCTCTCGAATTCCCCACCGATTCTATAATGAATGCAAGTAGAGCTATCTAGGCGGAGAGCTGATATATTCATCTCTATATGTATAGGTATATCTAAGTAATAGAATTCTCTATCTCATTAACATTTTCCTCCAGATATAAAAAAGTATAAATTTTCTGAATTATTAAAACTACATTTATGAATGAATCTGTAACTTTAAACATACCCACCTAAGTTTAGTTAGTTAAGTCATTAGAATTACCGTGGTATTGTCATCGTTGTCTTTACATCCACAGTCAAACTGTGTAAACGGTTTTGTGGGGCATTGTGTTAGTATAAGGCTTATTGTAAAATACTTAATAAATAAATAATATGCTTTAAAATTTGGGTTTGGGTACAATTTTTTTCCGTGAGCAAATTTATATACTTTGTATTTTTTTTTACTTTTGTCTTATCTTTTGGTATAGATTATTTTAATTGTAGGCAGGAGGTAGTTACTACAAGAGTATCTTACTCATATAGAGTTTCGCCAGTTACAAACAGAAATAAATGTAAAATAGGTGCGGTCTTTCAAGAAAATCGTATCGAAAATCATTACTATAAGTAAACAAAAATTTAATTTTCTGCATTTTTTTAATTAATATTCAGAAATTCATGAAGAAATATACAGTTTTTTTTGCATTTAATTTATAATAATTTATTCAGTTGATAACCAACTATAATTTATTTGATAATTAACAAAAAAGCCTTTTAATCTCTCTTTTTTTATTCATCTTATTTTTTATTAAAACTTTTAATAACCCTTTGTTTTACTCTACGAATCAAACACTACGAACTCGATGTTATGTTATTTTTTAATTAATGAAGCGCAGTCATTATCAACAGCATATACAACACATATAACGTATGAACATTCATTTCGCGAGCTCGCTCCAGATGCATTCATTACCTTCCCCGCAAGTTGAATGAGTATATCACTCCAACCCTCTTGGGTAAAACTTGAGAAGGATTAAAGAGAAAGAATTACGCATGTTTTAGTAGTAAAACATTGAGTTTACTAACAAATACCAATACAGGGTTAGTTTTCAATGACTTGTCAAAATTAAAAATTAAGATCTAGGGATTAAACCAAAGATGCTTTTTAAATATTATTGTGGAATTTCATAAAATAAAGTACTAGCATTCATTTGAAAATGTCTCAAAAATAAGCGTAAGCGACCGCCACGTGGAAAATATTGCACTTGTGTGCGTGCGTGCACCGTTAATATTATCTGTGTGTTAACTGTTACCTATATAAGTTGATGAACTGCGTTTTATTTTTTTAATATACACACTTTAGTTTTTCAGTGGTGGACATTAATGACATCTTATTAAATAAATGTTTTTTTTTTTATTATATACAAAATGTCATCGACTTTGAACCATCTCTGAAAATTTGGCCGGTTATTGAAAACTAACCGTGTAAGTTAAAAAAACTTTTTTTGCGCAACCAGAAATGTGTGTTCCTACACGCACTTGGCCGGTTTTTATAAATAGCTGCACAAAGACTTCGTGTGGGTTTTATGATTACTATTTAACTGTTTTGAACATAAAACAGTTTATTGTTAACTGAGCAAGTTAACGTAAGTTGTAACGTAACGATGTAAAAATATTTTGATAGTGTTATCATTACACCCACGGTAATCATAATCTTGTCATATTACAAACTAGTGATGCGCCCCGGCTTTGCACTAGACATATTTTATAATATTCCTCTTGAATCGCTTGTAATTTGTATTACTTACTAGCTGTGCCCGCGGTTTTGCTCCCGTCAACTGACTACCTACCCTACCCTACCTATTCTTTTTGTTTTTAAATCTTCCCTGTTTTCTAGCAAATAAAACAAAAAAAGAATGATTCAAATCGGCTCAACCGTTCTCGAATTTTAGCGAGACTAACGAACAGCAATTCATTTTTATATATAAGATAATTTGAAGTTTTTTGTTTCTTCCAATTTGAATGACATATAATACAGTTTGCTATTTACGTTGTTGTCGCAAATTTTAAAATAATTGTATATCTTAACATCGTTTGTACATAATATTACCTTTTTTTTTAAAGAGTGTAGGCACATCATTGCAATTACGTCACTATGTTATTAAAACATACCAATCTAGATCATTTCATTTCCGCATAGTCACGTTTACTTCATAATATTTTAGTTGATCGTCAAATCTCTGTGTTTATGTGCAGTATGTATGCGAACACGAGATAAAGATTGTACTATATATATATAATAATAATAATAATATCTATAATATCTTGGGACAGCTCACACACGGCCATCTGATCCCACACTAGGCAGAGCCTGTATTATGGCAACCAGACAACTGATAAACATACTTATATATTTTCTAAATACATACATATTATAGATAAATTACACCCAACACAGAACAAATGATCGTGCTCATCACACAAAGATTTGTCCTGCGTGGGAATCGAACCCACGACCTCTAGTTTAGCAGTCAGGGTCACTAACCACTAGACCAACAGGCCCGTCAATCTAGTCCCGTCAATATCTAGTTATTAAGAAATAAAGAGGTATAGAACACGCATTAGTACAAGAGTAACCTATGGAGTTTCTTGTCTGTTCTTCTCCATGAAAGTGACATCTTAGAACCGCGCAACTAGAATCATTTAACGTTTTGAAAGTGTTTGAAAAGGCCTACTGAAATAAAAAACAATGATTTTGCTGATTATAAACTCAATTATACATATAACCATTGTTCTGGAATCACTCTATCAATCTGAACTGCATTAAAATCCGTTGCGTAGTTTAAAAGATCTGAGCGTACAGACATCAGGAGCGATTTTGTTTTGTATGAAAGAATGTAGAATTTTGTTGTGAAAATGCGAAACCCGGACTGCATTATTTGGCAGATTTCACTTTTTTTTTCAGGCATCAAAAGCCCGCAGCGGTCCTACCCGACAATGTAACTGGTCATTTATGACCGGTACTTTTCAGAGAGCCTTTTAAAACGTCCTATTCAAGACACAAATGTTTTAAAAGTAGTGAAAATATTTAAGAACTATTTCTATTTACACTGCAATGCAGATGGTGCTTACTTGTTATTTTATTTTAAAATTTTGTGGTACTGGCGTCCGTGTATTATCAAACCTAGAATATTAGGTACTGATATAACTTCGTTAAGTTAATTCACTATTTTAAGGGTTCCGTACACGAAGGATGCCAACAGGATCCTTATAACAAAGCCTCCACTGTCCCTCCGTCCGTCTGTCAGTCAGCGGACTGTATCTCTTGAACCGTAAAAGCTAGAGAGTTGAAATTTTCACAGGGTGTGCATTTCTGTTGCCAATATAACAAAAAACAATGAAAATATTTAAAAAATGCGCAAGTCCAACTCGTATTTAGACGTTTTTTTATTATAATACAATATTTAAATGCTAAATTATGAAAGGTATAAACCCTTATACACTCTTTTTAAGCATGAACCTAATTTACTTTACACAAACCACTTCTCTAACTATCCCTACAAAAAAAGCTTCTTTAGAATACCTAAATAATTCGAGTTTATAAATCTATTAAAATACATATTACAAACACGACGAGATATTAAGAATTCACATAGTTTTAAATGTCACAATGAGAATAGCGCTGTTAGCCGTGCCAATGTTTACAATTTTTTACGTAGACGTGAATCACGAGATGTTTGCTTGTCTGTTATGGTGTAGGGTGACCATACTCCAGTGTTTGTTTGGACAATATTTGTAGATTATGAAATTGCCTTCATATCGATCTGTAGTATGTTAACGTAAGTGGTTTGTATAAGGTAATCTCGCTAACCTCTGGTCCTGTTAAATATATTATTTTTCTGATAAAAATCTATATTATTGCTGAGCGTATTGGTATATAATTATTATGAGAATATATTGTTCGGATTAAACGAAGCCTTCTGTGTCCTCATCCATCATTATTTAGTATATTTTTTTAAATAATATTGAAACATAAATATAACGCAAATAAAATCTATCCTTAAAGCAAAGGCTGTATGCGTTTTAAACCCATTATCAAGGTGAGCTATATCTAAAAAAATTTTCATGACCAAACTATAATAACTCTGCCTACTTAATACCGTCTTATTAATTAAGCAGTTGTATACTATGTATATTAAATACCAACATGAATATATATTTGTGATGTTCAAAGTCATTTAATGAATAATATGTATCATTACTTTTTATTTTACTACCATGGTGATCAATGCTCGTCAGTAATAGGTCATTTACAGGCTGTTATTATCATTACAATAACTTTTTATTTAGTTTGCACACTGTTGACGGTCGTTACCGTTCACTTTCTTATGAAATAAGCAGTGCCTTTGTACATTTGTTATCTAATAGTATATTTTACCGTGTATTTTGTGTGTATATAAAATACTAGCTGTTTCCCATGGCTCTGCCCACGTGGATGACGGTTAATGCGGCAAAAAGTTGCCTATGTCCCTTCTCAGACTCTAGAGTATCTGTGTAGCAAATTTTTTTTAAATTGGTTCAGTAGTTAAGGCGTGAAAGCGCGACAGTCAGACAGAGTTGTATTTTGTTTGTATATAAACTATAAAAAAAAAATAAGCTTGACATAATAGCGCCACCCTACACAAAGAATTTCTCTACCATTGTAGATGTTACAGACATGAAAACTACATGCTGTATAGACTCGGAACTACTACTTCTCCCTACCTAGCCTTTGCTCAAGCTATGTCAAGGCTGGCTTTCCAGTCTTACCAGTTGTTTCCCTTGCAGTTTTTAATGGTGATATTTCAATTGCTAGTGAGAATATATCGTACAGTCAGGTGCGTAAAACATAAAAACAAGTTGACCTTCTGAATACATTTGGTGGTTTTGGCTTCGCTCCAGATAATTTTAAAGTAGCCATCAAAAATTTTGCCGTCGATACAGAGGTTAGGATTTAACTGGTTTGAATTAGGGCTGCCAAGTTTTGGTATAAAAAAATTGTATTATCATAAGAGACCAAGGAAGAGAAATATTTTTTTATATTTGTGCTTTGAGAATTTACATAAAACTTATTGATTTGGTTAGTACACTATGTGTGCATAGTAATCTAATAACTTAAATTATTATGATAATTATGAGCTTATAAATGAGCTTACTCGATCATCCTTATATCTAGATTTCTAACGAAGACGAAATACCGAAAAGAAGCCCTTATTAAAGATGAATAAAAAAAATTGTTTTTATTTATATTATGACTACAATACGAAAAATTAAATTTCCAGATTTTTTTAATTAAATAAATTTGTAATTGGCGCTTGAATTAAATTTAAAACTATTTGTACAGTTTGAAAATTAAAACACGATGAATAAAACACCTATCAACGTCATAATGACGATATTTCTGTCATTTTGATTCCTAACAGGTAACTGGCAGCCCTACACAGAAGGTCGGTAATTGTACTCAGGTTTACTGCGCTCGTGCTGGCGCAAATATGCGTTCAATCTCAGCTGCGAACACGATACGATTTAATAAATTGATACCTCGCTGAAGGACTCAAACATGTTTACAATAAACAGCCAAACGCCAAACTAATCCATACCTACTAATATTATAAATGCGACAGCGCGCCTTCATGACTAAACCGCTGCAACGGTTTTGATGAAATCTGGTATGGAGTAAGCTTGGATCGTAAGAAAGGACATAGGCTACATTTTGCCGCGATAACTAACACCTACGCGGGCAGCCGTGGACAAATGCTAGTGTAATGTATCTTTTTAATGTGTGTGGAAATGGTATAATGTTGAAGAATGGTAGAGATTAAAATTCCCTGCACTCCCGGGGAACTACCACTCTCATTTATTGGCAATGTAAAGCGACTTCTCCTTTTAAGTTTGAAGGAGATCCGGAGACTTCAAAACTCCAACCGATTATAAATTAATTATTAATTATTAATAACAATGTAAAAAGAAACCGACTTCAATTCATATGGGATCACCTCGGAGGTTATACTCTATGACAAAATTATTTTTGAAATCATTCCACCAATCGAGTTGAAAAGCTCCTTCTTTTGCAGTCGGTTAAAAATCTATACCATCTTCTGTACATATTATAAAAAACTTTCCCCAGCCGCGTCTCTCTGTCTATCTGTACGTGATAAACTCAAAAACTATAAAACGGATTTTCATATGTTTTTCACCAAGAGATAAAATGATTCAAAAGGAAGGTTTGTGTGTATAATTCATGAATGCTCTGTCTACCCTTGCGAAGCCGGGGCGGGTTGAATTATATTCATATAGAATCTCTAATTTTAGGAATCTATACTAATATTATAAAGCTGAAGAGTTTGTTTGTTTGTTTGAACGCGCTAATCTCAAGAACTACTGGTTCGAATTGAAAAATTATTTTTGTATTGGATAGTCCGTGTATTGAGGAAGGCTATAGGCTATATAACATCACGTTACGACCAATAGGAGCGGAGCATAAATGAAAAACGTTGCAAAAATGAAAAACCGTTGAAACTAAAACACGCGAACAAAGTCGCGGGGGATAGCTAGTAAATAATATAAGTATAAATTTTAATAATATAAGTATAAATAATAATAATCAAAGTCACGATCAACCAAACAATATACAAACAAATAAATTTCCTAAAAATTTACACAGTACATACGAATCTCCTTTTTCAAGACATCAAAGACTACCAAAGTCCTAGGTTCAATGCCCGTGCGTGTTTGTTATTTTGTGATCAGCAGAGCAGGTGTGGCCACAATTTATGTTGATTATAATGAGAACCGAGGTCGATAGAGATTGGCTAAGGTCGTACGTATTGGTTAGAAATAACCTAAAAGGTTAACTTCATTGAATATTGAATTGTAAACACGAAACTACTGAATCGATTTTAATGAAATTTATGGAAGATCACCTCCGAAATATACCCTTTAGATTTATACACTACATTTTTTTTAAATAGATACAGAATTACAGGAGGTATCGCGTAACAACATACAAAAGAAACCGTCGAATTGAGAACTACCTCATTTTCGACGACCTCCGTGGTCGAGTGGCGTACACACCAGCTCTGGTCCCGGGTTTGATCCCCGGCCGGGTCAATGTAGAAAACCCATTTTCTACATTGTCTCGGGTCTGGGTGTTTGTGGTACCTTCGTTGTCTCTGATTTCTTAACACAACTGCTTTAGTTACTTACTTTGGGTTCAGAGCAATGTATGTGATGTCCACATTTATTTGTTTATTTTGGAGGCGCTAAAAAACTCATATCCAATATTCTTATCTTACACCACCCATTACTTACCAAGTGCGCGATCAATGTTCATAGCAGCACCTAAGGGGCAGTACAAGCTATTATTTAAACATATTATAGAGACCAGGGGAAGGCTACATGTGCAAAACATTTTACCGTGAGATCCCGCGAGACTAAATATTAATAATTCAAGTATTCACACCGTATTTCTGAAGCATATGAAGAAATGAAGCCTATTAGATACTTGGAATATTTATTTATACTTTTAAGGTAAACGTTTATGTTAAAAAAGCCTTTATTTTTAATGCATTAAGGTCGGTTTTCGTAAGTCGTTGGGATGTGGTCCATAGTTCCTTTGTGTGTTGTATTAGTATGTTATAGTGATAGTTGTCAATAAAGTATTGAGTTTAATCGGTAGACAATAGAAGAATTCTTTGGTCATGAATCGTGTTGTTCATTGCTACATTTTTCCGAACGGGTGACATGCATATATAATAATAATATAATCTCTTGGGATAACTCACACACAGCCATTTGATCCTAGGCAAATTCTGTATTATGAGAACCAGACAATTGTTATATTTCTGACGGCACAGACCACTGACGCAATGTATCTTTACCTACATTTAGCGATTGACGAAATAAAATATTGACTCTCGTAATGCGCTGACACATTTGTTATTATTTATTATTTTTCTCAAATAATTGATGCAAAAAATTTACATTTCATTTTAAACTGAAATTTTGTAAACTGACTCTTTACTAGATGTTCTCTTCACCCCTTTTGGATTGATATACACTTTCGGTACCACCCTGTATATCTCTTAAATACCTAAAAATAAAATATAACACTGTCTACCTTACCGAATTTATACTAAAACATTACAACTAAACACTTCATTCACGAACTAAAATAAACGTAATGGCGGCTATTAATTCTATTTTATTTACTTCCAATACATTTAGAATATATTCGATGACTAAGTTTATAACGATGCAGCTAATAATAAATATACATCGTCCAGGTATCGAACCTTGGAACTCTGACGCGGAACACATTGACCTATATTATCGCGACACAACATTTCGTCATATTGGAGGTCAATTTTCTTTTGTGTTTTTTTCTTTATTTCGCAATACATAATATATTCAAATCTTTTTATTAATAAATAGATTAATTTATGAAATTTGTAATTCTTTTGAATTTATTTTAATTTTCTAAATAAGTTCTGATTTACTATTTGCCTTTACTAGTTAGAATCGCATTCAGTGATTTCTTTACCAATCCATAAATTGAAGTAGGAAAAAAAATATTATAAAAAAAATGTTCACTATTTAACCTCCTGATTTGGAGAAATGCGTCACCAAACATGCGAATCTGTACAATTTTGTATATTTTGAAACCTACCGTTAACAGAGAAAATTCCCTTGATAGGACGCAAGTTTTTTAATCAGAGTTTCTCACAATGTTTTTGTTTTCAAAATGATAAAAGAATATTCAATATTTATGTGACGTGGGAAATCAACATAAGATCGAAATAATTTTGTCATATTTAATTATTTTAAGAAACAATGGAGTTCTTCTTCTGCGTAGACTTTTCCCAACCTTTTTTTGGTCTGCTTCCTGTCTTACCGTATGCAACTGAAAACATAGAGCGACTGCCTATCTAACCTCCACAACCCATTTTACTGGGTAACACAGTATCCCATAGTAAGACTGGTTGTCAGAATTGTAATGACTTAACGACTGTCAAAGGTCCACGTGTGACAGTCGAGACCAACGGTTTAACGTTCATACCGAGGCACGGAGAGTTTCGATATATTTGCAAATGGTCACCCATCCACAGACCAACCGCGGCGGAAAAATAACCAAGTAGATAAGCGTGGGCATGAAAAGAATCTGTGCCCAGTAGTGGGATAAAAACAGACTGGTATTATTATAAGTAACTAATGAGCTTTAATAGATCCATGATTATCATTTTAATTAAGTTTAAAATTCTCAAAGGCAAATATTACTAATTAAAAGTTTAAACGACTTTTAATTAACGTATGAAGCTTAAAAAAAACTCATACAAACCGTTACACTGTGGGACAAAAACCTTCACACATACATTCAGAACAAACTTACATACATACACGTTTGTTTTGTAGCTAAAGATATTAAATAATTAAGTTATTAAAATAAATATTTAAAGTTTTTCATTTAATAACTGCAACTAAAATTACTAAAGTTTTTAAATTTTGTGCGATAACTAAATGAAATTTCTATACGCAGAATATTGCGAATAAAGGCCGAGGTTACCGTTATTAATTTCGCCACCAGGGGCGCTAGACGCACGCGAAACCCGTAAATGTCAACTTCCATAGTTTGTTGGTGGGCTTTGATAGCTGATGCGCTAGTGGCGCTAACTGGTAAGCGCAATAAAGATAACCCTCATTGATAGTCACTTAAGAAAACAATACATTACTGAATTATACACACAAACCTTCCTCTTGAATCACTTAACGTACGTATAAATGTCGGATAATCCATTAGTGAAAACCATATGGAAATACGTTTGGTAGTTTTTGAGTTTCTCGTGTGGTACAGACAGACAGACGCGGTGGAGGAGTTGGTTTTATAATATGTCTTTTTCTTTACTTTTTACAGTGCCTACACCAATAACAGACGTCCTTGCTATCATCATTTTTGTCATAAATTATGTCAAAATATACAATAAATAATTATAATAATACCGGCCTATAAATCTCCCACTGCAAGCAAAAGCCTATTCCCATATAGATAAGGAACGAGCATTGATCACCACACGCTTGCTCATTGCGGGTTGGGGATTTTGAGATTCCATTACGAAATTTAGTTTTCCTCACAATTTTTTCCTTCGCCGATTGTCAATGGTGTCTTAAAATAATTAAGAAATTACATATAACTTTGAAAAAAGTCACATTTGTACTTGCTTAAATTCAAACCTGCAATCATGTGCACACGAATTCGATCATTGAACCGCCAGCCCACCACGACATTAACCTATAATTATTCAACGAAATACCTTTAATTAACCATAACTAGCTATAAGATGTACTCAACCTGCAATAATTACAGCGCATGCCCCAAGGCTCTCAATTTAGTTAGGCAAACTGGATTCTACCCGGGTACCCGAGTCACCGGGTAACACGTGCTCCCGGACCTAAATAAACAGCCCCCGGGTATTCCATAATAGAACTACTATATGCTAGATAGCTTGCTGTCTTGTTATACGAGTGTGTGTATGTATGTTCACCTAAAACTCGAGAACCGTTAGGCCAATTGATATGAAACTTTGCACGCATAGAAAGGAGTCACGAACGCGCATGATAGGTGGCGCTGGTGACAGTGATTTTCTTATCTGTTGAACCATTGGTTGAATTGTATATTTTTTATGTGAAGTGAAGCGCACTAGGCACCAGCTAGTACCTAATATATCTAGGTTTATTAATGTGACGAGCTTTTATCTATCTAGATATTACGTTTTGTATTTTTTTTTTATTTTTAAACCCTTTGCCCATTGTTTTTGTGTATACGCGCTGATTAAAAATGTTGTGGTTCTAATCTCAGATTTCTATATAATATAATTGGGGATGCCTACGTAAGTATTATGTTATTATGTATAGAGAAATGAAATGAAATAAAGTGAAATACAGAAAACGGCCAAGTGCGAGTCGGACTCGCACATAAAGGGTTCCGTATCATTTTATAAAGCCCCCTTTAATTTTTTATTTATTTATTATTTGTTGTTATAGCGGCAACAGAAATACACACTCTGTAAAAATTTCAACTTTCTAGCTATAACGGTTCATGAGATACAGCGTGCTTACAGACGGACGGACGGCTTAGTAATAGGGTCCCGTCGTTACCCTTTGCGTACGGAACCCTCATAAAGCTTGTAAGTTCGTAAGTTTTGATGAAAGAGGTTATCTACGAAACTTCTAATCCGATTACGAAAATTATTTCGAAGATAGATTGCTAAAATAGATTATAGATGTGTTTGACATCCCTTGTATGTAAAAGTCATACGCGAGCAACTAAAATTCAGCAATTCTTGGCAATTTAATAAAATTTTGCTATATACATTGCTAGGAGTTCAGATTCCAATAGTTGGAATTCAGATTTCCTCACGAGTCGCGATGTTATCCTTCACCGTTTGTCAAAGACGGGACGGGCCTGTTGGTCTAGTGGTTAGTGACCCTGACTGCAAAACCGGAGGTCGTGGGTTCGATTCCCACCCAGGACGAATCTTTGTGTGATGAGCACGATCATTTGTTCTGTGTCTGGGTGTAATTTATCTATAATATGTATGTATTTAGAAATATATAAGTATGTTTATCAGTTGTCTGGTTGCCATAGCACAGGCTCTGCCTAGTTTGGGATCAGATGACCGTGTGTGAGATGACCTAAGATATTATTATATTATTATTATAAAGATATCTTAGAATAATTAAGTTACATGTACTTTACATGTAACTTTGAAAAAGTCATATTTGTACTTGCCTGTAATGGGTTTAAACTTGCAACCTTGTGAACACAAATCCGTTCATTGAACCATTAGGCCACTACAAAATGCACAGCTTGCAATGTATCATATAAATACAACTGCAATCACAAAAACAATACAGCAAAACATAAACATTAAACACAAAAATATGATTAGAATTTTCGCGATGTTTTTCAGATACAAGCGTTACCTACTCTTTCAGTGTCATAAATAACAGTATTCTGCAGATAGAATCGTGTTTTTGATGATATTCCAGTGCCTCTGATAAAACACGCACCCCCATGTAAAGGGATGAAATGTGTGTTACCGTAAACCCGACATTTATACGTACGGTATATTTTCGGAGATTTAGATTTGTTGCTATCGTTGAATGGGTTGAACACTTGGGCAGAGTATCAAATGGGTGTCTAATATGTTACATCCATTATAAATTTGGACATGGTTTTGTTATTGGGCTCAATATTATTGTTTTTTTTTAGCTATACATTATCTTAGAAAGAAGAATGCTTGTTCTAAGTCTGTGTGTTCTTCCCCGCGACACAAGGATTAAATTCCTCAGAGAGGGAATCCTCATTAAATATATACATATATATATTAGATTGTTTTAAATTTAGATAAAGATACATTTCGTATTTTTGATCATCTGTGCTTGAAGCCACTTTATATCTTGCCATTTAATTTAACCCAAGTTTTTGAACTAAGTTATTTTATCTATTTAATATGTGTTTTCCACTAACATCCTAATTAATAATATTAATCATTATAACACAAAGAAATCTCTCACTTGGACCGTCAGATAAACTATTGACCATCGTACAAAATTGTAAACCCATGATAGAACCTTTAACAGGATTTTCATGGTTAATATTACTGTTTTTTTATTATGTACCATCCATTATCCAGCATAATTATTCTAAAAATAATACTTAATATATTTTAAACATAAATCGTCCATCATGAGCCATTAAACCCTCCTCTCCCACCTTTACCAAATAGCATACTACAGTATACTTTTCATATAAACATAGCATATTTATCAAGGCGGAGTGACGTTGCGTTTCATCCCCGGGGTTGAACTATCAATCATCTTACTACACCTGACGTGATAACTATACAAAATTTATATGAGCAGTTATATATATAGTTTAAAAAAATAATAAATACTACTACCGTACCTCAATCAGCAGCTAAAAAGGTTCTTAATCTTAAGACGACATTATCTACCAGTGTTATCAGCCAACAGATATATACTCAAGTAACTTAATACTATTGCAAACCTAGCAAAAATTAATAAGAAAATAATCATATATGTAATGTATAAAAAAAATAAAATAAAGAATACATAAGCCAGAATCACGTTTCGTTTCATCCCCAGAAGGTAAATTTTCTGCTGCGAGAAAATGATTAGTCGGGTTTATTTATATTTACCTATAAAAGTTTCATTTTTAGTTTATACAGTATATCTATACTAATATTATAAAGCTGAAGAGTTTGTTTGTTTGTTTGTTTGTTTATTTGTTTGTTTGAACGCGCTAATCACAGGAACTACTGGTCCGATTTGAAAAATTCTTTTTGTATTGGATAGTCCGTTTATTGAGGAAGGCTATAGGCTATATAACATCACGCTACGACCAATAGAAGCGGAGCATAAATGAAAAAATGTTGCAAAAATGGAAAACCGTTAAAACTAAAACACGCGAACAAAGTCGCGGGGGACAGCTAGTTTAAAATAAAATGTTTTTAGTTAGAAGGAATGGAGAAAGTCATAAGCATTCAAATCTGGCGACTTTTTGCGTTATTTGAAATATTTCTTTATTCCAATGACATAAAACTTTATATATTATAACAATATTAATAATTTATAGATTTTCTATATCTGCCTAGACTTTTTCCAAGCTATGTAAGGGTCGGCTTCCAGTCTCACCGGATTCAGCTGAATACTGTATTTTATACTAGCTGTCCCCCGCGACTTTGTTCGCGTGTTTTAGTTTCAACAGTTTTTCATTTTTGCAACATTTTTCATTTATGCTCCGCTCCTATTGGTCGTAGTGTGATGTTATATAGCCTATAGCCTTCCTCAATAAACGGACTATTTAATACAAAAAGAATTTTTCAATTCGAACCAGTAGTTCCTGAGATTAGCGCGTTCAAACAAACAAACAAACTCTTCAGCTTTATAATATTATAGTATAGATGGAGCGGCTGCCCGTCTGACACCTACAACCAATTTTACTGGATAACACAGTATCTCCTTCACTTATATCCTCCTTATTACTTTATTTAATTTTATTATAAACAGGATCTTACCTGAAGACTGATTTACGACTGAGTTATTAACAATGAAAACATAAAATAACAATTTTATGTAAATGCTAAGTTGCACTTTAATTGTTTGTGATAGCTATTGCTAGACCGAGTTAACTCTCCACCTAAAAAGCTTTTTTTAGTGAATCTAATGGCCGAATACTAAAACGTCAATCAGTTTTAAGTCGCCGTTAAGTCTCGTGCCGTCTCTGTCACTTGAAGGTGTAACGTAGCGACAGGTAGACATTTAAGACGGTGTTAAAGTTAAATGGCTTTTCAGTATTTGGCGGTAAACCCCTCAATCGTCATCTTTCTAACAACCGCAGCAGCAGGAGGAAATCATAACCCCATAAAGTACTACCTACTTGCGTTTTACATGACCTCTTAAGCCTATTTTTACCGTAGCCTATTTTTAGAAGTTTATTTTTATGTGCCCTTGAGCGGTGACGAAAACATGATATCTAAGTGGCACCAGTTCGATTCCATATTGCCATGTTATTCAAATGTATGTGCATAGTTTACCATAAACAGCCCCATAACATATGGGGTTAATAGCATATTGTATTGTGAATATCGTATAACCAGTGTTTAACAAAATATGTATGAGATTTAAATAAAAACAGCGATGGAATCCGTTAAAAAAAAATATATATAGGGCGATATGACTGAAATATTTTAGACAGAGGTGATAAAATAATAGTTATTACTTGATTTATGACGAAAACAATGTAAAATAAATCATTTATATATTTTATTAAATATATATTAATCAGCCTATCGCCGTCCACTGCTGAACGTAGGCCTCCCCCAAAGATCGGCAACCATCCACTCATATACCGAGTCGCATTTTATTGCTAAACTTCAAATCGATAAAATTGTAATAAATTTCTAAAACAAACTTAGTAAGCATTAGGATTTACGTCCACTAACTCATGATAGAAACCAAAATAGAAAATAAAAAAATATTGTTTAAAAAAATTAACGAATTATCTATATACTAGTTTTGTCTTAAGTGTATATGTCGCAGTAAGATAGATAAAGCCGTAATATAGTTATATCCCTAGGGATATAATTATATACCGTAACATAGTTATACGAAAGCGAATCTTTACTATCTCACTAGGAATATAGTTATAAAACGGTCCAAGTTTAGTGATATACTTATATTACTAGATTAAGTTTAGTGAAATAGCTTTCGGAGTGTGCGGCGCAGGCGGCGCGCCGCCTCCCCCGCGGCTGGGGAGGGGTTCGTTGTGTTTACGCGCTCCCCACGCAGTCAGTCGTACACGATTATTCAAAGTCATATCTTTTTTGTTTAGATTTCTTTTTATTCATAATAATCAGTAGCTTAGAATCGACTTTGCCAACCCCGACACATTTGGTTAGGTTGGTAGGTATTTTTTTTTTCTGACCCTTAGAACTGACTTTGCCAACCCCGACACATTTGGTTAGGTTGGTAGGTATTTTTTTTTCTGACCCTTAGTACCGACGAACCCTAATATATTTATAACACTGAACTTAATCTAGTAATATAAGTATATCACTAAACTTGGACCGTTTTATAACTATATTCCTAGTGAGATAGTAAAGATTCGCTTTCGTATAACTATGTTACGGTATATAATTATATCCCTAGGGATATAACTATATTACGGCTTTATCTATCTTACTGCGACATATATATAGTTAAATAATAATACCAGCCTATAAATGTCCCACTGCTGGGCACAGGCCTCTTCTCATATAGAGAAGGAACGAGCATTGATCACCACACTTGCTCAGTGCGTGTTGGCGATTTCAGATTCCAATTTTTGGAATCTAGGTTTCCTCACGAAGTTTTCCTTTACCAATTGTCAATGATGTCTTAGAATAATTAAGAAAGTACACATAACTTTGAAAAAGTCACATTGGTACTTGCCTGTAGTGGGTTCGAACCTGCAACCTTGTGCACACAAACCTTTTCATTGAACCACTAGGCCACCACGATTTATATATAGTTAAGTTTGTATATATTTAAACTTTTAATAATTAATTAATAGAAATATTTGTAATATATAAAATATTTGAGTACTAGTAATCGACAAGTTACAATTAGAATTATTACGATAACACTATTTAAATAACGTTTTAAAATGTATACTATATCGATAAAGCTGTCTTATTTCACCTAAAAATGATAATTTTAACCCTTACATGCTACATGGCATACGAAATATATTATTTTTCATGTTAGAACTAGGAGAAAATGTTTTTTTTAACGAGTTTAATGTCGTTGTAGTACAAAAATAATGACGGTAGAAATACTACAAAAATAATTACCTACTGGTTCGGTTTGTGCTCTTTACTGTTACGATCTAGTGTCTATACACCCTTATAACACTTGATCGAGTTTTATTACCTCCTAAAACGTGACGTCACGATAACTTTTTTATTTACTTTTTTAAGGGTTGTTCTTAAGTATTAGTTGTCAATTGTTTTTATATTGTTACTCTATTGACCTATGACATTATAGGGATTCAGTATTACTCTGTTTTTCTGGTGGTTAGACAGAAATCATCGCGCAACGCTTCTTATTTCTGACAAAAGGTAAAAGTATTTTTCTCTTTTATATTATTTACGTATTTCTATTTATTGTTTTTTTTTAAACCGTCTTTATTATTGTTGATAATTTTGTAGTACCTTAGAGTATACATAGACAAGCATAGAGTGCGCGCATCGCTAGTAGCCCGTTGTGCCGAGCGTTGGCAAATTTTGACTACTACGTTCGTTTACGTATTTAAGTGATTTTCCGTGCGACGACAGACGTTTATGCGAAAATATTGATATTGTTAAGGTATTATTCGAATTTTACTTGTTCATACTACTGCCTACAACTTACTCGATATGCGCGCTCTACAGTTTACAAATTTTTGTCTTAGGTAGAACCGCTTCGCTAGACAAGTGACATTTCTACTAGCATTAACGTTGATCGAATCACATAATGAGGATGTTTGCAATTGAAAAAAATTCGATCTCTCAATATCCTCCAATGAGAGACAAGCTACTGGCTCTTGATTGGTGGAAATTGATAGATAAAGAAGAATTCTCTGAACCCAAAGTAAGTAGCTAAAGCACTTGTGTTATGGAATTCAGAGACAACGAAGGTACCACAAACACCCAGACCCGTGACAATGTGGAAAAGTGGTTTTCTACATTGACCCGGCCGGGGTCGAACCCGGGACCTCAGAGCTGGCAACCCTTTGAAAACCGGTGTGTACGCCACTCAACCACGGAGGTTGTCAAAATATACTACATGCGAAACAAACGTACCTAGCGGATTTTAAAATCACGAATACCCTTCATTAAGTGATTCGATCAACGATAACGCTTGTACAAATGCCACTTGACTGGCATTGTATGGAACACATTGTATAGAAGTGACAAGTCTAAATCAATCTTATCGGAAAGAAAATGTTAATTTCATTTCAGCGATTTTTTTACTTCTTTGAAACTGTTTACAAATGTTGCTGTCGTCGTCAAAAATGTAATGTTTTATTAACAAAGAAATAGTAAAAAATAAGTTTTGCAATATTTTTTACAATATCTGTAATAAGTTGAAAATATATTATATTTGAATTATTTATTTACACATTACTCTTAGTATAACTATACCTACCTACTCTTAATAAATTATTCACCTGTGCCCTTACTCTACAATTTAATTTTAATTCTAATACAATGCCAATGCAAAATTGTTATTTATGTAGCAGGCACACAAACAACACACAGTACAAAAAAAAACTATCAATGTATAGATTCCAGTCGGTTCCATCAATTGACAGGATTTTTTTTAAGAATACTGAATCTCCCTCGTTTATAATCTTATATTAATTTTGCATTGGCATTGTATTAGAATTAAAATTATCTTGGAAGGTAAGGGCTCTGGATTAATTTACCTGACGGATCTTGAAAATATGCAAACTAATATTTAAGTTAAATTTTAATAGGTATCATGTTGTTTTTCGTTTATATTTTTGGCATAACTTATTATGTGACAATTTATGATAATAATATGGTTCTTTCTTACCATAGTGAATTTAGAAACCTATAGTTGCAAAGCCCTATATTTTCCTTAAATAACTTTTATTACCCATACCATAGATCATTTATACCATAAATCCTCCATCTGTTCATCCCATCCCCATAAAAGCATGAACATAAAACCTCTTCAAAGTTTGACAGGATATGACGTCATTCGTCAACTTTGTCGGGTTCGACACTCAATTTTGAGTGACATATATATGAGCATCACGAAGTTTTGATTTGACCTGATTTGACTAATGGTTTGACCAGGATATTGGATAGTGGTGATGTTGAAGTCTTGTGGTAGTTAGCCATTTTTGGTTTATAGGTTTTTTTTTATAAGTATTTTGTATATTTTTAAAGCTTTAATGAAAGTAAAGTTATCTAAGTATTTGACAGTTTAGAACTAATTTAACTAGTAACTAATATGATAAGTAAATAATTATATTGTGAGTATAATTTTATTATAATTTGTTTAAAATACTTCTAGTAAAGTTAGACAACTGATTTTTTTTATTACTTTTTTAAATATTAATATATTTATGTCTTAATATCAATTTGTCCGATAATTATGAAAATTTCGTCAAAATTACTACATTACATTACATATTTGTTTTTTTTTTTTAATTTCAACTAAAAGTACGAATTCCTTGTGGTAAGTACCAAAAATACGAAACATCATAAAGATATAACATTACGGCTCTCCGGGGTAAAACCGAGACAGAAAATCCGCAAGCCTACGCAATGACAGAGAAATAATTTAATAAAAACACCGCATTTCACACACAACCTTGTTTGCTGACCGTACATAAAAAACATGGTCTCCTGAGACAAAACCCATTTGTCCACAACATTACCGCAAAAAACCACTCTGCAGATGAAAAAATACGAAATTAAAACAACATTAAACGTTAATTTCAAGTTGAACATTTTACGGTGTGGAAACAGCAAATCGACGCCATGACACATATTTTCCCGCGTTCATATTTAATGGCGTCGACAGGTGTCAGATGTGGGCAACATTTTGTTAAACGATTTTTGATGCATTACCACGCAAACTTTATTATCACACGTTTTTTTACTTAGATAACTAATCTAGTACTCACCCCAGCGTAGTCATGGTCACGATGGTGTACCAGAAGGCGGCAGGAATGGATGTGAAGTTCGTATCTTGCTCGTTCTTCTCAGCGTAGAACATTACGGTAGCGAAGATTATAATCGCCATAGCCAACGAGAAGACCAGGAAACCCAACTCACTGGCGCACGACTTCAACGTGTAGCCCAAGATCCTCAACCCCTGGGAGTGCCTGGAGAACTTGAAGATACGGAACACTCTGAACACTCGCAGGGTCACGAAGGCTCCGGACACGTCGTCGTTGTCCGTTATCCCCAGGCCGATGTAGTACGGTAGGATCGCCACCACGTCTATGATCGACATCACCGATCTAACGAATTTACAACGGTCTGGTGCAGCAAAGAGTCGGAGCAGATACTCAGCGGTGAATATCATGACACACGCTGTATCTAAGCAGAAAAACACAATTTTGTATCTTTCGCCGCAGGGCAGCGTCCCCGCTCGGCCGGGCCGGTGGCCACAGGGCACTGTTTCCACTACGTTTGCCATAACTGACACAGCAATAAAGAATCCAGTTACATAGTAGAATACCAGGGCGGCAGTCGAAGTGTGGGGGTTCTCGAACGCGCGCCACATCTTCTGCCGCAGATCTGTCAGTTGGGGCAGACTCTGGTCTCCCGCCTCACTCAATTTATCGTCCATGAGCCGTTCAGCATTTTCCCGTTTCCTATCTCTGTAATCCTCATAACAACAGTCTCCGATCACGTCAGGTAGGATCCCAAAGAAAGCTAACTCCTCGTCGTAGCCCGTTAAGCACTCGTGTTTGGGATAATGCAACTTCCCAGTCCTGTAGTAATTTAATATATGTCGGAATATATCTGGGTCTCTGTCGAAGAAATACTCTCTGCTGTCCTCGTCGTAGAAGAATTCTCTCTCGGTGGAGCCGAGGAGGGAATCGGGATACTTCTCGAGGGTGTTTCGCCATGTCTCGAAGCGGCGGCCGGAGACGTTGATCAGGAGCTTCTCGTCCTCGGCGCGGCGCCGGTCCTTGGGAACGGGTGGCGGCGGCAGCGGGTGCGTGGCGATGGGGACCCATCCGATGGCGGCTGCTCGGGCGAAGGGCAGCCAAGCGGCGACGGACGCCATGGCGCGGGCGGCGTGAGCGGCACCGCCGCGACTACTAACGCCCCCCCTCGTGCCACTATTTCGGGCCGCCCAGATGAGCGGTGTGTTACCACACGCAAAGTGTAATTAGGAATATCGTTGGACATTGTTTTGTGTTCTATTTTTGTGTGTTTAGTCTCGTTGTGTTGTTTATTTACATCGTGTAATGCACCAACAAATGTATTTTAATTTTTGAAGTCTTGTGTTTTTTTTTTGCGTTTTTTTTTCTGAAGTTTTTTAGTAACCTTAAAATGTTAAAATGCAAAAACAAAATAAGTAAAAAAATCTAACTTAAATAAATTGTAATAGAAAAGCCTGAGTTAACTTAGTGACTTTATTAAATATCAGTCTTACAGGAAAAGAAATAAGGTTTAAAATACGAATATTCATTACTATTTTAATTCACTTATATTATGCCTAATTAACTTTAGGTAAAAGTGCAAAAATACTAATAAAAATTGTATTTAGCTTCTTTAGATATTTCAAAATAATAAGCCGCTAAATTTTAACCTAAAGTAAAAAAGACAACCTAAAATAAAATAATTCAGTTTAACTAAAACAGTTCGTTTAGACTATAATCAAGATATTATAACAAAAAAATAAAAAAAAAACGTTTCTCCTACTATTTAACATTCTACCATAAAAACGGGGAAATTTTCCCTGCCTCAGCAACCCTCTCCCGGGAACAAGCGCACTACGCATGCGTGCGCCGTGACGTCACTGCCTAATAAATTGATTTTCAGCTAGCCAACTCGCTCGCGCACATTACACAGCACATCTTACCATCTCGCTCCCACACTTTTAAGCTCTAGTGACCTTTTGTATATTTTTCAGTAGTACTGAGAGTTGTGTCAAAGGCTTTTGTCTTCAGGAAGTGAAAAGATCTGAATTTAGCTTTCGTCTACTTTTAAGTTTTATCCCCTAAAACTAGAGACACAAATAATATAAGACGTAAAGTTAAGCAAGGTATGGTGAGGTTTGGAAAATGATGGGGGGGCGGGAGGTATATGCTAGCGCCCGGAGAAAGCTGTAGCTATATAGTCTATGAAATAGCTACGTAGCCGTAGCCTGCTTTCCTTTGTCCTTTCAACAAAGAGTACCTGAGAATTCTATTAATAAATAAAAAAGATACAAGAAAAACAAAACTGTATACAGGGTGCTTCTTTTATTACATTTGAAAAACACAATATAAAAACAATATCACAAAATAAATGAGAAAAATATTTTTGTTTTTATATTTTTCGGCTCATTTTACGTATATTATATTCGGGTTTATTTGACATTATAAAGGCTAGGCAGAAAGGTAACACACCCACATTTTGCCAGACAGTATAAGTCAAGTGTAAGGGGTGTGTCTTTTGCCATTTATTTGGCGACGATTAGTCAGCGGTGTCTTAGAATAGCTGGAGTAGGTGCGTTGAATATTGAAAAAGTATAATTGGTTTTTAAATGGGAATGAAACCGC
This sequence comes from Diachrysia chrysitis, assembly GCA_932294365.1. Lineage (NCBI taxonomy): Eukaryota > Metazoa > Arthropoda > Insecta > Lepidoptera > Noctuidae > Diachrysia > Diachrysia chrysitis. Next base: position 8,103,337 of record OW028666.1, read on the forward strand.
TGTATAAATTCATAAAACGTTATATAAATGTGTGTATTTTCCTCATTCTGCGTAGACATTTTCCAAGCTAGGGTAGAGGTCGCCCTCGAGTCTCACCAGATTCTGCTGATATTTCAAGAGCTGCGACTGTCTGAAGACCTAAATATTTAGTAATAAATTAATAATACAACGATTATTCAATCAGGAATTATTTTATTCAAATAAGTATTTATTTTTTATTACTTTAAAGAACTTGTAATAAATTATAATGCTTCATCAATATATTGAATTTAATTTTGATTAATTATTTATTTTATTTTATTATCAATGCGTTTCTAAAATTAATATATTGGTACTTAAGGTTACTTTAATGTTTTATAAATAAATAAAATATGTATTTTTTTGTATTTTTTTTTACATTTTTAAGCGTTCCTTTAAAAGCCTTATCTCAAATCTACGAAAATAAACAAACTTGAAACGTCTGAATAAATAAGTTTCCTTTCGGCAACCTGTTGTCAAGGTCACCATTCAAGGACAATCCACTTACATCACGTCTTGTCTTCAACGTAATAAAGTATTTAATAAATTTATCACCGTGACGGTGCTCTCTTGGGAGTGACAGAGGTATATTTTGCTTTTGTATTTTACAAAAAGAAAATATAATTCGATCTTTCTAAGTTAAAAAACAGTCTAACAATATTATAACTGCACTTTATTTTAACATGTATAGTATTTATTTAATTAAGGGCTAATTCTTCCAACGCCAGATAATATTATCCGATGCATTATTTTGAATTTTTGATAGTTCGTCCATACAAAATCTGTCAGACGTCAATTTTATTCAACGAATAAAAAATATCTGGCGTTAGAAAAATCAGGCCTTAATTATTAATATCACACCGTGATTACATGTACAGTTTGATTGTAGGACCAAGAATAAATTTTAAACATTTCAATCTAACATTATATTATACAGAGCATGGTAAGACGTTGGTCCCGACTGTCATATATTTATCATTGTCAGTCGTTATAAAAAATCTGACAACCAATCATACTATGGGATACTGTGTTACCGAGTAAAATGGTTGTGGAGGTCAGATAGGCAGTCGCTCTGTAAAATACGGTATTCAGCTGAATCCGGTAAGACAGGAAGCTGACTCTAACATAGCTTGGGAAAATGTTTGGCAGAAGATTAACATTGAGCATGAAATTACAGGGTCTACCAGCGTGGCCTAGTTATGTGCCTATATGTGCAGGTTCAATTCTAGACATGTACCAATGACATAAGTACACTGTATTCTAATTTGTATCGTGGCATTAATTTGTCATTGTGTTAAATTACTGGCAAAATGCAGGCAGAATATTTGTACTCGTAGATCGATGGTTATTCCTATCTGAAATGTATATTAATTTTATCTCAAATGGAATTTTAATCGCAAAAGAGGGGAGTTATAAGTTCGACGTGTCTGTGTGTCTGTGCAACTGTGATTTGTGTGTCTGTATGTGGCATCGTAGATCCTAAACGAATTGACTGATTTTGATAAAGTTTTTTTTGTTAAAAGCTGATGTGATCGAGTTGATTCTTAGTTACAATTTATAAAGCTCTGTTTAACGGTTTGAAATAATTAAGGGTATTAAAAATTAAGCAAATATTTGGGCGGGGTTCCATTAATTTTTGTTATGTGAGTATTTAATAGTTATTGTGAAATTTGGATGGTTTGTAGAACAGTACCTGGAAGGTGTTTAAGGAATGTGTTTATTTAAATATTTCTTTCTCTTTCTATTCTGTTCCACATGAACTAAATGCGTTGTGATGATTTAAAAAAAATACCCATTATTATTTCATTATAAATTGTAAAAAAACAACATTTGTTTAAATTAAATTACTTAGTATTTAAGTGCATTGAATTCGTTTTCTACACATTATGTTATGATGTCCAAAAGCGATTCCTTTTAGGGTCAGCAGGCTGCAATCAAACTGAGTGCATTTGGCGATAAATCTTTATTGAAGGTATTATATTTATATCAAGAAGCTCTTCGAAGGGAAGGAGTTTTGTTGCCAAATCTACAGGATATCTAAATTATAGTTACTTAATTAACGAAATCCATAAATATAGGTACATTCAAAAATTATCTATGTATGAAAATTTGTATGTACCGATATGTATGTTTGTTTAGGACAGATAAAATATTGGCAACCCTGCTCATATTACACTTACCAAAAAGAAACGAAATTAATAAAAAAATTACCTCCAATGCGTCTATAATTCTAAACCTCACATTATTTAGGTATGTACGAACCTATCTGTTAACAAATTATCACCATTTACTGTACCCTTGTTTGCAAAATAAACGACTTACTTACTTACTTACTAGGTATACCTATCTAAAAATCCTACCGTATTATATAAGAGTCACACACTGCTATAATACATATAATTTCTAAATGCACTGTGTTTAAACACCGTTAAATATATTAATTAAAATATTTAACGCTCTCTTCAACTGCAACCCAGATTTGGTCATATTTACAAATGAATGTAGGTTGTTACTGCCTGAATGCTAGCTTTTAATTATTCATGACTTTCTAGTTCTGCTTAAATCCGCAGCAATGCAATAAAATTTACGTATCATAATTAGGTTTTTTATAATATCTATGAGTAGAGACTTTAGCCTTGTTATATTACATAAATATAGGTATAAATAATGTAATAATCCTTTTTTTTTTTTAAATACTCGCGCCCGACGCGTAACACCTGAATCAGACTAAGATTATTTTATACTTCTTATCTATATATTGAAGTATACATAAATATTATAAAATATACTCAAAACCTAGGGATTTTCATATGGTTTTCACCAATGGATAGAAAAAATTAAAAAGGAAGGTTCGTGTGTATAATTCATGAATGTGAATGTCTACCCGTGCGAAGACGGGGCATATATTATATGTACAAACAAATATTTATAACTAAACTAGCTGTGCCCGCGGCTTCGTTCCCGTCAACTGGCTACCTACCTACCTACTCTACCCTCCCTACCCTACCTTCCCAACCTACCTATTTTCTCATTCACTCTATCACTTTTCGTATTAAAAAAATGAATCTTTTTTTTATTTTCTTTCATACAAACCTAGTCCTTACATTAACAAACACCCAAAAAAAACAACCAATTTGGTGTAGTCGTTTGGAAGCTATGCGCGTACATATTTTGAGATTCATTTTTATATATAAATACATACCTACATACTTTGTTGAAACAATTTACTTGTCTAGTAGTATTTGTATCATGTTATAACTTGAGTATTTCATAGCTTAATATCTGTTTAGTATTTTAGTTCAAAAATCCACTAGTTTGTACTCTACACTTGTATGCATTTCAATAGACGATTGTCGGACATTTACAGCGTAATCGCCACGCTTGACCTCTTTCGTGAGAGCGTATTATTTCCCGGGATGGTGCTTGACAAAGACTAGCTTTTTTAACCTACTACTGCCTATTATTGCAGTATGATGAATAACAATGCTAGGAATTATTTTGTAGAGTGCTTATGTTTATAACACGCTAGCTTTGCCTCGCGATTTCACTCGCCTTGGTTATCTTAAGGCAAGTAACGTAATATTAAATAACCAATAACTTTACTAGAGGATTGGGCTGTCAAATGTAAGAAGATTTTTCAAATCCGACAGTTATTTTTTGAGAATTGCGTGTTTAAACAAAAATACTCTACTTAGCTTTTGTTATATGAGTAGATATAGATTATTTATTCAATCTCCCCTCAACCTAGTGATTAAATGTACGTTCGTTTTCCATATAAGAAGAGACCTTTGCCCAGTAGTGGGACAGTTATAGGCCGATATTAATTTATTGTTTCTTATAATACAATAACAAAAACAATTTACGTTTGTTGAGGAAAGAGACATCTCCTGCTACAGCATAGTATTTTTTCGGTTTTAAATAGACGAATAGAAATTACTTGCAGAATGTAATACTGTGTGTACGTACATAGTTATTATATACTAGCGACCTGCCCCAGCTTCGGACGGGTATACAAAACATTAATGAAATATACACATAAACTTTCTTCTTGAATCACTCCATCCATTTAAACCATATAAAAATCCTTTCTGTAGTTTTGAGTTTATAGCGTTCAGACTGACTGACAGACGCGGCGGGGTCTCTGTTTTATAATATGTATATCGATTTTGAGCCTTAACTTTCCCACTGTCCAGAATCCCCCCTGAAAGAATAATACAAACTAAAGGGTTGTGAAATGACACACGTTTTGTTTTTGTAAAATGTACATATAATCTTACATGTAATCACGAACTATGTACATCAGAAAGCGTCCTATTTAGTACTATACATACACAAAAATATTGTATTTTTGCATTTATTCGATTGCCTAAACGAAGATTAGATTCTTGAAAGAACGTTCAACAAAACCAAAAAAATAATTTAAAACTTTGATTGAATGAAACAAATTATCTTTTCAGAGTACTAAAATATTGTGCGCAATTTTGGATATACTTAGTCGATTTTTCTTAATAATTAAATGTGAAATGTTTAAAATGTCATATTGCATTTCATTTAAAAATAATGCGTTTTTCAAAAATACCGCATGTTATATTGCTATATTTCAAACAAGGAGCAAAATTGACAGAAATATTATTAACAACTTAGCTGTCCCGCCAGTAGAGACAATAGTTAAACAATGGAAACTGATCGTATCTGACTCACAGGACAGGGAAGTGGACCAAACAAGACCGATTAATTTTTTTTTTTTTTTGTATTGCAAGTTCAGACACATACATATAATTACACTGGGAATGTTAAAGTAAATTCTCGATTACTCTAAAAGTCTTTGAAATATGGACTTACTAAATATTGTCATCGATACGTCTTGTATTAAATCAGCATTTATCGCGTAAATTGAAGAAAAAAACAGGACATTTCTTATGTGCACAATGACTAGTATTACCACATTTACATCAATAATTAAAAGAAGGATTCATTTTAGACAAGGAGAAGAAGTTATTACCTAGGTGTGATGGAACTTGTACTCATAAAAACATACAATTTAATATCTGACAGATTTATGGCAGAATACTGAAACAACAACCGGTTATTAACGCCGTATACAATGAATACAGAAAAAACTGCCAAATATGTATCTACTATTAAAAAAACGTAGAACTCAAACAGACGAAATTTAATTCTCGTGCTGTCTCTTTCACTTAAGGTTGTAAAGTAGCGACAGATATACATTTAAGAACGCTAAAGTCAATTTGCGTTTCAGTATTTAAGGGCTTTTATTTCAGAAGAAGAATCAATTAAAAACCTATGAGTTTTTAAATAAATCACATCATGAAATCGTTTACCTGTTAACTATAATTCTATCATAAAACACTAATGTAACAACACATATTTATTATACCGTATAAATAAAACGTATTGCTATACAAAAGGTTTTCAATGGGGAACATTACATTACACTTCCTTCCTCCCTTTTCTCCATAAGGAGCACATCTCCTTACTTGAAATTCGTGACTAAGAATGACATAGATTTATGGCAGTTCACACTAATATAATAAACGAATGACTAATACACCAGACAGTTTTTTATAACTATAGCTATTAATACTTGACTCCTCACTCTTCTGTTCACTCTTTTGCCCAAGTGAACAAGGTAATGGGTTTTACAATGTACAACGCCGGCACTTATCTTCAATCTTTCATATTAAACAGTATTTCTGGTTATAAAAAGAGGCTTATTATATCAAGTATTGCTTTCTTAAGAAATTAAAAATAAAAGAATTGTATCTAACTATGCGCTTCCTCCATTTTTGAAATCTATTCTTTGAGTTATCTTATATTTTAAGGAGCGTCACACGGTAAAAATAACAACTTTATGATATTAAGGCGATAGATTTGAAGATTGACTTGACAGGCATAGGGTCTCGAACATACAATAAAATTTCATAATTACGAAATAATTAAGTATTTTGTAAAATATTTTTAAATGTAAAAATAATTCTGTAATATGAGGAATTAACATAAATTGCACTTAAAACATCTTTGGTGTAAACCAGACTAGCAATGTTCATAAATAAAATAAATAAGTAAATAAACTATTCTTAAATTAACTTAAGTAAGTACTTGCATTTTAACTAGATCAATGGTAAGATTTACGTTTGGTATTCAACTCTTAAGTTTGTAACACACTGAGCGAGCGATCCGAAGATTTATATTACAAATTGGAATGTAAGTACGATAAAATAGGAATGTAGAGTTATTTGTATCTTAAATAAGTTTAAATCAGGTTCATATTTTAATCTTTTAACGTATACAATACAGTTATAATCGCAAATGTTAGACATTAAAATAAAACTAGTTTTTAAACCGAGTCTATCGCAATTTATTACATGTACGTCTGCCTGTGACCATGCCTGCAAAGGCAGGCAACTAAAATCTAAATAAACCACGACAGATACATATATCCAAAAGATATATCCGTTTAAAAAGTAGTTTATTTCATGTTAACAATTTGACACGCATTTGCAAGAATATTTTGCTCTTATTTAAAACTATAAAACAACAAGTAACAACTGTTATCTCGTGAATTTTATTATAGTTTGTATGGAAAAAATATCTCTTAGAAAATACATACATACATCAATCGTAAAAATTGTTTTATTTTTGCTTATACTTAAATAAAATACCTAACACATGACTAGAAACATAAAATAATATAGCATAACTTAAAAACTATAATAGCTTGCTCGCTCAGTGGCACACCAGCTTTAATCAAGCGTTTGAATGCTACGTGTTGCAGAACCCAAACAAGAATTATTTTGAAGCAATTCTTATTAAATACCATTTATTTATATCTATATTACAACTAGATAATATCACTTACGAATTTGCTTTGAATTTTCAATCAGCCGTCATTAAAAGAAATCAAGTCTATGAACTGATAACTAGAAATAATACGTCACATGCTTTTATAAATTATCTTTTCTTAATAAGTTTGAAAAATTGTAAACATTTAATCTATAAAAACATTTTCTTTTTTCTAAAATAAATTTGTTCTGTCAAGAATTCATCGATTTTAACGGCTTTAAAGCTATCCTTACTAATATTATAAATGCAAAAGTAAGTCTGTCTGTCTGTCTGTCTGTCGCGCTTTCACGTCAAAACTACTGAACCGATTTAAATTAAATTTAGTACAAAGATAGTCTAGAGCCTGTGAAAGGACATAGGCTACTTTTTGCTGCGATAACCGACATCCACGCGGGCGGAGCCGCGGGAAACAGCTAGTTAGGTATAATACAGGTTGTTAAGAAAATTTATATCTATCCAAAAGTGGTGTAGAGTACATCTTGTAGAGATGTTAGTTTACAAAAAATCTGCTCAAAATAAGTAAGTTAATTAATGGATTTCCCATTTTTTACATAAATTATTTGACACCATAAACAATAACCAAATCGCTAAAGCGATGTATGTTAACACCAGCTGTCCCCCGCGACTTTGTCCGCGTGTTTTAGTTTCAACGGTTTTTCATTTTTGCAACATTTTTCATTTATGCTCCACTCCTTTTGGTCGAAGCGTAATATTATATAGATTATAGCCTTCCACAATAAATGGGCTATCCAACACTGAAATATTTTTCCAAATAAGACCAGTAGTTCCTGAGATTAGCGCTTTCAAACAAACAAACAATCAAACAAACTCTTCAGCTTTATATATTAGTATAAATTATTCGACACCAAAAACAATAACCAAATCGCTGAAGCGATACGTATCTCAACATTTAGCGAGTGACGTCATATGCTATTGACCCTCGTAGTGCGGTGACACGTTTGTTATGATTTTTGGTGTCGAATATTTGATGCGTAAAGTTGGATATCGATTATTTAATTACCTCACTTTAAACTGAATTTTTGTAAACTGACTTATGCCAGATTTACTTTTTATCCCTTTTGGATAGATATACCTTTTCTGTAACACTCTGTATAAGTGTCCATTTATTATAGATAGTTTTAACGTAAGATAAATAATAATAATAATATATATATTAACTACCAATAACTTCCACATACTTTCACAAGATATAGATTGTAGGAAAGTGGTATGAGAAAGAAAAGAGTGAATGCTGAGATGACGAGAAGTAGAGATGACTGGAAGCAAAATACGCGTTGCGCTGACCACAAATAATTGGGGACAGGGCAGGGAGAAGATTATGATGATTTTCGCAATAACTTCTACTACTTAATAAATGCTGGTACTTAAGTTTTTATTTACTGTTATAAAAGTTACTCAGCTCTTAACAGGATTATTAGACTGGTTTAAAACAGAATGAATTCTAAGTTATTTACATAAAAACAAACATCTCTGGACTAAGGCTCACAATATTAATATATTGACTAAAGAGATACCTTTTAAAAAAAACATCAATTTCTACTTACTCAAAAACATTCCAAAACTTTAAATATTTAAATCATGTGACGTATTTATCATAGTTATTGTTTAATCCGATTTCATCGGATATTTTGCTACGTTAATTTTAAAAGATCGAATCTGTGTGGTGAATTATCTAAGTCCAATCAGTGTTGGATGTAGGCGCCATTTTGAAAATGTAGTGTCATTGATTTTTAAAAGTTAAAAATGTGAATTATTGCACGGTATTAACTTTTTATCTCCGCCATTATCCAAACTGATTGTTTAACACTAAAAAATACATATTGTCGTTCTAAAATAAAACTAATGTTACTATTAATTCACGTTTGACTAGTAACGTTGATTTGGAGATCAATCTGGGTTACAACACTATATCGATATCGAGAGGTGTCGACAAAATAAAACGACAACACTTCTGACAGTCATAATCTTACAAAAAAGCATTTCGCTCATTACTTGAAAGTACAAAAATCGGATACCCGTCATTCATAATTCTCGAAAATCTATTTTAAAACTTTTATCGACTAATTATGCTTAATCGATAAATCTATTGACAATCGATATAGTTATCGATACCCAGCAGCTAACAACTAAACATTACCTAGAACGGCGTAGAACTATTCACTGTAACTGTACACTTTTATTTAACTTACATTGTTAGGGCCCCGATTTTGTCAAAAATATATATTATCGTTAATGAAAGAGACAGATATACGTTATGTGATATGATGGAAAAGGATAGATTGATTTAGAGCTTTCGTTTAGTTTAGAGTTTAAAAATTTGCTTTCTTTACCATTTAAATTAAAATGCATGTTACGTTCTTTGTTTGATTTAGGGTCTGTTTTTGTATAGAAAACCAAACTATATATGGAAATAATACACACAAGAATCAAGTACCTTGCTTGTAGGTCAAGTCATATTCTTATAATATAAGATTACTAAAGAAAGTGGTATAAAAGTGAAAAGACCAGCTCAAAAAACAGACCCTTCATAAAAAACAAAGAAGACTTCATAAAAATCAAAACGAAAACTCCAACCACTAACATCGCAATAAGCTAACAAATCCTCAAAACCGAACCTCATTATATAAAACAAGAAAAAATTTAACCAGAAATGGGTGATAAGCTCCATTCACTGACGATCGGGACCCATAATTCTCTTGTCTTATAGCACTAGAAGCTGCTGCTGGTTCAGGGGACGTCACAACAGGTGATCGTCATTATCATCGTGGTCTTCCTCTGATTCTCCAGAGTCCAGGCTTGGAACCCTATCCATGTCGAGGCTCATATCGCACTGCTGATCCAAGTCTGTGGAGGGCGCGTCATCATCTTTCCATTTGTCCATGGACCGTCTTCGGGCGTTCATGAAGAAGTTCCCGACTGTAGTTGGCTCTAGACCTAGTTGTCGCGCTATTGTGACTTGCATTTCTTTTGATGGTCGTTTTGTTTCCTGAAATTAATATAATGACAATCACTGTAGACAATCAACAAACACTGAAGGATATGTAAACCTGAAAATATTATCATTTTTGTTTGTAAGAAAACATCTGGGTTTATATTTCGGCAACATTGTGGTCTGCCATTTTAGCCTAATGGATCGATTCCCGCTCAGGACAAATCTTTGTGTGAGTAGCAAGATCCTTTGTTCTTCTGGGTGTAATTTATCTATAAAATATGTATGTATTTAGAAAAATATATAAGTATGTTTATCAGTTGTCTGGTGACCATAATACAGACTAGCTAGTTTGGGATCTGATGGCCGTGTGTCACAAAAGTTAATTATTATTTTATTTTAGAAAAAACATGGAGATTTATAAAGTACATTCTCTATTTTTTACTTTCAATCGTTATCGAGTAATGTTGTGGTTCATAAAGAAGATTCAATTCTATAAGTCAAAAACATGAACCTTACCTATAAGATTCAAGTTAATTCGTTTACTATAATTTATAACATAGTATAACTGGATGTTCTGCCTATTCTTTTCCCAAAGTTATAATTTTAATTTCATTATTCTTATAAATGAAGTTAAAATAGGCAGTAGCCCACCACACATGCCCATCATTGCAACTCCTGTAAGCCAGGATCTACAATGATAACCAATGCATACCACTGAAACAGTTAAGCTCGGTGTGTCCCACGGAAACGATTGACTGTCTTGGACCCCGCAACGAAATTAATCAGAAGTAGTAAATAGGAGTAGGAATAAATGAAGTTACCTTAAAAATAGCCTGTAGAGTACGCCGCTGGAGGTCTGTGAAAACCAAACGCGGTTTCTTCGGGGAAGGATGGGTATCCGAACGCATGTCCTCCTTGCGTTTGCAGCCTGAAACCAACGGATCAACAGTTACATCACCTGAAAGCCTCGTGAAATCGGAAAGCGTGATTTGATCTAAAAAATGTACGTACATATGGTCACGGTAGGTCCTTTGAGCAAAAAAAGAAGAATTTAATTTTATATGGTGAAAATTCATCATCATCGCTACATGCCGTTCGTCAATTCTTTGGATTAGATTCCAATTCAAACAGATGCTTAAAAAACACGAGGAAGAATAAATATGCCAATCATAATGAAAATCATGAAATAGCATGCTTTTTTGTCTTGCATATTCATTCATTGTACTCCAATCCGTAAGCAGATAATTTATAGAGAAAAATTTAATTTTTTTTTAAGTTTTTTATTTGTACACCTAATTAAAATAATTTTAATATTTTTCATAAATTATAATCTAGAAATCCAGTTTAAGTTCCAGATAAAGCGGAGCCTGACCTACATTTCACTTCACCTAAGCACGTTTGCAGCCTATTTTAAGTTTACCTGGAATACTTATTAGCGAATGCTATACTTATTTACCCGTATTTCAAATCTGGTCCGACTTATTTTGAAACTGAACTATTTCCAAATTTATTTGCAGTAACGTTATAATAAAATTTAGACATTTTGGAATAAAAAGAGATAAAAAAAATTCGCAGGATTTTTTAATTATCAACGATCCAATACAAAGTACACAATATGAGAAATTGTTTCATCAAATAAGTTTCTACAAAAAAGACATTAACAACAATCAAACAATTATAATTGATTACACTTCAAAGTAAAAAGGATCTGACTTAAATGAAATTTATTTGGTCCCACCTCTCGATCTCAAAAAATCTCTCATTGATAATAAAAATATTTTTTTTTGAAATCGATGCACTATTGCGCGATAATATCATAACAATTATACAAAAAAACACCGTCAAATTGAGAACCTCCTCCTTTTGAGGCGTTTTAAAATGTTTTTAGTTCTGATATATCTATCACAAGTGCTCAAGAAGTTACAATGACTGATCATAAATTTCAAATGTTTTTAAACTGCAATCTAATGTTATGAAAGTTAAATCACGCCCAGGACTTATGAAAGAAAAAACAAAAACCAAATATAAGCTTCCACTACCAATTCTACAAAATTTACACTACCCTAATGGGGGCTAACACGAGTCAAAAATCCGCTACGGTCACAAAACTTGAGTCAGTTCAATCTGTCAGTTTCCACCAAAAAGAAACAAGCTACTGGCCTGTGACTGTTGGAAGTTGACAGATAGATTTCGACTGCTATACTAGTTGAATTAAATTTATCTGATTTGAACGAGAAACTAACCCTTATAAAATTGAGGTAAGGCAAGGCTGATGATGATAAAATCTTCTTACTGTTTGTTGAGAATAGTGATGACGACATGGCATAATAAATATTACCAACATTGAAAATAAAAAATCATAAGGTCAAAATTTGAAGAGCAGAATTCAAATTTTGATCTTGTGATTGTCTTATATGAAAATCAAATGATCACAAATGAAGAATAAAGTTTATCTTGAAATAGAGATGGAAATTACAGATAACCACAGAGAGATTAAAACCAATCTAGGTCATTTTATGTATTATAAATTTATCCCAAAACTAAGTGTTCAAGTTCTGAAAGTGGTTTAATGATTAACTGATTAATTAAAAAACTATCCAGCTACAGTTTTCCCTTGAGGAAATAGAATATCTCTAGTGGAATAAGATGTCGATGGCTATGTTATCTACTGATAGAGACTGATTTTAAGTAGATGATGAATAAATTCCCTTTGTTTATGTTAATTAACTGTACTTACTGCCTCTCTGCGGGATCTGGGCCGCTGTAACCAAAAACAAATGAAAATATTAGTATTTCTCATCAATATAATTTGGCCGTCCTTATTCTATGGATTTGCGCTTGACGGTTTTCTATCAAGCTCTTCATCTATACACAACAATCATGCTTCTAAACATAGACAACACTTTATAGCTTTTACATTTATACTGTCATCTATTTCATCAATACTTTAGAAAAATGATGAAATGTAGTAAACAGTTTTAATGTTAATAAAGTTTTAAATAGACAGTAGTATATGTAAAAGTTTATAAATTGCTTTAAAATTAATTGAAATGTCCGTATTATCTATAATAACAAATCTAACATTGAAATTGTTAATCATCTACAAATTGGCACCCAACATGGGACCTAAAGTTTTTCAAGTAAGATTTTATTTATGTTGAAAGTGAAATTAATTGTATTTTATTTATACAATTTCCTGATTTCACTGCATTTCAATACTCGAAATAAAACCTTACTAGAATGATTTAAATGTAGTTACATGTTTTGACTAGTTGTGCTAAAATTGGCATGTTGGAATCACATTTCAAATATGCATACAAACATCAATAATAATCTTGATAATTAATAAAAATAACAATTAATAAGTTTAAAAAACTTGAAATACTTTAATTTTCCATAAATCCCAACATAACCAAAATAATCTAAACATCAAACGTATTATATAAAAACGCATACCTGGCGACAATGTAAACAACATTAACAAAGGGTTCTGAAATCTCGCAGGCACCTAAAAATCATATAATGAAAAACTATTGCAGCCCGGGCGCAGGGAGAAACAAAAAGGGAGGGATCAGGGCGCGGTAGCAGTCTAACATTCATCTTGGCCTCTTGAAGCTAACAAAATAACACTTACCTACAGCTAAAAATAATGTTTCAAAAAACATTATCTAAAAACAATCAGTAGGCAGTATCCAGGCCGCAAAAGATAAATAAAACTTAAGCTCTGGATAGGATACTGCCTATTCAGAAAATAATTACATCTATGAGCAAAATCTCTATACATTTTACACATTTGATCGGCAGAACAAAATATCCATACAATTTATCCTCTCAATCTAAGTTGACTTGTCACAAAAGTTGTCTGAAAAAATTATAATTAGTTCTAAATATAATATGTTTGCTTTACCTTTTGCGACAAGCTATTTACATGTTTATAATACCTATTGAGAAACCAAGTCCACTGCTACGCAGCCACGGGTGGGGGGGAAGGATGGAGAGGGAAGGTCCGGTTGAAAAACCCATTCGTTCACAAAAACAAAATGAGAACATAATTAAAACCATCCAAAATCATCGTAGGATGACCTCATCCAAAATCAAAACTTGGAAACCAAATTCAATGAAAGAAAACCAAACGAATAATCCAAATTTTTGGGAGAATGTATTTGAAATCAAAACACAGAAAATAGTAGAAATGAAATTAGAAGACCAAAAGGTGTTGAAGGGCAAGGGATGTTGGAACCAGGACCCAAATCAAGATGAGGGCAGGACTCACAAGCAAGAAACATCCCCAGCTGGTTCGTATGGCGCGTCCCAGGGGGGCGAAGGCCCAGGGTACATTGCGGAGCCCTGGGGCGCGGGCGGAGCACCCTGGTACTCCCGAGGCTGGCAGTAAGCCTGTTGAGGCATGTTGTTTACATTGTCGCCTTTTAACGTTTGATGTTGACTTGGCGTATCTGGAAAATTAAAGGTTTTTATATTTTGTTTGTATTGGTGCATTTTTAAGACACATTATTTAATAAACTTATCAAAAAGAGACTGTTTATTTCACATAATTTCATTCTCTATGTAAAAGTGAATCCGAAATAATATTTCTAATTTTAGATGCAAAACAAATTTATTAATCTAAATGACTTCGGCTCGCATTTTGAATTTGAATAACCACCTCTCCAATCCTACTAATTTTAAAATTTATTAAACCGCGTCACCGATATCTGTGTCAAATACTACACAATACCTATCTACATGTAATAATATTGTATAGTTTGCACTGATAACAAATACTAATCTTTTTTCGGTCTAGCCTTTTCTTAAACTATGTTAGGATCGATTTCCAGACAAATACTAATAACACAATAAATAAATACAACAATTACGAGTGTCTGCGAGCACGATTTACAATGAAATCGTGTCTGAAACTCAACGCGTCTGATAATAGATGGCAGCACTTGTCGCTGTAAGAACCGTTGCATTGGACCGTTGTTTTTCATAGCAGGTAGCAAGATTAGGTTATCTATTGATAAAAATTGTAAAACTTATGTGAATAGTATGTGTAGGCGTAACGTTAGGTTGTATTTAGATGGCTTGTGTCAGATACAGCAGAAGTTAATGATATATGCAATTACCTACTATTAATACGTATAATAACCTAATAAATTAAACCGTTATTTAAATAGATTGTAAGGAAGAAGAGATCAGAAAGAATATGTTCGTTTTTATTCAAAAAAAAGAGAAAAATAGAACCGTAGATTTTTTAATCATCAATTGTGTTCTCCTAAACTAATGTTAATGATGCATTATTTTAATAATAATATCTTGGGAAAACTCAAACACGGTCATCTGATTCCAAACTAGGCAGAACCTGTATAATAGCAACCAGACAACTGATAAACATATTTATATACGTGCATATTATTGATAAATCGATAAATCACACCCAGACACAGAACAAATAACCATACTCATAACACAAAGATTTGTCCTGGGTGGAATTCTAACCCACGACCTCCGGTTTAGCAGTCAGGGTCACTAACCATTAGACCTACAGGCCAGTCTGAAGAACTTAACTCTCCCTATAATATGTATTATCTATATTATATATCTGTAGTAGTTCTGACACCTGTAAGTTGACATATTTTTATAATATCTGCTAGTTTTGGATGTTGCCATTACATTACAAGGAGTATTAATTATGCTTCAGATTTGTGGAAGAGAGGAGAGGCTAAGATCAAGGGCGTACTCCTTTGGTTGCTGTAAGGTTTACAGCCTAGCAAAAGGTTGTTGATTGTTAGGTGAAATTAACTGTTAATTGAGAGAATTTAAAAATTAATTTTG
Organism: Diachrysia chrysitis; assembly: GCA_932294365.1. Classification (NCBI taxonomy): domain Eukaryota; kingdom Metazoa; phylum Arthropoda; class Insecta; order Lepidoptera; family Noctuidae; genus Diachrysia; species Diachrysia chrysitis. The sequence continues at coordinate 8,119,004 of OW028666.1, forward strand.
TAGTTACAGAGCACAAAGTAGTTGCACTGAAACAGGCTCAACCTCGTTGTATGATGCGGAATTTTTGGATTACGTATAAATAAATACAGTTTATAATACTTAAGTAATGTTACACTCCCAATGGCATTAGGTTATGTTTAGAATTTATGGCACTAAACAGAAAGGACAATGAACCCGTATGTATTACCGAACAGAAATTCGTCGACAAAATTATTCGAGTCAAGAAAGCTTTTAGAAGCTAGAATCTATTTTAGTGTAATAGATATACCTACTTATAGCTCAAATCAAATCTTGTTTAATTTCAACGAATGAGGAATTTCCCGCTTTAGTATTTATTTTTTCTAAAACGTCGTTACTTTTCGTAAAGTAGGTATTGGTCTGAGTAAATATTTCATGAGATGTCCAAACTTTAAAGGGACATTGAAAGTAAAACCAAAATATCCATGGAAACCTTCCAAAACCTGAATTAATTAAAGACTTTCGAGAAATTGATACGGAAATCTAAATAAAACAACAATGACATAACAATCGAATAACCATTAAAATTTGAATACCACAAAATAAACAGTACGATAAAAATCCACAACATTAATGCGTAGACAAAAATATCCAAAAAAAAAAAAATCAAGAAAATCGATACCAAAACCAAATCGCAAAAGAGCTCATCGTCAAAATGGAGTTACAATCCAAAAAACAATAAATAAACAGTAAAAATACAAATCCAAAACATTGCATAGGGTAAAAATGACCAAGACTTAGTGGTATAGGTAGGTAGAGCCGCGGGGCGGGCGGGGTGCGGGCTGCAGGGATGGATCGATATAAAGGGGGTGGGATGGTGGGCTGACGTCACGGGGAGGGGGTGCTCGCTAACGCCAGCGCCTCGTTTTCCGTACAAGTACGGGTTTTTGTAGTTCAGTATACAGTCTGAGTGTAAATACAGTTTATTGGCCTTCATATTTCAGTTTCTTGTTTGATGGAGATAGTGTTAGGTACAAATCTATGATGAAATACTTTGTGATGTCGTAATCACACGGAATATAACACTTTGATACATAAATATAGCACATCATTATTAATATATTTAACGATTTGCCTCATGATATTAAAAAAATGTATAATTATGATATAGTTAAGTTTATAAATATTTAAGATATACTGGACATAAATAAATGTATAATTCAATTAATTTGTTTTGCAGCAAAATGTATAAATGGCTGATGAATCTGTGTTTTCGATTCATTTATTTATACTTTTTATACACACACAATGTATAAGTGCGGACTTAATGCTTGAGTTTTTATGGCGTACAATAATATTTAGACACAAAGGAGTAAGTAGTAGTCGTGCCCAACAGTGGGACATTTATAGGCGGGTATTATCAAAATAATAATATGAACAAATTCTTCTCCAATTCAGAGAGAAATTGACATTTAAATAAAAGTTGGATAGGATACAGTTTATTGTATCCCTAAATATAAATACGTTACGTTAAGCCAGTGGTCGCAGGTTCGAGTAATGCCTGACGTTTAAATTTGTTCTTTAATCTATTTGTATTTAATTACAAATATTCGCTCGCATGCGTTAATGCGTTTAGGTGTTCCTAAAAAGAATACTGTTTACATCCAATTTTCTATTCGAAAGTCTTTCTAGTATACAGCATGGAATGCCAAAGGCCAAAGGCTTAGTAATAATAATACAATGTTACACGACATTCAAAACAACTCCGAAAAGGTTGATTACTTCAAATCACGCTATTTCTACGCGTATTTTTGTTTTAAGATAGGTTTAAATCTAAATGCCGTGCAATTTGGTTTTTAATTGAATAATAACTTTGTTTAGTTTTTATATACTTTCTTCTGCGTAGCCTTTTGTCAAGCTATGTTGGACTCGGCTTCCAGTCTTATCGGATTCAGCTGAATATTGTACATTTTACATGGAGTGACTGCCTATCTGACCTACACAACCCAACACAGTATACCATTGTACTGGTAGTCATAATTATGGCTTAACTACTAACAAATATCAAGGCATGACAGTCGGGACCAATGGCTTAACGTGCTTTCCGAGGCACGAAGGGGTCTCGGTATGTTTACAAATAGTCACCCATCCACGGACCAACGGCGAGCGCGGTTTAAATTTTATTATCGCTCAAACCGCCCGGGTTACACTTAGCCACGCTAACCGCATTAGTTATTATATAAATAGATATTATATGAGCCTTTTTCTACCTTTTCTCCTTACTGTTACGAACCCATTTTGTTATACAGTATGTAGCAAAAACCCTATCAGATTTAATAAAGGCGTATTCCTGGTTCAACATACGTACAAGAAAAAAATGTTTCGCTCAGACGGCTTCTTTGATACAAAACTGTAGGTAGTACACGTGAACTTTGTTGAGCGATCAGTGTTGCCTTTGATCAGTTTTATTTAAATTGAATTCTATTCAACGGCAAAAATAATAATCTCAAATCCATTCAATAGTTACGTATATGTGTAAGCAGTACGATGCCGAATGATACTCATAAGGATCGGACAGGGTTTTTGTTGCGTGCTGTATATGTTGGTGTAGGATATTTTTTTAACCTATCTTCCTTCCTTCCTTTACTGTCTTCGCAATATTGTCAATAGAAGATATAGTACTAACGGACGGACTAAATAGATTTCGGCTTTTCATACCTCTATAACCTATAATTATTCTTAGTTTAATATGTGTTATTTAACAGTAATTACGTGAGCAGGTGCTCACTTTAAACCGCAATCTTGTTCTTATCAAACCCACCCGTATGCACCGCGTACCCACGTCATCGTTGTCGTACATAGCAGCTATGACCTTCAAATTTATCAAAATATACCAATAGCTAACAGTCTACACTTAAATCGGAACCAAAATCTAGTAAACTGGACCAAAATCTTAATTTGAAATCATTTCTTTAGCTGGTTAAGCAATCGTTATATTTATATATATTTCTTTATCTCCGAACTTTGTATGATTTAATATAGATACTGTTATTTTTAGTCCAAGTAATTATTAAAACAAAATATTTTTTTAAATGTTATAATTTAATATTCTCTTAAGCAGGATTATGCATTTAGCAACAGGTCACCCACCAAGGTTTTTTAAAAAATGCATATCTATACGTATAAAAATGCATTTTTCTGAGACAGTTACAGAATGGTATTTATTATAATATTTTCGTTGACGTGTTACAAAAAGTTTTGGGCAAAAGTCCAAGTGTCATAACTTTTAAAAAGTTTGGCTAGACAAGCTAGACTTTAGGTCAAAACTAATAAATCTAAATGTTAAAACTGTAATGGTAAGACAAAGGACAAGGCTATTGGTATACTTGTTACCTTTAATAAAGACAAAATATTATAACAAACCTTTGCGCCCTATTTAAAACAAATGATTTGTAGCTTACTTGGCCAGAAAATGCTACAGACTGAGAGGTTTGCAAGAAAGTCCTATTTCAAAAAAATACGTGTTTGAAATATGTTCTGAATAAAGCAAATTGCAATGATTTTTGCCATTTAATATTAAAAACAAACTATTTGGATAGTCAACCTTAGAACATTAACAACGGATGGCGCTATAGCGCACCAAACGATTTGCGAGACAGGCTTGCGAAGGACGAGGTAGCATACTAATAAAATATACACACACTATTGCAAAACAAAATGTATCCTGACAGACGCACACCGATCTAGTTCCGACACACAAACAAAAATTACGCACACTATTATAAATTATCTTGTAATGACATTATTCACGATACGTCAGTTTTCACCTTTTCACAAAAGGCTATGGTAGATTCTACCGTACGGCCAAAGTACATGTACTGATGTACTTTCGCCGAGAAGAACATCAGCACATGCCATCTCCCGTTGTTATTATTACAATATTATGAGAGAAGAAATTATTGGTGTTTCCAAAACTAAAATAAGTACTAAAATAACTTTTTTATTCAATTAATCACTAAACAGATTTAGAACCTCGGTTGTCTTTGTTACAAACAAGTATTGGTTTCATCATAGATCATTTTTTGCTATCATCTTGTTGATAGGCCCGTCAATAAAGATGACAACAGACTGATCGTGTGCCCCTACGTACTAGGGTTATGGGAAAATAGGGAGACAACTTGCGCCCCATTTTTGGATTACAACGCAGTAGTATTCAAAACAGACCTCAGTGACTAGACATTCCTCGCTACAAGGGAAACCAACTCATCTATCATTCAAAGCGACACTTACGCACGCAAGCGTACATTACCCGCAAACTGCAGCATCTTATTGCCGAGTAATGTAAGTGAAACGCAATGTATATCAAACATCGCGGTCGCGTGTTGACGACACGTATTACCAAACTGTGTCGGGTGACCATGGTGTTAGAAGGAAAAAATATTTTACACCGTTCTACTTCTCAATTTGAATGTAGGAGACTATGTATTTGATAATAAAAGAGACTTATTTAATGTGCTTGAAAACCAATTAGAAATTTATTCTAGAAAGAATCGAGAAATATACTCATTAACACTATTATATTTTTTTACATTTAATAACAGCAAAAGCTTAGTGCATATTAATTATAAAACAAAAAATGACGTACTTTTAAATTCAAAGTGACACCTTCTAACACAAAAATCTCATTACATTAGGCCCAGTTCTTTTCTTTTCTTTTTGAGGATAATGCTAGACGTTTTTGTAAGTACAAAATAATAAAAAAATATTCAAAATATTTTTCCCAACACCCATTAAAAAATAAAATGTGAACTCTAGTAAGATTGTAATCGTTTGCAAGTGGAGGGTTACTCCCCTAATGACGTCACGCATCGACCGCGCTCCTATTGGTGGGGAATCGATAGATGCAGCTGACATAATTCACCCTAACTCTTGCCTACCGTAACTTGGCATTTTTATCATTTTATATCGCCGGAGATAAAATATAGTGTTCTAATAGTATTCTTATTGTAAGGTTTTCTCAGTGCACCGCAAAATATTTTATTATAACTAAGGTTTTTATTTAATCTCATTATCATTTGGGTATTCGGGTTAAATTAATATAACGAATATACCAACTGAACACTAAATATAAAAGCCTTTCTTTTAATAACTAAAACGGTCTGCTGAAAATTTTGCAGAAATAATCAGAACTCGTATTTTAGTCTTTATTACATTATCTTGCACTTTGTTGTTTGATAAACTGTAAAATAAAACCATTCTCATGGGATACAAACAATATATATAATTACCAAGTTTGTAATTTATTTCACACCACGATTACAGCGCGTTACTAAAAAGCTGTAGTGTGGTGTTTAACTCGACATCTAAACATAATAATACTCAAGAAAAACATTTAGTTGTTGTCAGACAGTCCCTATAAGTACAGAACGCGTGGCTAACGTCACTAGTGACGCGCTACATCGACCGCGCGGTGACCCAAGCCATCGATTGCACGAATCGATGCGCGCAGCTGACGTAGCCCCGCTGTTTGTAAACTCTAGTTTTTATCGATAATCCACTGTCACTTCATTGGCCTAGTAATAGTTACGTTACTTTCTTATCAAGATTAGTAGGTATAGCGGGCGAGTGGTTAGATTCGTATGGACGGTTAAAAGTCCGAACCCAGGTTAAACTCATGACTTTATGTAATAAAATTACTATTCTTTTACATGACACTAGCGACCAGCGTGACTTCGCTTGGGTAGACAAAACATTATTTTTTCTACCCGCGTAGCCTTTATTGCTGAAATCTGTTAGGCAGTTTTTAAATTTATCGTGTTCAAACAGACAGATGTGATTTGTTTTATAATTATTAATAATTAATAATATTTATGTCACACTGTAGGCGTTTGGCCTGCAGTGTGACGTTTCATAAGCTGCTGGTGTTTTTGTTAATAGTGATTAATTATAACTTTGAGTACTATTCGGCAGTTCGTTTTAAGTTAACTTAAAACAAACTTTTTACGCAAATATTAGAAAAATCTGCGCTGAAAGGCTGTATACCGAACAGATATCTTTTGTTGGCGCAGCTTGTTTATTGTGGTGTAAGTTAGGTATATTATAATTGTCTAATATATATAGTGACTAGCTTTCGTCCGCGACTTCGTCCGCGTAGAAGTCTAAAATGGTTTTCGACATTCCTATTTCAAAGAGTATTGCATTGTAGTAAGGTTTTATGTAAGTTCACTGTTTTTTGAATATAATCGAATTGAGTTTTCAAACATGTGTCAAAATGTAATTGCAACATTTGCAAAATGTGGTTGCATAGCTCCAATAGCATTATCATGGCACTGTTTGAGAAGGGAAACAAGCCTTTTTACCCAAGGGTACGAAGGCACGTGCCTCAGTGGGTTAGGCCACGTGAACTTCAATTTACGTATATATTTTTTATGTAATTTATGAGAATACTTTACTAACACTATGGATTGTAATAGCCAGAAATAAATATTATTATTTTTATTAAAACAAGAGTCACTTCATAATCAATTGTTTCTTTTTAGATACTTTAATTTAGTTATAATTTCAAATGTACACACTGCAAACTAGATAGGTTTGCAGGTCACACTAACATTCAATATTATATTACACACTAAAATTTTGATTACATACTATATTCCGCTTAAATAAGTTAAATATAATATGTAATAAAAATGTTAGTGTAAGCTAAGTTGTTAGTATGTAATATAAAATGTTAGTCTGGCCTGCAAACCTATCTAGTTTGCTGCGTGTACATTCAAACCAAAGTATGGCTTTTTAGTTTCATGAGGTTTTTATGAATTGACTAAATTTGTACCAGACTGGTATATCACTTATAAGTTATGGTGGCAATTCCTACATAGTATGTAAAACTTATACACAGTACAAGAGAAATAGTTTGAGAAACAAATTGTAAATTGGAGACAGAATTGAGATTGAAATTGAGTATGAAATCGGAAAACAAGCGATACACCGAAACGATTACAAAATCAAAACGTACAATCTATAACAAACCATAGCAAAACGAAGATAATGAATATCCAAGAGTTTCCGTGAAAGCCACCGCGTCAGCTGGTGGGATTCCCACGTGCCCCATAAATGACGGCCGACAAAGGTTATAGGCCCCGAGTTGAAAACATTCCACATATAATATGTAGAACTGCTAAGGCAGTTGGTCGGTTTATTATTATTATTTTTTTTTATGAAACAAACAACTTTTATTTACCACTTCTCCTAGCTCGTTAAAACTGGCAGAAAGTTATTTTAAATTAGCAGTTACTTCGTAGATTTTGTTGTTACTGTTTTCTGTTTTATTAAACCTAAGTCCAAGGTCTACTTTCGATTAACATTTCTATCTAATCAGACAAAAACAAAAAAGACTTTATTTGTATAATAACTTCGTAAGGAGTATTCATAATTATTTAGGAATATAACGGTTTACTGACGCACATTCTCGGGATCACCCGACTAGTTTCAGACTCAATAGGAGTCCCAAATTATGAGCTGACGCGGCGGCGGCAATGTAGACCTTGAAAATTGTTATATTGCTCTGATTTTTTGTACCCCAGTGCGATTGGCCGGTTATGTCTGGCGCATGTCAGATTAGCTGTAGGCTAAAACAACCACAGAATGCCTCCCACATATTGCTAGATGACTTCGCGGCAGACCGAGAAGATGGTGGACAGACCGAGTTAACTCGTACTGAAATGATCCATCCTAGCTCAGCACAGAAGTGTGGAAGAGAGAGAGAGAAGCCAAGAGGAACAAGACGGGCTTTTTAGATTAGATTTTGTCCATTGTTTGTATTTTCTATCGCTTTGACAAGTTACAAGTTTATAACTATATTACTAAATTACTTAATAATTTCTTCTTTTCGATCGACTTAATAACCTTTTACCGTGATTTACCACGCTAAGAAATAAAGCAATATATACTACAGCGTAGCCTGGACCATTCTAATGTGATTATCTGTAGGTACTTAGACAGCATTATGTATATTTCTTCGTAAACGATAATTAATTTAAACACTTTTATAATAACAGACGCCACCAACTTTGACGACCTCTGTGGTCGAGTAGCGTACACACCGGTTTTCAAGGTGTCGCCAGCTCTGAAGTCCCGGGTTCGATCCCCGGCCGAGTCAATGTAGTAAACCCCTTTTCTACATTGTCTCGGGTCTTGGTGTTTGTGGTACCTTCGTTGTCTCCGAATTCCATAACACAAGTGCTTTAGTTACTTACTTTGGGTTCACAGCAATGTATGTGATGTTGTCCACATTTATTTATTTATTTATTATTTAACTATGTTCTGTTTTCATAGTAAGTTAAATAGGGGAATCTAACATGAGCATTTCTTTTTAGTCGCTAAATTCAGTAGAGCAGTAAAATATAAATAGTACTTTAAATTCACAGTTAGATACTTCGTTTATAATTGTATGCACGTACTAAGATATCTTAGGCTTGCTTAGTAGATTTACGAGCATTGTAGCATAGATATACTTAGTCTATGGACTAATGATCTAGGAACGCTAATCCCTGAAGTACTTTTGAAGACCACTTTAATATGTTTTTAGCTTTAACATTCAAGAGTCTAATTTAATGATACATTGTTTTATCTAAGTATAGATTTATTTCAAGGACGTCTTCTGACACAAAAATAAATTAATAATATACTTATTAAAATGGGAATTAAAAATCAAACGATGTATTCAATTTTCCTGTGGTCTTCAAAGGGACAAGCAAATAACATCTCCTTAGATCTAAATAGACGAATAGGCGGTAAACATTTTATGTAGTCGAGTTATTAGCCAATCCCTTATTCAGACACCTAATTAGGGACGGGTCACTGGTTTCTCAGAATACAAGAGTCATAATCCTGTCTGTATATCCGTAAAACACTAAGCTACCACGTTTCTATTGAACGAAAATAAAGTCAGTAAAATCTAAAATACTTAATAGGCTTTTGGTTTACAAGTATTTCTTTTATAATGCGGTATGTGATAGTAAGAATCATTTGTGGTACTTCCTCTTCAACGTATAAAGTACACGATAGCATAGTGTGCGCTAGTTGTAAGTAGATATCGAGGTAACGCTAAATTATGCAAATGTAGGCTGTCTGAGGCATCGTACACAATTGCCGTCGAAAGTGTAATACGTAAAAGTACAAATAAAGGTTTATAGAATGCAAACCAAGTAGCTTAGAACATTTGTGGACAGATAGTGAAAACGATGAATACCAATGATGCCAAAAAGTAGAGCAAAAAAAGCCGGACCACATGGGCCAAAAATTCCAATAGGAAAATATCGCTTAAATATAATGAAAACCTACATTAAATCGCTGAAATTGATGATCTATTCAAAATTCCTATTAAGTAGACGAAAAACGAACATTTATAACATCAGGAACTCACTTGTCTTCGCTCTCTAAACAAAAGCACATCTATGAACAAGTCTACAAGATACAGATACAAGCATGCGCCACGTACCTGCTAGCCTTAACGCCGACATTCTCTGGAACTCCGGCTCCTGAAGCCACTTCCACATCCGTCTGAATGTCTCCCTCCCAGACTTGAGCTTCGACCACGGCTTCGGATTTCTTAGCAAGTCACTGAGAGTACCCTGAGACCTACATAACACCCGCTGAGCAAATATCGCCTGAGGTATGGAGTACCTCTTCAATTCTCCGCTTATCCTCTGAGCTAACTCTTTTGTATTTATTTCTTCTGTGTCGTTCTGTGACTGTTGTTGCTGCTGTTGCTCTTCTCGTGCCAGCAGCGCGGCGTTGAGGTCCAACCCCGGGCTCGGTAATGGCGGAGTCGGCGACCGCCTCTCGAAAGAGTTGGGGGACGCGCTCCGCCTGCTGTACGCCGATTGCGGCGAAAGTGGTTCATTGTAAGGAGCTGGAGATAGCGAAGCGTATGATTGCTGCTGCTGGATGACAGTGAAGGTGCCTCCAGCGTGGTACGCGAACTTGTCGGAGACGGTGCTGATCGGCGGCAGCGGGAGCAGGGGGGTGAGCGTCGCGTACGAGGCGGGCTCGAGCCCCGGCGGCGTCAGGCGCCCGTTCACCGCCGATAGCGGGTGGAAGGCTGCGTCACCGTCGGGCAGCAGGTCCGCAGGCGATAGCCTGGGTGGTGAGGCGTTACTTGGGGCGACTATGACCGTGAGTGGAGCGCGATCACGCGCTCTTCCCTCGTCCATGGCGCGCGGCCGGCGGCAGCGGGGTCGCGCGGGCGACTGAAGCACGCCTGCGCGACGCACCCTACCATCCCCGCGCCCCGCATCCTGCAAACACCCCTGTTTCTTCACCCTCGTTTTAAACAACCTATCTTTGACGGAGACATGCCTAATTTAGACCTTATAACTGGATGTGTAAGTTCAATTTTGTTTGAATTTGGTAACTTTGTCCGGCTATCTGACGTTAGCTGTATACAATGCACCCTTAACCTACCCTGGGGCGTCGTACATTTCTCGTTTCTAGCGCTACTGATTATGATGTGACCATTGCTGGTTTGCTTACGTTTCTGTTGAGTATTATGTGTATTTGATGCATCAATGGATTAGGTTTTGGAAGGTGTGTTCGGTAGTTTGGTAGTATAATGGTAACGGCATTGCCCTCGTTCGAGCATTGCTGTCACTTGGCTACTTGCTACCCAAGCTCACCTCATGGTGGAACTTCCAAGAGGGAAATAATTAACGCTACACAGCTTGAAATTATATTGCTGCTGTATTACGAATTATTATAAAATGTTACCTATATATCATACGCAACAAACAAATAAAATATATTTTCGTTTAAATCTTATATTCAAACATATTTTTCGAGAAACGTTTGGTTTAAATTAACAATACAAAACCTGATATTCATTCGACTGTCATAAACCAATTGTTTCAATTGAACATGTTTTCCCAGAAAATATTACTGAAACCCTGTTTTGTAATATTAAAATTTAATATAATACACGGAATATACAACAACAACAAAATATTAACACACGTATTTAGGTATTAATGTTTTCAAATCAAGTATTCGTAGCACGCTACGAGCCGTTCGCCGGGCAAGCGTCTACAAGAACACTTTCGTAGCACCTTAGGTCAAGTGTTTCGTAAAGACGTAGGCAGAGACCACTCATTTCCACTTGCTACGATCCTGATAATAAGTAATATATTTTCATTTTACTTTCATCTCGTTACGGACATAGAACATAGTTTGTTACCGGTATTTTTGTAATGTATTGTTATTCTGTAAAAATTTTGTTAGAACTGTATAAACCAAACAATTTAAGTGTACTGGTTTTGTACTAAATAGGGATGTTTGATGTCCGACTTTTAGATAATTACAAAATATTACATTCGTATTTTTTCTTTTGTCTCATAAATACAAAAATACGAGTATACAATGAATTTAAACTTCGCGTGACGTCACTGCAACACTAAAATTTAGCCATATTTTGAAGTCACTTTTTTACTTTAAAGTGTTTTAACTTTGTCAATTTTTATTATTTTGATAAGGATAAAAATATGTGTTTATTATTTTTTCATTATCTAAAAGACGTAAATTAAAAACAACATAGTAGACATCCCTATTGCGCTATTAGTGCCTGTACTATAAGCAGTTAAAGCAGGACTGTAGCCAATGTGGAAGCGAGACGCCGCTATGCGAAGTGTAGTGCGTCGTCTCGCTTTCACAACGGTAACAGCCCTGCTATAGGAGCTCATAGTATGTGCGCAGTTACCGACACTGTCTTTGACTTTATCTGGGGGCACGGTAGTGCCTCCGCCAAGAAGAACCAAGAGAAGCGCAAGGTACTCTTTACTTACTCTTTGTCTGTCATAATCGATCTTAGTTACTGTTTTAAATACAATAAATCTATTTCTATAACTTCTATTCACAGAATAGAAATATTGACTATAATCCATCAACTTAAATAATTAATTAGATTTGAACTCAATGCTTTTCCATGTCAAACAATGTTGAAATTACATTAATAATATATATACTTACGAATCAAATTGGCTTATATTTAAACCATTTTATTTTGGCTAATGTCAGTAATAAAAAAAAAAAAATCACCTATTTTGTTTTTTATAATTTCTTTCCTTATTGACTACAAATCCAGACACCCACATCTGTGTGTGTGTGATGTAGAAATGCCTGTTGTGTGTCAGCGTGTTCTTTGTGCATGTGATTTAAATGTTTGTGAAAACCCCCGCGATACAAAAATCCCTAAATGCAGGATGTATTAAAAAAAAACATATCTCTTGAGTCCCTTCAACTCAATTTTGTAAATAATTAATGTACTTATATAATTATTTATTTTACACATTTTGTAATTTCATACATACTAATTATAAATTCTAAACCTTAAGGCCTACTTGCACGAAAAACCTAACTTACAGTAAGTTGTTAGTTTAACAATATTGTATGAGAAACTGTCAATTTAACCTCGTGTTAGCATTTCACTCTAAGTTAAAAAGATAACCCGGGCTTCTGCAAGCGGGCCTTAGAATGTCAGCGTAGATCCAGGCACAATAGACATCCTATTGTGTCTACAATACTAGAAACTACAACAGGTCAAATACAAGCCTGATGTCTAACCAGCAAACAGCCATAAAAATATTTATTTCTGAGGTGTACGCGAATATTAGACATTGAAATAAAACTAGTTTGACGGGCAGACTCAGTCTGCCCGTGACCATGACACCTGCAAAGGCGTCGAAACGTCGGGAACAAAAATCTAAAATAAACCGCGATAGAATCCGTTCAAACTAGTTTTATTTCAATGTTTATTTCTCACACCTACATATTCTTAAATATGAAGGTGTACTTTTTACCCGACTGCCAAGGAACGTTTATGTATTTTTAATTTTATTTTTTAATATTGTTTTGTTTTTCACTACACAGTATTTGTTTTTAAGAGAACTCGTTTCTTTAGCGCTGTATTTAAATTTAATTTAAATCTTCTCCCTGCCCTTTTCCCAATTTATTTGAGGTCGGCGCACAATGTTTTCTCCTTCCATTCTACTCTATTAGCCGTCATACTGTCATTCACTGATTTTTCCCTCATATCATCTCTCACGCCATCGATCCATCTTTTTTTCGGCCTACCTCTTCCTCTCTTGCCCTCCACATCCAAATTCATCACTCTTTAATTCACATGCGTTTCATCCCTCGCCATTACACATGATATACCATCCTAAGCGATTTACTTTCAGTTTTTTATTAAAATTAATTTAAATAACAAGAAAATTATAATTAGGTTATGTTCTAAATCTACCAACTAGATCAATATACTTTGATTCATTATTAAGTACCCTAGTTACCCTGCAGTATCACCCGGTTTAGTATTTCCCGTTCCCGAAAGATATCTTTTTTGTTTCGTTTTAATTATTATTCTGATATTCGGGACGGACACAAATCTAACCCATGAAAAATAATGCAAATCTGTCCACCCGTTCTTGAGTTATAAATGATGTAACTAACCCGACTTTGTTGCTTTATATAAATAACAGTGACCTGCCTCGCAAGGGTAGCACAGAAATATAGCTTATGTTACTCAGAGATAAAGTATCATTTTAATGGCGTAAGATTTTTTTAAATCTGTCCGAATACAATTTCCTCTTTATAGTATTTTCCTTACTATTATTATGAATGCGAAAGTAACTCTGTCTGTCTGTCTGTCTGTCGTGGTTTCACGCCAAAACTACTAAACCGATTTAAATGTAATTTGCTACACAGATAGTTAAGAGCCTGAGTAAGGACATCGGCTACTAATTGGTGCGATAACTGACATCCACGCGGGCGGAGCTGCGGGAAACAGCTAGTAATTATATAATAAGTAAGTAACTATAAGTATACGCAAGTATAGATTTGGATAGTTGTCAGTAGTACAGCCAGTCTAATACGAGACTATTTAAAATAATTAGAATAATATTTATTGTTCCGGTAACCTTTTTTAGGATTAAATTCAAATATATGTTCATAAATATATTTCTTTTTTTTTGTACCTTAATAGGGTGATAATCTCCGTATATTTTTTTATTAAAACGATCTCAAAAAACATCTGCATGATCTACAGCTTTCTACCATAAGTTACTGTACAATAAAAAACGCGTATTTAACTATGTTGCAGACGGGAGCACAAACACAATCATATTTGTGTGTGTGTGTTTATGTGTGTCTGTACACAGTTTCACGCACATTGAAAGTTCCGAATGACCCCGACACCTGGCTCGTGACAAAGGGCTTTTTAGTGACGTACCGATCGTGTTTATCGATATAGCCCTTAATAATAAAAACGTCTACTTGTAAGAATATTTTCTTTTTTTTATCTTTTATTGAAATGCTTAATAAAAAGTAGGATAGATAGGTATATGGGAGGGAAATGTTTTATTTTATGCGATATTTAAATTATTTGTATAATATTAATGTATTTATAGGAATTATTTTTAATAGACTAAGCAGAGGTGATAATGGTAAATAGATCCAATACAATAAATATTGTAAAATTATAAAATGACGATCATATAACTTACCTGTTAACAAACTGAAACCTTAAACATGTATTTTAATTACTTAACATTAGAACAACTATTTAGGTATCTATTTATTCCTGACGCAAGAGTTAAACTCTAACTAATCAACAAGTTTATCGACAATTCCAAACTATCGATAGCAACAGCTCCTCACTAAACCACAGTAAACGCGCGGCAGCCCCTATACCACGTCCTGCTAACTACGTTACGTCATTACACCCCTCCCCCCCCCTTCCTTCGTATTTCCTCACCAAAATGTACGGTAACTATAATGTTGCCGATATAATATTTAATAGTAACCTAATTGCCATTTTTTCTTAAATATTTACGAGAGGGTATTGTTTTTGATAGATATAATAGATATTTATTTATTATATCTTTAAGCTTGCTCATTATTATTGTTATTAATCTAGAAAATAGACGGAAAGTAAGCAAACAAAGATATTCAATAAAGTGAAGCTGAATTAAAAAATAAAAAACGCAGCGTACTAATTAAAAATCATAGAACGCGTTTGGCGCCCTATTTAAATTTGTGAGCATTAGTTTTTGCTTCGTTCTGAGAGCGTGGCTCCGTATAAATATTTTTAGGGTTCTGTACACAAAGGGTGCCAACGGGACCCTATTACTAAACCTCCGCTGTCCGTGTCTGTCCGTCAGCGGGCTGTAACTCATGAACCGCAATAGCTAGTGCGTTGAAATTTTCAGAGTGTATTTCTGTTGTCTCTATAATAATAATAAAAAAATTGGACCAAACAAGGAATGTATGTTTTTTAGTTTCTTCTTGCTCGATTTTAACGGCATAATTATGTCTTGTACAATGGTACGGAACCTTTCATGCGACTCCGAAGTCCGACTCGCACTTAGCCTGTTTTGTTTCCTTTGAGACTGCTGAATTATATTTTGTATTAAATTTGTATTGTATCTTAATGTTAAAAAAAGTATGTCACAACCATCTTTTTTTTTCTGTTTTTTAAACTTAAACTAAACACCTTTAGAGTATAGACGCGTGCGCATAGAGAGCGCGCATCGCTCGTTTACTTATTTTAGTGATTTTCCGTGCGACGACGGATGTTTATGCGAAAATATCTAATATATTAGGGCAATATTAAGTTTTTGGACAGTTTAAATAAAACGGCGCGCTCTGATTGACGCTAATTTTATCATTTTACTGGTTCATACTGATGCTCACTGTTCATACTCTGTTAGGCGCACTCTATAGATTACTTGTTTTTACTTTTGGGAAAAAACTCACTATAAAAAAGACTACGTTAGCTTTGTTTAAAAATGTTAATTTTGATATTTTTTGCTATCAATCTTTTGTCAACACAAAAATATTCAAATGACCAACTACACCCTACTATTTAAATTCGTCAAACACAATTGCTACCAAAACTTGCTTTCGCGTGTCTCTAAAAAGATATTTTATTATACCCCTGTTAAACGTCCCTATTTTATTAGCATACGTGTTTTTTGTCGAGTGACAGCTGCGCGCGCAGCCGCCATGTTGCGTGACGTCACGTATCGATTGCTGCACGTGAATCGATATTATCGACTAAACACCTGTGGCGCGTGCCTGCTCTTCCGGGTGCAATGACCTTTTTACTTTTCTTAGGGTTGAGATTAAGAAGGGACCAGTATTGTTGAAACCTGCTTACTTTGCAAGTACTAGTAAATTGTTTTTATATTGGAACATTTTTTTTTCGAAGAAGGGTCTTATTCTGAACTCTTTTTGCATGTTGCTGTGATCATTATCTGGGGTTTTTGTGAATATTTATGTTTCTAGGATAGTAGAGACTACAAACAAATATCGCTATGTCTAATGTGTAATTTGCGATAGGGTTTTAGATTCGATTACCAGGATAGACACCAATTATGGAAAAAAATACATTTTTCCTGCAAAAATATAAATTCTTTGTAAAATGTTTTTCGAAGTTCACTGATTAATTTAAAGAAAATGTGATGATATGTGCTTTTTTTTAAATAAAACACCTATTAGTAGTAGTGTATACTAAAAAGTTGCTATTATTATTATTTGTCCATCATATTCGGGTGGCACGAGCAAGCACAAAAGGGCATTGTTTCGTGCAGGTCCGTGCCGAGCCTGTACCTCTGCATATTGTTATGTTATGACCCCTTATTTAACAAGTTTAGTTAGGGTGCTGAGGTCCACGTGCCTTTGGGGTGACGTTAACTATTACAAAATAAAGAAACCGGGTAATAACCAGTTCTGACTTATAAACAACATACAAAATTTTAGATCAGTAAGAAAATTCTAAAATGTAGGTAATTAGTTCTTATTTATTAGTTACGTTGCTCTTCTTCTTCTGCCTAGCCTTTTCCCAAGCTATGTTGGGGTCGGCTTCCAGTCTTACCGGACTTAACTGAATACCGTATTTTACATGGAGCAACTGTCTACCTTACTTCCATAACTCATTTTACTGGGTAACACAGTATCCCATTGTAAGACTGGTTGTCAGAATTGTAATGACTCTAAAGATGAACTTATGACAGTCCAACAGATTAACATGCTTTCCGAAGCACGAAGGGGTCTCGGTATATTTACAAACGGTCACCGATCTACGGACCAACCGCAGCGCGCGTGGCTTACCTTTAATATCGGTCAAATCGGCATACACTTATGAGTTACTGTAAAACATATTTGGACTTACTTTGTCACTAAACAAGCTTGGCCTAAGATTTTTAGAGTTCCGTACCTCAAAAGGAAAAAAGGAATCCTTATAGGATCACTTGCTTGTTTGCATGTCAAGAATTTTATTCTCAGACACAAGGAAATTAATATCAAACAGTCAAGTCTACGGTCCCTTGAAGCTGTAAAATATTTAAGCTTTTATGTCAACGCAATTAAAAATACACCCGAAATTTGTTATTTTTAACATAAAACTAAGTTTTTTCAATTACAAACTTATATTTACAGTTGAAAATTTCACAGTCTCATACGTCGATGTCTAAGAGAGCTTTTTTTAACTGCAAGGTTTGGTTTTTTTTTTAATGATTAGCCAAGACGATCAGGAAAATTTCCCCTAGGTGCGTGAGTCAGAGTCGCACTTGTCCGAATTTATTTGTTTTTTTAGGCCATTGTTGCACGAGTTTTTATTAAAGGAACTGGTCCTTAGAGATATTTAAGTGGTTTGGCCTATGTACAATACATAGGCGAAACCACTTAAATATCTCTAAAGACCAGTTCCTTTAATAAAAAAAAACGAATCGTTTTTCTTACAAGCAGTAGAATTTTTTCGTTTTGCTAAAAAAATTCTACCGTTCGTAAGCAAAACGAATCGCTATTTTGATTATAGGAACCGGGTATAAGCGAAACAAGGTTCAGAAAATATTTTTAAAAATTGAACTTTTTTCAAAACCTTTTCTAAGAGTTGCAAAGGTAACAGATTACAAAAAATCTATACTAATCTATACTAATATTATAAAGCTGAAGAGTTTGTTTGTTTGTTTGTTTGAACGCGCTAATCTCAGGAACTACTGGTTCGAATTGAAAAAATATTTTTGTATTGGATAGTCCGTTTATTGAGGAAGGCTATAGGCTATATAACATCACGCTACGACCAATAGGAGCGGAGCATAAATGAAAAATATTGCAAAAATTAAAAACCGTTGAAACTAAAACACGCGAACAAAGTCGCGGAGGACAGCTAGTATAAGATAAAAATATAGCAATAATATCTTAAGCGATAATAGTCTATTTTTTAAATTCACTAACACAACCCTATCTTTTTAATTTGGAGGATATTAAAAGTATGTTATAGGGCTTCGTGGTTACCAGCGGATATGAAGGGTTGGGGTCGATAGTACCCACTTCCTAATGCCACGTACCATGGTTCTTTCTTTAGAGAAAATAATTGACAAGTCTAGTACAATGCACTAGTTTTAACCTCAAATTTTTTGCTATTTTTTATTTTGTACGTAGATTGAAAAGTTTTTTTATTCTCAGAAACGCGTGTTTGTATCATGTTGAAATATTGATTTAGCATCATCTCCCTGCCCTGTTGAAATATTGATTGATGGTGTCACACATCTATGTATGAGTGAAAACTTTATCAAGCACACAGTTAAGTTTTGGATAATTAAGCTCGACGCCCACCATACTTTGTACAGAACCCTCACTGCGCAAGTCAAACGCGCACTAGTCTGCACTCGCGAACCAGACTAGTGCGCGTTTGAATTGCGTACTAGTCTGTTTCTTTTAAACCAGTGCAAAATATATTCTCGAAAACCGATCAAATCGACAGTGTCTAAAAGTCTAATAAAGCATTTTCCGACCTACATGAAATAAGTAGATTTGCGTAGAATGATCTAAAACTATTTAACCCAGAACTAATATTACCTAATATTACCTCTTTACTAGTGACTTACCCAGAAATATTATAACTAAAATACTTGGCGAATTACTCGACTTTATGATAGTTAGGAAATTTATAAACCCATATAAGGAATTCTAGATAAAAATTACCATTGTTCACAAACAGTAAATCGATGAATTAAAAAGTATAAAGGTAAAATAAGTAACTTCATCACAGACGTTTTTAAGTCGACTATCTAAGATTATAATTGTAATTATTACTAAAAATAAAAGTACCTAGGTATGTACGTACTTACGACCATACATAATTAAAGATATATAAATACAGTAAAAGTATTTTATATTTAAGGGCTACATAGTTGACAACTCAATCAACAACTACAATTTTGATGTCAACAAATAATCAATACTTTTATCTACAGCGCCGCCATTTTATACTGAAAATCAATACAAGCCTTACCGAATCAATGACATAATCTTTTTTATCCACAACCATTTTTACTTTCTCATTATCGATTTGTATTTCCAACTTGTTCTCTTTCATAAATACTTTTATAATAAGATCCGACATTACGACCTAAAAATATCGAACAATTATATTGGAACATCATACCCTACGGTGACCCGTTGTCATGGTTACGCCGCGGCAGCGACCCCATCTTGAAACAAAATAATTTTATATACCCATCTCTGTCTACCTCGTCATCCTTCCCCATAAGAGTAAAAGAGAAGAGTATAGGTTTCGAGTTGCGTTACAGTGAAAGTAGCCGTTGTCAAAATCGATATCGCACAAGGCTAGGCGTCGATTATCAGTTCTTTCTAAAGAAAAATTGTAACGACATATCTTTATACCGAGCCCAATAAAACTTTAACCGTAATTCTATAACGGTAAGGTATATTTTTGTTGTTTGATAAACTGTATGAAAGATTTGTCGCATGAGGTTGGTAGGGCTCGCCGGGTTGAAAGCATCGACTTGTATTGATTTTTGCGATCCCTACCGATGTGATGTTGCGAACTTCGATTTATTGGATTCATAACATGAACGTGTTTTAGCGAGTTTCCTCTTTACCTGTACAAGTTAGATTGATTCTATTTTCGTCTTCATGTCATGTTAAATCGTGTTTTAGAAGACATTTTGTTTGCAAATGTAAATATGTATTTTATGAGCTTTTGGGCTACTCTTAATAGTAATTATACCTTAACGTACAAGTTATAAGCTATGCTTATATGTAAATTTTGTTTCCATTTGAAAAAAAGGTGAAATCGAGATTTAGTACGTATAAATGGCGCAGTGCGTGGCATCCACTTTAAGTAACTACTTATTATTATATTTTTTTTTATGATTTTACTTTATTATTGTTTGTATTAAAAAGTGTAACGAACAGACAGAGTTAATTTCGCATTAATAATATTAAGTAGGCACTTATGGATGACGCAGGTGATAGCTATAGTTATTAGACTGAAACATTTGATTTAAAAAAAAAACTAGTGGTAATCTTCTTTAATATAAAACAAAGTCGGGTTTGTTACACCATTTATAACTCAAAAACGGGTGGACCGATTTGAGTATACCCCGAATAGCAGAAGAAGTATCCCAAAATTCGGAAAAGCCACGGATAAATAAGATGTCTGACAGGAACAAGTGCTCCCACAGTTAAACCACTGAACTGGTTTTGTGGGATATTGTATTAAATAACAACTATGTAATGTTTTAAAAACAAATAAATAATAATAACGGGGTGAAACCGCGTGGCACCGATAGTATACCAAGAAGTAGTACTTAAACTGAAAGTTAACCCCCGAATACTCAAACGCAACTTAACTTTAAGACGTTCTTAGATGTCTATCTGTCGCTATTTCACACCTTAAAGTTACAGAGACAGCGCCAGACGGATATATATTTAAGAACGTCTTAAAGTTAAGTTGCGTTACATTATTTGGGGGTAAGGTTTGTAAGTGTTATAATAGTTACCTACGGATGCTGAAGGCGAAGTAGAAAATAATGGTAGAAATTGTAACTTGCTTTGTTAGATACTATAACCCTCTGAGGCTCGTACATTTATATGGGGTAGCTATAACCCGCGTGGTCTTGTCGACGCTTAACCCTCGAAAAACGCACGCAAAGCGAACTTCTGTTATTTAGAATTTAGTTTTTATGTTTGTTGTTTTGCAGGTTAGGGTTAAGTAGAGATATATTTGCTTAAGGCCTTGCATATTAAGATTATTATAATATCTAATATTAAACGGTAGGGTTTAAGAACTCTTCACTCTTGCATTTAAAAAAAATAATAAAAAAAAACATGTAAAATGAAAAAAAGATGGCGGTGATACCTATTTATTTTATATTCCATCAAATCAAAAACCAGACCTACCTATACAAAGAATCCACGCTTACCTAAACAATTTTAAATAAACTAAATTTATTTTTATTTAAATAGGTATTATTATCAAAAGATTCCTAACTCAAAAAACCGAGATTTATTTTTCAATTAAATATTATTATTTTTATTTCTAAGAGTTAATAATTAAATTTCTACGCCGGGTTTTCTTGTTATAATCCTAATTACTTTCAAAACAAAACGTAGTTATAAGCCTCGAAACTTCCATTGACTTCGTAACCTTTTCAACATACAAATAACTTAAACCACACTTAACTTTGAGAGGAGAATAACTTAAAATAATTATATTTTACTAACCTGGTAATCCTGGCACGTATAATTCAGTATCATGGCACTGTTTTCATGGGTGTAAACAGAAAACTGCGTGTGGCGTCAAATTGATGCGAATAGTTCGTTGTCTTTGCCGCTAGATAGATGGCGTGCCAGGCGTTTTTAGGGTGTCCTATCAACAGGTGATTGGCGGAGCATTATACGCGGGAATTTTAAATTTGAAATCGATTTATTGGATTGTTTCTAGTTTAGGATTTTTTCAGTTGGAAATCTTTTTAAATATATTGCACATAAATAGGAGCTATCGTTATTGCGCTCACCAGTTGGCGCCACTGGTGCGTAAGCTGTCAAAGCTCACCAAAAAAACTATGGAATTTGTCAATTTTCGGACATTACGTGCGAGTAGCGTCTCTGGCGGTGAAATTGATAATGGTAGCCTTAATTAGGTACCTGATGAATAATGTAATGTGGATGTTAAGACAACTCCTCTGCTTACAGCTGACAAGAGGTAATAAACTAAATTAGTATGAATTAGTATAATCTTAAACTTATAGATGGTAAACCATCATTTTTGTTACACTTCTAGACTAATATTGTAAACAGCTAAGAATTGTTTGTTTGTAACGAATAAACTCGAAAACTACAGGAACGATTTCAAAAATTATTTTGCCATTTTTTGTACAGGCTACATATTATATTAAACAGTGAGAAGCCGATCGCTCGAATTATATTACCATGAATATAATTCTTGTATTTAGTGTAGGTACTTATTCATTTATAATCTGAAACTAGCAATGAGTATTATGTATCTAACCTGCTAAGTAGTATCCAAATGTGGGAAAAATTACCGACGAGACGTATTTACGCTACTAAGTTTTAAAACCAGATTTACAAAATATTTACAAGTATGAAAGTTTTATAAAAAAATATTTTGAAATTCAAACTATTTTTTTTATTTATACGATTTTGCTCCTTATTTATCATAGGAATATATTGGCAGATGCTTTTAAAATACCTACTTTAAAGCATTTTTAAACCTAGTTTTCGACCTTGGCATTTAACTTACTCATACTTAGATACCCTGGCATTGAATTTTGCAAGTATATCCCATCCTCAGACAGAAGGCAACATAAACTATTCTAGACAGAATGAAACACATTAATGTGACTTAGAGTATCTAGAGATAGAATGTGTTTTAGTAGTGTACAGTCAAGATATTTATGTTCAGTGTAAACGTCACTTAACAAGAAAGGTATAAAATAAGAAAAAATATATGAAATAAAACTCAACTCATATGTTTGTTTGTTTGTATTGCATTAACTGTAACACTTTCAGTTTTCATCGATTTTGAGCAAAGTTTACCTACATTATTATAACTGCTCGCAATATTCCATAGAATCGGTAAACCATTTGTAATAACAAAACTAAAAATATAAATAATCTACAAAATAAAATAAAATCCGCGCGCATTAACCTTGCAGCGGCGTCAAAATTAATTTTTCTACCGGATTTTTTTTCGCGAGCTATCGATTCTACGTAACATTGAAGCATAACAACGCATGCTATGTCATAATGCTCTGACCCCTTCCATGACAA
Source organism: Diachrysia chrysitis (assembly GCA_932294365.1). Lineage (NCBI taxonomy): Eukaryota > Metazoa > Arthropoda > Insecta > Lepidoptera > Noctuidae > Diachrysia > Diachrysia chrysitis. Next base: position 8,142,110 of record OW028666.1, read on the forward strand.
TACACACACGACAAAGTGCCGTCATATTTTGTTTTAAGCTTTAAGCACCAATTTTCTTTATAACAAGTCGTTCGAAATAATTAAACGACTAAAATTCTATAAATATCTTACTATGTATAGGTTAAAAATACATGTTATAACATTTTTACAAGTCTATCTTTAGTTTATTGCATAAATCGTACAGTGTATTCCAAAATTCGAGAGATATCATTATTTTTATTTAGCTCCGATGTTGGAATATCCCATATGATTTGCGGGTATCTATTTTAAAAATAAAGAAAAGTTGTAAAAACCTATATCTGAATATGAAAGCGCGGAGGACATGACCGATGACAAACATAACATATAAACGCATTCTAATGTTAATCATACAAATTAAAAAAAATATAAATACACTCCGGAACATATTTACATACAATGATAATGGATACATTCGTAATATTAGATACTAATAAAAATTAACAAATTCGCTAAAAAAACAGTTAATCATAATTGCACATCTGATGAACTAATAAAATCGTAACTAGGAGTATTTTTCTATTGGTTAATTATACTTATAATTATTTCTCTATTTACGTATTCAACTTTTGAAATCCACGAAACTTATAAGACGGATTTTCGTTCCTTCAATAAGACATAACTTAAAAGAAATTAATGGACAAGTTATAGAATATGTGAATCGATTTTAATATCAAAAAGCCATGCGAGAATCAATGGTGACTACTTCGTAAATCAAAGCGTTGCTATTCCAAGTTGCATAGATTAAGAATATACACGCCAGTAAAGTATATAGGTACATAAATGGGTACAATGTAGGTAATTACTAAAATTATACAATATCATAGAAGTATTTTTAATATTCCAGCAAAACTACGCATAGAAGCGTTACTTAATTGTACAATAATTATTAGATGAGGGTTACAATTATGTCTCTGGGTTCGAAACAAAGTTCCAGACTGTTGGGTGCCCGGGTACTCACATTACATCATAGATATCATAAGGAAACAATGTGATAGAAAACTTAAAGATAGATCTAGGGAAAACTAATATTTTAGGAGTTACATAGTTTCCGAAACATTGGGCCTAATTTCACAATAAAAATTGCTTTTCAAGATTACATAACTTTGGGAGTACGTACAAGCCTTTGCAGAAATGAACTCTAACAATGAAGATTTAACGTTCAAAGTCCAGGCATTCAAAATAATGTTTATCATTTATTTCTAGTTAGCACGTTGTATAGAACGCATCATAAATATCATACAATATTGTTGTATCTAAGGCACATAATGTTTAGGCTTTCAATTATTACTCCATATCGTATTAATGGTGCTAATAATGAAACAAACAATTATGCGACCAATACATAATTTCACGTTATTAAAATCATTTTTGTCCAAACAAAATTTTGTATTAGTCACATCCATAAATTATTGCAAAGCTATCAAATAAATCTACCGTTTCTACGTTCGCTGTCAAAAAAAGTACATTTCTCAGCTCACAAACGCCTTTACCATATCTTTACAATAATAACAAATGCATTTCATACAACATGTTTCGGTCTGACATTTTATAATACACTTTCGTATTTTACAGCACACGTTGTGCGATGCCAATCATACAAAAACAACTATTTCAATATAAGACACGTTCTGAATGAACAATTGAATCACAGTCTAGAATTTTCGGCACCAATGAGCTTTAAATTCGTCACCAATATTAGTATTGCCTTACCACATTACAAGGTTACCTCGTTCAGATTTTTCAATGACGAAACTGTTTTTTTTTTCTGTAATCAACAAGCCTTAATGTCATTACTATTTTCTAATTGTTATTTTTTAATATTCTAATAATATTGTTTTCTATAGCTAGCAATTGACTAATCCCGCCCTTCTGCCTAGTTCGACTATAGCTGTATGTCTAATATACTTTTGTCAAATAGCTTTTTAATTGTACCAAACTGCTCTATAATTATCGTTACTTAGTACCCAGCCTCTCGCCGTTTGTCTATAGAAAAAATATCGCGAATCGTTTATATAGGTCACACTACGTTTCAGTACCAAATTCTAGCTTCACTAAAGCCCTTTTTTTGTTATAATTATTTTTTAAATTATTGCTTGTAGTTATTGCTACGTTTCCTACTACACTATGTTTATAGAAATCCCAAATAAATAATACGACATGAAATAAAACTTGTCGATTGAATGATGATCGAAATTAATGTGGGTTAAAGAAATCTAAGCCTGATTAAAATAAACTGTGACATTTTTATGACAGAATGACGTGGATTTTTATTCTAAATTTAATGTTTTTTTTTTTCTCCAATATTCGTCACGTCATTATTTCTGCTACAAACTTAGTATACCACGCTTATTTAAATCTAAATCTATTAAAAATTGTGTATATATATTTGGATTTCATTCATTAAGTGTAATTTGGCCACATTTTTAGTTTCTCACCCCCTAATAAACGTAAGGGGTTTTTATAATTGTAAATATTTTTTTTATATTTTAAGTAACATTAAATTTACATTGTAACTCTAATGACTAGCTTTCCTCGTATGGCCACTGGTATTGCGAAAAATTTATCGTTTTCGTGAGTGACAAAATTAAACTCTACTTTTAAATTTATATCGTTAAGTATATTATTATGGTGTCATATTTTTTAACCAAAAGTTAAATTATGAGTATTTTTGTGCATAAAACAGCTACAATTTTTGGGAATTTAAAAAATAAAACATACAACGTAAGTACAAGTACATACGTTTGTAAGCATGCCTATTAGGTAGGCATTTAATGGTCCTAATAAAAAACCTGTTAATTAAATTAATGTAACTTAAGTTGATTTCTGGTTTAATAAATTATGAATTTTGTTTTTTTTATGCGTAGGTATTTTTTACAATTAAGCAGTTATTTAATTTCTTTTTTATATTATTGACTGTTGAGCATGCGCTTTTGAGCAGTTGCTATAACTTTTGTTTACAAAACACACAAGTTTTAAGTTACATAGTTAATGACCATTTGTTAAAGGTATGAGCGGATGGATTTATCAAAAAGAACACTATAATTTACAAATTCCTATCATTTAAGTTAATTTAATTTCTTTATGAAAGGCACCTATATAACTTTCTTTGACATAAGTCGTTCTACTTATGATTTATTGTCGCTTTCGATGCCAGTATCAAAAAAATAGTAAAAATACATGAAAAAAACGAAATATCGTACATCTGTCACTGAGATCAATAGTGATGTATTTTTGTGCGAAAATTACATGAAAACCTTTTTACTATTTTCTTTTTGATAAAAAAATTTAATGTCTTATTTCGAACGATCGAAAGTACAATAAATCAACTACTCTGTTCGCTACTAATTACAACTAAACTAATCTCTTAAGCAAGGCTCGTCTTTATTACATATTCGTTCAATAAATTAAAAAAAAAATACTTTTAACTAACCGTCGTCTTATGCCTATTTAATTTTAATTTCCATTACAAAACACACAACAACGAAACAAAAAACAACTTATAGTATCACACTTTCGTCAATTTAAACTGTTTTGACGCCATTGGAAGCATTTTATTCGCTTTTCCTGTCTCACAGCTCAGCAAAACAATATTTTATAAGCTGCACTTTTATTAACATTTTATTTCACTAAATTACTGGAAGGCTTGATCATATCATACTTGTTTTATATTCTATAAAAATATTAGAATATAATATGTTGTTTTATTTCGTAGCTTTAATATTTTTACATAATTATCGTTGAGTATTGTATTTTGTTATCGCCTTAACAAGTTATAATGAAAACCATGTCGATTACCCGCGTCTGCCAAACGCCTCAACACTAAGAGAATTTATCTGAACGCCGCGACAAAGTCACACCGCACGGACAGGCGCAGTCGATCGACACAGAGTAAAAATTGTAAAATCTAAATTTCAACTACAACCTCATCCGTTTTAATTCCATTTTTATATTTACACTAATCTCCTGACATGCAGAGATTTTAGAAATTAAACAGTCCGATGCAAGACGGGTCGCCAGTGGGGTAGGGGCGCGGGTGTCCATCGGAGGACGGTAGCTGTCGGCGCGACAGATGCGACCGACGCGACCGACAAGACAGGCGCGGCGGGCTCGACACTAACCAAAGGCCCGGCAGGTCCGTCAGTCCCGACACATGCGACGCCGGCGGGCGCAGCGGCAGCGTGGGATCACGGCGAGCGCAAGTCCGGCGCGGTCTTGTCGGGCGCGATGTCGTCCGACGCGTCCACGACCGATCCGACGGTCGAGCCCGTCGTGTCCATCGCAGTCGCTTCAGATGTGATCACGCTTGATTGGAAGAAGCGTTCTGTGGAGATGAAAACTGTAAATATATCAACTAATCATATTCAAGATTTGTCAAAGGTGATTAATAGTTAGAGAGCTGTGGCCAAAAGAATTGCCAATAGATTAAATATAAACAAGGCAGTAAAATTACTCTATGGAACATGATATCTTTTTACACATTGAATTTTAAAGCTCCCTAACCATAAACTCTAAAAGGTAAAATAGTACAAAAGGTGGGCTCTTACACAATATCGCCACGTCATATAATAGCATTCTTGACGGGCTCTCTGTAAAAGTACCGTTCGCATGAAAGTAGAAAAACAACAATAAAATAATAAGTCCCATTAAGGACTATATTTTCAGCACGATAATTTTAGTACTCATTTCTACTTAGCCTGAGAAGAGCTTTGGAGTTAATAGTATTCTATATGCATTGCCTTCTACCAAATTTAAAATAAAAAATTTTCAGAAATAATTTTCGTTTAACTTCTCCATCGTCGCCACCTCATAACCCACAGTTAAGCATAAACAACAAACTCCATACTCTTTTTAAAAAGTACCTGTTATTTTATATTTTAATTTTTGAATTGAAAGTTTGACCAACTAGGTATTTGACAAGAAGAACAGACCACTGTACTCCTAATTTATTATTACTAATTTATTCTAGGTTTCCCTTATTTACTCCTACCACTCAATAGGTTCTTCACTTCTGAACCACTTTTCAATGAGGATATGTCAGTGAGTAGATGATATATAATAATGTTAATAACTTACCATCATCCAACAATACGACGTGGTCAGGCCCGGGCGGCGCCGTCATGATATTGAACTCCTCTTCCAGGGTAGGGAATGGTGCGTTCCACCTGAAGGCCAACCATCATTAATACACAGTTATATTTCACTCCTTCGTGGAGCTTGACCTAGCTGACTTGAGATATTCATTATTATGGTGATGTTTATGAAGGGATAGTAACACTGTATAATGAAGTGTAGGTGTAATACCTATTACGCTGCTTGAATCTAGACTTAGATTTTACTCTCTAAAACTTTGCGGTCCTTATGACTCGGTTACAGTCTTTTTTAATTGATGAAAGTCTCATTCTCCGTTTAAGTCCTGGATCAGATAAAATCTAATCAAAATTCATTTTTTAAAACTAGCTGTTTCCAGGGGCTGCGTGGAGGTAATCGCGGCAAATTTCAATTAAATCGGTTCAGTAGTTTTGGCGTGAAAGCGCGACAGACAGACAGACAGAGTTACTTTCGCATTTATAATATTAGTAAGGATGGGCTACTAGTAGCACTTTTTGAAGGTCAATCATAAATTACAAGACAGTACCCCAATTCGCCCACTTTTGTAAGTGCTCTGGGTGAAATGTTAAAGAACTTACGTGTAGATCCCGTCTGATTCTAATTATGACGTTTCTATCACGGTAGCCAATATCAATAGACTGGCTGATTGGAAGAACACGAATACAGTAACTAGGTTGTTGTTATTAGGATGATAAAAAAATATCATTGAGTGCGTAAAAGAAGATTTAATTCGATACTTTTTTAACAGCAGCCCATAGACGTATATATTGAGATACGAAGTTATATTATATTGGGTATAATATTCTGACTTTGTCGTGATATGAACATGTGCATATCACTACAAGATCCATACCATCTGGGCCTTGTATTTCATGAAAGCCAAGGCCCTATCTAACTAACTCTAACTCTTCCTATGAGGGAATAGAACCCTCAAACTCCACAACGTAAATTTTGGGGTATCGTACATATACTGCATTATTGCACTGAACTTCTGCGCCAATCAGCCGATGACATCAAGGGGAATCTTAACTAAACTTAAAACTAAGTCCTCATCAGAGCCTCATTTTCAGGGTGCACCACGTTAAGGCGAGGTTGAGTCAAGACTTTGCACCCAATAAATCGGTGATACGGACCTGTTGATCGGTCCCAAGTCCTCTAAAACCCACCTCGGCGCCGGTCGGTTGGCGGCGCGCGGCGCGTAGAGGCCGAGCCCGCCGGGCGGCGAGCCCGCGCCCGCGCCCGCCAGCACGCCGCCGCCGCCGCCGCCCAGCCCCACGCCGCCCACGCCGCCGCTGTAGCTGAACACCTGCGAACACACGTGCTCAATGATGCAAAGCTCACGTATTTGCTTATGTAAGTAATCACTCTTTACGGTCGCTACCAAAAATGTATCCATATGTAAAGCCAAGAACAGTAAGTGTAACGACAAGATCGATGTTGAATGATGTTTGTACCAAATTAGCATACATATGCTGGATGTGGCAACCAGCGTTACACACGATATTACACGATGGAATAACTATAAATCATCATCCATTATGTTACCCTCCTAAATGACAAGGTCTTTTTCGGGCCTTTTGCATCAAGGACTAAAAACAGGTAACTCTAAATACAAATCACATTTTTTTGAGTACTCTTGTAATGTCTGTCACGAGGGAGTTCAATTTAAAATATTTCTGAAATAAGTAGATTAAGGGCCAAAAGACCAAGAATTGCAGTAAATCTTCCGAGGGCTCTTCGGTATTTGGTGGTGATGAATGTGGTGGTTACCTGTTGCGGCTGCGAGTGGAAATGGTTGAAGTGCGTGATGGGTGGGTGGCAGTCGGCGCGGTAGGCGTGCGGCGAGCGGCGGCGCGGCGACGCGGGCGGCGAGCGCGGCGACGGCGGCGAGCCCGCGCCGCACGTCCCGCCCACCACCTCGCTCGCTGCAACACCATCAACAATTTGTTCGAATAACTTAGTTCTGGCTAAGCTAGAACACTCATTTACTCTACTACTTTCTTCTACCCAGCCTTTTCCGAAATTTTTAACGGATTCAGCTAAATACTGGTACTGGTTTTTAAAACAGGTTGCCTGAATTATAATGACTGTCAGAAATCAACTATGGCAGCCAGAACTAAATGCCTAAGGGCTTTCCGAATCATTAAGTAAACCAACACCTCCAAATATAGTGAACGAAGTTTTTTTTGGTAATAGTAAATAATTTATTGGAAGAACACAGTAATTTACAGCCGTAAAGAGACTAGACAATCTTTGTACTGGATGATGATGCTACTAATAGTCTCAAAATACCTGTGGATCTAATGATGGCTACGGGTCTGGCCATTGGCGGTAATGGGGGCGGCGGCAGCATGGAGCTGCTGAAGTACGGCGGCTTCGGACTCCGCGATAAACTGTGAACCTGGAAAGAGAAGACGATATTAATGTTATGTTGATATTAATTAAGACAAGAAGTGTAATAACTTTTAGCTTTTAGGCAGTCCAACGAACTTGATCTCCAAGAATCCATTATCATCCGACAGACGAAGTTGACCAAAAGCACTATTTAATTTTGGGACACTTTTCCAAAACCACCTATTTTGAAAAAACAGAAACCCTCACTTTTAATTCAACTCTGATCGAGAATCTATGTTCCACTTCTTGTCATAAACTCAAAAGCAACGCAGTGGACTGCAAACATATTTTTATTTTTCGTGTAGTCGTGTCATCTTTGTAATGGACTGCAGAACACACTCAACAGCGTACTAATTTATCTTCCTGGGAAGCATAGTATACCTGTAACTGCTGCACATCTGAGGGGTCTTGGCAGACGAAGGTGACGAAGTCTCCGAGCGAGTCCTGAGGCGCGCCGTCGTACTTGCCGCCCGCGTGCTGGCTTGATAGCGCTTCTGAAGCTGAACAAAACAACGTAAATTTAATTAATACAGATGAGAGAATTGAGGACATACGGACTGATATGGGAAAATTATTGATGTAAACACAATTACCGCTAAAAAAATATCAAAACTATTAGTGTCGGACGGCTAAAAATGTGGGTAGTTTTATTCGTGTAAAAAAGATTATGCTAAATAGTTTGGCTAAAGAGAAATATTACTTTTAAATTTCAATAAAAAATATGGCGTAGTTATATTCGTAGTTATTTAAAGTTCTTATAGGTATGAAAATATAAGAACTTAAAATGAATTACGAACTTAAAGCGAAACTTCGCATCATTTTTAAATGCTTTTATATATAAATAACTTATCTAAAACATTTAATTTTCTAAGTGAACAAAATTCAAGTGTTACAGTCTGTAACATGTAACCAGTTTATAATTAATTTGATTCATTCACGGTTTGATTACCCAAACTGCATTGACCACACTAATACATACTAAAACACTTTTAATTCACATGTCACTCAATAGATGTCGCTATAACGTACTTGTGGGGTGCGTGTCGGTAGGTGGCGCTGCGTGCTGGTAGAATATGGTGTTGGAGGGAACCAGCGGCGACTGCGCCGACAACCCCGCCGAGCTGTGCGGGATGCCTGCTGATAAAATGTAGGGTATAATTTTTATTTGTATTTGTAAATTAAAACGGCTACTAATTGAAAATTTAATCCTTGCGACGGGTATGTCAATAACTTTTTAATATAATATGCAATATGAAAACGAAACATGAGTGCCTTTACTCTTCAATTAATTCCAATTCAATGCCAATGCAAAATTGGTATTAGTTTAGCGGACACGTGATTCAGTTTTCTTAAAAAATATATTGTTAATGGAAGGAACTAGCTGAAATCTAAACATAGACAGTATTTTTTGTACTGTGTGTTGTTTGTGTGTCTGCTACATAACAATTTTGCATTGTATTAGAATTGGAATTAATTCTAGAATGGACTAGACTAGAAAACCCAAGACTAGAAGTTTTAGGACCAAAAAATACGTGTGTGTTGGATGAGTTTGATGTCAATGAACAATTTTTATTGTTCGACAAATTGCAATATTCTTATTCTGACATACTTTGCCATACATTTTGAGGGTATAGAATGGAACTTTCTGTTTGCACCTATATTTAGATTTGCTGAAGAGAAACATTTAAATGCCGACATTAAAGAAATAGAGTCAACATCAACATTGATTTTTAAATTTAATCGCACGGGTTTATTGACGATTAAATACCAGTACAAAAAAATCTAACTGAATCAATATAAGGATAACAGTGAGAGTCACTGACCCCTTTGAATAAAGGTGTACTTATTTGTAATTTATGGCCGTCAGTTTAGGATCAGATTGGATTTTTATGTGTTTTTTCAGACTTTGGTTCTTAAAAACTAAAATTATGATGACTACAAATTAACACAGTAGTTTGCTGCAATCTGCCTAACAAAAATAAAGACAATTAAATTTTTCCATACGGCTAATAAAACTATGCTTACTTTTTTTTTTTACTAAATGCTTCCTGTCCTATTCTCCAAAAAGTAATTTATATCATTTACGTCTTAATTTATTAATACAGAGGACCAGCAGTAGTCTCAAAAAAATCAAACCAGTAATAAGACCCAACGCGAAATCCCAAAAATAAAATATATTTTGAAACCTAAACAGTCACCGCGTTGATTCACCCCGTGCAATCCATGTGCCATACATGTGTACTATATTTAGGTGCGCGCGCACGTGCTGTGAATACGCTATGGACGTCGGGAATTTGATTGACAATCGCTTTTTGTATCGTTACAATGTTTTTGTCTGCGATTGTTGACTTGTGAGTCATTAAAGATGTCTGTCTGTTACCTGTCAGTTATGTAATTTCAACTTATTGTTAAATTGAAATATCCCTGACCTTAAAATATGGACTGGCCATAAGAATCAGAACTACTAGAAGCGTTCAAACATCACACTATTTTTAAAACTCGTGTACTTGAGAGACGCTTAGAACTGAGAAAAAGGGATAAAAAAAGCAGTTGTCCGTCCGATTGACTTTAAAATGGAACCATACCTTCTGTTTTCTATGTACCTATTGATCAAATGAAGGAGTTTGCAGATTTAAACCTAATGTGTCACTGTAGAGTCATTCTACAAAAACCCACTGACTAACGGTGAAGATACAAATTATGAAAAATCCTAAATTTAAAATTAAAATCTGGATAGGTATCAAGTAGAAACTGGAAAAACCTGGTGATCAATGCCTAATTATTTTCTGTACGGATTTCTTTTAGAGCTCCTGCCATTTTTTTCTTGTACGTTTTATGGTTCTTTACTTACTATAGCACTGTCCCACAAGCATGGCTGACGGGGTAGCTCTCTCCGCCGGCGGCTCGAAGGCGGGAGGAGCTGGACTGTTGTACCCGCAGTAGTACCCCGACTCCAGCTTAATGCCGCCGCCGGAGCCTCCCGGAGACTCCGAACCCGTCTCTTGGAGGATCGAAGCTAGAAAATTAAGAAATGAATTTAATTAATATGTGTTTGTAGACGCTTGTATCATTGGTAAGAAGTAAGCTCTGAAATAATAGTAGCAGGTTTAATAAAATATGGTCTTGAACTGACGTGAGTGTGAAAACTAACGTAAGCCAATATCTGTGATGCATAGAAAAATGTTGATAGCACTAAGATCCTAAAGAGTTTATTGTATGACAAATAATTGTTGTTCTGTTCTGCAATATGTGAAAATGATGGCTAACTTTAATCGTGGTACCAATAACTTAAATGTTCCACTTATTCATACATAAAAATAAAAATCAATTGCCGCAACATCGCTTAAGAACAGCTCGACCGATGTGGCTAATTTGCAAAAAATTGCTAGGGCAACAATTGTCCGGTCAGATGGTATATTATTATTTTAGATAATTGAGCAAATTTTACTTTAAGCAAGGGATATTTCAATAATTTAACTTGTCAGTACGTTAATCAATGAAGACTTGATAAATTGAAAACATGCTTAGGAATTCTTAGTGATTAGTGACTCTCAATCCTTAGTAGCAGCAGTACAGTTACAGGATGATCTGAATAAATAAAAGCTGAACAAACTAACACAAACACGTACCTTTCGACAGCTTCCATAGCTCCTTGGACGAGAAGACACCGGTCGCTAGAATAATATCGTTGCATATTACACCGTTGTATGGATTGTGACTATAGCCTGAAATCAGCCATTTCAGACATTACAATTTAATGATACTAACATATGGCCAAGGGGACTGTTGCCTCAAAAAAACTATTAATTCATAAGGAATTTTCATAATGTGCAGCTGTACTATAACTCCTGCACTATGTATTTAACTCCATATGTCGCGGGAGGTTATTATAACGGGGCATGCCCTCCACGTATGCCTATTTCAACTCCTGTAAGCCAGGATCTACAACGATAACCAACGACTACAACCGAGAAACTTAGCTCGGTGCATCCAGAACTATTGAGTTCCTTGGAACCCGCCAAGAACTACATTGGTTAGTTCTAGGGAGATTTTACACAAAGTAGGTACAACCCGCAGCAAATATTTGAGGATTTCACATTGTTAACTTCTGAGATCGAACCCGTAGCAGCACATTGGCTGACTAACAAGTCTGATCTCTACCTACATAGGTGTATATATCTGCTTCCCTATCTATCAGTACAGTCGTGACGTTTGTATTTATGCCACTTGCGTCATTTGAATGTATTTATGGGAAGTCCTAATTAGACTTTTGACGCAAAAGATTTGTTTACTAGTTGTCTGAATTTGGTTTTGAATAAATCTTTATCTCGGACAGTCATTCAAAGTGGAAATATTTTATTTTAATGCTATTTTATTTGATAGCGTATGATATGTAGGAGAATAGATTTTATTTTTCCTCTAACTACTTTTAAAAATTATTATTTTACTATAATACCTGCCCCACTAGACAAGTGGCATTTCGACAAGCGTTAACGATGATAGAAATCGCTTAAATGACATTAAATGTACGGAAATGACATTTCGTACATTTCCATACATTTGAGCGATTCTATCAGCGTAAACTTTTGTCGAAATACCACTTGTCTAGGGCCCCTGATGGATTTTTTAGTAATAGCGTTCCCAAATTGAAAGGGTATGAAATAAATAACGAAAATTTTACATTTTAGACTTGTCTAGAATGAGATCCTACAATTTTCTTAACTTAAATATTTAAACACATAATGAGAAATCAGTTATTCTACTGACCATCTTTTAAACTTTAGAGGATAAGGTTATTTTAACCTAATTAGGATCAAAATAACCTTACCTTCTTGAAAAAAGTATGTTCTATAAAAATATTTTGAAGGTTTTTGTTAATTCCAAGTCAGGAATGAGCTTTTTTTCTTATCCGTATGAGAGAGAGCTTAGACAGTAGGGCAACTGATTTCAAGACTTAATCTAACATAATTAAAAAAATATTTGCCTGTATTTTATTTACAGGGTTCACTGCCTATACTTAATAAAGCCACAACATCAAAACATTTAGACAATATAGAAACCATACATCACAACTACCGTTTTGATAATATTATCTTCTTCACTCATTGTAAAAACAACGTTGTATATTACAAAGTAAAAACTTGTTTCGTAGATTTAGACAAGAAGTTACTTACCATATACATTTTTTTTTAATGTTAGACAAAAATATAAATCATTCTTAAAATAATTAATCAAAACAATTTTTACATCAACGTTGTTTTGAAATGAATTTAGAATATTATTTGTTGCAGCAATACTTTTTTTTTTGTAATTAATATCATAATCATCGCCAATTTGATGATGGTCATCGTCATCAAATTTTCAAACTCTTCTGATAACTTTTATAGAACGTAGTTGATGCAACTCAGTTTTACGACATCAAGTCGAAGCTTCTTTAAAATAGTTCAAACTATCTATAAAAGTAGTAAATTATTTACTTTAAGAACCACAGTATCATTATCAACTTACGTCAAAATATTCTCATAATTTTTTCAGTGAATATTTGACAATATAAGTGGAAGCTTCTGATGTAGGACGCTTCTAAGAACAGATAGGCCTTGTAAGGGAAAATTCTTAAAGAATACTTGAGTACAAAGTATAAGAACTATTTTAAAGAAGCATCGATAATTATATACAGATATAAAAAGAGTGAAAGAGAAGGAACACCGACTACATACAAAACAACAAACGAGCAAACATTACTCAATCCCAAAATATGTGATATTCTTCAATTTTGATACCAATAAAAGCATGAAAGTGTGAGTGCAAGCCAATTAGATGCAGGTATTAAGAAATTTTGTTTGAAAATGCATAAAGATATGAAAAATAAAAATTTGTTGGACAATACTTTTTGTGCAAACCAATCACATTTATGTTCCTTCAACAGTTTTAGTAAAAACTTTTACAATCCATCGCCTATTACAACATAAATATCTATTTTCCAACCAACCAACCTAAATTGCATTTTGGGTAACATTTAGTAAGCTTTATTTGTATTTTTGAAACGGTCTATCACAATATTGCTCTGATATTTATACCTATAGCCAATTGCCTAAAACAATATTTAACCGCATTCTTTTTGAACAACATACCATAAACATATCAAAAATTCTGAATTCTGATACCCACGTTGGGCGCCAAAATTTAACATGAGAATTTTGAGATGCATTTTTGTTTTATGTTTTATATAATATTTTACTGGCAAACTAGTGAGTAATTTTATCTAAAATAATATAGTTTTTATAAAACTGTAGAAGGAACGCATACAACACACGTGTCACAAGTTACTCGTCCGCGAGTTACCTTTGCTCTTAGCCTCGTGTTCGTTCTCTTTGTCCCTAGGAGGGTGAGGCGATAGCGACCCGCTTAGTATATCTGAAATCACACCAACTACATTACAGTTTATGTTAGGGATCCACTTGGGAAGGTACGAATGGAAAATGAGAATAGGAGACATTGAAACGCCCCATTTGCACGAATGTAGCTTTTTATTCTTTTGAAACTGAGCTCTTGCTGAAGTCTTTAAAAGTAAATTTAAAAATATGAAAGATGATGCCTTTGATTTTTCTGCACGATATTATTGTGCTTAGATTGTACTGCTTTATGTATATTGAGTGAAAATTCTGTATTCGAAATTATTGATGAAAGTATTGATATTACCACAATTTGTGTAATAGTTGGTTTAAAAATGGCATGAAGTGTGTTTTAAACACCGCAGATAAACAAAAAGAAGAATAGAATATCATGAAAGAGAATAAGAAGTTATTTGAAATTGGTGACCCAAACGGTGATGATAAGAATTGAAGTTTTCATAAGAAGAGAAAGATAAATATTATCGTCCAATTTAAGCGAAATTATATAATTTATTGCTAATATAAAACACTAGAAATATTACACTAGGTTTATCCTAAGCATATACAAGCCAAATCGTTTATAATTCCAAATCAAAATCTATAGTCAATCAAAAGCTTCAAATATATAAATGAAGTTTTTGGTTGAAATCAGAATTATTTACCTCAGTCGAACCGCAAAGAAAGATTCTAAACTTCAAACATGCATGTATCTACTTAAACCTAAGTTTTGCAAATTAAAACTCTAAATAGAGATGAGTATTGATAAACCAACATACTTCAGAACGGATACATACAATGCCAATTTTTCAGAGAAATTTATACTTTTAATTCTCGCGCAAAAAAAACAGAATAATTTAATTAATGTCCAAATGTTAAAGTCACTAGCATTTGTTTTTCCGACTGCGCGATATTGAGTGCATGGACATGATTTCAGCCGGGTAAAACATTCCATGCATTAATTAGGAAAGTGTTATAGTCTTTGTAAAACAAAGGTACGATCAAAGCAAACCGCCTCATTAAAGTCTATGGTCCTTTGCCAATTTCTCTGATTTAATTACTGATTAACCTGTACAAGCATTCTTCGAATAATTAATTCGTCATTAATGCTCATGGATTTAGGTCTTTCTATACATTTAAAACTTTCTCTCTTATCGAAATTTTGACTTTTTCATGCTTAGTTTTACCAATTTTTAAAAGACTATCCCTTAACGGCTTTTATTAATAACCTAACCTATTTTTCCCTACCATAGATTAGATTTTGACTTAATTTTTTGGTGTGCTTTAGTAGCAAAACCTATCAATGGAAAGTTTGGTCTATCAATACTCAAAGTAAACTTAAAATAAGAAGCGTAGCATAAAGAAGTGAGCGAGAGACCTGGTAGACCGTCGCTCCCATTACCATAGCTGTTTATAAAGTTCGCGAGATAGAGGTCCAGTTCCCGGACAGAGACATTGATGTGGTAGGGGTTGACGCAGAGCCCTGGCTGGGTGCATTCCGGGTGCTTCTCCAGGCGCTCGCCGTCCGTGCTCTCCAGGGGGATAGCTTTGAACAGTATCACCATTACTAGGTCCAAGCGCCATACCTGTAATATTAAGAAAATTGTATGTGAGATTAAAAATATAAGATAGGTCGATGTTTATTTATTTAATAGGTTATGCCGCAGTTTGTAATTCATAATTGTGCTTAATGAAATCGGAAAAGAAAACTCCATAAAGTTAATTCATTGAAAGTTTTCTATATAGCCGTAATGACAAACACAAACACTATCATGTTATTCTTCAATCAACCCACAATCCGACACTATTCATATTAATGAATATTTAACCCATTTCTTAGTATGATAATACGAGAGCGAACAAGGTTTTTTTTTCGTCTTTAATCGTTTCTACAACTTTCCCTCGTATTAAAGCTACTCACTTTGTCAGCCTGCCTCAAGCAGTCTATCCTTCTCATCTTCCCCTTCTGGTCGGGGTTGGAGAGCACGCAGACCGCCGGCCGCTTGCCCGTGATGCTGAGCACGAAGTCCTCCCGGCAGTCCTGTGTGATGTCCTTGCGTAGCTTCCCCAGCAACCGCGAAGCCCATTTTTGTTTTACTTCTGCTTTTTCGTTCTGGAATTGAGAAGAAGTATAATTAGTGTTTATATTTCAATTATAGATTCCCTATTTTCTGTATTTGCGCTCTCAAAAATGTATTTTTTAAAATAAGTTAATAAAATTTTCTATCTACAAAATTTTTTGGAGGTAGATATTAAAATTTAATTGTGGTATATAAGTAGTTTCTTTGACATGAATTGTTTCAAAAAGTTTAGAACAACGATAAAATAACATGTCTTTTATAAAAAAAATGGTCTCGTTTCTGCGCAGTGAAGTTCTGGACTATACCGAAAAATAATCAAATAAATTAAAACCAAAACCCTAGCTTATAGATTCTTACTTTAATTTCATTGGAGTTTATAAGGAAATGTAACCTTTCCTCGTCCTACTCGATCCGCCAATAATGCAAAAAGTTTACCTACCTCAAACACGTTCAACATACGTCACAACGCTGCAATCTTCCTCGTTCGACAGCACTAGAAGCCAATAGCTGTCAGTGCAAGACATTTGCCCCGACAGACGTTGGTAAGGTAATGGCGCCCAACTGGGATCAGTTCGAGGGGATGTCGGTATTAACTGTGGGTCATGACAACACGGGGTTAGTACATATTTTACCTGAAGTTCATATTTTGTGTGGCGTTCCTCCTCGAGACTCATCCGTTTTTCGTGTTTCTTGTAATATTTCCGTTTGGCCGCTTGTAAATTGAACCAAGTATACGAAAAGGACTTTACAAATGGCATGAGGGCCTCTATGAACGGATGGAACTCGTCCTGTGAACAAGAGAAACATTAAAAACAGGTATTAACTTGGTAAATTCGATTTTCTTTGTTGGCGCCCAACGTGGGGCTTTCTTTTTTTAACCAAACCCCAGTGTTAGTGCGTCGGATGTAATAAACTCATTAGTATCAATACTCTGAACTTATTCCGCCCATAATTTAGACTAAAATACGATCATTTAAACACACAAAGCTTCCACAAATAAGAATATTTTCGGGATTTATACTATCCAGACTGACTGACGACTCCCGGCTTCGCTCACATAAATTGAACATTTTAAATAAACGAAACCATTAACAATGTTTTTGGCATCTACAAATAAACTGACAAGTTAGTTTTGATGTCTGTTTGTTGCGTCTATAAAAACGTGCATTTATTATCTACAAATTGTACATCTTGAAATCGGACCGGCAATGAAAAATTAAATTGACAGCCGAATAAACTTCTTGACGTATTTTACGTTAAAATGTAAATTTATTTAGGTTATCCAAAGAAGTGATTCTTTCCAGGTGGTGGCTAATACGTCGAAAATTCAAAAAACATATTAATCCAACTCTCACTTTCCAATCAAATCAAACGTAGACCAAACACCCTAATGCCTACCTATTATTTGTGTAAGACTTCGTAAACAAATAATAAACTATCATTATTTAGTATATATCCAATACTTGGAAAAAACAGCAGACAAAATTCACATTACTCGAACTTATTGATTTGTACAATAACCACTGCGTACTTATACAGCATATTAAGTTTCTTAATAAGGTCAAAACGAGCAATGACTAACACACACATGACAAATCACGCTACCAATTCTGATTATTGCAAGCCGAATTTTAAGAAAAAGAAATGGACAGTTTATCATTCAAAGCACCATTTCATACACCTGTCATACAAAACTATATAACATTACTTATTCAATAGTAGTAGGCCTAATTGTGTCATACGCAAACAAAAGAAAAAAATTACGCGGTGTACAAGCGAATATTAATATCGTATGCAGTGCGCACGCGCGAAACAAATGCTGTATTGTAATGCGTTGAATCATAAAGTAATGTATTCAAATATGTTGTGATTTACCGCCTACCCGATTCGGCCGGCCTATCGAAACGTATCGATTTGTATTTTATTATCTCGATGAAATTCCGAGATGACATTGCAATTTTTTTCGTTATTCTGTCAACACATTCTTTGGCGTACCGAGTTGAATATCAATTGATTATCGATTATGACGTTTGGATGCGTCGAGGGTTTCTTAAAGATGACTTTTATGTAATGTTTGAGTATCTATTCGGGTCACGTGTGTTTTCTGTGGAATATGAGTCCCTTTGACGGTGTTTGTGCTGTTCCAGACTGTGTCCTGTTCGTTGTGGTCTATCCTTGCTAATTTATAGACGTTCTTGGATATATCACTGTTCTCAATTGGTTCTATGATAACCTAATTACATTAGCTTTTTACGATCCCCAAAAAACACAGACAATAATACTACATTATAATTATGCTCGCTCCAATAGGGATATGGACCATTTATTATAATGTCATTCAAATAGATTAATAAAAAATATAAGACACGTATTTTTCTTCTTTTTAACGTAAACTAACAATAATAAGGATATAGTGAATGGAAATATCACTGACGTGTACGTGACGTCACTGAGAGCTACTTCGTAATTTTTTATTGAATTGATAAAGGAAAAATATGTTATTTTTTTTTATCTTTCGGCCTTTTTAATTAAATTTGAGAAGGGGCCTGTGTCCAGCAGTGGGACATTTATAAGCTGGTATCATTATTATATTATCATCATTATCTAACTGACGGTCTTAATATATATTTTGTTTTCATACCCCGTCCGCGTACCTATTGTATTTTTAGTTAGATTTTTAACTATCATGACAGAATCACAATATAACTGTAACAATTAGTAAAGTAAAAAGTTTTATCTACGTAAAAACTGTTTGAGAAAGACGCGGGTTCAGTAACAAAAAAAAAGTGCTAAAACACATTGTATCACAAAGTGTAAAGATCAAGGGACTTGTAAACTTTATCGTGACAAGAATTATCAAAGTAAACAAAGTTTGAAAAAGAACGTGAGTGGAATAATACCCTGGCAAAACTTAGACGTTGAGTTTCCTATAATATCAATGTTAATACAGTATGTATTCGACATATAGACGGTAAATGAAACCACGTCTTTGCCGACGATATTATTCAATTCCGCACCATTTTAAGTAGCCCGTTATCATAGCGGCAACAGAAATTTGCACTGAGAGAAAATTTCAGTTCACTAGCTATAATCATTCATGAGATACAACCCGCTAACAGATAAACAGACGGGCAGCGGAAGCTTAGTAATAAAGTCCCATTGGCGCTTTTCAGGTACAGAATCCTAAAAAGATCATAAAATATATATTTACTTATCTCTTCAATAAAGATTAATATCAAACGACACATCCCCGACATCCATATGAACATTTATATCTACTAAAAGCAGCTCTAGATGTAAATTTAGAACATGAATTAGCAATGGTTTATAAATACTCGCAGGTAGCTCGCTCTCTGCCTACCGACAGTCGGAAAGAGAATGACATATAATAGAAAATTAAATTTATTTTGATTCTTATTTTTAGTTGAGACCATTGCATTGTAGGGATCGTCTGAAAAATGGTCTACAAAATGATTGATTAAGATCGATAGATATAGATTTTGAGGGAATATGCTTTAGATATATATATAATACAATATTATCTTCTTTTTTGTATGATTAATATTATTTTACTGACGTAAATAATCTTTAGTTTCTTCTTATTTATTAATCGTCTACTAAAATTATTGTATTCTTTTGACATTTAATTAGTTCTAACATAAATATGGATTAAACTCGAAAATTATGCCTAGGACTCAGCATTTTCAATAATTATATTGCTATATAGATTTCACTAATTTTGCCTGTGGCTTCAACCTTGTGAGATATATTTGTTTTTAATTTCACCAATGTTTTGTTATTTATTCTGCTATACAGGAGAGAAACAAATAAAACGAACCAAAAATCATGACAATCGGTTCATCCGTTTTTGAGTTAGGTGTAACTAATTTGATTTTGTTTTATTTATAAAGATTACTAATGTTTAGGAATATTGTTTAACTCTCCGCACTCAAAACACGAATTGACCTTGAAATAATGTTGATTACTGTTAGTATTACGCACCGGAGAATTATATTGAAATTGTAAACAAGACTTCTGAATTAATTTCTATACCTCTTTCTTAGACATTCAAAATTAGATTAAATATTAAGTGCTCCACCGCGTCTGTCTGTCCGTTTGAACGCGATAAACTGAAAATCCACCTAACGGATTTTCATATGGTTTATACCAATGGATATAGAGATTTACGGGGAAGGTTTGTGTGTATAATTTATTAATGATTTGTCTACCCGTGCGAAGCCAGGGCCGGTCGCATGTTAGATCATAAAAGTGGTGAAATGGTCTTTACGTAAACCAAAACCTTTATGTATCTATACAATGGATATCCTAGACATAAATAACTCAACTTGTGAAAGAAACAATTTAAAGGCGAAGAACAAATCCGACGTAACACAAGCTTACGCAACGAAACTTCATTAAACCCGGAATATAAGACGCTCCAGCCAAAACAGTATACACGAACAATTTATTCCAATCAAACCACAATCCCACACAAAATCGACCAACTAAACATTCGCGAAAAAAATGTCTAAACTCAATGATTGATCCGCCTAAACAATCCGTTGATTCTGAAGATATAAACAAAAAGGTCTAGTCAAAACATTGAGTTGGCCGGCGTCACAGACGAGGTTGCCACTTGCCAGCAACCTGGCGTGCCCCTTGGCAGGATCCATGGAGACACGTGGCCGGAATCCCCTTGTTATAAAATTATCGGTTTTATCATGCCAAATGTAAAAGTCAATAGCCTGAACGAAATTTTTGTTGGACGTTTCTTTTCGAGTGTTGGATCGAGTTTTGTGGATTGAACATCTGTGTTTGGTTAAGAAGTTTGGGTCTAGAATATCTCTTTAACTGTTGTTTATTGAAATTTATATATAGACTTAACATCAATTCAATTCAGCAACTTCCAAAGACGTAAGCCAAGACGTGGAAATCCCAAATTGTCTAAATTGAAACCATCTGTCAGCAAGTCTTATGAGATCGCAATATACAAAATATTTATAACCTTTGATACCTTTTTTATTTAGTTCAACTAAACGAACAAACATCCTGTTAATAACATTAAAAATCAACACAAAATATCCAAAACAAACAACCACCATATTGGATGCACGGCCAAAATGCGCGCGAAATAAAAATATAAAAATGGCGCTCGTAAAACTATCACAATACGCTCGCGATAAGGTGCAAATATTTGGCAAATATAAGAACAACAAATGCTGAATAGTAAGATTGTTGGCAAAGGTTCGCTCATAGTGGATTCTCAGTACGAGCCGGCTCTGCTGCTATTGATGATATCACACACAGGAATCGCGATATTCATGTTATTATACTTTTAGACGAAGCGCACATTGACGATAAAATCGACCGCTCGTAGATAGCTGACGGCTAACGGACGCCAATCTAGAACACGAATACTAAGTCAAACGACTGCCACATCTAACGATTTTGCGATTATTTTGTCGCTGAATAGAATAACTACGGATTCGCTACACTAACATTTCGTTGTCAATGGAACCGACATAATATCACGCTTTTCAGTATTGGCAAGGTACGCCTATAATAAATTCGAGTAATGACAGTACGCTTGTCAACTGATCGCTAAATGATTAAAAGGCCGTAACATAATAATAACCACCTTATCAAATAAATGAACTATTAGGAAAACATCCAACGAGCCTTGCCAAAACACTGGAGTGCGTTCACCCAGGTTTTGGCGGCAAATCAGGAGCTGACGTTTACTTCATTATATTTTTTTTTTCTCTTTATTTCGTGCGTACAATTTATTTTATAGACATTGGCGCTGGTTCATTGGGGATGCCCGGATGGACTTGGCCGTGGCACCGGTTGGCGTACTAACTGGGTCGTCTACGTCATACAGGAGAACTGGCCAAAATCACTGCACACGCGGAAAGACGCCGTGAAAAAAAAGCACGCGGCCGCCATCTTGCCACGCGCGGTTTTGGCGCGCAACAAGTGATGCGTACCGACGCGCTTACCGCACGCATCACGTAAATTTACAATAAATCCTATTGTAAGTTGAATGCAAAATGTTTGCAAATACGATTATATTATATGTATTTAGGTACTTAAACGGTATGCATTCGAAATATGTTGAAAAGCTTCTTAGAAACATGTGTGCGAGTGCACCTGGCTCGTTGCATATATTTGTATGTAAAACCAGGATTGCGGCGGATTAGAGAGCCGGTAATGACGTGGCTGATACATCGAAATGCGCGTATTGAGCTGTCTAATCTGTTTTTACAAAGTAAAACTTGTTTCAGGTTTAGTGAATAAAAACAGAGCAATCATTTGGAACACCGTGTTTGATTAACATGTGTAATCTCTCGACCTCGACGCGTGAGGAGCTCGATAGCTATAGTTTCATGAGTATGGAGCGTTGGGCAAACCCGAAATATACTCGTGAACAAAATCTATACATAAACATCACTGTTAAGTTGACGTCATTACAGACAATCTGCAAGCAAGTTGCATGTAACTCTGAATAACGCAGTGCAGCAACTATACAAACTAATTTAAAATACTTACAACTTAATTGAAAGCATTTTTTTATCAGTGTACTCAAATATTCTCATGAAAAAAATGTTTTAGTATAAAACTTGGGTCAACAAAAATGATAATTTTCAATTATACCGACAATCTTGTTCTGCCTGGAAACTCTACTTTTTCTTCTATTTTTATGGGAAAACCTACACAGACTAGCGGCTAATCTAATACTAGTAATTAAAAAGGTACATCTTAATTACCAAAGTCTTAGAGAAATCGATGCATTACCGACCTTTATAACAGATTTGGGCCGCGCGATCTCCCGCAAACTTAGAGCATTAACAACGGGAGGATTTAGCCGGACGGCCTTAGCCTACCAATCGTAAGAACTTCTACTAGCCAGTTTTTGCGTGAGACGAGGCAGAACACTAATAAAATATATGCACACACTATTGCAAAACAAAAATGTATCTTGACAGACGCACACCGGTCTAATTCCGACACTCAAACAAAAATTAGGCAATCTATTGTAAATTTTCTTGTAAGGACATTATACACGATACGGCAGTTTTTACAAAAGGCTACGGTAGATTCTACCGTCCGACCGAAATATACGTTAGCTGAGAGGAACGTAGCGTATGGCATGTCCCATTGTCAAATGTGGGCAACATCACATACCTTGCCATAACCCAAAGTAAGTAGCTATTTAGCACTTGTGTAATAAAATCAGAGACCACGAAGGGCCCACAAACACCTAAAACCGAGACAATGTAGAAAAGCAATTTTTATTTTACATTGACTCCTCCGGGGATCAGACTCGGACCTCAGAGCTGGCGACACCTTAAAAACCGGTGTGTACGCCACTCGACCACGAAGCTCGTCAGATACTCTAAGCCGACAAATTAACGAAAAACAGGGGCAGAGTCATTGGTACTTTTTTAAATTTAGGTCGTTTTTAAATGAGAGGGTCAGGCCGCCAAGCATTTACTACTAAAATCTTTGCCTTACTTAGACGGTGCTCTGGCAATACGGATAACATTATATCATATAGACATTAACCTCGTTTTGAACTAAATATATATTATATTATTACAGCGCCTTCGTCTGCATATGAATTACTCGTTTACCTAAGTGGTTTTACCATACTAGTTTAAATAGTTTTTCCCTTTATTAATATAGAAGGTGACGTCATCTGTTTAACCTACTCTTAGGTATAAGATCCGCTTAGATGGTGTCTTTGAGACTTGTATTCCTTGCAATTAATACTTAAGGGAATTCTGTTTAAAACAAAATGAGTTACCCCCTTTACCCAAGTGACAATTCTACGGTCACCGTAAACTATTTTCCCAAGTGAAAATAGTTTACGGTGATCAAATTGCTCAAATGTATGTAAGTGACAAGTCTAAGTTATGTGACTTATAGAAAGAAGAAAAAGATAAGATTTATTTTCACACCAAAGCGAATTATCGAAATTTAATGTTATTTCCATACATTAAATAATATTTAAGGGATTTCTATCATCGTTAACGCTTGCAGAGATGACACTTGGCTGCAGGAGCAGAGTTATTGAAGTTTCTTTCAAAGCTTTTTTTTATCTTATTAAACTTATGAATAAAAGAAAATCTTATTTGTATTTTGGCGCTTTGAAATCATTTAGATTACTCTAGCTTGTTACTGTTCATTGTTTAAACCTAAGAACCTATTTGTTTTAGGGTTCAGCTCGCAAAGGGTGCCAACGGGACAGCTATACTAAGCCCCCACTGTCCGTCCGTCTGTCCACCTGTCTGTCAGCGGGATCTCATGTACCGTAATAGCTAGAAAGTTGAATTTTACAGAGTGTGTAATGGGCCTGTTTCCTATTTTTTTTTTAATGTCCCTCTTGTAGATTAATGAATTTTATTGGACACGTATTTTTCTTTTTCCCTGCAAACAAAAAATGATCAAAATACAGAGAACTGAAGTTACGCGTGACGTCACTCCTCGCTACGATTTTTAGCGAGGCGTAGCGTCATAAGCCCCCACTCCGAAACTTTAAAGCGGTGTATCTTTGTATTTTTTTATTGTTTTGATAAAAGAAAAAATACATGTCTAATATTTTTTTATTATCTGACGGACTAAATAGATTTTAACTTTTCATACCCAGGAAACATCCCTATTCTGATGCCCCAAATAACAAATAATAAAAATAAATTAAAAAGGGCTCCATATTAAGGGCGCCAGTTTTTATTTTGTTCCAACTAGACTTGGAATTTTGACATACGGCAATAAAGTCAAATTCCTATCTCTTGAAAGCCAAGATAGGTCATTCATTTTCGGAGTAAGTCACGCCCCTATCTATCGTAAAATCTGTACCAGTTGCAATGTGAGTCTTTCGCAATCTGAATATGATTGCTATCTCAAAATAAATGTTATGCATCACCAGGCAATCAGGAAAGGGTTTTTATAGAACACGTGGCGAGGTTTATAGCTCTATCATCGTAAAACGTACGGCGTCAAAAAAACTACAATAATAACGTAACTCTGATAGTTAAATAGTTGAACGTGGTTTACTGACCGGCTGCGGTATTCTGTAGATATCTGGCAAAAGTAAAGCTATATAATTTGACAGCGAAAATTGTACAATAGGGATGTTGACTGGGTATGAAAAGTTAAAATCTATTTAGTCCGTCAGTTAGATAATAAAAAAATATTAGACACGTATTTTTTCTTTTATCAAAACAATAAAAAAATACAAAGATACACCGCTTTAAAGTTTCGGAGTGGGGGCTTATGACGCTACGCCTCGCTAAAAATCGTAGCGAGGAGTGACGTCACGCGTAACTTCAGTTCTCTGTATTTTGATCATTTTTTGTTGGCAGGAAAAAAGAAAAAATACGTGTCCAATAAAATTCATTAATCTACAAGACGGACATTAAAAAAAAAATAGGAAACAGGCCCATTATTGCTGTAAAAATTATGGTGATACGTAATAAAGTAAAGGTAGTGTCAGAAATAGTACATGAAAGTATAATTCTTCGTAAAATGTGGGTTAACATGTCTATTTTTTTTTTTGTAAACTAATAAATAGTTTCTAAATATTTTCTAGCAACAAATAGATGCAGTACAGATACAGCAGCATTACACTCTACATCGTGAGGCGTAACAGCTGAACAGTCTGTGCAAATAGAAAATAGTTTCAAGAACTAAGGGTGTGGTCGCTGTGAGAGCTGATCAAAAATCCTAAAGGTCGTTGCAAAATCCTCGACCTAGTTACAATAATGTGCTAATAATCCGTTTACATAAAATTGTTCTTTTTACTTACGAATAAATCTGTAAGGACTGATTTTTCCAACGCAAAATATTTTTTATTTGTGGTATAAAATTGACTACTGACAGTTTTTTAATGGAAGAACTGACAAAAATTCAAAACTATACCTCGTATAAATTATCATCTCTAAAAAGAATTACACTAAGAAATTACACTAAAACACGCTTTGTAAACATAACGAAAAAGCGCACTGTTTTGTAAATCACTTTTTTGTACCTTTTCCCGCGTTCACTGGGACTCCGCCTCACTTGCAACGCAGCGACTTTCTACAGCAGAACTTACATCAAGTTGTTTCGTTCAAAGTTCGCGAAACACAAAACGTTTGCGTTTTTTAACCGCAGCTGTACCCGTAAAGACTTAACTGAGATGTAAGTAGGTCGTATACGATAATCACGAAAACTGACAAGCTTTTTTTTTTAATACTTTTAGACTATGTTGTTGCAGAGCGATTCCGGAATAAAAAGTATTTGTGAGTAGCCTTAATTATATCTAATAGATATATTAATAGATTATATCTAATATTATAAATACGAAAGTAACACTGTCTGTCTGTCTGTCACACTGTCACGCCAAAACTACTGAACTGATTTAAATGAAATTGGGTACACTGATAGTCTAGAGCCTGAGAAAGGACATAGGCTACTTTTTGCCGCGATAATCGACATCCACGCGGGCGAAGCCGCGGGAAACAGCTAGTAAATTATTCGACCCTAATGTTATCTATACTAATATTATAAAGCTGGAGAGTTTGTTTGTTTGTTTGTTTGTTTGAACGCGCTAATCTCAGGAACTACTGGTTCGAATTGAAAAAATATTTTTGTATTGGATAGTCCGTTTATTGAGGAAGGCTATAGGCTATATAACATCACGCTGCGACCCATAGGAGCGGAGCATAAATGAAAAATGTTGCAAAAATGAAAAACCGTTGAAACTAAAACACGCGAACAAAGTCGCGGGGGACAGCTAGTTCTTAATAAAAGGAACACCTAGCTTAAACAAAGTACTTGGTCCTGCCCTAGAGGCTTGGTGGAATAGTCGTTCCATTACGATGAAACTTTTAAATTTCGATGTTACAGAAACATGGGCTCGCTTATGTTCTATTTTCAATAAACTATATCCACACTTACAAAAACAGATAAACAATTTGTATAAATGCTACACGTAACATCCATTTATACATTTACATAATAATTTGGTGATACGATCTTACGAAAATCTTGAAATAACAAGCTTTTTTAAAAAATTAAATCGTTGTCAAATTTTGAACTTTTCCTTGGATTGCCCTAGGATCCCATCATCAGCTTTTGACCTGATGACCATAATACCACCTAAAAAGAATACCCTTTCAAACAAAGAATTTTCCAAATCGGTCCAATCCGTAAAAATCCAAAGAATTGAGACACTCCTCCTTTTTTTAGGTTAATTAAAAATCTATCTTATGTATTCAAAAACACTTCCACAACCGCTAACCATTTTCATAGACCAAACAAAAGCCTAGCCCTAACATAAATCCACAATCTGTCTACACCTAAGTTATCGAAGGCTTTAGAAATCACGAAATCTATTGGCAGATTGGCGTTTTGATTTCACTTAGAACTTGAGCTGCATATTAAAACTGCACAAGTAATTGTGGGTAATCGTGAATGCTCCCGGATACAACTACGAATGCGGGCAAGCCTTGCACTAATAAATTCACGCAACGGGAGGAATTCTAATAAAGGTGTAATGCGAGTTTTCCTGCACGTTTTGTTGTGTAAATGTAAGGCTCTAACGCGGATGTCATCTGTCAAGAATGTTCGGGAATGAAAAGGAATGCCATAGCTTTCTTTGTGCCATATTCAAAAGAAAAAAAAATATTCTGTTTCAGAAAGAGGATCTTTTTGTTTTTAAATTACTAAGTATTTAATTATTTTGGAGTATTAATGGTTTACACACACACATTCTCGGGATCGCCCGACTAGTTTCAGACTCAATAGGAAGGAGTCCCTAATCATGAGCTGACGCGGCGGCGGTGTCGCGAGTCGAACGCCGCGCTGCAGCGTCAACTTATGTGTGTGGTAAAACCACTTTTCTACATTGTTTAGGAATAGGGCCTTCGTCTTTTCTGATGGCATAACAAAACATACAACTCTTTTACAACATAGCTATTTATCTATCTCCTGCCTAAAATTCCTCCTTTCCAAGTTCCATAACTATTCAATACAATAGACTTTAAACCTACTTTTGTTATAAAATAAATCAACAAAATACTCAACTCACAATTGGTTCAAAAACTTTATAACTATACTGCAACCAGTTGGAAAATTGCATGGGACTGCTCTATTAAGACACCTTCAAAACTTTATGATTCATGGCTTCAACAGTTAACCAACCACTTTCGGAAGCTAATATTTTATTTGGCACTATATCAAATAATCGACTCTTCAAATCATCAAGGTTATGTTGTTTAATACGATACAAAAAGTTTATTGATACGCTAATTAAAGAAGAGTTTGAAATTAAGAAATGCCATTTGAACTACAATTTGGCTTCAATATAATGTAGACTTTTTTATATCTCATGTCACTAAAATTGTTTAATATCTTTATCTGTCACAGACTCCAAGAAGTAATATAAGACAAAGCGCTTATTAGGCCACGTAATATTCAGTCTGTCTTATTAGGACCACGCGTAGTATAATAAGAGTAAGACAGTTAGACAGACTAGGTAATTAGACAGTAAAAGTACGTTTAGCCGCGTTTACTGTATTACGACGTACCTACGCCTTGCCAATCCAATCGCGTGCGATATTCTATGCGGTGGAATAAGTGTGCTTTTCTAATTAGTCAGTAAGACAGACTAGTTAGTCAAGACTTAATGTTGCATAGTCTAAAAATCGCGAGTAACTGATGCTGTCATTAATTTAAATATTAAATTTATTTATTTTTTAAACAGTTTTTTTTGTAGCTACAAAATAATCATTTGCTTTCGCCAGATAATTTGCACTATTCAACATAACACATTTTAGGAATAAATATCAAGTTTTAAGAACACTATGTATCTATCCTATTTAATAATTCCTCTAAACACCAAAATATCAAATTCTGAACGCTAATACACTGCTCACACATTGTAGCTCGTACATAAATACTCCAAGGTTCGATCCCGTCCTAAATTATAACGAAACGACACACGGAGAGTAAAAGCCCTGCTATATAACCTAGACTGTGTTTCGAACGTCTGATGGACTATTAATGTCGACCTCGATATTACGACAAAAGTAAGGTTTTGAACGTTTGTAATTGGTATATTTACTTTTGATTCTAATGTTTGTGAGAATGGAGGAGGATATAAAATTATTTAAAATAACACACTCGACTTCAATTTGAAAATTAAATTATTTTACATCTTTTACACTAAATAATAAATAAAATATGGCATGTATAAATATAAAAAAGTTATAAAACTTTTTTTAATCTAAATTGGCTTACTTAAGATGAAATGTGGACAGATTACTTTATGAGGGATTTTTTCTCTCTTTTTAGAAAACTGGCTCACTCCAAATAATATTAACAGAAAGAAAATATGTTTAACTCCGTTTTCCAACCTTTCGTTGTCATCTTACATACCTACATAAATACTAATTTGTGTACACATGTTTAAACAAACCAACAAATAAATTATTACATGTTCTATTTTTGTTACTTTTTTTAACTTAAACGATTTAAAAAAATCCATTAATCTTTTTATCAGTTGCGCCATGAATATTGAATGAGAACATAATCTAAATGTACATGACAATAATATTACCTTTCCTTGTTTATAAATAACAATAAACAATAATCCCGGCAATCCCCACACTACCGTTAAACAAACCCAACATTACTCCCTTTGCTAAATTCCTTACACGTAGTGCAAGGTGAGTGTAGGTCATTGCACTGCACTGACGATTATTTGCAAATAAACAACATTCATTCCAGTCACGTTGTCTAAGTTTTTTTACAATGGCTTACTTGGCGTGGCGTGTAATAAATATGCTATGTTAATGAGTGCGATGGATGTCACTGTTGCGTAAGCTGACGTGCGTTCACCCGGGATTTTGTTGCGATTTAGGTCAATTGCAGTTTGGGAGGCGAAGAATTTTGTAAAAAGTTTGAATAAAAAAATTTCGTTGAATTTTCACATTTTTTTTTCTCACGCTTTTAGGGTTTATTTACGTTAACGTAAAGTCTTTTATTGTATTTAGAAGTATAATAATTAAAACACATATAAAGAAATATTCATATGTACTTAGCAAAGACTCATGATGAGTCAGAAACTAAATGTGACGCTAACTTAATGCATGTTTCTGTGTCTTATAAAGTCAATTAATCTATTGTAAATGTTGTTATCATTCGTACCCTTAATTGTCTTAAAAACTTTTATGATAATTTAGCGACATAATGCTTATTTGAGCGTCATAGCTGTACCCAGTAGGTACCGTCTACGCATCTCAAATCGAAACCAAACAGTCTACAGCATCTCATAAACAAGCACCCACACGAGACGTCTGCAACACCGCAACGATCGGCTGCCTCATGTTTATACTTCATAGCGACATCCCTAGCCCTCTGTAATCCCGGGGTGAAATTACACAAAATTACAACCGACTTGCAGCAATCCAACTAAGACGCACCACCGTCTCAAATCCCGCAGATGACGTTGAACTGCAATCGTATGCAAATAGTTCCCGTGTTGTCCCGGGATATGCCGGGATTACAGGCTACCCACGTCACTAATCCTCGGCTGCTAGGGTTGTCAGCGGCTTATCGTAAGATATAGGGTGGCTGTGTTTGTGTATATTGAAGTTATGATTACTGGCACCCAATTTGCGGTTTGCGGGGCCGTGATTTGCTATGGCCGGCGTTGGCGGGCAGCCCACGCCTCCATCATGGCCTGTACGAAAAATGGATAGTGCTAATGGATTGTTTGGATTATGCCGCTTTATGCTATACTACAATGTTTTAGTAGATAAAACTTTTACTGTTATGACGGGAAGTAATATAAACTTGGCTCTCCATAGAGTCAAATATTTAGACATGTTTATATTGCCAATTAGAGGAGATTTGATTGTGCATTATGTTTTTGATAGTTTTTATAAATACATAAACATATTGATTGGAATTAAATCGTGGTAATCTTTTTAGTTTTAGCCAAATAAATCCTTGTCAAAACTATTCTTTTTCGTATTTAATTAAAATTAAAGAAATTATTTGTTTTTTATGTGGCGAGAATCTCAAATAAAATCGAAATAAAAAAATAAAAATAATGTAAAGTTATATAAATTATTAATACCTAATGGTTAGGGGTGACGGCCTTGTGATCGAGAGGTCGCAAGTTCAAACCCCACCCATTGCACTATTGACGTGAACCCACTCCAGACACAAGCATATTTAGCTTAGTTGGAGGGATTAACAAGATTGCTACTAATGTGAATTCCACACACATGAAATGACGTAGCATCTAGATTGGAGGTCCTTATAGCGACTTTTTTAAAAAGCGCGTCAAAATCTTTACAATTCTTTAAGTTACGTAAAACTGGCACCCAAGTTAATTTCATATAATCTATATATACAAAAATAAATCTCTATTTCCCTTGGTCATCGCATCACGCGTGAACGGATGGAACAATTTCAACGCTCTTCTTTTGTTGTGTTAATTATTGTCAGAAGGATTTTATAAAAGAAAAAAGATTTTGAAAATTTTACATTGCCCAAGCAAAGCCGGGGCGGGCAGTTAGTTCTACATAAAGTAGTGAGTAATATGTACAGAGATCACTGTCACTCGTTATGTAATGGTAACATAATCCGGCGCCAAACACCCTGTACATATTAAGTGGACTCTGTACATTAATTCATCAGTACGCACATACCTCTAAAATACATTCTCATTCTAGACCATTCTCTAGACACTAGCTGAATTACAAACAGTACTTATTCTCATGGATTTTGGTTTGACTTAGGTTATGGTAGAAACTAGTGTTTTTACCACAAAACTTTTATTGATTCACCTTTCCAATAATTTTGTTACAATATTCAATAGGGATGCCAAATGAATATGAAAAGAGTACTAACTATTTAGTCCACCAGATAGATAAAAAAAAAGAAAAAGAAACTCGTATTTTTTCTTTTATCAAATCATTGAAAAATGTCAAAGTTAAAGCGCTTTAAAGTTCAGGAGTGGGGTCTTGTGACGTCACGTGTGGGTAAAAATTGTAGCTACAAGTGACGTCACGCGACATTTCCATTCACTGTATCTTTGTTGGGGTCTGTAGGGTCTTGATCAATGTTTGTTTAATTAAAAAAAGAAAAAATACGTGTCTAATATTTTTTATTAATCTATGTGATATGTAAATAGAAAGAAATTGTTCGCACCCCTAATTACAACGCGTAAATTAAAGTTAATATAATACTAGCGACGAGCCCCGGCTTTGCATGTTACTCAGGGACAACATTCTAGTGTATAACATGCTAGTGGATTGTATCATTCTAGTGGTAAAAGAATTTTTGAAATCTGTTCAGTATTTTTTTCGTTATCAACGTAAAAAAATAAAAATCTTTTATCTTTATAATATTATAGAATATAAGTATAGATATAGATGAAAGACTAAAAAAAACGATGAAAGACTAAATAAAACCTTTAACTCAATTATTTCAATCGGCTCGATGAGTATTATTATTATAACTAGGAGACTACGTAATGGATTTATGTTGATGTTCACTTGTTTAACATAAGGACCTATTTATGCAAGCTAAGTGTAATGTAACGAAAAAACCTTTTAGTGAGAATTAATTATGTTGAACTTTTTTCTTACTGTAAAAAAACATCACATGTAATTGTGGTATGCTGAAGTTGGAGGAATTTTGAACTTTGACTATTTTTTAGTTAATTCAATATTTTAAAATGTCATTTAGGTTATAAAAAATAGTTATACCTAAACATGTATTGGGAAAATCATGAAATAAAGCTTTTGTTTTTTTAGATCGCATGACCGAAGTTGCCTACACCTACATATAAAGTAGACAACGAATCTTTCTCACTTATGCCTTCTACCTATTATGTCATTATTTTTCGACCTATATATATTTTTAATATGAATTTATACATTTGTTGCATCCAAAATATATTAACACTAACATATTTGCAAAATCGGATGCCAAGGATGTATTAACGACGAAAATACTCGAGTTTATTACACATACAATGTAACAAACGACTCGAATTGAACAAAATGTCAACTGACATTAGCCGGTATTGCCAGCTCAGCGAACACAGATAACATATTCAAATAGCTGAACATCATCCCGAACTTTGCTCATCAAACAACGTGTGCATGAAACTCTCACGAACGAGCGGTAGGTACTACAAAAAATCGTTAGTGAACAGTTCCTACAGACGCTAAAAATAAAAAGTCATTTCTACACTTAAATTTAAGTGGTCCGCGTTTCAATAGGCGCCGCCGTCATTAGGAGAAAGGAGTAATTAAAAGTTCTATAAAAAATAGACCGAGAGAACAAAAGCACGCGCCCGCCAGGCTGCGGGGTCTGGAAGGTGTAAACATTCCATAATCAAAAATCTTGTGCAACTGTTGAACTATAAACAAGATAGTGTTTGGCAAAGCTGCAAGGCGGGCCCGATTACACTGCGCCATCATTCCGTTGCTTCATTCAATATTTTTTTTTTACCAAACGCTGTAATTTCTTGGCTCGAACGCATCCGTTTACATGCCAAACAATAAATTTATTAGTCGAACGGAGGAGTGGCAACACTAAACTTACGTCACACATCGACACGTCACCGATTGCGTCACGATTTTGACATTTTCAAATTTCGATTTTGGAGCGCGTCGCGTTCGATTCGCGTGGCGCGTGTTATATAACGCACGCGCCGTCAAGGTGACTCGCTCCAAGCTACTACTGAATCTATTTTAGTTCGAATTTCATAAATATCCCGTGACAGCTCATCTCTCCTCTCCCGCGTCTTCTGCCGCGGCGGGCCGCCATGTTAGCTCTCCGGAGCTTGCGTAATTATCAGGAGCGCTGGTGTCGCCGCACAGAAATACCCGGCCCGCGGACCGTCTGCGGCCGTTTGAACCCGCGTCCTTGCTAATTTTAAAGTCCTTTCTCAAAGTTTGGCGTTTATGAGGTAATAGAGGTGTGACGTAGAGCTGGCAGCATGCCGGGAGTACGACGGACCGAGGAAAAATCGGCGAGACGACGGGCCGCGTGTGCGGTTATATTTAGCGTGTCCCCGCGACGCACCTTGAGGGACGCTCGGCCTGAATCGTCCGCGCTAACGGCTAACAGCCGATAATGGAGTATCGACCGGCCGAACCTGCTGAAAACGGCTCGAAAACTAATCGTATATCAAAGGATACGCGTATAGGAGCAGCAGATGCGCTAACCAAAATTGCCGGGCGGTGCGCTCTGCCATCAATATCGCCCGACCTAATTGAATATTATACAGCAATTTGTGTTCGCGAAAATCTGGCTGGGAATATGCGGTGACCATATATCGTGCGGTGTATCGATGTTAATGTTTTCTATGGGCATGACACGGTGCAGTGTTGCAGAACTAAATTTAGTATGGCTGAGCCCCTGTTTTAGCTCAGCTTGGTGGCGTTTGCGCAACGTTGTGCGAGGGAGACGGCGTGGTCTATTATAGGAGAAATGAACGCAGCGGACGTCGGCCGCAGCACCGACTTTGATTCCGGAGATCGGGATACAGATTTGGGTTCTGATTGATACTGCCTCAGGAATTTGTCGCTCGCTACTCTATTTCTGAGGATATCAAGACGTTTGTGACGTTGATACATGTTTAAGTTTTGTTTAATGTCTCCTAAATACAGAGTAAATATTTATAACGGTTGGATTATAAATTATTAACATTGCATTGGTAGATCTTGACGATCACGCAACCCACTTTACATTTGATATGCAAAATTAGTTCGTAATGCCATTGATTTTGGAACTAGAATTCTGTGCGTCGTCATTAAAACTGAGCTAAACCACGATAAACTTGTTAGTAGATACAATATAAAGAACTACGTACATTTACGTAGACAACTAACACTATTAAAACACCATTATTATGTATTGCGGAAGAAAGATTTTGTGGGAACAAAATCTAAGAATCAAACATTATAAACTGTACTTAATTAGACTTTAAGGTCGGTACAACCTTGTAATCTATATTTGCTATGATGCTTCTTAAATAGTTTAGTGCAATTACCTATCAGTTATAACGTAATAATAATTATGTATATACCAAAAAACACAAGGGAGATCTACATAGTATCAAACTCAATTTGTATTTTGTTTTGCTACTAGATACTGTTTCAACTAACATAATCAAAAAGTATGTATATTATAATAAATATGTTTTAATTTGATAACAAAAACTACATTTTACTTTTTTTTGTTGTAGTTTTATTGTCATAACTAGCGACGCTGCTTCGCACGTGTAGGTAAAACATTAATTAATTATACACAAAAAACCTTCCTCTTTAATCACTATCTATTGGAGAAAACCATATTAAAATCCGTTGGGTACTTTTTGAGTTTGTTGCGTTCAGATAGACAGACGCGGTGGTGGACTTTGATTTATAATATGTATAGTTATAGATTATTAAACGTAATATTACATTATAATTGTGCAAACACTTAACCAAAATTCAACCTAAATTTTTTATTCTGTCTCAACCAGTCATCCACAAAAATGTTTTTCTAAATTTCTGTCCGTATACCCAGCCACAAGGCAAATATTTTTCTTTCGTTTTCCAGTCTCAGATCTTATTGATAAAGTTTCGTATCTTCCAGGTGACTGGACTTCGTGAAACGGAACGTTTCTCGCAAAACGATACGTATCTTAAAAATATCGCGATATT
This sequence comes from Diachrysia chrysitis, assembly GCA_932294365.1. Taxonomy (NCBI): domain Eukaryota; kingdom Metazoa; phylum Arthropoda; class Insecta; order Lepidoptera; family Noctuidae; genus Diachrysia; species Diachrysia chrysitis. Next base: position 8,177,822 of record OW028666.1, read on the forward strand.
TCTGAGATCTTTGTTGTCATTTTCAGATTTTCGATGCTTTAATGGTAGGTTTTAGGTTCCATTATGGTTGAATATTGGAGTTTGGATTTTTGTGATCAGACTGGTGAAATAACCGACGAGTGCTACAGTAATTGATTATATTGTATCTACTTAAATATTTTCTAGGCGAACGTCAGAACATCATGGATCGAAATTTTTGTCACATCTAACTGTGCCATATTCTTACAAATCAATTTATCTTTATCTTTTATATTTACACATAAGTCTTAAAAGGAACCGAACTTCAATGAAAATAATATACGAACACCTCTGAGGTATACACAGTCGATTATAAAAATATTTTTTGAAATCGATCGTTAATTGAATAAGATATCGCGTAACGAACATAATACACAGTAGAAAAATAGTGTCGAATTAAAAGCTTCTCCTTTTTAAGTCGTTTAAAACAGTTTGTTGTTTACTATTACTAATTCTACATGTTCACAAGTAACTGTTTATTAGTGTTCCAATCTACAATAGCGATGTTTTATATTGAAAGAAAATAGAAAGCTAATTTTGAACCTTTGAACGAAAAAGTTTTGAACCTTCTATGAGATCACGAGTCAACTGTTCGATGTCAAATTAATTTAAATATTTTGTATCTTTGAATTCGTGTAATTAAAAGTATAAGTAATATATAAAAGTATAAATATATGGTTATATTTTGATAAGCGCATACCAACCCTGCGAAACCGGGGCGGGCAGCTAGTACACAATAATAAACGAATAGCCTAGACACAATAAATATATCTCAAAACGCATAGACGACACATAAAATTGGCCCTAATTATACGAAATCCCATTTCAAAGGAAACTATATTTCATAACGACTTTAGCCATTGATTGTGAGCAGTGTCAAGGGCGAAATATGCCTGTTGGCAGACGAGCAGCCCACGTGGTGCCAAGGTGGATACGTCGGCCATGTTGTGACGTCAGCAGGTGAAAATATTCAATGGATATGACGGATTAATGAGGGATATTATGATGGTAGGAACGGCTGGAGTTTAAAGAATAAGACATATCGATCTATGTGTAACAAATTTTCTGTTGGTACAAATTTGATCATATACCTACTAAAAAACTGTCACCCTGTCACCTATATATATTAATATCTCTATAGAAGTTTTGATTTAACAATCTGCTTAACACCCATATTTCTTTACTCCAAATAAAAGTAAGACTTTACCGCATACGGTTCAATAAAAAGGTATAACTATTTGGTCCCTTCTTTAAAGATCTTAGATTAATTCTCTAGAAAAGTAAATTCTTCAAACGTAAACGTTACATAATATTAAACGTTAAGCAAAAACGTAATCAGTTTGCAGAACCTTTAAAATATATATTGACGTTTAGATTATGTTAGACTAAAGTACACTATATCATTATATCTTAGTTAGTTAATATGTTTGGCATGAGATAGCTGGCTTTCGTTTAGCTACGGGGTCTATCGTAGACGTGCTACGCCGTAGGCTACTAGAGGTTTAGTTGACCTTATGCGTAGCCCTAGTATAATCTCACAAAACGCGTCTGTAACATTTTTAGAAAAGGTAAATTTTAACCGGACAAAACCTTTTTTATAACAACCAATGCCAACTGCTATTTGTGGGACTTTTACGAATTGTTAGTTCATTTAAGAAGTTAGAGAAAAACGACAATATATTAGCCAGCTTTTTTGAGTGACTTATAATAATTAGTGTTATGAATAGCTGTTTATTAGAGACAGGTGCAGTATATAGGACTGAAAACTCGCTAATGACGCTGCAGTTACTATGACCAACTACCGAGTGGATATAATTTGGAAAAATAAAAAAATCTCTTTATTGTACTCAAGAAAAATATTGATAGTTATGTAAAATGGACTCGAAAAGAAGAAGAATTAATTTGTAATTTAGTTTTAGGTGGCAATGCTTAAGAACATTAACACAGTTTTCTACAGAAGCTCGTTGTAGATGATTCAGACAATTAACAAGTTCCAACCATCAATCCGTGTCTACTCTAGAACTGCTAGAATAGCTAATTACTACAATCTACTACGGATCACGAGGTAAACACACACGAGGTGAACTTAGGCTGATGGATGCCACGATCTGAATAGTCGTGACTTCGCTGCCGAGGAACGTTACCACGTGCGATGCGACATATGTTAAAATAATTAATACCGTAATGAGGTGAGTAGTGTTAAAAGCTTTGTAGGTAGTATGTGTGGAGCGGCTCGGAACTTCCTAACTCAAGTATAGTTCTTACCTAAATGGAAATTCCTTGAAGACTAACTGTAAATGTATTCTTAAGTTATTGAAATAAACATTTATTATTATTATCGTAGGTAAGCGTAAACGGTTTCACCGATAATACAGGTGAAGCCGCGCTCGCCGTGGTTGGTCCGTGGATGGGTGACCATTTGTAAACATACCGAGCCCCTCCGTACCTCGGAAAGTAATCTAAGCCGTCGGTATCGACTGTCATACGTTGATCTTTGACAGGCGTTAAGTCATTACAATTCTGACAACTAGTTTTACTTTGGGATACTGTGTTACCCAGTAAAATGGGTTGTGGAGGTCAGATAGGCAGTCGCTCCATGTAAAATACAGTATTCAGCTGAATCCGGTAAGAGTGGAAGCCGACTTCCAACATAGCTTGGGAAAGGTTCGGCAGAATAGTGAATATGATACTCTATAAGGATTAGAATATATACAGAGCAAAAAGATCTTAATAGAATGCCGAAACGAAGGTGCTAGAATTTAAATAGGTTGGCGATTGCAGACTAGGTATATATTCTTGAAGAGAAAACTTCTTTAGGCGTGATAGGCATCCCATAAATGGGAAAAAAACAGTTGAAGTCGCGATACTGTTACCATTACCGTTATCGACACCTTTGTATATAAGTATCTACATATTTTGGAATTTTTCAAGTTTTCTCTTCAGTGGGCACTCCCGGAGTGCCACTGTTTTTGTTAATTAAGGAAAAATCTGTATCGTATACGTGATGAAAATAATTTTATTAGCTTTGTGTCTTTCGTAAAGCTTAAAACCTAATCTCATCATAACCTATCTCAGAATCGTCATAGAAGGACTGAAAACTTTCTCTGTTTTTTTTTTTACATGACATAAACAATTTAGGCATTTTCTATCGATTTTAACCAAAGTAGGATAGTGGCCCCGATTCTGTTAAACCCAGACTAAACTTATTTTAGGCCATCGGCATCATTCTCACTTGTATACAATTAGAAAAGGACAGACGAAAATTAAAGCAGTCAAATATAGTTTCGACTGAAACTGATTTGACATTTTTAAGTTAGTTGTTATCTGTTGCCGTCCTTATCTCACGCTGTATGTTAGCAAAAGATAGCAATGGTTTAATTTTGATTTAGTTACCGTACAAGGGAATCGACGCTAGTAGCAAAGTTGGCTCAACCGGGACATAGTCTCCACATCTTTTTATCTAGAATGTTAGGTAAACATGTGCTTTCTAAAACAAAAGAACCAAGGTCGTCCCTTGGTTGGCAGATGCAGCCTCAGTTGGCACCGAGCGAGAGCTATCAGCAACTAACCTAACTGTTATGTCTTCCATTAAAACTTAACTCTAACCATCCCTGAATTTTTAGCACTTTTAAAACAAGAATTAGGTTTTAAAAGTAAATGATGAGCGCCATTTACATGTATGTCTTTACTGGGATTAAGTTATTTGGCAGGCAGCTAGGCTTATCTACTGACATACCATTTTTCCGTAAAGTTAGAATATAGCTAATTTAAACTTAACACTAAATGGACGTTATACCGTAAGGTCATTAATAATTTCGCAACACCCAATATCATATGTTCAAAATGAATGAATGTACTGTTTTTACTAATGAATTTAATCTTCGTGTCTTGTAACAAGCATTTGTGGATCACACAAATGCTTGTCACATGCGGGGATCAAACCCACAACACGCACAGTGGTAATTGAATCGTTGGCCTATACCACTCGGCTATCCGTGCAGTCAAATAATACAGTACCTACCTTTGTACCTATTTGCTTTGTATATATTACTGATTTTTGTCTATTGTATGTTATTAAATAAAAAAAAATAGTAATTAAAAAAATACTGTTCTAAAAATCGTAAAGGTATACAACTATTACTTGCACTTTGTTGTTTAACGCGAAGACCAACGAAAAATCTATCGAAAATCGACCTCGGATTAGCAACCTTGCCTCTACCGACACAGATATTGCCCTAACATCATAACTTGCAACATAGGCCCCACAATATATTCCTTAAGAATAACCTTCGGATAAATCCTTGCTGTGTTTTCGCTTCCTCTCCAGCCATGATTTACAACATCAATATAAGAGCCCAGAGTTATCCCGTAAACAAGGCAGCATCGCATACTGATGCGACCACAACTTTTTATATAAATTGTTGTGGACAACTAAGTAATATTAGACGGTTAGGCACAATATCTTGATGTAGTTGGGAAAATGAAACCAAACTCAAAGAGTGAGGACTCTCACTCACAGTGAGGGGTGAGTCTGAGTTTAATCATGATTCGAATTTGTACATACTTTTAACCTGTATAATATACATGGAAGTATGTACAATTACATCTTAATAGTATATCGGGAATTAGTTTTTGTTTAGCTTACAAGATTAGACGTAAACAAATATACCTACATATTTTGCAAGTTAATTAAAAGCTTGTAAAAATGGGAGTTACTCTGTATACCAGCTCTAGATCAAATCAAATCTGTCAAAAAGTGTTTTTTTTCTCATGAACTTCAAAATGGCGCTTAAGAAACGTTCGTTACTAATCTAAATGACCCTAGATGCGCGGTTTTAAAGTGTCCTTTCTATGGAGAATAACCGGCAGGGAACTCCATAGGTTACTCCTTTAAAAATAAGATTTATACAATATTTAATGAAGATACACATTATTAGGTCAACAACGCAATGAAGCCGACGGTAATGACAAATGTAGAATTAAAATGATGTATTTAAAACGACATAATTAAGACAAATCATTACAAACTGCAGAACGTCTAACTAGTTCTGACAAATGTAGTTGTCGGAATAATTACGAAAGTTCATATATTACATTTGCAAGTCTAAAACTTAGGCATCATATAACCCCGTTTGCAGTATAATCGTGACGTCATTTAGACCACAAATAAAATGGTTCGGAATGTGATGCAACTGAAATATCTCGTTTGTTGGATGTTCAAAGAGTTATAAGTATTAAGTTATGATGTTGGAAAACTACACTTGTGGTAAATAAGTAGTTTCTTTTTTGTATTAAGCTGGAGTCAGAAATCCGAAAATTCCGAGTCGGAATTATATTATTAATTTAGAAATGCGAATCGGGGGGCGGTCTGATATGTTGACTTTCAAAAAGTGCTACTTAGTAGTCTTATTTTAAATAATTCCTCTTCCCAAATGCTCTGGCTGTGCAGAAGAAACAGCGTAGCAAATTCCCCAGCAGCACGTTGTCACTCATTTTACAAAGTAATAAAATCAATTATAAATTTAATCACATATTTGAAGTATTAGGTTGTAATTAGTTAATAGTTTGTTTTGTTTTTTTATGTGTAAAGTATTATATATAGTTAAGTTCATTATAAGAATTTTTTCAATGAGTTGACGAGTAGGTAGACAATTTGTATTGTTAGGTAAGGACTGCGCCAAATAAACAAGTATTTGAGGTCGATAGGTTCGTCTATGAATTTTTAATTTAGCATAGCACGGAAGACTGTATAGCTGAAGTGGTACTGGGTGGAACATGTTTGCCGCAGACCAGCCCATCGGTGGTCTCGAAAAGTGCAGGACTGGTACTCGTATTTAACAACCAGAGGACGCGGTACACCGCGAAAATGGTGACATTTTGATGAACTGGAAAGATCTCGCATTTTGCAGGGACGAGTGGAAGGAGTAGATGGAGGGAGGCGTTTCCCAACAGTGGGACAATATGAGCTAATAATAATAAGAGTTTTATTTAAGTATATCTAATTTAATTGCGCTATTACGCACTAACAACTCTATGTTGATAACGTAACAACAAATTCTTTTGATTAATATAATTTACCGGTAAAATTAAATCATCGCTGATATTATCTTGTACAAGTTAACATTTAATTAATATAATACGGCCTGATTACCATCATTCCCCCATCAAACATCACATGCAATTAGCCAAATGAAACACATAAAAAGGTTCTATCAAGGATTTATGACGACCATAGATATTAAGTACAGAATCCTCGTTGTCTTTGCTTATTTATTTCTTCCTTATTTTTTTATTGTTTGCCAGAGATGTGAGCACCACTTATGTGGATAATAAACTTTATTTCTGTTTGTTCGTTCTATATAAGTTATTTGACAATACGGCTTTATCTATGTATTTTTGTTTCTTGCAAACTACAATAGTATATAAAGAACTGTGCGTCTCCAGCTATTATCTCAATATGTCGAGCATATAGACAACAAGCGGACGTTTACTAACTAGCTTTAGTCCTGATCAAAGAGACGATCTCCATCCGATTTCAAGAAAATATTCTCAGTTAAAACTCTAATAAAATAGTGCTTTCAACAAGATACATGTTATATGTTAGGAAGAAATAATATAACTATGTTTTCGTACACAAAATGTAAATTATGTCTCCGATTCAAAATTGTCTAAATTACAATCTTTAATCAAACTTCTTCCTATCCTCATTAGATATTTTAATCACCCTATCATTCAAAGGTTCGCTGTTAAAGAACTTAATTTTAATTTAAGCTCGACTATGTACATATAATTTATTATTTTATTACTGTTTTATCTGTTACGTTTACAATAAATAAATAAATCGAATAAATATATCTACTTTAATAAACTTTGAACCCGTTTGTCATAAGTGTTCACCTAATAGAAGTTTAGTTTAGAAACACCGACGGTAACTATTTGAAAAAAAATCCTGTACAAATGTGTTTTGGCAAAGACCTACTTTCAGAATAAATAAATTATTCACTCAGTCAATCAATCGTTCATACAATATTTTGAAATACGTTCTCTATTGAAATTAAATTTTGTTTCTATTATTTTTACTTTTAGGTTGATTTAAATTAACAAAAAGTTTGTATATCCTAATAAGATAATAAGAAGTTTGAGTACAAACATCATTAAAGATGCTTGGTTTAAAAAATGTCTAGCTCGACATTTTTAAGAAGCAATTTCGTGTTTTATCAGTTTATTTATAGATACTTAAACATTCTGCTCGTAAATTAACTAGAAAGATTATTATATTATTCCCTACTGTCGCAGCAAGATATTAACCCATTTAACTATCCGGACGTACGTAACATAGATTTAAACCTGACCCAAAATCCCAAAATCCAGTTATTTTTATAAAAGGAGGCTAAATAACAATTACATTAACATTTATAACACAGACGAATTCACAGACAGGCATAATAAGTTATTACCTGTGCTCTGCAATCGAAATAAAAAACATCAATACACAAATCCAATTTGCTAATGGATTCCTTTGCTTGGAGTAGTGAAATTAAAAAAGAAATAGAAAAAAGAATATTAAAAAATAACAGGTACGTGCAACACATTCTCGCTTTTAGGGTAGTGCATTCGGGAATCATGCACATATACAGAATTATCGACTAAACACAGTGGCCAGGAAAGTAAATAACACAATTATTATTTATTTCTGTAATTAAACGAAATACGGAAAAATATTTAAAACATAAATTTCAAATATTTATGAATTGCTTAATAGTATTTTTATTTTCCCGGCCATTTTGTAAATACATACACTTATAATGTTACTTTGCCTTTACTTTTTGTAGTAATTAAAATGTTAACGTTTATTGCTCTGAGCTAGGACATTAAAAAATGGAATTTTGTAAAAGCAATGTAACATTTTTATTAAAAATAAAAATATACAGATTGTAATGCGTGAATTATTTTATCCTATATAAAAAGATTTTATTTACCAACCAAAATAATTTCAATGACATTCTTTGACAGTAGTGACAGATAAAAATAAAAAAATTGGAATCGTAGTAAAATGGCTGATAACTCACACACCACAAAGGAAACATTGATAAAATCCAAACTAACAATAATTAGGGATACATTAAAATATCAACATTAACAGTTAGTGAAAAACATTCATACAACGAGTGGCAAAAAGGGTGACAGAAGAAAACAATAGGGGGATACATCGATAACACCGATGCGACGCGGTTCCGCTCAACGACTGCCGGCCGGGTACTTTGGGCGTAGCTTTTTAAAATTCTTTTTTTTTTAACTCAAGAAGTATTTTTTCAAACCGTCTCTTTTTTATGTTGTTCTTCATTTAAATGTTTTTTTTTGTTCCTCTGTTTGTTATCTATGTTTCATACTCCACTGTCTGTCCTACTAGATTTTTTAAATCTCTTTTCTTAGAGTCTTCCTTATCAAAATTTGTTTCATTCTTGATTAAATTTATGTTTACTGATAGATAGTCTTCATGGCTTTTTCCGCTATTATCTTTATTTCGTTTTATAAACTTTAAATTTTCAAGTTTTGATTTTAATTAATTTAGTTTTATTAAGTTTCGTTTAATTATATTTCTTTTATATGATTTATTTATTTGATATCGCTTCCCGTTTTTTCCGTCAAATTCAATTAAAAATATTATGATTATGGAGTCATACTCATCGATTCCGTATTTTTCTTTTAATAATATTTAATATTCTAACATTTAACCGTTTCAAATCTTTATTAAATCATGTTGAATAAACGATAATCTTTAAATCATTTCATCAGAAACACGGAAAAAAACATAAAATCTTCCACTGAATCGTTTATACATGATATATTTTATATAAAACTGAAAGGTTAAACTTTTAATCAAACGCTCCGTATTCCACAAGTAAATTGTACAAAATTAAATTAGAATTTCAAGTTGTGTCGAGTTCTGGTCGGGTTATCTTTGCTGAATAAGCACTGGGAGCTAGACTAACTTGGGCACGTTACCTATCCAACCCAGTTTTGTATTATCGTATGCCGCAATTTCTATATTTCCAGCTCGGAAATGTTAATCGATGTTGTATTCTGAATTTAGTTTAGTTTGCTCGTTACACTAAATATAATTTAGAATTTTAGGATTTATGATATTTTATTTAATTGAGTTTAGATTTATGTAATTTATAAATTAATATAAATAAAACATTATAAATATCAACAATAGAATTTTAGAACAAAAAGCTAATGTTTACTTAAAGTATTTTTATCATCAAGATCAAGGGCAGAGTATTAGGGCACGGAGCCAATAACTCCAAAATTTCCAAGATATGAAAAAATAAACCTAACTTTTTACAACAACTCCAAATAAAAAGCAAATAAACAAAAAAATAACCGGAGAATAGCGATCGGGATTACACATAAAATTAAATACACTGAATGTCGCTATAAAAGAGATATACTACTAGCATCGGATGAACGAATCAATATATCGAAGGACAAACGTCCCTATCACTGCGTAATAAATAACTGCAATAAAACAAAACTAGAAACTTACACAATTAGGCAGAACACGCGATTCCAAAACCATGTTTTCCTAACCTAAAAAAACTTAACGTTACAGATTAAAAATAATTCAAATACAAAAGAGGTCCGTGAACTTTGAATATAAAACCTCTTTCGTTCAAAAAATAATTTTGAGAACTGCAAAGCTGTAAGTAAATTGTTTTTACAGCTAGATAGAGGTTATTTTAGCAAAACGGCGTAAACTGCAGATGCCGATGGGCGTTATGCTATTCTATGCCGTAGTTTCCCTGCAGTCAACTTATTCACATCTTAGCCACACCATATCGATTAACCTAACCTTTTTACATTTGTATTATTGTAATCAGTGGTTGTAGCGTTTTATTGATTTATAATATTAAAGAGTTTGTTGGTTGTTGATTGGCGATTTACACGTTTTAGTTTTTTTTAGTTTTTAGACTTATTTTTCGTTTATAACAGTGTGACTTATGTATTTATTTTATATGTTGTTTTTAGTATAGTATTTATAGATTATATTTAAGAAAATGATTGTCATCCTGAGTCATTAGAACATCATTTGTTAGTCATTCGCTTTTATAGTGATGTGTTTTTAGATATTTACATTTACATTACGAAATTTTGGTAGCTTTATTAATTCCTCGATTTATTATATAATGATTCCGCTCATTAAATGGAATTGCACGAATAAGTTTTAATCGTTTATGCATATGATTGTATAACTATTATATATTTTAAATTGTGGTTTATTGTATATTAATTATTTACCCGTTTTATCATTGAGTTTTGGTACAGAATAAAAATACCGATGCTTTTTTTTCGTGTCAATTAACATTGGAATTCGGAACGTTTTCGTTTTTATTACAGTACACTGCATTGCATTTAAATTCAGCACTATCGCAACTGTCATCTCGTTTAAAGGCATGCTTATCGATCTGTTTACACGGCATGTTTTGAACACAAATTACTCCATATTTTTATACAAAATCCGTTACACTTGACTTGATTCTTAATTTAACTTTTCGTCTTCGAACTCGAAGTGTTGACACGTGTTTTTTTTTTACATTTTTAAATGTTACCTTGCATTGCTGTGGCCAGTCGCATCCAGCCTAAAACATTAGAGGATCACGTGCGTCCACGTTCTGACGGCGAAATCGGTACGTCCCGAAAATACCCGGGCGGCCGACGCAGTTTAGGTAAGCAACATTAGCTCACAACATCTGTTAATATGATCATTGTTAATTACATATGGGTTTGTTGTTAATAATTGTAGCCACCTGTCCCGAGGAGGGCGCTTGCAAGTAAGTCGCTACGTCGTCCACCATGCAGGCTCGCGGGAGGTCGGGGAGGAACATAATACGCTAGAGGGCGCGCATATCGCGTGTGGGCTGCGCGGCGCCCCGCGACCGACTGGCGCGAGTCGCCGTCCCCTCCCCGCGCGCGCCCCGCCCCGCCCCGCCCTACGCACAGGGCTGACGGCAAGCTTTTCCGGCTTTTTCGTAAGGTTTTTTTTAGGCTGTGACTTCTATTTATGGCCTAGATGAAAGCTGTTCGAGGTATTGATTTTTAATTAACATTTTTTACGTTGCGGCTCATTGTTATTCAATTTCTCTTTAATTTCACATTAAACTAAATTACTACTTTTACTGACTGCTTTTAATAAGACAATATTAGATCAAATAAATTATCAAAATATTATTTTTTTTCTTAAAACCCTGATATCTTTTACACTATAAGTACTAAAAATACCTAAAAACTAGAACTACCCAAAAATATCGTAAAATAAAACGCATAACATTATAACATTCGCATTATGTACCTATATAAATACCTATTTTCCTTGGTACCAGCCCTATACTACGTCGTAATGCATTCGCGGCACTCGCCTCGTCTCGGCGCCACTCGGACCCGATCGGTAAGCGCTCGGCTACCCTCGGAAAGCTCTATCGAATTCGGAACACAGACATGACATATCTGTTTTCATGACCAACAAGATTTTAAACCTTATCATCTTGAAAATACAGTTTATTTTTTAATGAAATCTAAAACTTCAAGTGTTGCGTTTGACTTTTGAAATATCCTAGTTTAGCTCAGTTTCTGCTAAGTATTTTAGATCTTATTACGTCTGTTTAAAACTGAAAATCCTTTGTTAACTCGTTTCAGCTGACGCGTCTATAAATGTCACATTACGTTTATGTGTGTGCGTTATATTTTGAGTGTGTGCGTTAAAAACACATCTCGGGCGGCCCGTCATAGCAATTTTAGGCAGATTTTTTCCGTGTTAGATAATAATAATTTTCTTTATTTTAGTTAAGTTATTATGGAACTATTAATTATGGTGTTTTTGACGTGTAGCTGGGAGTTTATTTTTATTACAGTCATTATCTCAGCAGGTTATAATAGAGGATGGTGAAATAAGCAAAGGTTTTATCTTAAGAATAATTTATTTTGGGTTGAAATTACTGGAAATAATTATTATAGCCGCAAGCTTTGGACTGTCTTGCTAAGATACGTAGTGCAAGAGTAAGGCTGATTTAAGCAATCAACGAAATTGTTTTGGAACAAAAACCCGGCAATGTGCGAGGAAGGGTTCGGTAATATAGTTAAAATCGAGCAAATTGCTCCAAAAAACTCACCACTTGTATTGAGACCCCATTAATTATTAAATATAATTTTATATTAGCAAATATAGCTACAGCATTTCAAGGTCTACCATTGCCATTATGCCACATCAAAAAATGCTCAAATAAATGATTTAAAACATTACAGTTTTATGGTAAAGGTAGCTTTTGCCCGTAACTTGGGTCGATGGCGGCACGATAGGTCGATGATTTGAAGAAGTTGGCTGGCAGCGGATGGATGCGGACTGCTCAGGACCGGGATGGTTGGCGTTCTTTAACGTAAGCCTCCCCGGCTTACGTTCAGCAGTGGACGGCAATTGGCTGATATGGCCCGTAACTTGGCCTGCCTTTACAATTATTTTCAACATAGTACCAATGTGACTTTTTCAAAGTAACATGTACTTTCTTAATTATTCTAAAACATAATTGACAATCGGTGAAGGAAAACACCGTGAAGAAACCTGGATGACAAAAATTGGAATCTGAATTCGCCAACCCGCAATGAGCAAGTGTCGTGATCAATGCTCGTTCCTTCTCTATATGAGAAGAGGCCTGAGCCCAGCAGTGGGACATTTATAGACTGGTATTATTATTAAACTATACACTAGCACTTACTAATGACTTAACTTAATAATTATGAAAAATTTAGAAAAAAAAAAACATAGGCTAGGTGGGATAGACGCGTTTACAGGTTAAACTTTCATAGGTTATAGTCGCGTTATATGCAGTCAATTATTTATTTATGTATTAAAACTTCATGTACAAAATGGTATACAAAGTTGACTTAATGCCACTAGGAATTTTCTGCCAGTCAGTCTTATAAAAAAAATATTACATTAAATATTTTATTTATATGCATTTTAGTACTCAATTTGTCTAAAGAGTGTGTGTCTGTAGTCAACTCTCTGTACTAAATAATTTATGTTATTAATAATATAATAATAAATCTTGGGACCACTCATGATCCCAAACTAGGCAGAGCCTGTATTATGATGACCAGATAACTGATAAACATACTTATATATTTCTAAATACATACATATTATAGATAAATTACACCCAGACACAGAACAAATGATCATGCTCATCACACAAAGATTTGTCCTGGGTGGGAATCGAACCCACGACCTCTAGTTTAGCAGTCAGGGTCACTAACCACTAGACCAACAGGCCAGTCCAAACAGAATATATGTTAAGTAAAATTATTTAACTTAACATATATTCGTGTTATTATCTATAGAAATAGACATAGGTATGCTATTACGAACCTATCTCATCGTGAGAATCTCATATAGCAGGGTTCACAGCCTCCTAATAGGCGGCCTTTCGATCGAACCAATTTGCACTGTATTATCGAGCTTAATATTATTAATGCTAGACATATGCTCCACATTGAATATGGTCTGTATTACTCAATAAATGGGTTGTGGAGGTCAGATAGGCAGTCGCTCCATGTAACTTACTTGATTTGAGCAGACTCCGGTTAGAATGGAAGGCGACCCCAACAAAGTTTTGGGCCAAGGTAGAATAAAGATATTTCCCAAACTGATATTAAAAAAATATGAGATTTATTAACAACTAGCTGTTTCCCGTTGCTTCGTTTGCTTAGGTGTCGGCTATAGCGACAAAAAATTGCCTGTCTTTTCTTAAGATCCGAGCTTACCCTATACCAAGTTTCAACCAAATCGGTTCGGCGGTTTATCCGTGAAAACGTAACAGACAGACAGAAATACTTTCACATGTATAATATTAATATGGATGGATTCTACAATTTTACGCGTTCACTAAAAGTCTACTTTATGTTTAGTAATTGTTATTAATATCTCAATACAGAACTTAAAAAAAATCATACTAAAAGCATGATGTAAATTTGTCTGTTAAATATCAAAGAAAAATCTCATAAACGACTAAACCAAATAGAGCAAAAACACCAAAAATTATAACATACCAAAACGCGCCAACCTTACCCAAAGAAAACATAGTTACTCGTAGACGGGTCCTATCTCGTAGCTCCGTAGACCCGCTACGAGCTACGGCGCTACACCACACACACAGGCGCAGTATTGATAATTTATGTGTGTAAGTGATTAGCTGTGTTACGTAATATGTGCAGAGTAATGTTATTGCAGAACTGGCTGTATAGAGTAGTTGACGTTGCATTGTATCTACGATTTAAAACGAAATTTGAATTCGTATTTAGATCAAAAGAATGGTAGTCCATTGAAAAGTTACATTGAACCTTGCGTTTTTTAGAGGACGCAATTTTATTGTTGGGATATGTGGGGGAGGTCAGTAGGAGCTTAACTCCAAGTTTGTGGGGTTGCAACCCTTGTCCCGCGGCCGCCATATTAGAAAAAGGGGTGCAAACGCCTTTTTCGCTATATCTCCCGAACTATGCATACCACAAAAATTTTGTCAAGACATAATTTGTAGCAAATCGCTTTGCCTACAATTTCATTTATGTAACTTTTTTCAATAAAATTACAAATAACAAAGTTATAGACAAAAATATTAGAAAAATTCCCAACAAATTTTCTTTTTTGTTACATAACTTCTTTATTTTTTATTTCACGACCAAATGACCCCGGACCAATCTTTTAGAGCATTTTTCAACCAACATTTTGACCTATAATTTTTTTGGATTTGAGGAATTTATGGGCATTCTAGAGCGCTTCAAAGTCGACCAGGTTCATACTACTCGCAATAATCCGGTAACTATGACACGTCTGCCTTTAATTTTTTTATTTTCAAAAATCGTTTATAATATTCTTCTTCACATTACTACTTTATTAATTTCTAAAAATGTCTTTTCCCCACCACCTATGAGGTAGATCCTGTAGGCGTTTTTTTTTTTTATGTGGTATTCCCAGTATGCCTAATCTATACTTTACTAATATTATAAAGCTGAAGAGTTTGTTTGTTTGTTTGTTTGTTTGAACGCGCTAATCTCAGGAACTACTGGTTCGAATTGAAAAATTCTTTTTGTATTAGATAGTCCGTTTATTGAGGAAGGCTATAGGCTATATAACATCACGCTACGACCAATAGGAGCGGAGCATAAATGAAAAATGTTAAAAAATTAACAACCGTTGAAACTTAAACACGCGAACTAAGTCGCGGGGGACAGCTAGTCCACGGATAACTTTCAGGTGAGATAATCTTGGAGATGATTATATATTTTAACTATTATTTACAGCTATTTTTTTCTACTCTTTTTGGATGTTCCAGGCTGCTGTTTAGGATCTAATTTAGTGTCGAAAGTGAAGGTTTGGGGAATGAAAGGAGTTAAAATCGGAGTCATTGTTGGTAATTCATCTTCGAATTCATTTTCCTCCATTAATTTCGATAACTACATGATGTTGGTACAGGTTTTTCCAGAACAATTGAGGCACACTGCTGAGCATTTCAGACCTGCTTTTCTGCAACCACAATGCTTCCACAATTTCCTTTGCATCTGCTGAAAATTAATTTCATTAGATCGGGGGTTGCTGGAGGCTACAAAGTTTGGATTGGTATCCAAATGTTCTCATGCTTTTTCTAACCCCAATCTTCAGGATTACAGTGTTTTACGGTAACTTGGACCTTTTGTACCTGCTTAGGATATTTTTAAATGTGCAGTCGCGTTAATGGTAAAAAACATAATTATGGTATAAATTTAAAAAAACAAGATTTTTTTTTTGTATAGTAAGGAAAAACGGCATTTTTAGATAATTAATTATGTAGTAATGTGAAGAAAAATATAATAAACGATTTATGAAAATAAAAAAGTAAAGGCAGACGTTTCATAGTTACCGGATTATTGCGAGTAGTATGAACCTGGTCTACTTTGAAGCGTTCTAGAATGCCCATAAATTCCTCAAATCCAAAAAAATTATAGGTCAAAATGTTGGTTGAAAAATGCTCTAAAAGATTGGTCCGGGGTCATTTGGTCGTGAAATAAAAAATAAAGAAGTTATGTAACAAAAAAGAAAATTTGTTGGGAATTTTTCTAATATTTTTGTCTATAACTTTGTTATTTGTAATTTTATTGAAAAAAGTTACATTAATGAAATTGTAGGCAAAGCGATTTGCTACAAATTATGTCTTGACAAAATTTTTGTGGTATGCATAGTTCGGGAGATATAGCGAAAAAGGCGTTTGCACCCCTTTTTCTAATATGGCGGCCGCGGGACAAGGGTTGCAACCCCACAAACTTGGAGTTAAGCTCCTACTGACCTCCCCCACACATCCCAACAATAAAATTGCGTCCTCAAAAAAACGCAAGGTTAGCCCAAAAAAATGTAACATTTCAATGGACTATGGAAGGGGACATGAATTTCTTAAAAGTGTTTTTTTTAAACACTTTTTAGCTTTTGTTCGAAAACACACTATCTATATCTATACTCATATAAGAAGAAAGATTTGTATGTATGTAACGAATTACATTTGCGTGCCACATTATTCCAGATTAACATAGCCTACAGTTTATTTTTAAAAATAAATGTCCACCCGTGCAAAGCCTGCTAGATTTTTTTTTTATTTTACATCTTTTTGTACTTTTGTAAAGAAAATTCTTCTTTATTATAACTTCTATGTAAAAAAAACTCTAACTTTAAAAAAAATGTTATTGGTGACAAACCCTTTTTTTTATATAGTTGTAGCTGCTGTCGATTTTAACATGTACAGTAATTAAGGTTTTAGTTGTATTTACAATTATCTATGGCATTAACTATGTCATGTATTTTGAATCATAATGAATCACTGAAAATTAAGCAAATTTTAGATTATTCATAACAATCTCCCTTTATTCCGACTATATGACTAACTTTAAAATTTAATAAACCTAAAATAAGTAAATTAGTCTCTGAACCCGCACTCTACTCTGTTAACAATAGGTGAGTTGTAAATCTAATACAGTACAACAAGTCTAGCGCTTATTATATTACTGAGTTCAGCTCAAATGGTCCACGTGTCGCCCGTGTGGGAACTGCCTAATCACGCGTCGTTCGTGTGTGAACTGCCTAATGGCTGATTCGATTTTATACTCGAAGGAAAACTCTGATTTTCCTTGTTATGGCGAAATTTCTTATATTTCGACTTTTCTAAGTTTTATGTCTTTGTTTCTTTTTTTTTTTTAAATGGAGTCTGTTTTTTTTATTTTTGTTTAATTTATGGACTGGTTTAATCTGTTTTATACAGGGTGAGTTTTTTGTCGTTGTCCAAACGAAAACTATGACCTCTATCGGTTATAAAAACGATTGGTATAAAAAATTAAACAAACAAACGAAAAAAATCGCGATTGTCAGTACTATTTACCGTAAAACTCTTACGGCTACTGAATTGAAATCCCATTTTCTTTTCTTTTTTTTGTTGAGTTCTTCAATTATTTTTGTAACCGATATAGAAGTCATAGTTTTCATTTGTACGACAAAAAACTCACCTTGTATAATATATTCTTAATTATTCACTAAATTATAAAACGAGGCGACAAGTCGTTTACTCAAAAACAAGAAAAAAAATACAGAAAAAATAAAAATGGTACAGAATGTTGGTCATCAGGATATAAATCAGGCCCTTATTCCACGTCATACTTTAAAATGACACAACTAAATAAAAATAATAAAATATCACAAAAATAATTACTATAAAAAGTGATCACTATTTCGTTATCATTTTATTTTAGTTAAAAGTCAGGCAGTATATTTATAAGCTAACTGACATACAATACCAACTACCTCAACAAATTAATGAAAGAATCATTTTTACATAACTGCTCACCTTACATAAAACAAGCGGGCAATGTAACACGAATCAACAGTTTCTTGGCAAGGACCACAAGTGCCAACGCTTCGAATGATGACTGACAACGACGGTGACAAATATTTATTTCCGTTAAAAACTTTGTTTCAAGCTAATGTCTTTTTATGAAGGTCCGACATTTTTTTGTGACGAAAAATACCGGTACATATATCAGTAACTCTGAAGTCTAAAAGATAACTGACATTAGGGACCAAAGAATAATAACCTTAGAGGAATAAATAAGTAAACTATAGAGCGCGCATATCGAGTATGAACTGTTGGCACTAGTATGACCATTTAAAATCTTAAAATTAGTGTTAAAACAAAGCACACCGTTTTATTAAAATTAAGTATCTCAAAACCGAATAATAGGTATCGGTTATTTTTGCATAAACGTCTGTTGTCGCACGGGAAATCACAAAAATCGGTAAACGAGCGTAGTACATTTAGCTAAAAATGTGCTTACGATTGGCTTAAGGGGCTACTAGTGAGAGACTAGCATAATACGTAGGCTTGTATATTGTTTTTATTTAATATCTTTAGTCCAGTTTATTCATTTTATTTTGATGTGGAAGTCTATAAGATTTAAAATATCTTGGGACAACTCACGCACGGCCATGTGATCCCAAACTCAGCAGAGCCTGTATTATGGCAACCAGACAACTGATAAACATTTCTTAATACTTACATATTATAGATAAATTACACCCAAACACAGAACCAAATAAGCTCTCTGATGTATTTGTATAAACTTAAAAATATTTTTGAGTGTAGCTCCAATATGTAGTGTATTTAAATGATTATGCTCATCACACTAAGATTTGTTGTGGACGGAAAATTAACCTACGAACTCCGGTTTAACAGTCGGGGTCACTTACCACAAAATCAACAGGCAAATCAAAATAATAAAATTGTCTACACGGATAAATGTTCTGTGTTACCACTAATTTACACTTGAAATTTAATATTACCAACAAAAACACCTGCATACGACGATTTTTGCGCTAAATGCCCCGTCTTTTAGAGATACGTACACAAAATATAAAAGGCCGTTCACAAGCCGCCTCAGGCAGAACCACTGACCGTTATTCTTTTTAATTTCGAAACGTTCGACTTTATGTGAGTTGATAACAGTAACTGCGGTTCCGTATCTATCGAACGAATATTGTTTTATGTTTATTTGAAAATTGGCCGCTACTGCCGCGTATCGTGGTAATGTTAGCCAGTTCGTTCTTTATTGGCGCTGTTAAAATTAGTGGGTCGGTAATTTGGAGAGTAACTATAATGATTAATGTAATACTATGTATTAAGCTTCTTATTAACATTTTTGAGCCGAGCGTAAGTAAATATTTAGCTGTAAGTACTACTCTCGTTTACTGATTTAAGTGGTTTTCCGTGCGACGACAGACGTTTGTGTATGCGAATTATATATAGTATAACCTTTGACGTATGCGAAAATATTGACGGTTCCGATATCATTAGGGTAATAGTAGGTTTTGAGATAGTTTTAATAAAACGGTGCGCTCTGTTTTGACCACAGAACAGATAAATACAGGTTTTGACATTAATTTTACGATTTTATTTGTTCATACTAGTGCCAACAGTTCATACTCGATTTGCGCACTTTACAGTTTACTTATTTTTTACTCTAAGGGAAAGCCTGAAAGAGTTATTTTTGATAGGCAGGACAAAGTAGGCTCGAGTCAGCTTGTTTTAAACAAATTAAGGTAGTCTGTAAGTATTTTTTAAATGGTCTATAATTCTTTTGAAGGCGTGCCGTCGTCTCGGCATTTCTACTACCATCTGTGTCATAAATCTAGGCAACAGCCAGCCTGTCGTGTTGGCTCCGGGGTCAATATACCATGGGCCTGAAGCAAGCAATGTCAGTTTTCAATGTCAGAGGACAGACGAGATACTTTAGGAGTAAAATGTGTGTTGGTTCGGTATAAACCAGTAGCTACTAAACAATAATATAATTTTATTCAAGTATAATCAGGTTATTTATTAAGTTACTAGTTGTTTCCCGGGGCTCCGCCCGCTTGGATATCGGTTATCGCGGCAAAAAGTAGCCTATCTCCTTTCTCAGGCTCTAGACTATCTGTGTATCAAATTTCATTTAAATCGGTTCAATAGTTTTGGCGTGAAAGCGCGACAGACAGACAGACAGAGTTACTTTCGCATTTATAATATTAGTAAGGATTGATAAATTTTTGATGGAGCCGACATGGTCATATTGTAATCAAAAACCCCTTAAATTGTATATTAGTTTTTTAAAAAATGTTGTTTTTTATTGTTTTTTTTTTTTATGTTACGTTTAGGTAATAAGTCGTTGTGCGCGGTCTTTGGTAAGACAGTAAATATCTTTTCATTCTCTTTTTTCTTCCTCATCAATAATAACGGAACTATTAATTCGCCTCATTATTATGAGGTTTAATTATAAACTTTACTAAATGTAAATGCAATAAAGGCAGTTTGTTATTGGAGGTCTCTTCGTCTGCAGAGGAGTTTGACAAATCATCAATCATTGATCACATTAGAATCACTTTTAGACACCGGATTGAGATGAAATTTTTCGTACTTACAGAATTTTTAAATCTGCTTTGATAATGGTGCCGAAACTGGCCATAGGAACTGCTTACCAAAACGACGCAATCTCATCGTGTTTAGGCTTGTTTGGTTTGTCTTTACTAGTACTGTAAGCCTAGCTAATTTAAAAGCTTGTAATTAAAACATTACATTTTCAAATAAAACTTTTTAAGTTTGTATTATAAAGAGCGAAGAAAAAACTTATATTGTTCAAAACTCCGAGATAGCTTGGTGATAGTAAATTATTATAATGTCTACCCTTGTAGGGAATAAAAGCTTCTAATATAAAACGTTCTATAATCCTCTTAAATATCAGAAACTACCATACAGTCTGCTTATCCTTTCCTTGCAGTAAAATACTTGAAGATATTGGTGAAGTGACAGCAAATATTGTAACATACTAGAACCGCAAAAATGTGACACTTCCATATGCCTACATCAAAAAATTATCATAGGAAAATGTAGGATTATGAAGGTTTAGAACCGACAAATATTGTTTTGTTACAATATTTTTAGTTGTTTTAAACCTTACAGAATAAATGTTCGGTAAGTCCCAATATTAATGTTTTATACTACAAAAATATGTGGCAATTTGTTTTGTTTTGTTTGTGACATAGTAATTACAGTTTTTTTTTTTAATAATTCTCTCATAGCGCATCCACCTAACAAATAATCCATACTAATATTACTTTCACGGCTAAACTGCTGAACCGATTTTAAGTAAACTTGGTATGGGGTAAGTTTGGATCCCAAGAAAGGACATAGGCTACTTTTTTTCGCGATAATCAACACCCACGCGGGTAAAGCCGCGAGCAACAGCTAGAAACTTATAATTCTCATTATGGGATTATATAACTACTAGTTGTTTCCCGCGGCTCCGCCTGCGTGGACGTCATTTATCGCGGCAAAAAGTAGCTTATGTCCTTTCTTAAGCTCTAGACTATCTGTGTACCAAATTATTTCAATCGGTTATGTAGTTTTGGCGTGAAAGTGTGACAGACAGACAGAGTAACTTTCGCATTTATAATATTAGTGAGGATTGTCTTTTATCCAAATAAAAATTGATAATATAATAAATTTACTTACGTACTGAAGCTATACAACTCAACAGAATTAAAATTAATTTATTGAAATAAAGGTTCTAAATTAAAAACACCTTCTAATCTTTTCTTAGCTACAGAATACCAAGAGCCGCGTAATATAAATTCCTATCCAATATCCACAAATTCTCGGCACATTTTAATGTGAGGGTAGATTGCAATTTTCTTCGTACTCGTCGACCGCATAAACCATTTCGGGAATAGTTTTATGTAAAACGTTTTAAAACTATGAAGCACGGGGTAGTTTGGTGAATCGTTAGATTACAGCTGATCTGGAGAATATTGGAGAAAAATTGTTTGGAGAATCTTTGAGAATAACTTCTACATACAATGTTAGTAGGTAACTACGTATTTTAGGAACTAGATTCGAAACCACTATAAACTAGTACCAATGTGACTTTTTCAAAGTGATATGTACTTTCTTAATTATTCTAAGACATTATTGGCAAACGGTGAAGGAACACATCGTGAGGAAACCTGGATTCCAGAAATTAGTATCTGAAATCGCCAACCCGCAATGAGCTAGCGTGGCGATCAATGCTCGTGCCTTCTCTACATGAGAAGAGGCCTGTGCCCAGCAGTGTGACATTAATATGCTGGTATTATTATTAATTTCAGTTACATTTGAATAAAAATATTATAGTTTAAGACTATTATAATTTATGTTTTTTTTTTTATATTGCAGGTCCCTTGATCTTAAATTTCTTGTAGAAGTAGGCACCTTTGTAAGTTTACATTAAGTCGTTACAACCATATTGAGTGTTAATGAATAATTCAAAATAAACAAACGCTAACTAAACTAAGTGCCCCGTTCTTCCAAAGACGCGATGAGGACGGACTCATAGAAATGAAAAGTAAGTTACACCCTTTATAGATCGTATTTAAGCTCTGTGCCAATTTTCTTAAAGTTATCGCAATGAATGTATTTCGTAGTAGACTATTAAACATAAATATAGTCTTAAAACGCGAAACAAACATAAAAGACATCATATTTAAATCTTGAAGCCAATTTATTGCAAACAAATGAACGAAAAATCATATATTTCAACTTTAAATAGGCTACCATCTATTTAACTTTAAAAATCCACATTTAACCGGTACAAACTGGTGCAAGCCGGTTTAATCCGGTACAAACCAGTTTCTTAAAGTCAGTGGGTTACCTCCGGATTTGGTTGGTAAGCGACGCGCGGCATCGGGCATTTTTCCGTGGTGAGCGTGCGTTGCGAAGTCCCTTGATTTATACGTCGCTTATCTGCCGACTAAATTTATTTGTCTGCGCTACTACCCGGCGATGCTGCCCTGGTAAGGGGCTGAGAATGTCGTAGATAGGCCGCGGGAAATATAATGCAGCTACATTAATAAACGTCCGTAAAATATATTATAAATCTAGTTAACGTTTTGTTTTTAATTTTTTCATTAATAAGTCGGTATTACTATTTAGAAATTTTACACACTTTTAACCGATGAAAAGGATTGGAGGAATTTTCAAAGGTTCCAATTTAGAAAAAGAACTATCTTATATTTTTTCTTGATTTCTAAAAACCGTAAGGGTAACTTCATATTAAGATCATACTGCATACTGTGCAGTCTAAACTAAATAATAATTAGTATTCGTAACTAAAATTCATTTTTTTTTATATTCATAATGCTCTGGTTTATTAGGTAAATGAAAAGAAGTAAAGAAAAATATAGAGTCAAAAAATATTTCTTAAAAAACAATTTCCCCGTCTATAGTTTTGTAAGTCTGTGCACCCCCAAGTCTCGGGGGCGCTTGTAATTGTACAAATTATAAATTTGTGACCGACTGCCGCTGTTGCGGGATTAAATCGCACGGTCGCACTCGCGTGGCGGTCGCGGCGCAGTCGCAACCCCGTCGCAGTCGCGTCGCTATCGTGACGCATCAGAAGAAATTGCAGAAAGTACTACTATGATTAAGGTTCACATAATATTTTTAACGAACTTAACTCGATATGAAACGAGTCGTCTAGAGGCTTGCACACCGGTTTTTAAAGGTGACTCTGAGGTCCCAAGTTCGATCCCCGGACAGGTCAATGTAGAAAACCACTTTTCTACATTGTGTACCAAATTTCATTCAAATCGGTTCAGTAGTTCTGGCGTGAAAGCGCGACAGATAGACAGACGGAGCTCCTTTCGCATTTATAATATTATTAGTAAGGATTATTACTTCACAAAAACTTGCTAACACAAACGAATTTACGCGCAATATTTCAAAAACACTTTGGAGTGAACCTTCTGTATTTAACTATAATGTAACACAATCGCCTGCAGTGTTTTGTTTATTAAACCCATTTTGTAACATTAATGCATTGTTATTTTAATTCATAGATACATTACAGTTGCAAGCGTCGACTGAATAAAGCATCGTATGTGTACAGCGATCGATCCCATTACTTATGGAATAGACTCCTTATTTTATAAGATTTGATCATTTTTGACATTTCAACATTGTATTCATCGCCGTGTGTTTAGATATTAGCATAGCTGATATTAAATCAATTAGTATTTAGAAACAGGCGAATTTATACCAGAGGTAGGTAGGTATAAACATACATAGGAAGTTATTTTTTAATATTAAGTCCTCTTTTTGTAATAACGAAGTATGAACGCACATTTTGCTCATTTCAAATGGTTTAAAATGTGTAGAGAAGAAAAGAGATAATTTCTCATAAGAAACCGATATATAATTCCTAAATACAACGAAGAAGTGGCACAGATTATTTAACTATATTTGCTGGAACATGGCGTTATATTTCTCTAGATTAAAACTCTAAATAGGTATTAGTCACCATAGGTTTCAATCACCTGAAGGAGAAGTGACTTCTATAAATGAGTAGCTCCTGCGTTAATTTCTTTTTATCTATGCTTCTCTAAAAGGCGCCAGCCCCCCTAGCAAGTGGCATTTCGTCAAGCGTTAACGAAGATAGAAATCGCTTAAATGACATTAAATGTATGGAAATGACATTTCGTTTCGATAAGTCACGTGATTTGGACTTCTCACTTGCATACATTTGAACGATTCGATTAGCGTTATCGCTTGTCGACATGTCACTTGTCTAGGGGGGCTGACCTACCTAACTACTATCGTAACCCATTCCAGTACAAACAATTATCATTTTCGGACCTCCAAAAAACTAATACAAGCACTATAGATGCAACTACAGCGGACAAAATTAAATTTTCTTAGTTCCTACAAAAAAAGACATAGCAATTTGTAGCGAGTAGCGACCACTGTCGGTGGCAATATTAGGCGCTTCCTATTTGCTGGTCTCTATTACGAAAGTGCACAGTCAAAATTGTACAATATAATGTTTACGTCAGTCTATAGGTAGGAGTAATTTTCTCTCTAAATTAAATTTTAATAATAACTATTTATTTCATAGGTTGGTAGCATTTCATTGTAACGTTACAAAATGCTACTAAATACAAAAACAGCTACTAAAAACGCAGATCTCCGATTAAAACAAATAACTAATCCTAGATTCTGCTATATTTAAAAAAAGCTATAGTTTGTGAGAACATTGTAACTTCTTCACGCAAAAATAAGTTAATGCTTAACAATGTTGGAAAAAAATTGACACACAGATAATTTATAACCTGTAATATCACATAAGCGTAGCTTTTCTACTAGAAACCCCAAGGGAACGGGAAGTACGTGGGTCAAACCGTGAAACGCAGCTGTTATTCCGATTAATATATAATTTGTAAATTATGTATTGACGTACCTACCAATTTAACGCAAAGGAAAAATTGTTCCTATTTCTGTCTCTATGACTTAAGTATTTTCTGACAATCAAATCAAAGCGAAATTCCTTTATTCTAAATATGCTACTAAGTAGCACTTTTTGAAGGTTAAACAATTATTAATAACGGACAGCACTTGAAGCCCACCCTTCACCGTTTCCTAAGTGCTCTGGCTGTGGAAAAGAAACTGCCCAACAAACTCCCCAGCAGCACGCTGTCTCTCATCTTACAAATGAATAATAATAACGATTACTTAAAGATCGTGCCATAATAAACAAGTGTTTAAAGTCGATAGGTATGGGTACGTCAATTTTGAATATTTATTTATTTAAGGGCCTGCAACAAACTGACTGGCCTGTTGGTTTAGTTGTAAGTGACCCTGACTGCTAAACCGGAGGTCGTGGTTTCTATTCCCACGCAGGACAAATCTTTGAGTGATGAGCATGATCATTCGTGTCTGGGTGTAATTTATCTATAATATGTATGTAAGTATTTAGAAATGTAGGTCTGGTTGTCATAATACATGCTCTGCCTACTAAGAAATCAAGATGGCCATCTGTGAGTTGTCCCAAGATATAAACTACACCAAGCTATGTACATATAATTGTACTAAACGTTTGACTATGAAGAGTCGAGCAGCAAGTGTGCTTAGGTATTAACTACATTTGTAACCTAAAACTAAAAAGTAACGGTCCGCGTTATGTAACTTTCAGTCGGTAGCTAACTGCAATAGAGGTTGTGGAGCTATGAAACTGTTGTCTGTTGGTTTAGAGTGATATGTTAAAAAAATACTGTTTCCCTGATGGAGACTTCTCTACCTGAATCTATACTTTCCGAATAGTATAGATTACTACCCCAATAACCAATGTGCGCGACGATCCCTGCATGGGACAAGGATTTGTGTGATCCACAAATGCTGGGTGTTCTTTGTGTATGTGGTTTGAAAGTCTGAAAACCCCTCGCGATACAAGGATTAAATTCCTTAGTGTGGGACTTTTTTTTAACTACAAATATAATAAATATTTTTTAAATAAAAAAATCAACAGAGTGCTGCTGCCCAAAAAAACAGAAGAAATACTTGACAGAAATAATCACATTTACTGACCACTACTTTCTACTTATCGTGATCATCATCCACAGCATTTATCATTAAAGTCCGGTGAAGCAGTCAAAGCCTGCGCTCAGGCTAACCGAGTAAATCTCTCCTTTCATGTGCCATTCTCTCCGGTCCTGCGCCAGTCTCATCCAGATTCGACCCGAAACTATAGTTATGTCGTTTACTTTACACTACTAAATAAAAATTAAAAATGCGCGATGCCCTACATTATTTTATATTAGCCACTAAAACCGCGCACCTAGATATGTTTTAACCATATTCTTCCGATGTTTCACAACAGTACCTAATCGATATTTAAAAAAAAGACAGCAAAAGCTACTTCAAGCTATTCTAAGATAAAATAATCATGTTTCAAACTATATGCCTCCTCCGCACAAGTATTTCGTAGCTCTTACATCGTCTGATTCGTCTCGCGCCATATCGCTAGGTTTTTCCGCCGCTAATTACTGTCGGGGCCGTTACTGCCGAGTTCGGTCCCGAAAGCCAACAGTTTGGGATTTCATTGTGCCTCCCACATATGTATACAATGTATATGTACCCTATTGTGGTCTGTTTACGAAACGAATGATCATTAGACTGGATGGTGTCTTATGACTAAGATTGTTGTGGGATGAAACGACTAAGAGGACGATTAATAATTATTTAAAACACTCAATTTTACTCACGCATATTCGCGGGATCGCCCGGCTAGTTTCAGACTCAATAGGAGTCCCTAATCATGAGCTGACGCGGCGGCGGTGGTGTCGCGACACCGTGATTGGGGACTCCGGGAATATGTGTGAGTAAACCGTTATGTTTTAAATAATTATTTATGAATACTTCTCACGTAACTTATTATACAAAGACGATTAATATACTATACATATTATAAAACGAAGCCTCTGTCTATCTGAACGTGATAAACCCAAAAAACTACGAAACGGATATTCACATGCATTTCATCAACGGATACCGTTATTATTGAAGAGAAAGATAAGTGTGTATAATTCATGTTAATATGTATCATTAATGTTATGTTTACCCGCGCAAAGATGGGGCGGGTCTCGTTAAAAATATTTTTTTAAGTATTTACGTACCTAATATTTGTGTTGGTACGTACCTTTACCCCTATAGCTGTATCTAAAAAAAACCGGGGTAGTGCACCTATATTCCACAATTTTAAATATTTTTACAAGAAGACAGTGTATTCCCATCAATCCAAAGTCAGTTTGTCAACATTAGAATAATGTAACAGTAGGTACCATTCTCTTATTTATTCTAAATAGTTTAAAAAGTTGAACCTGAATACCTACTCATTAAAACACCTAGGATTAATGAAAACCACTGATATAGGTACCTATATAGGTACCACCATACTCGATAACTACTCATTTAATAAACTTATTTATACTATCGCTTTGAAGTCACAACCCACATGCCAATTTGACGTACCTGCGTTATTGATTAATTTTCAATTCATTAAATATCAAAGCTTTCTATTTCTTATAGGCTTTAGGGAAAGCAGGTACAAGAATAGGAACCTAGATACCCTTAGAACCAGTTAATGTAATTATTACCAATTAAACATAGTAGGTTTACCTAATAAACGTTTATTTTGAATAGACGCTGAATAAAGACGAAAGGGGAAACTCCATTGCACGCTAGCAACACTTAAAAATGGCGTATAAATGGCGCACTCGATACACAATTTTCACATGATTCAATTGATTTATGACATATTAACATAACACTTACCTGTGATATATTGTCGTAATTAAGTTCTT
Organism: Diachrysia chrysitis; assembly: GCA_932294365.1. Taxonomy (NCBI): domain Eukaryota; kingdom Metazoa; phylum Arthropoda; class Insecta; order Lepidoptera; family Noctuidae; genus Diachrysia; species Diachrysia chrysitis. Next base: position 8,206,101 of record OW028666.1, read on the forward strand.
TTGATTGTTTTTTACTTGATCCTGAGTCGCTTTCATCATCTGAGGTCTGGACACCGCAATTCGGCATTATATTTAAGCCAGGTTAAAACTGCAGCGTGCGTGTAGGTTATGTGATGTCTGGATTGACACTGAGGGAGGGAAATCAAGGTTATCGGGAAACAGATGAGGGTTGTTTTATGGGGCTGTAAAGTGTGTTTAGGATATTTTAATAGTTCCACGCCCCGCGGGAAATTGAAACTGACCAGTTGAACATATTTTTTGTTGGGTTTTTGTTTATATACCAATGTTAATACTTTTTGAACAAATTATTGCTTTTGGTTGCTTTTATTACGTGCGTACTCTAAGCTCCATATTTTTACCTCTTTTTAGGCGTTATGCACTTAGGCGTTTGTAGTGCCTATGCAATGGTAGCTTTTTTATTGCAATGGCTAGGTATACCTTATAAATATTTAGATACAGATATGTAAGTTATTTTGTACGTCCATGATCAACGTAGAAGATAGGTCACCTGTTACGCCGACGCACTTACGTCATCATAAGAGTAAATAGACTGCATCAATGATACTTTACAGAATTATTATAGATGATTAAATTAATTAATATTGTATGTATTGTTGTTTGTATGTTCTACTAGCGTAAATAATGTAGCATTATAATGCAGAAAGGATTATTGAAATCGGTTCAGTAGTTTTTTACTTTATTTGTTACAAACATACATAAATTATAATATTAGTGAGTTATATTCTATGTAAGTAAATAGTTACAGGTACCTACGTTATATCATTGTAATGGGGAAATTGGTACTTTTGGCACTTGCGTTATAATGCAGAAAATAGAATGGTTCACCGAATGCTATGAACATTGCTGTTTTTAACACGGAAGCGATAATAAAACTTATTAAAAAGTTGATAATATATAAAAATAATTTTAAGTGTCTGTTAATCTATACTAATATTATAAAGCTGAAGAGTTTGTTTGTTTGTTTGTTTATTTGTTTGTTTAAACGCGCTAATCACAGGAACTACTGGTCCGATTTGAAAAATTCTTTTTGTATTGGATAGTCCGTTTATTGAGGAAGGCTATAGGCTATATAACATCACGCTACGACCAATAGGAGCGGAGCATAAATGAAAAAATGTTGCAAAAATGGAAAACCGTTGAAACTAAAACACGCGAACAAAGTCGCGGGGGACAGCTAGTTAAATATAATCTCATTCTTAATTCATGGCAGTTACTTTACAATATCTTACAGGACTACACTTGTAAAAAAAATCGTTGGTTGCCTGTAAAGTCGGTATACGGGCGAAAGTTTTACGTGACAACGACTGTCAATGTCTGTCTCTCTCGCTCTTAGGCGGGCTAACCATGCCCGAGTGCCTCTCACTCGCTCTCATTGTGAGCGCATAACGTGAGCGGAGCGTTACCCAGTTTCTTGAAGTGTCACCCGGCAAACCAATTTATAAGACGTTGTCACGTCAAAATATTCAGGTAAAGTTTTCTCAGCAAAATCTAATTTCCCTATTTTAGGGGTAAATGTATTACGTAGCAACATTATAAATGCTGGAGTATGCGTTTGTCGGTGAAAGGGATTACACGCTGCTATCACTCACACTCACAGTTGAACTTGTTGCCTTAGTTTAGAAAAAGCTTTGCCCGATACTTTTACAGTTAAATTAACTAATATTTATTAGGTTATTATTTTGTTATTTTTTTTAGTTATGTTTAGTGAATAAGTTGTTGTGTTCGCTCTTTGGTGTGAAAATAAAATGTCTTTTCTTTGTTTCTAAATTTATACAGCATGCAATAAAATCCCTGTACGATCCTTATGAGTATTATTCGGCATCGTAGGTACTGCGTGCACATACGTAACCATTGAATGGATTCGAGATTATTATTTCTCCCCGGTGAATATAAATATATTAAAATAAAACTGATCAAAGGCAACACTGATCGCTTGACAAAGTTCACGTGTACTACCTAAAGTTTTGTATCGAAGAAGCAGCGCGGAAGACATTTTTTTCTAGTACTTACTTATTAGATTGGACAGGGGTTTTTTTATATGCTGTAGGTACTGCTCTGGCTAGAAAAGGACGGGACCGGGGTGTTTTAGGGGATGAAAAACCGACATATCAGCTAGCTGTGCATACATCCTTTCAAACTTTCGCGTCTATAATATTAAGTTAGGATATTAACAAACAAAACTCAAGTTTAGTAGTTCTCGAAAATTTTCCCATTGCATCGGGGAAATTGTTATACCTGACAGCCCTTTGCACGCACACTGATTTAAAAGCAGGGGTGCAAGGGTCTACACGCTAATAATAACACTCCTACCTATGCACATGTGCATGTTATTGTAAAGTATTGAATTCTACGGACCATGTAGGTTCATTTGATCATACAAGCTCGTGATAATGTATACTTTAAAGTGCAGATTAATAATTCTGTCATAGCTAATTACGTACCCCCGAATACTTAAAGGCAACTTAACTTTAAGACGTTCTTAAATGTCTATTTTTCGCTTCTTTACACCTTATGGCTGAATACTAAAACGTCAATTAGTTTTAAATCGCCGTTAAGTCTCATGCTGTCTGTCATTTTAAGGTATAAATTGGAGACAGATACATGTTTAACAACGTCTTAAAGTTGAGTTGCGTTTCAGTAGTGGTTTAAAATGACAGAGACAGAACTAATACTGATTAATGGTTCATTATTCAGCCATTATATACGTCATTTATTTATTTAAACTTATTGCACAAGATTGGTATCGGCGGACTTAATGTCTTAGGCATAATCTTTGCTAAAAAATAGAAAACAGGTAACGATCCTACGAAAGAGGTACCTATCTAGTATTTAGTATCGAATCATTGACCTACTATGAGTAAAATGTATAAATTGTGTAAGTAAAGATAGCTGCGGGTCAAAAAAATACGAATAAATTCTAATAATTTTGCTACGATTACTTCGTAGCAAGTCTCGTAGCAGCTCCGTTTTCGTCTAAATACGTTACTAGTTACTACTATGTCGTCAGAGATCATAGCTTTACTTTTCAATTAATTTTAAGCCCAATACAATGCCAATGCAAAATTGATATGAGTTTAGCGGACCTGATATTCAGTGTTCTTGAAAAAACCCGTCAATGGAAGGGAGTATGTTTTGCACTGCGTTGTGTGTGCCTGCTAAATGGATAACAATTTTGGCATTGTATTAATAATAATATAAATAAATAAATAAATGTGGACAACATCACATACATTGCTCTGAACCCAAAGTAAGTAGCTAAAGCACTTGTGTTATGGAATTCAGAGACAACGAAGGTACCACAAACACCCAGACCCGAGACAATGTAGAAAAGTGGTTTTTCTACATTGACCCGGCCGGGGATCGAACCCGGGACCTCAGAGCTGGCGACACCTTGAAAACCGGTGTGTACGCCACTCGACCACCAATTTGAAATGTATTCAAAATTTTAACCCCCAGACTATGAAACTAAAGTAATGTACTGGTACTCGGCCAATAGATATGCTTAGAATGATCATCTAGCTTCTTATAAATTACTTTCCTTGGTCAGGATTACCTACCTATATCTTCTTCTTCTTCTTCCTGCCCTTTTCCCAATCTATTTGGGGTCGGCGCACAATGTTTATTACCTACCTATATATTTAAACAAAATTATCGTGACTTAAAAGAATGTCCAGCTAAAGCATAGCACTGCGATGTAGGAAGATACCTACATATCTGCCGCATGCCTTATGACTCAAATGAGCAATGGACTCGTAGTCTCGTAGAGCACAGTTCCCCTAAACAAGTGACATTTTGACAAGCAAAAACGCTGATCGAATCGCTCAAATGTATGGAAGTGACAAGTCCAAGCCACGTGACTTATCGATACGAAATGTCAGTTCCATACATTTAATGTCATTTAAGTGATTTCTATGATCGTTTACGCTTGTCGAAATGCCGCTTGTTGAGGGAGTCAGGATTGGCGCCCAACAGCGAAACGGGGTTAGGTTAGTTAGGTACAGATTCTAGCTAAAAGGGGCTGGCGGGATTAACAAAGGTCTTGGTATCAGAGATAGACATGACAATAATTTGAAGAAATCGTGTTTAGAACACAGTTCAACAACTTTGAACATAGCGTTCGTGCTAGGTTCACTGGATGTCCTTGCGAAAGAAGCACGGGGAGCCGAACATCGCTACCAACATTTTGACGATCATTCTAGCGAACGCTCTAGTAAATACTTACTTATCAAATAAGAATTAAGTATTCTTTATGAAGATGTGACGGAAAAATGACAAAATTGCTCGACTCGGCAAAAGAAATAAGTAGGATGCAAATTTACTGTGGTTTCGCTAGAATGCTCGTTAAAAAGCTCCCATTAATTTTGTAAATAATGTATCAGTTACTAGAATGCTCATTACAAGTGAGTACTCAAGTCTATCAGCACCATAATATTATTCTCAAAAAACTATATTATACTAAGGTAATCATTTATTGCTCACAATTGCAAATCTATCAAATTGGATAGAGATGGAACCATAAAAGTAGGCTCCAAAGGTTTGTGTAGATAACTAAAGTAAAATATTTAGGTACGTCTTACAACCATCGAATAATATCACGGATTACTCAATAATAAGTACAATTAGTAGGTACTACTAACATGCGATTTTTAAATAAAGGTCAAAGGGGTTACAAAATGCGTTCTGTAAAGTGTAACCTGCAAACAGCAGACGTTAAAAAATATACGTATTTTTATATTATTGAAAAATAAACCGAATATTATTACGTATTCATTTAATGCTTCATCACTTTTGCCACCTAAGTACCGAATTTATTTTGAAATCGAGTGGATCCAGGTTTTTTTTATTCCGATCTTTGACTGCAGCACAGAACATTACAAGATTACTGGGACCTGTCTAAGCAACTACATAGTAGCATTGTACAATGTTCATCCTTTTAATCAACAACTTAAGATGAAAGCGTCAATGAGCCCGCGTAATTAAAATTTTCTTATGATTTTTGCATTTAGTCAGACAGTTTTAGGCTTTTTTTATATTATATTTTTTTTTATATTACGGTCTTGAATCGTATTTTGTTCAAAAAAGAGCCTGAAACTGTCTACTTTAGAGAAACTAATTATAATAAAAAAAAAACAATCATTAATAACACAATAACACATTTATTCATTGTCCTTTATTCTTAACATTACGTTTATTCTTAATTAAACTTCTAGAATCATCATTCAACTGCTGGAAGAAAGCCTTTGAAGTTTTTAATGACTTGTCATCCGTCTCCGCAGCCTTCTGCGTATTTCTGTGTTCCGTAACTTTAGTGTCTTTACCCTTTGCTCTTTGGAACTTCTTCTTTTTCCTTCTTTCCCTATTCTTGTCTGTCTGTGTTCTTTCTTCTTTACTCATTGGGTCTCCTTTACGTTTCTTCTTGACTTCTTCAGGAGCTAATAACGTAGCATCGCTTGTTGCCACTGGAGCTACTTCCTCCATTGAGATAGCTGGTGTGTTGCTGACAATCTTGACTTCAGCTTGCGGTGCCCTTGGAGTATAGTGATAGTGGCATAATGCATCTAGTTTGGCAAACAGCGTATTCATTGTATTACGGATCTCCACATGAGCTTCCGGTTCCTTTTCTTCTTCATCCTCTCCGGACAACCCTTGTTTCTGTTTCAAGTATTCAGCTTCGTAAACCTGAGCTAAACTCAATTTGCTCTTAGCATGATCTAATACTTCTGTTTTACGGAACGATAGTTGGTCATCAACCGGCTTTTCTTTTTTAACAACATCATCCCATGCTTTGTCTTTGATTCTGCGTCTTATAATGTCTTCTAATGTGACCGTAGTTTGTTCAGTTATTGTAGGAGGAGGTCTACTGGTGAGATCAAAGTCCACAACTTCTTCAAGTAATGAATTTTGCGGACGTTTGGTAGCATCTACCTCTCCTTTCAGTTGCCATGGTGCTTCGGATAATGTCCTCTCTTCTAACTTCTGTATTTGCTCTTTTAATCTTTCCTGTCTATGTTCAAAGTCAGATTTCTTTTCATATGTCTGTTTGTTAGCAATTGTTGGAACTTCACTGTCAACAGATTCATCATCGTCTGAAGATTCATCACCCATGGCAAACCTAACTTTTTTCTTATCATTTTGCTGTGGCACTTCTTGCTCTGACTGATCATTTTCATTATCATCATCTTCACCATTTTCTTGAAAATCATCATTCTCTTTATTTTCATTAATGAAATTATCATCATTCTCATCACCATCTTGTGAAAAGAAGTCTGAATACATTGCATCTTCCTCTTGTGAGTCTTCAGCATCATCTATATCTTCAAACATGTCTATAGATTCTTCATCACTGTCAGAAGTTGCTTTACTTGCTTTCCCATCTTTCTTTTCTTCATTTATCAAGAATTTCTCCATCTCTTGCAGTTTAAAAAACTGATCATCTACTATTGAAGGTTTAACTTTAGATTTTGGTAGTAAAGGTTTCTTTTTCTTAGGTTTTTCTTTGATATTATCAATATTTTCATCATCATTGTCAATTTCTGAATTTTCATCCTCTTCCATGGAATCCTCAATATCGGCGTCATTTGTTGTTTTGTCAGTGCTATCAGGTTTGTCTGCGGTAGCTACAGGGAATACCAAATCATTTTTCACAGACATACAATTAGCAACTTCCCATACCAATTTGTCCCAACATTCAGAATTTTGAAGTTCTATTTCCTGCCATATCTGTTCTTCATCAAAGTCTTCGACAATTAGCTCGGGTAGGGCAGTTTTCTTTTCTTTAGAATTACCAGTTTCCTGTGATTTAGTATAATCATAAATAGATTTAACCAAAGTTTTAATGTCATCTTTGAGGTCACTTTGCACTGCAAGAAATTTCACTGGTTTCTCTGTGAATTTATTAAAGTTGTCTATTATATTATCTAGCTTTGGGCACGCCATAGTTATTGCTAGCAGCCTGAGTTATACAACAATTCTGTTATTGCTAATTTACGATAAAAACACGCTTTAGCACCTATGATTACAACAAAATTTACACGCGGTTTGTTAGACTGTGTCACTTATGTCAGTTTTGACAATTAGTGCGTAACCGTAACTCGCTTAAGAGCCTTTTTTGACAGTTGATCAATAAAATGTTTACGTTTTTATACGTACACAAGATTTATGTATAATTTTTAAACCATTAAAGTTAACTTTGATTTAAGCTAAAAGATACAATAACCACATATAATATATTATGCGATTTAAGAAATGCAAATTTAGCACATAGAGCATTAGGGCATCGCATGTGCGTTAGAAAAGATTTTTCATGCTCATCACTCAAACATTTTTATATAGGGACAAGACAAGTATCGAATTGCTGTGGAAAAAAAGTTGTGGCCATCTAGTGAAAGATCATTCTTGTAAAAGTAATATCAATAAAAGTTATAAAAAACCTTTGTAAGAACGTACATAAAATAGCTTTTTACTCGCAGATTCCATACTAGCCAACACAGAAGAAGTTGTAAAGTGTAGTTCTCTGAAAATCTTTTCCTAATATTTGCATAACCTTGGGGCTCGGTAGGCACGGCTCCACATAATTATTTTGGCCGGTCCTACTTTAATAAAGATCTTAAAAGGCACTGATTCCAAACCTAGATTAAAAAATACATCAGACATGAGACAATTTTTTTTATTTTGTTTTCTTTTATTCTGTTCAATGGAAACTGGATTTTGTGAATTATGATGTGTAAATAATAGTGTTATGTGTAGCAATCACTCACGAATTTAACACTGTATCAATATAACGCTATAACCAATGCGAAGAACACAAAAACCTTATAAATAACATAACAAGGTGAGATAAAAGTAACTGTATTTGTGGCAGGCTGCTACTTGTTGAATATTTTAATCACTTGAGTGACCCCAACATGTCCTCTGCATTGCTTTGTTAAAAGAAACAATATACTTGAGCATTTTTCATTACCCTTGGCATATATCTAACCTCGTAGTGTATTGATAATATTACGAATATACCATGTTTCAAAAGTGAAAGGTTTGGCAATAATATTTATCTGTCAAAGATGGTCATGGATGCATTCTCGCCATAATTACCACGCTTTGGCCCATACTACATTGTTGTATATATAAAAGTGCAGTTTATAGAATGGTCTTTTTGCTTCAACTTAGGGTACTTAACACTTGAAAGGTCAACAGCCTTGTTATTTATGTAGATCAACACATCCCAATAATCAATTTGTTCAGGAAGTGTTTTTGAAGGATAACTCTTGGTAAGCAATGCAACAAATGTTTAAAAATAAAAATTGAAAACTACTTTATTTTTAAAACCTTTATTTACTTGATTTTTAAAGAGCATTATATTGTTATCAGTATAAAAAAAAATATTTTGTCTCATAGACAACAGAGAATGTGGAACTATGCAAATGAATTCTGAATTATGTATACAGTGTGAAAAATAGGTTTCTAACATGATGTCAATATAATATATAAATGGCCTATTGAAGGTGTCATGGTCACTTTAACCTGAGATATATAAACCTCATATGTCTTGAAAATTGATGTTGTTCATTCTACCTTCATATTTTTATTAATTACTAGCTGTGCCCGCTGCTTCGCTCCTGTCTACTGACTATCTACCCTACCATATCTACCCTACCCTGCCTACCGTACCCTACCTACCCTACCCTACCTACCCTACTCTACCTACCCTACCCTACCTACCCTATCCTACCCTACCCTATCCTACCCTACTCTACCCTACCTATTCTTTTTTGTTTTTAAAGCTTCCCTGTATTCTAGCGATCAAAACGAAAAAAGAATTATTCAAATTGGCCCAGCCGTTCTCGAATTTTAGCGAGACTAATGAACAGCAATTCATTTTTATATAGAAGATTTGTAATTTTGCAGTGGAGATGGAAGGTCAGGACCAGATGGAGATGAAGTTCAGTGGTAACAGCGAGGTTGGAGGGCTGGAGTTGTGCATTGTGTGTGGAGACAGGGCCTCCGGAAGACATTATGGTGCCATCAGCTGTGAAGGTAGAAAAATTACTTTATTTAGGCAGCAAAAATATTCTAACTTTACTTGACCAACTTGCTGCATTAGTAGAAAGAAAGTGATTATTTTTTTAAAAATGTTTTTTTTTTAATTTATTTACTGTACCTACTGCAATGATCTTTATTACACACAAACATGAGGCATTGCAGCGCCTTAAATATTCTTTTCAACATAGTTAGACACTAAAGTATACGAATCGGCAAACGCAGTGTAGGACGCGCCCTAGCCCGATTTTCCTGATGACGTGAAAGAGTTAGCTGGGTCGGACTGGATGCAGAAGGCAATACTTGGGAAAGACACATATCCAGCAGTGGACCGCAATAGGCTGAGTTTATTGATTGATTGATTGATTGAAAATATACAAAACACCCAGCAATACATTTCAATAATCCTTAAGCTTGGTGATATTGATGATAATGATTTATAGAGTTCAGAGAATTAGTCAGAAAGTTTAGTAAACTTAACTGTCTCCATTCCCAGGCTGTAAAGGGTTCTTCAAGCGGTCGATCCGCAAGAAGCTGGGCTACCAGTGCCGCGGCAGCATGAACTGCGAGGTGACGAAGCATCACCGCAACCGCTGCCAGTACTGCCGCCTGCAAAAGTGCCTCGCCTGCGGCATGAGAAGCGACTGTGAGTATCTGTTGGTTTTAGATCTAGTAGTAGAAAGTTAGATCAAATTGTAGGTATTCAGTTCGCCATTGTACTTCTATCGTGTATAAATTGTAAATAAATTATAAGTTGTGAGGTATGGCCTTTGCCCTGCAGTAGGAAGTAGTAGAATAGTAAGTAGAATCAAATTGAAGAAGAAGAAGAAGAATTTATTTATTTGCTTGAAATATAGTAAATAACAGATCTTATAAATTAGTAAGTACAGTTCTTCATATTTCGCCTACTTAGTTCGGCATGCAAATTTATAACCAATTATAATTATTGAAGGCATTAAGTTCGCCATTGTACCTCTATCGTGCATAAATGATAAATAAATAAAAAAAAATTAAGTGAGGTACGCCTTTGCCGTGCAGTGAAACAGAAATTCCTAGAAAAAAAATTAAGGTAGGTATTATAGTATTTGTATGCCTGTATGAACAATGTCTGCTGATGCAGCTTCATAACCCGACTGCGCCTAAACAAGGGTTATTTACTAAATATTTCTTTATTGTTTGGTAGTTCTTTCGAAATCTAATCTTCAAGCATTTTACGTTACTTATGATGATAATAAAAATCAACAAAATTCTAATTCTTGAATTAAATTTGCAATAGCATATAATCACTTTAACATATAATTTTATTATTGGTTTTGTGGGGTTGCTGGTGTGGTCTTGAAATAGAAATAGTAAAATATAGCGTAAAAATATATTCTCTGTTCTGATGAGCAATAATTCTTGCACTGTATGCGACAGCGGTCCAGCACGAACGGAAGCCGATCGTGGACAAGTCGAAGGGCGAGCAGCGCGAAGCCGGCATGCACGACCGGCAGGCTGCCTACTCTAAGTTCCTGGGGCTGGCGGGACAGGCTCAGGCCGGACAGGTGAGATATTCAGCATACATTTCGACTGCACGGATAGCCGAGTGGTATAGGTCACCACGCCAATTACTTCTGTGCGCGACGTGCTGCGGGTTCGATCCCCGCATTGGACAAGCATTTTTGTGTGATCCGCAAATGCTTGTTCCAAGTCTGGGTGTTCTTTGTGCATGTGATTTGAATGTTTGTAAATCTCCCGCTACACAAGGATTAAATACCTTGGTGCGGGAGTCATTAAAAAAAAATACAGTGCCCCATCACAGTGGGAGAGAGGATGCACAAATCCTGGAGCTGGTGCATTTTCATGCTGGTTTTTTTGTTTGGTTTAATAATTTGCTTGTTCACAGATAAATCCTAAAGAGGAGCCTAGCGATGCGTTCGGTGCGGTGTCGCCGGCGCCCGCTATCAACTTCGCGCTCGCCGCCGCTGTCGCTTTCAACAAGGGTAACCCAGGTATGCTATCCATTTATCTTTAACTTTGTGAAGGTTTGCACCAGAGGGAAGTGATAAGTGAAACAGCTGCTGAGATCTAATGTGTTTATTAGCTGACCGCCTGATATTTATACAACTGTTGGACAAGAACAACAAATAACGCGACATCTGTCTCGCTCTAACACCTACGTAAATATGTGCCGCTTGTCGTCCGTGTCTCGTGAATGAACATTTGGTTTTCACTTATGGATAGCGTGATTCAAGAGGAAGGTTTGTGTGTATAATTAATTAATGTTTTGTCTACGCGCGTGCAGCCGGGGCGTGTCGCTAGTTTTCTTATATATTGTAAAAATAAACAACTGAATAATTTAGTTGTCTTTTGACATAACTAATATAATATTATGTGGTCGTTGTAACAATAATTGCTGTAAATAACAGCAGATTGCCAAAACACTTTTTTTTTTTTTCTGGATATTTTAACCATGTTCTTTGGTTGTTTGACCATTAGTATCTCCATACCTGACTCCCGGCAATCCTGGCGATATCGAGGGCGCGCGCCGACAGCAGCTGATGCTGCAGACACAGCTCGCTAAGAACCTCTTCAAGATGGGACAGTTCGGTAAGATTTTTGCGGTAACTGGTAACGACCCCACCAGCAGAACGCTGCTGACCTTGGTCTCTATAGATATGACTATTAATTTCATAGTAGTTCATTTAAAAGTGTGTGTATTATTGTTTATGTAGGTGCAATAAACGAGTACCTTCAGTCGGCATATGGCGCGACCCCGCCGGAGGTCCCGCTCGCAGCGCTACACGCGGCCGCTGAGACACAACAGGCTGAGGGTAAGAATAACGTTATATTCATACATTTAGGTACTTTACAACACCTACCAGGCCATGATGAAGCAGTTCTAAGAAATGAAGTCAAGATATTGGCGATAATATATAGAATATAGAAAATAAGAAGTTTATGGGCTTGCGTCATCTGAGGTCTTCTAAAAGGCATTAAAAACCGGATTTATGTCCACACAAAATTGTTTCTGTAATATATTAACGTTCCGCCACAACTTAGAAATAAATTATCTAAGATTTCGTCTGAGACTCTCACCCTTAAGAGGAAGAGGAGTTATCCGAACAGCTGTGTCCTCAGATACAAGGTCCGTAAATCTTGACAAAGAAAGCTAAGTCTTTGGTAGCAGTCAGGGAAGACCCATCTGAAAAAATACTTAAAACCGCAGATGGCAGGATTGTTTTGTCTGAGATCGAGATGCTCGATGAAGTTACAAGCTTGTATAGAGATTTATAATCAGCGCAAACAGCGAGACCAACAGTACTATTTAAGGGCCCGACTCATGTTGTGATATTACACTGATGTTCACCCGGGCGTAAACCAGGGCGTTTCTCGGACAGCAGAATTACAACAGAACTCTTACTAGCAGAAGCGAAAGAAGTGTTTGAGAAGCTGTAAAATTTGTCATCCATTAAGCCGTCATCGGTGCCATCAAGTGGAAGTGTGATGGTTATGCCTACGGTATCTTTGCGTGAGTGCAGTCAGTTCACTAATTTTCAAGTTAAAACCATCCCTGAACCACGTTTAAGAGTCGTTTTCGAGAGTCGTCACGAATAATCTCGCTAGGAGACTCAACAAATTTTGGCCACCAGAGCAATATGTAGCGCTACTACGATGACTGTCCAGATCCATATAAGACGAAACCGTTTCAATAAAGGCCACCGTTATTGTGCTCACCTGTTGGCGCCACTGGCGGGACAGCTTTGAAGACCTACGGTGTCCGCAAACACAAAAGTTGTTCATTGAGCTATGCTGGGTATTTCTTTGAAGGTTATGATCAGAAATGTGATATCCGGAGCAGAACTAGAGTGATTGACATTGCTTTCAGAATTAGTTAGCTAAAGTGACTTGCCTTTAACATGTAAAGGACCGAAGACCGGTCGGAGCACACGAGTCATTCGGAAATCGGAAACCACGGCAAAAGTAGTGTAGCACCTGGCCTTCCAGCCCGATGGACAGGCAACCTCAAAAAAGCTGGGTCGAACTGATTGTGGATGGCGTAGGACCGGGTGTTGTAGCGCAATTTGGACGAGGCTTATGTCCAGCTATTGACCGCGATAGGTTGAGTTGATTGATAGATCGCGATGTGAACTATTTTAAAAGCTAGAGTTTTTTGTGTGTAGGATGCGGCGAGTCGATTCTCAGTACGCCAGAGTCGCAGCAGCTGTGCGTGTCGCTGCCGGGCGCCGCGCCGCCGCACCTGCGCCTGCACGCCGTGTGCGAGGCGGGCGCCAGGCTGCTGGCCGCCGCCGCGCGCTGGCTGCGGGCCGTGCCCGCCGCCGCCGCCCTGCCGTGAGTACACACAGCCACACGTCACCCAGCTAGCTACACCCGCCGCACCTGCGAGGCGGGCGCCAGGCTGCTGGCCGCCGCCGCGCGCTGGCTGCGGGCCGTGCCCGCCGCCGCCGCCCTGCCGTGAGTACACACAGCCACACGTCACCCAGCTAGCTACACCCGCCGCACCTGCGAGGCGGGCGCCAGGCTGCTGGCCGCCGCCGCGCGCTGGCTGCGGGCCGTGCCCGCCGCCGCCGCCCTGCCGTGAGTACACACAGCCACACGTCACCCAGCTAGCTACACCCGCCGCACCTGCGAGGCGGGCACCAGGCTGCTGGCCGCCGCCGCGCGCTGGCTGCGGGCCGTGCCCGCCGCCGCCGCCCTGCCGTGAGTACACACAGCCACACGTCACCCAGCTAGCTACACCCGCCGCACCTGCGAGGCGGGCACCAGGCTGCTGGCCGCCGCCGCGCGCTGGCTGCGGGCCGTGCCCGCCGCCGCCGCCCTGCCGTGAGTACACACAGCCACACGTCACCCAGCTAGCTACACCCGCCGCACCTGCGAGGCGGGCGCCAGGCTGCTGGCCGCCGCCGCGCGCTGGCTGCGGGCCGTGCCCGCCGCCGCCGCCCTGCCGTGAGTACACACAGCCACACGTCACCCAGCTAGCTACACCCGCCGCACCTGCGAGGCGGGCGCCAGGCTGCTGGCCGCCGCCGCGCGCTGGCTGCGGGCCGTGCCCGCCGCCGCCGCCCTGCCGTGAGTACACACAGCCACACGTCACCCAGCTAGCTACACCCGCCGCACCTGCGAGGCGGGCACCAGGCTGCTGGCCACAAGCATTCCTGAACTCAGTCATTTCCGTGGAAACTAACCCTTATTCTTTCCCTCTCAGGTTCGAGATCCAAGTGACACTCCTGAAGAAGTGCTGGCCGGAACTGTTCGTGCTGAGTCTCTCCATGTTCTCGCAGCAGCTGTCGCTGACGACTCTCCTGCCACAGATGGTCAGCCACCTGCAGGCGGTGCTGAGGGAAAGAGCGAGTAACGACTGTGTAGATCGCTCTAACGATATGGCTGTACCCGAGGTAAGAAGACACACTTAATTATTTTTGACGAATAACTTTAATTCAAGTTAGACTAACTTTTTAATATTCTTTTATCTCCAAAAGTAGGCAATCACTTGGCTCTTTGATTCCTCATTTAAATCGTTTATAATCTTAATGTTGGTTAAGTGGTTAGTAACCCTGACTGCTAAACCGAAAATCGCGGATTCGATTCCCACGCAGGAAAAATCTTTGTGTGATCACAAAGATTTGTCCTGCGTGGGAATACACACATACGTGGGAATAGACACAGAACAAATGATCGTGCTCATCAGAGCGCGATCATTTGTTCTGTGTCTAGGTGTAATTTATCTATAATATGTATGTAGTTAGAAATATATAAATAAGTGTATTAGTTGTCTGGTTGCCATAATACGGGCTCTGCCTAGTTTGGGATCATATGGCCGTGTGTGACTTGTCCCAAGATCTTATTATTATTAATTTATTTAATCTTCATGCTATAGTAAGTAGAGCAACCATTGTCCCTTTTCTACCACCAATACTCCGGCCATTTATCACCAGTGGTATCGAGTCATATGGTAACAAACAAAAATCGCGTCGTTATCTCGTACGATCTTTAGCAGTTGAGGACCTAATTAATAAAGCATATATTTCTAGATCACGGCAGCGGATTACTCGGACGAGCGAGTATCAGAGGTGAGCAGTAGCTTGTCGCGGCTGCAGCAGTTCATCAGCAGCATGGAGCAGCTGCGCGTGCAGCAGCGGGAGCACGCGCACCTCAGAGCTTTGTGCCTCTTCTCACCAGGTATGACATATATGATATACTGCCTACTGTGAGGAATAGGGCCTTTTCCCCTACTATCTTAGTTGGCTCCAAGTCTCACCAGATTCAGCAAGATACCAGCCTAATCCCACCCAAGCTATGTTGGGGTCGGCTTCCAGTCTTAACCTCCAATTTATATGTATAATGAATCAACCCACCCAGCCGCGTACCATCCTTGGCGAATGTGATTACATTATTACAACGTTTATTACCAATAAAGGCTTTCATTTGGCCACAAACCTTTCAACTTTCTCTCAATTCGAGGTCGTTTTTCGTATATATTTTGCTCCTATGTTAACCACATGGCGTTATCAAATAAATAAATTCATTCAGGCATTATGTCCGCCTTTGTGCTAAACTGCACAAAAAGTCTTAAATAAATAAATAAAAACTATTTAACATCCTTTAAAATTTATTTAGTTTCTCCTTACCCCCACAGATGGCGTACCAGACTTCTTGACCCGAAAACTCCAAGACTACCAGATCAAAGTCCTCCGTTCTCTCCGTGCCTCCTGCCAACAAGACGAGGATCGTTTAGCCACACTTCTCCTCCAGCTGCCCGTGTTGAGGACCTTCTCAGGACCTTTCCTAGAAGATGTGTTCTTCGTGGGCTTTGTCGGTGACGTCAGCATTGATGATGTCATTCCCTATTTGTTGAATGCTGAACGTTGATGAGGTTTTGCTTTTAGGGGTGTGATGCTGGTGGAGTTTTGGCCGGATGATGTCTTGTCCGTACAAGAGTAATATAAATATAGATAGAAGTTCAACATGTTCACCATATTATGCTGTATCCGAATAAAGTTAAAAATCCTTAAAAAAAATATTGAGGTGTATGTTAAATACATACACGATATCCTCTTAAAAAAACGCGATTTAGCAAAAATAACATAACGGTATGTGTTCTGCGCAAGTGTGAGAGATAATACTCATTAATCGCTTTTAATGCCGGCCACTCACATTCGCACGAATACGCAAACCAACAAGTGTAGGACGACATTTGCAAGTGATTTCATTTCCTAGCTGTGTCGGTTTTTAACAGACGTCAAAGCGCGAGAACCTTTTTCGAATATTTGCGCGCATGTAAGTGACAGGCATTATAAGCGATTTATGAGAATTATCTCGTAAGGGTAAGGTTAGTATTTAATTTTCGTAAGTAGATTGAAAATTAAAATAATAAGTATTGCATCATCTCTCGGACATCTGAATTAACAGATTGTTAATCAGAGTCGGTGAAAGCCAAACCGTAAGGTTGGTTCACTAGATGTCGCATACGCCGCCCTAATAAAAAAGAAGGCAAAATTTAAACTTCCAGGCAGTGACCTAGGTAGCTTAGTTGGTAAGGCGACTGGCGTGACAAGCCAGTGGTCGCAGGTCCTGCCTGAGGTTTAAGTTTTTCCTTCTATTATTTGTATTTAATTAGATTGAATGTGTACCTAAATCTGGATAATTGCACTTTTTATACTATTACGGTATTGACAATTCATCGTCCGGTCAAACTAACTACCATTATTTCACCGAATTTGAAATAACGTAACATTATTTTTAATAGACCAATATACGGTCACGCAATAATTCGCTTTAAATCAAGCGGTCATTCCTTCCATAGCTATAAGTTTAATTATTTATGTTTTAAGTATCTTAATAATGACGTCATATTAGTGCACAAAATGCACGTAATTGTGACGTCACGCGACATCACAATTGTATCGTCGTGATTTATAACCGTTGCGTAAATCAGAAAAAATGCGTGTCTTATATTTTTAAAAAGGTGTCTGCATGACATAAAAAATTGGCATCTACCCCATTCTTTACCCACATTTGGAGACAAAGGAATAATTAGGGTGGAATCGTCAGGGTAGCCCACAAAATTCAAATTTTCTTGCGTTTTTTGCAATTTGCCGGTTTGTTTTAGGCTGTTGAATGTTGAATGATATCTCATGACAAACTCATTCAATGGGATTGCATGAACTTAGAGGGTTGAATTGATGAGTATAATTCTTTAAATACTAACGTATTACGGCCGCAAATCGTGTTTTGTTAGAAAATCAGCCTGAAACTAACCGGTATATATATATTTGTTTTATTATTTCAGAACTTTGTCGCTTAGCAACAATAACGTTCTATAAAATCTACACACATATGTGGGGATTGAAAAATACAGCGAAACGACCAGGAATAACTTTAACGGTTTATTAAATATAAACTTGCAAAAATATCTTGAAAAAAAACTTAAAAATACGTCCTAACAGCGTCGTGATCCTCGTCGTGCCAATATGCAAATCGCCATCCTTTTTCTCAATCGCTCAGAACCATTTATATATTCAAATAATTATATTCTTTTTTCATTCGCTATTTCCATCCAGTCATAACAATCATAAGTCGCATTCATACTCTATCGTAATAAAACCCATTCATACTCCATCGTAACACAACCTTCATATCCCACACATATGCTCATACACCAAACAAAAATAAATACTTACAAAAATTAAATTAGCAACCGGTATATTGCAAAAAAAGTAAGTAAATTTAAATTTCGTGGGCTATCCTGACGCTTCCACCTTAACCAGTAGTCTACATTTTACTAAAAACTTTTTCAGTAAATTTTATAGAAGAATTTAGTGTTGTGTAAATGTGACCAGTATCTAAATATCGTTGCATTTGAAATTATAATGTGATTTTATTGTAACACATACTGTCCTCAAACTGTTACCTAATTAATAAATGTACTGTCAACAACGCATAACACAAATATTGTAAAAAATATATAAATATATTCAAAATCTTCATTTCTGGTAAAATTAAATATATTTAAGTTACTGGTAACGTTTTCGTACCCATTAAAAAAAAAGTATGTTTGATAAATATTTTTATAAATATTTACTAATTTAGAAATATACCTAAAGTATTGTTAATATGTTTTGGAATAATTATTAATTAATGTTGGCATTATAAAATATAATTATTATTATTGTGCTGTAGATTGTATTAACCAGTGATTAAGGAAATCATTAATTTAAGTGCCTTTGACTAAAAGATCTAATAAATTAGTAAGCTATTTTTCCCCTTGTTTTATTATCTATGATATGGTACCACTACACACGTGCATCATGCATAACGTGACCATTTTGAACGTGTTTATTTAGACCAATTAACAGAAAGTCAATAAAAAAAAACTCATTTAAAGTTATTGATGCAAAAAAGTCAGTTAGCTTAAAATTTACGAATTAAAAAATATTTAAATCCAAAACGTTTAGTTATATTTATCAGAGTAACAAATTAGCTTTTAGCTGGTGATGACCTAACCGCGATTTTGAACGCATCTTTCCATTTTAATATTTACTTGAAAGCTAAACTTTTCAAGTAAAAAGGAAAAAACACATAAGCTACGTAGCACGAAAACTTTCGACCAAAGTATTCGGTGTTAAAAAAAAGGTTCGAATATTTATTTAATATTATATTCTTATTATTCTTGCGAAAATACAAGCATGATATGCGTACAATAAATTGTATTTATGATTGCATTCAGGATTCAATATCACCTCAATGAGCAATTAATGCGGATTTGACGGGCCTGTTGGTCTAGTGGTTAGTGACCCTGACTGCTAAACCGGAGGTCGTGGGTTCGATTCCCACCCAGGACGAATCTTTGTGTGATGAGCACGATCATTTGTTCTGTGTCTGGGTGTAATTTATCTATAATATGTATGTATTTAGAAATATATAAGTATGTTTATCAGTTGTCTGGTTGCCATAGCACAGGCTCTGCCTAGTTTGGGATCAGATGACCGTGTGTGAGATGTCCCAAGATATTATATTATTATTATTATTTGTGGATAACAAATCCCCACTAAAGTGAAACATACGGTCTGCTGTCAACATTCTTATGCGAGCGCTTTTAATCAACATTTGTAGTTGGGGTTTGTATGGAATCGGAAAATCATGAAGTGGAAGTAGTCGACATGGTTTTCGGATTTACCCTTAATTGAACTAGGTCATATTATGCCTCAAATTCCACCCAATTCGAGACTAAGCCTGATTATAATATCTGTCATTTAATAGTGACGCTTACACACACAAACTTGGGTGAGTACATAACCTAATCCCAACGTTTACCAAGATATGATATGTTATGTACGATTGTTATAAAAATAAAAGCTATATTTGTAGCGTAAACGATATTATCACTACATATTATTAAACAAAGTCTTCCGCCTCGTCTATCTCTTCCCAAATTACTCAAAAACTACTGTATCGATTTTCATGCTGTTTTACCAATGAATAGTGGTTCTCGAGGAAGGTTTAATATAATTTATCAAGTATATAATTTGTCAGGTTTTTGTTTATATTGGCTAAAATATAATGATATTTGTCGGAGGTGTCGGAAAAAAGTAAGCTGCCCTTTGAAATAGAATAAAATAATGTATTGCGAATTGTGTATCTTATATAGTGTAACATTGTAGGTTTTGCACAAGGATGGAAATTGTATAGGTATGGAAAGTAAAACAACAAACACTGTAAGCCATAAGTGGTTATACAAACAAAATATATTTTTCTTACAGATAAAACAAATACATAATTAGGAAAGTGCTATGCAAGCTCAGCGCGTGGGTCGCTGAGGTTCTCAGAAAAAAATATGTTAATATACATAGACCTAGAGTATTGTCCTATATTTATATTGAGACCAATTTACATAGAGACTACACCACAGAAATAATTATTAACGGAAAAATATGATGTTCGGATACCTGGTGGTCAGCGCACTGGGGCGCAACAAAAAGTATAAATATTTGGAAGTACGGAAATTATTTTACGCCGGAAATCTGGATCGAGAAAATGTCTATATATATCCAAAATATCTTTACTTCTCTGAAAATATCCCTCCCTTGACATCAGTCAACACACCCAACCCCAAAAATTCAGTGGGCCATGCCACAAAGTAAACAAAACACGAGGTTTATTGACCTCTTCAGAAAATCCGAGTAGGAAAAGGATTGTCACTAAAATGTAAGCCACTTTAGGGCTTGAAGACCAAAAAGATCAAACTTAAAGTTTTCTTAAAACTTTTTACATGTATCACACGAGCACCAGAATCCGGAAAATGACAATGACCTTTTTACCCCGATCAGTGTCCCCACACCTACAAAATCATGAACTATTATCGAATTGACAGAACAAAAAAATATATAGAGGCTTTAAGCAGTTCATGCAATTTATTTTACTCTTTTACACCATGTAATTTAAATGAATATTAAACTTAAACTATCATAACCTAATAATATCGGAACCGTTGATATTTTTACTTAAACGTCGTCGCACGGCAAATCACATATATCTGTAAGCGAGTGTAGTAAGGTAAATATGTGCTTACGCTTGACTTAAGGGCTACTAGCGATGAGCAAGCTCTATGCTTGTCTATGTTTACTCTATGGTAGATTCTAAATAAAATACTACAAAAAACTTAAAGATATTTGACTTGTTGATTTCACCCTCTGCTTTGAAACCACTGCCATACTGCTGCTGCAAAGAAAACATAGTATATTCTACTTTTTGATGAATATTATTTAGCATTTACTTTAAAATATTATTTACCGTCAATCTCCAAAGCTGCTCTATAATAAAACTTTACTTCTCATTGCTCGAATTTCCAACTGATGTTGATGTTGAAGAACGATTTTGCACTAGAATAATACAAGATCATATTTTATTGTGACATTGAAATTGAAGCAAAATATGAAGTTAATAAATAAACAAAAAGCATTGTGCACATACCATTTATACATTTCGCATTTTTTTAGAGCTTGTCTCAAAATTATATCTGGCAGAATAGACTCCCTTAAAAGTCTACTACCTAATTTTGGTATTACATTGCTGATATATTCATTATCTCTATAGACTACTATTGCATTCCTTAGTGGATGAAATAAAACATATAAAGTTGCTCTCATCCAAAATGCGTGTCAGCACACGCATTTGTCCTTGAACCAGAAGGCCTCTAATTTTATTATATTGTTGCATGAACAAACTTTTTGCTACATTCTCATATTGCTGCCTATATTACACGTATTTAGTAAAAATATTCTTTTTATACAGAATTTCCTTTACATGGTAGTGACATGGGGTGGGGATATGGCGTTTGAAAAGCTGTAAAAAAAAAAGTCCATATAAAATAAATGTATGTTATGGTTTGTTTTTAAAATCAAAATTGTCTATGTGCATATTCTATAAAATACTGCAATTTTACCAGAAATGTTTGCTTATACACATATCTGCTAACATCATTATTATAATACACAACTCACCATTCCAAATTGGCTAGCAGTTAAACGGCCACACCTTTGTAAAATCATTTTCATGCTGTCCTACAGTAGACATTTAAATCAAAGCAATGTTTTCATGTGACTTGGAATTCTGCTAACCATTCTCCACAATGTATTCTTAACTGTTCTTCCTCAAAATCAATAGGATCACAAGCTTCAGGTACATTGTGCTTATCCAAATGTGTTTTCTCTCTTGGAGCAAACAATTGTTTGCGTGTTGAACCACACACTGCAATTTTTTAGCTGACATTGTTGGAATATCACAAGACTTCTTATGTGAGCTGCTTGAGTGTTGAAGCTAGCATTAGAGACAGTTGCCCACCAAATGCAGAATTTATTTTATTACTGCTCTCCGTACAACACCTCCATGTTTTATTACACTTACTGCACTTGAAAATTAATATACTTTGAAATCCATCAATTCTTTCACTAACTAATTCAATTTTGGAAGATTCACACATATTTCGATGTCTTTCTAAACGGAATGCCCACTCTATTACATGCTTTAAGTCCACAATGCGATAGCCTGATATCCCAGATAAACAATTATTAGGATCAGCTTCCTCTTCAAATTCAAATGAATCAGCTTGAACCCAATCAATCTCCAAAGGGTCAACCTCAGGTTCAGATTTTACTGTGCTAGTACTATTCTTGGTACTGAAAGAAACAAATCAACATTTTATATTTATATTTTTTTATATATTTTTTTTTTTAACGACTCCCGCACTAAGGAATTTAATCCTTGTGTCGCGGGGGGTTTCACAAACATTCAAATCACATGCACAAAGAACACCCAGACTTGGAATAAGCATTTGTGGGTCACACAAATGCTTGTCCCATGCGGGGATCGAACCCGCGGCACGTCGCGCAGAGGTAATTGGCTTGGTGACCTATACCACTCGGCTATCCGTGCAGTCACATTATAATATTATCCTTCACCGACAACATGTAGGTAGTGTTACTTTTACAGGCACCTAGTACAATAAATCATGCTTATTTAATACATACCTTGTAGAGTTATCTATGACGATTTCTTCATTCACTGGCTTCTTCTTTTCATCAGAACGCGAAACTTTTAAACAGCTGTAATATATAAGAATAATAATGTAAAGTTTTGTCAACAGATAATGTAGGCAATTAAGTACTTAGAAATAGAGTGAAATGGCGCGAAATCCCTACATCCAAACCTGGCGTGATTATGACAAAGCCTGATACTTCACAATGAATTAGTTGTATTATACATGTCTCCTTACCCCTCGTCATCGTGATACAGTCCAAATCCTTCTCGAACTCGTTTTAAAGGTTTTTGCTGCCCCGAATTTGTAGGTAAAGGTAATGTAAATGTCTCTGAAATATATAAAAACAAAAGAATATGTTACTTTTAACCACTCAGTATTTGAATAAAAAGTATTGTACTGAATTATGTATAATATTTATTATAATGAAATGTATGCATGGTATGTACACAATGCTTTTATTTATTCACTTCATATTTTGCTTCAATTTCAATGTCTAAATAAAATACAATATAATATTATTTTATTGAAAAACAGTCCTTTAACATTTTAACGCCTGTTGAAAATTTGAGCAAAGAAGAGAAGTAAAGTTTTATTTTAGAGCAGCTTTGGAAATCTCCAAAGACGCTTTTTTTTTTATTTACCATCAATTGACGGTATATAATATTTTACAGTAAATGGTAATTAATATTCATCAAAACGTAGGATATAGTAATAATTTTTTCTTGGCAGCAGCAGTATAGCAGTGGTTTCAAAGCAGAGGGTGAAATCAAGTCAAATGTCTTTGAATTTTTTGAAGTAGTTTGTTTACAATCTACCAAAGAGTAAACTTGTTTGCAATGGATTTTTTCATATTGACTATAAATTGAATTCTAAACAAGAATATTGTACTTCAATATATTTTAACTATAGCATAACTGAGAAATGAAAAAGATTTTTGTAAAAAAAATGTACTTATGGGAAATTAATACAGTTCTGTTAAAACCTAGCTATCACATTATGTAAGTGAATTATTTTGGGAAATATAACATACCAGTTTCTTTGATGCATGAGTTTGTATCTGCAACCTTCTCATCTTGTTCTTTAAAATAATTGTGGTCGAGTGTAATATTCCATCCTAAAAACATTAAATAAATATTGCTTAATAATAAGATACAAGTAGTTGCGGCAGAATGGCTGTTTATTTATATATTTCTCATTTAATAGTGGCTTTACATTGTTTCCAGCAGACATTTGTTTTAAAAAGTAGTTCTTTAGGTTTAGTATGTACTAACCTGCGGCACTATTAAGTGGAATCCCGTGTGCTATTTCAGCGTTAGTTAGCAGGCACGGGTAGGAGTATCGAAGTCTACGTCCGTCATTATCAAACTGATGTTTATCAAAATGTTTTACGCAGACTCGTTTTCTTAAAAGTTGCTCCTTGGAGAGTCCAAGGAGAGAGGCATTTGTGGGCACTAGAAAGGACAACCACTGATTTCTAAGGTAATTGTTCTTGGGAAAGCTAAAAAGCCGGTGCGTTTCGCTTGTTGCATTGCAACCACCAACGCAGCACTTCTGGATTCCCATGATGTATACACTATTAGATCAACCGATATTGTCTCAAACAACAGATAATAATTTGCGTCTGAAGGATCTCAACTCAATAAATGCGAGGAAGTACACTTGCAGATGCAAAACTCCACTATAATCCATATATATAAAAGTACTCTGTGACTATAATAAAAGTTTTGAAAACGAACGACTTTGACATTGACATAAGACTCCCACAGACTCACAGATTGAAGCACAAACTCAAAACTCACACAAAAAGCTCAAATCTCAATATAGCGGTGGCATAGAGTTAACAATAAGTATTATAAAGTGAGCGTAACAAAGTATGATCCGAAAGCACATGTATGATCAAGCGTCGATTTCAAGGTCACGTCCAATTAGTGTCAAAACAGAGCTTGCCGTGTTTGTAATGTTTGTATCACCGAGCAAACAGTACTTATATTTATGTAATATTGGTAAAATACGAAATACGTAGTACTGAGTTGTAAAAACGATTCACAGAAGTAAAACAAAAAAAATAGTGACATTTCTTTTCATCCGTGAATAGTATTGTTATAGAAATTTTCTTATTTAATCTAAATTCAGTAGGGCGAAAGAGGGGGTGCGCGGGGGGCGCGCGGTGGGTAAGCGCTGCACGCCCTGCCCCGCAATCCCCGCAACGGGCTAGTGTTGTAGCGGTTCCAAGTTCTGTTACGATAGTAATTTTTTTATCGTAATCGCATAATTTAAATTTAAGTTTAAAATAAGAATAATATACTACTAACTACTAAACTTGCGTTTTGTTTGTTAATATCCTAATATCCTAACTTAATATTATAAACGCAAAAGTTTGAAAGTATGTACCTATGTATGGATGTTTTTCTTTTTTTTTTTAATAAATTATATTTTATGTATTAAATATTATTTACAATTTTAAATATATACAAACTTAACTATATATACACTTAAAACAAAACTAAACTCTTAACTAATAAAAAAAAAAAAAACGTGACCTTGAAATCGACGCTCGATCATACATGTGCTTTCGGATCATACTTTGTTACGCTCACTCTATAGTTTACTTATTGTTAACTCTATGGATGACCTTGACAATGACAGACAAGACAGTTACAGTTTTGACTTCTCCTTCCATTTATTTTCATTCCTATTTCCTGAACTTCTGTTTTGTTTAGGTTGTGATCTAGGCTGCAGTTTTAAGGTTCAAACGTAATTTTATTTTCTGAAAAATGGCTTCGAAAGTTGCTGTAGTAACCGGCGCTAACAAGGGCATTGGCTTTGCTATAGTACGCGGCCTTTGCAAGCGCTTCGAAGGCGAAGTTTACTTGACTTCCCGGGACACGGGCCGCGGCGAAAAGGCCGTGGCTGATCTTGAGAAAGAAGGTTTAAAACCAAAATACCATCAACTAGATATCACAAATAAACAGAGCCTGGAAGTGTTCAGAGATTACCTCAAGAGTAAATACGGTGGCATCGATATTTTGGTCAACAATGCCGCCATCGCGTTCAAAAGTCAAGCTCCCGAGCCGGTGTCGGTGCAGGCTGAACAAACATTGTTCGTCAACTATTTCTCTCTGTTGTCTACTTGCGAAATACTGTTTCCTATCCTCAAAAATGGAGCGAGAGTTGTGAATCTCTCAAGTTCTGCAGGTCACTTGAGCCGCATCCCAAGTAAAGCTTTAAGGGACCGTCTTAAAGATGAGAAACTGACTATTCCTGAGCTGACGAACCTGATGCAGCAGTATGTGGAGGCTGCTAAGCAGGGAACACATGCTGCTGAGTGGGGCAACTCTTCATATGTGGTGTCCAAAGTTGGTGTATCTGCACTGAGTAATATTCAACAGAGAATGCTGAGTGACCGAGGTAAGTTACAACTAACATTTTTATTACTACCTACTTTTAAGTTTTTTAAGAGGTTCATTGTGTATACAGACAGATGGCATTATAGAAGAACATTATATGATCTATTCAGCCACCAGGATTTATATGCATGGATTTTATTGTTATTGTGTAAGGTGTTGATTGATGTTAGATAGAAAAGTATCACAAATTATCCAGATATTTAGATTTTTTTCATCAATCTCAATCACAGATTGAACTGATGCCAGATTGAGAGTCTAAAGGCCTTCATAAATAATTGTATTATGTATGTTTATATATATTTTTTTTATTTCTAAGTCCGTGTTAAACTAGTTTCATCTTACTGAAAACATGCAATAATAGTATTTTAATCTCAAACATCATTATATTATTTGTGATTTATGTAATTTGATTGTTGAAATAACAGCAAACATAATTATGGTATTAGATGGCTTTATCATATTTATATTTTACTAGCTGTCCCCCACGACTTTGTTTGCGAGTTTTAGTTTCGACGGTTTTTCATTTTTGCAACATTTTTCATTTATGCTCCGCTCCTATTGGTTGTAGCGTGATGCTATATAGCCTATAGCCTTCCTCAATAAACGGACTATCCAATACAAAAAGAATTTTTCAATTCGAACCAGTAGTCCTGAGATTAGCGCGTTCAAACAAACAAACAAACTCTTCAGCTTTATAATATTAGTATAGATACTAGCTGTGTCCGCGGCTTCACTCCCGTCAACCGACTACGTACCCTAACATATCTACCCTACCCTACCTACTGTACCCTACCTACCGTACCCTACCTACCGTACCCTACCTACCGTACCTACCCTACCCTACCTACCTTACCTATCCTACCTACCCTACCCTACCTACTGTACCCTACCTACTGTACCCTACCTACCCTACCCTACCTACCCTACCCTACCTACCCTACCCTACCTACCCTACTTACCCTACCCTACCCACCCTACCTACCCTACCTACCCTACCCTACCCACCCTACCTACCCTACCCTACCCTACCCTACCCTACCCTGCTTTGCCTATCCTACCCTACCTACACTACCCTACCCTGCTTTGCCTATCCTACCCTACCTACACTACCCTACTCTACCTACCCTACCTACTCTGCCTACTCTACCTACTCTACCCTACCTACTCTGCCTACTCTACCCTACCTACTCTGCCTACTCTAACCTACCCTACTCTACCTATTTTTGTTTGTTTTTAAGCTTCCCTGTATTCTAGCGAACAAAACAAAAAAAGAATTATTCAAATCGGCCCAGCCGTTCTCGAATTTGAGCGAGACTAACGAACAGCAATTCATTTTTATATAAGATAAGATAGGTTTATAATCCAAATAGGTATTGAGTAATATTGTGAAATAATAAACTTATGACTCACAATGTCATGAGACTTGATTTTTGTTTTTATTTTTTACAAATGGTGTAACCAACCTAACTTTGAGGTTGGTTACACCATTTGTAAATCATGAGTTGGAGGAATTTTTCATAATCTTTGATATTTTAGATTTATCTCCACCTTTCTTAAAATAACGATAAAAACATTTCGATTATTGTAGTTGATATTGATGTTGATACCCTTGTGTTTTAATAATATCTGTCCAAACCTTAACGGGTGCATAGATGAAATTGCTTTAGGCTCTATCTCTACATACAACAAAAATATAATGTATGGAACAACATCAGTAATGCTTAGCCCTAGCAATTATTGATGGTGCAGAGATACTGTCTTGTTTGATTAACAATGACTACGTGTTGACTGCAAGCCTGCCAACATCCCGGACGCCGCCGCCGATATTTTGAGTAAGAGCGGGGGCACACGATGCGTTGCGGCGCCGCATCGCAAAGATTTCACCGTGTCAGAGCGGGGGCACACGATGCGTTGCGGCGCCGCACCGCAAAGATTTCACCGTGTCAGTGGGCACACGAGCGGTGCGGCGCCGTAACGTTATTATGTCGCAGCGGCGCCGTAGCAGCGTTGGACAGTCTGTTAATGAAAATGGATCGTAAAAGACGTCTGTTGTTGGCCCTACTATTACGGCAGTTACAGAAGATTTAATTAATAGTAATAATTTTGGCAATTTGCTCCCATGCTTTTATTTTTAAAGTCTTCATTGGACTTATCCCAAAGGATTTCCCGTTCTTGGAGTAATGTAATTAGGATAACAATTTTTTCAAATTTTCATAGTTTGTTTCACTGTTAAACATTCAACGAAAACTTAACCGCACGAGAAAATCTCCATTTGTTTGTATGCCGCTAGAGTGAGAGAGACGGAAGATCGGTCCACTTACTCGAACGCTATGCCAGCCTCCGCTCGTGAGGATTCCGCGTGACAAGTTTCATTTCTGTTCATGATTTTTGTTACGCAGACGCGGTACTGACATAGTCAGTTAAATCACTATAGTTGAAAGACCCCATTACTAAACCTCCGCTGTCCGTCCGTCTGTCCGTCCGTCCGTCCGTCTGTCCGTCCGTCTGTCCGTCTGTCCGTCTGTCCGTCCGTCCGTCCGTCCGTCCGTCCGTCCGTCCGTCCGTCCGTGTGTATTTCTGTTGCCGCTATAACAAGACGGGAGATCGGTCCGTCTCTCTCTCGTTATACCTGCGATCGCGCTCGTGAGGTTTTGGTGTGACACAAGTTTCTGAACATGTCACCCGACTAAAACGATTTTAAAGACGTTATCACGTCAAAAAATCGAAGAGCGAGCGTGTGTCTTTCCTTGTGACGCAAAACAACTGAGCGGTGCCGCTCCGACGTCGCAACGCATTCACCCCTCCCCACCTCGTCTTGGTAGTTGCAAGTCCGGTGCGGCGCCGGAACGCATCGTGTGACATGCCACAGATATTTCTATGTAAAACGACGCAGCGACACCGCTCCGGCGCCGCACCGCCGCCGCAACGCATCGTGTGCCCCCGCTCTCAGTGGGCACACGAGCGGTGCGGCGCCGTAACGTTATTATGTCGCAGCGGCGCCGGAGCAGCGTTGGACAGTCTGTTAATGAAAATAGATCGTAAAAGACGTCTGTTGTTGGCCCTACTATTACGGCAGTTACAGAAGATTTAATTAAAAGTAATAATTTTGGCAATTTGCTCCCATGCTTTTATTTTTAAAGTCTTCATTGGACTTATCCCAAAGGATTTCCCGTTCTTGGAGTAATGTAATTAGGTAGTCTTTATCAATAACATCTAGGTTGGCACTAATTTTTTAAAACCTCAATTACAATAAACAAAAATATTTAGAAAAAAAAACGAAACGAGCGAGCGTGTGTCTTTCCTTGTGACGCAAAACAACTGAGCGGTGCCGCTCCGACGTCGCAACGCATTCACCCCTCCCCGCTTCCTCTTGGTAGTTGCAAGCCCGGTGCGGCGCCGGAGCGCATCGTGTGACATGCCACAGATATTTCTATGTAAGACGACGCAGCGACACCGCTCCGGCGCCGCACCGCCGCCGCAACGCATCGTGTGCCCCCGCTCTAACGGTATACCCGGGCTGTTTTTCCATTACATTTCCAAGCATTTATTTAATTTTTGATATTCATATGTATATTTATACGACTATGAAGCTCCTTAGTAATTGACGGGCCACCATAGATGAAAAAATTAAATACGGTCTTGAATGCAGCCATTCCCTTGTTATATTTCCACACACAACCGCACACGACAGTCGACAGCTAATACCAACTGACTACCACTACCGAGTGAGACTAGTTTACTCAAATTCATTAAAAATTTTAAAAAATTACTGATACTTCGTGAATTCATGGATTACAAATGCGACAAACGCTGATATGCTAATAGGTCGTTTTCACTGGATAAATGTAGATACCATTTAAAACTAACCTAACTTTATCACTAGGCAAGCAATTATAGGTAGGTACGAATTTGTAACATTGAATTTGTAACATTCGTACCTATTGCTTTTTAAGTATTAAGATATCACTGGTACTCAAACATTAAAATAATACTAGACAAGTAATTATTTATATTGCCGAATACTTACAAATATCGGTACTATATCATCATATACTTCTCTAAAACACACTCCACCAATATCGTCACCGATATTATCGTCGCAGTGGACAGATGTTTGACTACATGTTTGCGGTATATCGGTAACGATATCGGCGGATGTCGGCGACGCCTTCTGTAGACAGACAGACTATGACATTATCTACAGGGTGACGCAGAAAACGTATGTTATCCCGGGAACCCCATATTCTGTTGCACATTATTAAGCGTTACCTGTTTCAACTTAATAATTACTGATACTTTTACTCGTGCGTTAATTAGCCATGGTATACTTATGTGTGGTTTAAAGCAACGAGGCAACAGCTGGCGACGTTCAAGGACGCGCCAATGCCTACATACCTACGGTGTTTGTTGGCTCCGCCCTATCGATAGGGTTGCAGCGGCATTGTAAAATTAAAATATTATTTGTATTTTGTGAGACAAAAACAAAATTGTTTAAAACTGGAAAATTACCATGGCGACCTTCTAAAATACTTTATAGTGTATCACACAATATAGGGTTTCTCGCTTAACATACATGTTTTGCGTCACCCGGTATATAACTATAACTATTTTGAAGGCATGTGGTTAGTATTTACCTACCTGTTGTACTTGCCCTTATCAAACCAAACGTTGTTTTATTCAACACACTTGAATTAATATTAGTCTTAATCTTAATCATAAATATTAATGAAACCAAGTGCGCGGAGAGGGTTCCGTACGATTCGGAATTTTCTGCTAAGTTTTATACCACCGACTTCCTATAGGTTTTCCTGTAATCTATAGGCATAAAACTATTTACATTATACAGCATCATTTTTCCAAAGCTTTAGCCCTATAGTTTCGGAGATAATTAGGAAGGAATGGTCTACTTTCGCCTACCGTCATTAATAATTTTAAAATTATAATAAAAATGAGATCCCTTTCATATGTGTAACAATATAGTTTCCGGAGTTTTCTTTTTCATTTCTTATTTACGCCTTTCTAACTTATTTACGTTACTCGTCTGTCTTAAAGTGTCTTAGGGTCACCAACTAACATATGTCTACCAAACAACTCAATCGTTCCAGTAGTTTCGGAGCAAATTGGATGTACACACGAGTGTTTCTATAACGGTTCCGTTTTTACCTTTTTTATACAAAACCCTAAAATGAACAGCTTAAATACCTATAAAAAACAGTACCATTCGTTTTGGGACATTAACCGATAATCAATTGGACCACTAGTAACTAATAATTTTGAACATAATTTCAATATTATTTAATTCAATTTGATAAAGTCTTTGAGTGTTTGAGAGCTTTTGTTCCGTAAATGATGTCTAAAAAAGTTGCCGTAGTAACCGGATCCAACAGAGGCATTGGCTTAGGTATAGTCCGCGGCCTGTGCAAGCGCTTCGATGGCGTAGTTTACTTGACGTCGATTGACTCGGGCTGCGGCCAACAAGCCGTGGCCGACCTTGAGAAAGAAGGGTTACAACCAAAATACCACCAACTGGACATCACAAATAAACAGAGTGTGGAAGCGTTCAGAGATTACATAAAGAGTAAATACGATGGCATCGATATTTTGGTCAACAACGCCGCCATCGCGTTCAATAGTCCGTATTCCGAGCCTCTGTCGGTGCGGGCTGAACAAACATTGTTCGTCAACTATTTCTCTACGTTGTCTACTTGCGAAATACTGTTTCCTATCCTCAAAAATGGGGCAAGAGTTGTGAACTTGTCTAGCTCTAGGGGACAATTGAGTCAGATCCCGAGTAGAGAATTGAGGAACCGTCTTAAAGATGAGAACCTGACAATTTCGGAGCTGTCCAGCCTGATGCAGCAGTATGTGGATGCCGCTAAGCAGGGCACTCAGGAAGCCGAGTGGGGGGAAATTCCCTATCCAGTGTCTAAAGTTGGTGTAACTGTGCTGAGTACTATTCAGCAGAGATTGCTCAATGACAGAGGTAAATATATTGAATATTTTTGTATTTTATTTTTTATGATGGCTGATCTTTTGTTCTGGTGTGGTTTGAACATGTTATAAAAATCCATCCACACATTGCTTTCTTATCTGACATACTCGCGCGTTCTTTTGGCAATTCCTAACGTGTTGGCCTTAAATAGAGAAATACATTAGTAGCTGATCATTGGAAAGGTACTTATATAAATAAAATATATTTCAATTATGGGTTCGGACTTATTGAATGAACACCCATTTTCTTGCTTTTGTATTATGAAACCTTCCGTCTATAAGTACTATAATGCATTCTTACATTTTTAGACATCAAAGTGAATGCAGTCCACCCTGGCTTCGTGAAAACCGACATGTCTTGCCACACTGGGCCCCTTAGCATCGACGAGGGAGCCGCAGCACCATTATACCTCGCTCTCGACGCCCCGGACTCCGTCAAAGGCCAATACGTTTGGTCCAACTTCAAGATTCTCCGCTGGGATAGTGAAAAACCAGAGGAAGGCTGAATCTTTATTGAATTGTTTTAATTTAATTTTAATTTTACGAGTCCATGTTTTTATGTTAAATAAATCATAATCTCGAATAAAGATATGGCCTGATCATGCGCCTTTGTTTATTATAATAGGTCAGTTCCTAGAGTGTTAAAATATTAAAATTGCGGAATTTTGCTACAATGAATAAAATGTGATAATTCAAAGTGAAACCTATTAAGATAACCTGTTAAAAAAAACACGACGATAATAATTGCAATCATAGAAATTATGTATACAGGTTACTTGCACTTATGTGTAGGTCGTATCATATTCATTAAAAGGTGTTAGATTAGGTTGAAATTCTCAATTTTCAGTTTGCAATACAAACATAAACATATCCAAAAGTTAACCGTTTTCGAAATATTTTACAATTTTAACTCGACTGTCCTTTTTCATAATCCAAGCAAAAAAAAAACATCAGAAAGTAAACTTGTTCATAACCCCCTTAAATTCCATCAAGCCGTTTAGGCCAGAGCGTGCCAAAGATGAAAGAAGCATACATGAATACATTCATACGCTCGAAAAACAAAACCTGGGTGAAAAAGCCCGAATTAGAAGAGACAGAAAAATATTTGCGTCTCGACTAAGATATACGAAAAGTTAAATTGCAAATATCTAAGCAAGAATATAATAATTTAACAGTATAACATAATTGCTCGTTGCCCAATTAAATACTTGTACTTATTTCATTTACAAATAAATTAAACATCACACCGTTCGTTCGTCACTGAGGCGCTTTCGCGAGTGGCTATGGATCGAGTCTATACTAAACTCGACGCCCATAACTATAACTAGCATTCCGACCGTTTGTATGAAGATAGAATACTGTAGAAAATTATTACCGTGCTTGAGCAACAGCGTCACGCCACCAATTTTCGCCTAACGCAGCTAATAAAATGTTTAACCGCTTCCGACCTTGACAGCAAAAACATCTGTCGTTCGTTAACTACACCTGTTATATTAAAATAGAAAATACAGATTTATTGCTGAACAATTAAATATAAGGAACTTGTCTAAAAAGAGTGAGATCTGAGAGCCTGTCTAGAGGTATAAATTTACTTTGAAACTTGGAAAATTGTTAAACTTAAAAAACTGGTAATCTTCTATAATCTTCTAGTCTTCCAGACTGGCTTCTTATCTGAATTTCTATATTTAAATTAAACACTTATCCCTTTTTTTTTCTGAAAATAAGGAAAACCGCACTAATTTAAATTGTGCGAAATAAACTAAAGTTACACACATTGCTTTCTGAGCTTATCAACGGTAGCCGGGGTGTACTAATATTGCCTTCGGGGCGTTCAAACATTGCCTTCGCGGCTTACCGACTATGCGTTCGGGGCGTATTACCATTGCCTTCGGTGGCATAAGAGCTTTCAGCGCGACTTCTCCCCGGGGAAAACCGTTTGTAAAAGCTTCCTTAATTGGTCGTATAAATGTGCCCGAATGATGCGACGAATACCTGCGAAGACGCAGGAGAGCCAGAAAGGCCGAACTGGTAACCGATAACCATTAGGCGTCTGAATGTAATAATAATATAGTGTTTAGTGTAAGGATCAATAGTTTCCGTTTAATACTTGTTAAACTTCAAAACATGAAATCTTACAAATTAAGGTCTAAAATTTTATTTAACTAAAATAGCTCTCCTTAGATTACTGCCTTGCCATGGGCCTTTCCCAAGTTGCTCCATGCAACTATAGGCCAAAAACTGCATAGGTACTGTAACAAAAAGATAACGTTGATTTATCAATTATATTTATATAGATAAGTACACCACAACCTAAATAAATTTGTTATCTGTGATATCTTGAACCGCATGACAATGTCTTTATTTATCTTATCAGTACATTCAGTTCAGCTTTATATATAAAAACAGTATCTTTCATTTTTGTACATTAACCAAATATCAATTGGCCCGCTATTACTAATTATTTGTAACATCATTATTAGTGTTTTCAGTATTGTTTTGTTTGACATTTCAATATTATAAATAGGTAGGTAGTACCTACAATTTGATAAAGTTTTGTCAGTGTTTTAGAACTTTTGTTTTGTGAATAATGTCTACAAAAGTCGCGGTAGTGACCGGGTCCAACAAAGGTATTGGCTTTGCGATAGTCCGCGGCCTCTGCAAGCGCTTCGATGGCGTAGTTTACTTGACTTCCCGAGACACGGGCCGCGGCCAACAAGCAGTGGCCGACCTCGAAAAAGAAGGTTTACATCCAAAATACCACCAACTGGACATCACTAAAAAACAGAGTGTGGAAGCGTTCAGAGATTACATAAAGAGTAAATACGATGGCATTGATATTTTGGTCAACAACGCCGCCATCGCGTTCAAAAGTCAAGCGCCCGAGCCGGTGTCGGTGCAGGCTGAACAAACATTGTTCGTCAACTATTTCTCTCTGTTGTCTACTTGCGAAATACTGTTTCCTATCCTCAAAAATGGAGCGAGAGTTGTGAATCTCTCAAGTTCTGCAGGTCACTTGAGCCGCATCCCAAGTAAAGCTTTAAGGGACCGTCTTAAAGATGAGAAACTGACTATCCCAGAACTGTCGGCCCTGATGCAGCAGTATGTGGATGCCGCTAAGCAGGGCACTCAGGCTGAGGAGTGGGGGAACTCATCGTATTCAGTATCTAAAGTTGGTGTGACTGCTCTGAGTAATATTCAACAAAGATTGCTCAATGACAGAGGTAAATGATTCTATATATTTTTTATTTAGACTAAACTTCTGTTACATTTAGAAAGTTGAATATTATTTACCATCTAAACAGTTTTAGTCTTAAACTGAGAGATACATCACTAGCTAACCATTTTATATGTATATACTTAAATTAAATTTGCAAGATATTTATTGCGTTATATTATGAAATGTTAATGAGTTATGTATATGAGTACTTACTGTAACGAATTCCTTTATTTTCAGACATCAAAGTGAACTCAGTCCACCCTGGCTACGTGAATACCGACATGTCTTCCCACAATGGGCCCCTTACCATCGACGAGGGAGCCGCAGCACCATTATACCTTGCTCTCGACGCCCCGGACTCCGTCAAGGGCCAATACGTTTGGTTCAACTCTAAGATTGTCAGCTGGGACAGTGAAAAACCGGAGTAAGGCTAAATCTCCATTGCACTTTCCTGATTGAATTTTATAAATCAATAACTTACAAGCTCAAATAATTATATTGAAAACCATATATAATATTGTGAGAAACATGTTCGCAAATAAATGTATTTCTTAAAATTACCGTATTTTTATTACTTTTGTACTTTATTATGTCAGTCTGGTATACAGGGCGTTTTCGAAAGGCTGTATCTATCCAAAAGGGGTAAAGAGTATATCTGTTGAGTCACTTTTCAGATCTAAAAACTATAACAAAACCCGTCATCGCACTACGAGGGTCAATATCTTAGTCACTTGCTAAATGTTAAGATAAGTCGCTTTGATTATGATTTTCAGTGTCAAATAATTTATGGGAAAAATTTAATATCTATTATTAAATAAAATCTTTTTCAGCTGATTTTTTGTAAACTGACTATACCAGATGTACTCTTCACCTACACTTTTGGATTGATATACCTTTTTGGTAACACCCTGTGGGTATAAGTATAACGATAATATATAAATATTACATTTGTTGTAGTTAGTGATAGCTACATTTAGATGTTGATCTGTATTTCCAACAAGTGCAAGATAAACTCCTTCAACAAACCTCTTGTGGTCTTTATCAGTTAATAACTCTAAAGGTTATAAAGTCTGTTTGGATTATTCAAATAACTTATCTGTTATTGAATAAACAAGAAAGACATAGCTTTATTGTAATTAAACATTATTTATCTAAGGAACTCCTACGATGAATACACAATATACATTTATAGACAAAATTAGAGTGTACATTTAAGTTGTGCTCCCTCAATAAAAGGAGATCACAGCATCTGCATTTAGACCATTAGATGAACAAAATTACTTATTACTAAATGTTGAAACTGATTATAAAACTTATATAAACTACAGTTCAAGTTATACAAATAAAAAAAGTAATTTAGAGCAAATAATTAAAAGAAATTTGGTATTTATATTTGAAAGTAGTAATTTTTATTCTTTTTGTATTTAAGAATCGGATAGAATTATTTAAGTATTGTGCGGACGACTAAGAACTGAGTTGTAAAGGCATTCCTTAACATTAGAGTAAATATGCTTAAACTTTTTAGTATAGAGTTCAAACTGCAAGAACCTTCGTTAGATTCGGATCTATATTCAGAAGACTTACAACTTATTCACCAATTTCTTATTTTTCTTCTTTCCCAGATATAAAAGTGAACTCCGTCCACCCTGGGTATGTGGATACCGACATGACGTCACACAAGGGTCCCCTTACCATCGACGAGGGAGCTGCTGCGCCATTATACCTCGCCCTGGATGCCCCGGACTCTGTTAGAGGCCAATACGTTTGGTACAACTCCAAAATCGTCAGCTGGGACAGTGAAAAACTAGAGGAATGTTAATTACATTACTATGAACAGATTTGTACAATTGCTGGTAAATTGGTAAGATTTTGGCGTAGTGTAAAGTAGTTAAAAAAGCTTCTGTTTATTAAAAAGATAATTTAACAATTCAAATACATAACTACCCTCCTAAAGTTTAAAACTGGCGCTATACAGTCGCTATGAATATTTTTTAATATCTTTAATATTGCCAGTATCTTGTATAGTAAGGATTTTACAAAAAACTTATACATCCAAAACTATTCAGGCATTTAGAACTCATATTGAAATAAATAAACTCCATTATACTACAAAAAGAAATGGAATGTGAAAATACTCTTACCAAGTTACGTGCCGATTACACCGAAATGCCTTATAAAAGTGTTTGAGATAGGATGGCGCATCCTATTTGATCTTAAAAGAGTAACAAGAAAATTCTTAATCAGGTCTTTGTTAAAAACCTTTGTATTCTGCACTAGGGGATAACCCATGTCTTGGGTAGTGATAGAAAAATTCAAAATGAATAAATGTGGACAACATCACATACATTGCTCTGAACCCAAAGTAAGTAGCTAAAGCACTTGTGTTATAGAATTCAGGTCAGTCAGACAACGAAGGTACCATATACACCCAGACCCGAGACAATTTAGAAAAGTGGTTTTCTACATTGAACCGGCCGGGGATCGAACCCGGGACCTCAGAGCTGGCGACACCTTGAAAACCGGTGTGTACGCCACTCGGCCACGGAGGTCGGCCAACAAAACACACAATAATTAAGGAATGTTTTTGTGATATGGTATTACTGGTTTTGGCTGTTCGTTATATGTATAAGTTGCATGAAAACTGCTATTTATCTGTTATTATTAAAGAATATTCAGTAAACTGATGTTCTTAATAAAAAAATGTTTTATACACTAGAAAATTTTGCAATTTGTCTTTAATTGTTTTTTCTCTTATTAGTTTAATGTTTCTGTATATGTTTTCTATAAGGAATAATATTTCTTTACATTTAATAAGTAGTTATGTGTTGTTGTAAATTATGATCTTAATACGTTTTCGCCTAATTGGATGCAGGCCTAACCCATGATAGTATTTTATGTGAGACTTACATTCTTGTTAAAAAGGTTGATGTTTAAAAAACTACGTAAATTTAAGAATTTCTCAAGGCACTAATTATTGAAATTGTTCACCATAAATAAATATATTTTATATGCTTATTTTTTTTTTTAATTTACCAATGAGGATGTTGACTATTTTTTTTATGTCCTTAAGGACATATCTATATATAGCTATATATAGATATGTCCTTAATAGTTAGTAATTAGTAAACAATATTAGACACGTATTTTTACGTAACCATAAACTTACGACGATACATTGTTTTGAAATGTCGCATGACGTCACTTTGTTGTACATTTTGTGTAACTTCGTGACGTATTTAGCCCCCACTCCTGAACATTGATTCATTTTACCTCCTTAGTTTTTAAATGTTTTAGTCTATATTATTTTCTAGTATAAGTACAGATGAGTCTCTCGGAAACATTTAGATTCGGGCGTTAAAATGCGCATGTTTGGTTCAATCTCACCCACCCCTAATTAACCATGGGAAACTATAGGTTGTTCAAATAAAAATACAATGATACTTATACAATATTTATATTCTTCGTTAAAACATAAACATAAATCCCTCTTTAAAAAATACTAACATTAAAATAGCATTCGATTCTAATGAACCGAATTTTAGGAACATTATTTTAAAAACAAGCAGAATTGGCTAATTGACAGATATCATTTCAGAAAAATATTTTAAAATTTACGTAGGTTATTCTACAAATAAAAAATAATCAATTTTTTTCTAAAAAAAAATTAATATTGAATAGAGTTAACTAACTTTTATATTTTTTATCCATTGAATTTAAAAACTGTTGGTCTAAAACAGTTGGTCACGTGACATTTGAGGGCTGTGACGTCGAAACTAATACTACGCTCAAGTCTAAGCGTATGCTGTGACGCAGTATAGCACAGTACAGATTTTACAGAGCAGGGCAGACGAGGCAGACAGGCCACGTATGTAGCTCAAAGACACTTTAGCGTTCTAACTTGTACAAAGAATAGAAGTTATCGAGTCTTTTTTGAATAGTCTGGATGATATCATACAAACAAGGTTCATTTAAATATTCTGCCATTGCGACAAAATTAAGAATTAGCGGGAAAAAGCACGTGTTGCGCAGAAATCTGTGCCGGCACTACGAGACGCGGAGCTGAGCAGGCGCATGTCTGCATACGCAGCTCTCAGTACGTTCATGCTACACAAAGTCTGCTCTGCCCTGCGCCGCGTGGCCTGTGTCACTTGCGTCTCAGCATACGCTTAGCCTTATTATTTTAAGCATTTTGAGTTAAATTTTCATATATTCCTTAGAATGTGACGTCACATTATGCGCAATAACAGTCGCATTTTAGTTTTGGCAATCTTGTCATCGGCAAATCAGCTTAATTTTTCAAAAAATATATTTTAACAAGAACTATATTGTATAATTATTCTTTGTCTATAAACTAGGATATAAAACATATTTTACGTTTTATGCTTACACCTGTCAAATAGCCAATTAAAAACAATAGTACTTTGAAAATGTATAATCGAATAACTTTGAGGTATAATAGTTGTGTTAGTTTGTTACATCTGTAGCCGAATGCTTAGGGACTAGCCCACCACACATGCCCATCATTGCAACTCCTGTGAGAGCCGAATGCTTACAAATATCTCGATTTTAATTCGCGCTGAACACTGAGATTGTTAGCCACGGGCAAGTTGAACAAAAAAATCCGGCGACCTCTCGCTGCTACACGTTAAAGCCCGCCAGACCAACCTGACGAAGACGGTGGCTTCTACACCGAAACCCAGCCAACCCACAGTCGATATTGACTGACCCTCCTACTTTTACTCATTACTACCATTTCTTAATGTAACGGCCATTTTTAATTACTGATCCATAGATGTTTATTTCGTAGTTAGACATTCATCCCTCCTCAAAAATAAGGAATAAGGACTTCCTTAGAGTCTGAAGAACATGGCCATTTCACGACAAACGGTTACCTCTCATCTCATTTACTTTTACGCTACGAGATTAGGAAGGATGGGTAGGTACCTGTCCTATCGAATCTCGTTGCTTCCGACATCTATACAAGCCCTCTCATCTCTCCTTTTCACCGCCTATGGTAATAGGAATTTTGACATAACAGCCATACAATTTATGTCAAATTTCCATCCCCGGAAAACTATCTTTGGATACGTTATTAGTAATGACCGTAAACCTATAGTAACGAAAGGTTATAACAATCCAAAAAGGATGAAGAGTACATCTGGTATAGAGTCAGTTTATAAAATTTCAGCTCAAAATGAGTTCATTAGATAATTAATATCAAATTTTTCGCATCAATTATTTGACACCAATAATCATAATTAGACCGCTGAAGTGATGTATTTTACCAGTTAGCGAGTGACGTAAAATGATGACCCTCGTAGTGCGGTAACTCGTTTGTTTTATATTTGTTTGAAAAAAAATATATCAATTATTTAATTAACTTGTATTGAGCTGAAATTTTGTAAACTGACTAGAGCAGATATTCTTTTCACCCCTTTATTTAGATTTTACCTTTCGGTAACGTTCTATATATTTTAGAGAAATGACAGGTTTAAAAATAGTCAATCTCTCTTCTTCTGGCGGACAATAGAGATATACATGAAATACCAAATTGGTACAATTTTAAGCTTAGTGTAAACTATTTTTTGATAATTTTCGCATTAAAATAATGCAAAAGTACAATAAAACACAGCGGATTTATAAACTGCGAAACGCAATTAACGCCATTGGTTAAACAAAAGTTATCGTCGACAACGAATTCATAAAAAAATTAAGTGCTTAAACCCTACTGTCCCATGCAATAAATAATTTTACACACTACATCCTAATATCGAGGCAAATAGTTTAAGTTACATTACATTTTAATCAAAAAGAATAATTATTATTGCTATCATTTTATGTTACCGGCCAAACCTGATTTCAAGACAGTTGAGTGGCCTTACTTTTTGTACATGGAAGCGCTTACTAGCTAGCCAGCTAGCCAAAGGTGTGCTGAAATTATAAACCTACATATTATCTAAGCCGGGTCTGATCTAATCCTGAACCGGTTTGGCTAACAACACTTATTAGTATAAAATATATACCTATCTACTAACTCCAAAACAAGGGTCAAATATTTTAATGTAAAGAAAATATGTATAACAACTATACCAAATGCCTATTAAAATAGTCCGGTGAAGCAGTCAAAGCCTGCGCTTAGATTAACTGCGGTAGACCTCCATAAAACAAATTATTCATTTGAACATTTAAAAATTTACCTAAAAATATATTGAGATCTAACCTATATTAACTATTTCGTTTCTACACTATCTTGCTCATCTTCGGGCTCCAACTTAATCTCGACCTCCATCATCAGAGGATCCTGGTCTTGCTCCTGAGGTGGCTGGTCTTCAGAACTATGATTAGGTAACAAAGGGTCTGAACTAACACTATTATGCATATTATTTTGAGGTATCTTGTTTTTGTTGAGTTTCCTCTGCGCCTTAATTTCTGCTCTCGTCATGTTCAAGTGTTTGATTTGATAGTGGACTTTCACATAAGGCTGTGTTTTGAAGAGCAGTCCACACTCGTTGCAAGGGTACATCTCATTGGAGTGGCCTTTTCTGTGCCGGTTCAACACTTGCTTATTCTGTAACAGACAACAGTCTGTGAAGTACGTCAATTTATATTTGTGTTAACCTAAGAACTAAGATAAAAGGAATTTTGAACATACATCTCACTAAGTTTGTTTTTGCATGCATATGCGAAAATGTACCTTATTTGTTGACATAAAGTATTTTTTCGCATAAATAATTTTTCAATGCTATTTTGCCATTTTTCTAATAATTTAAACACTTGCTAAATAATATACTGACTAAATATGAAGGTAATAAACAAATATGTATACTAAGATATATATTTGTTTATGTATTGTGTTGCATAACACCAATATTTTTTCTACAAGGCCAAAGAAACGTTTAAACATTATTAAGATCCACATATACATAACATACAACAAGCGATATGGAACAATAAATTAAAAAGTTGCAAGACATGCGAAATTATACCTTATTCGGTTAAAATAAAGTATACTTTCGGTAGCATATTGTTTAAAGTCCTATCTAAAGGAACACACAAACCACACACATGCACACCAAAACTATGTTATGATTATTTAATAAATAGAAACGTCTAGCAAAAACGCATAAAACTACAAGCTTTTATGCCTAATACATTAAAACGGTACACACATTATTGAAGACACGTAAAAATTGTGCATTGTGCGAGAGGGAAAAACATACCTTGTTTCCTAAAAAATAAGGTATATTTTGCTATGGTTTCAAAATCTAAGCAGTATACAAGAAACATATAAAACATTAAGATACTTATTTTCTAATAAAATACGTTATATTTTGCTATAAAAAATATTACAACAAACAGTAAGCAGTCTATTAATACAATAAACACATAACACTCAGAAAATATTATATAAAGGGCCCATGCAAGTGCAAAAGATACCTTACTTTCTTAAAAATAAGATATCCTTTGCTATAAAAAATATTTTTAAAATGTAAGTAATCTATTGATACATTAAACACATATAACACTCAGAAGATAGTAAAAAAAGGGCCTATGCAAGTACGAAAACATACCTTACCTTCTTATCCCTTAGCGAAAACATACCTTACCTTCTTATACCTTAGCGAAAACATACCTTACCTTCTTATACCTTACTTTCTTTAAAATAAGGTTTCCTTTGCTATAAAAATATTTTAAACAGTAAACAGTATATTTTAATACAATAAACACATAACACTCAGAAAATATTATATAAAGGGCCCATGCAAGTGCGAACAATACCTTATTTATTTAACAATAAGGTATTCTTTGCTGTAAAAATATTTTAAAATGTAAGAAGCCTATTGATACATTAAACACATATCACTCAGAATATAGTATAAAAAATTATTATAATAATATTAGGGCATATGCAAGTGCGAAAACATACCTTATTTAAAAAAAAAAAGGTATCTTTTGCTATAAAAAATATTTTAAAATATAAGCACAGTCTATTGATACTATAAACACATAAAACACTCAGAAAATCGTATATAAAGGGCCCATGCAAGTGCAAAATATACCTTATTTGAAATAAGGTATATTTTGCTATAAAAATATTTTAAAAAGTAAGCAGTCTATTGATACGATAAACACATAAACCACTCAGAATAAAGTATTTAAAAGTACAAGCAAGTGCGAAAACTTACATTATGCATATACAATAATAACATTATACAATAAAGACATAAAACATTCAGAAGATAGTATGTGAAGGGCCCATGCAAGAGCAAAACATACCTTATTTCCATAAAAATAAGGTACATTTTGCTAAGAATTTAATTTGAAATGCAAGTCTATTGCTACGATAAACACATAAAACACTCAGAAAATAGTATACAAAGAGCTCATGCAAGTGCGAAAAATACCTCATTCCTTAAAAATAAGGTATTTTTTGCTTTATATTTTTTAAATGTAAGCAGTCTATTGATACTATAAACATATAATACTCAAAAGATAGTATTTAAAGGGATCATGGAAGTGCGAAAACATTCCTTAAGCGTTCAAAAATAAGGTATGTAATTGCCATGCAAACATTGCAAACCACACCAATATAATTGCAAGACTTGAAGACGTTGACAGACGGTTCTGTCGAGAAGGCGAGCTATCGAACTCCAGGGCCGCGAATAATGAAACTGTAAACCTCCACGGCCCTGGAATTCGATGGCAGACCAGAACGACACCAACAGCTTTGCAAACATTCCTGAAGTCGTGTCGGCAATCGACGAAAATGCATTAGTAAGCAAATTGGCAAATCAGCAGGCACAGTTCGGAGCCAACGGTCCAAAGTGCACTAGAGACTGCACTCCACGTAAGACTTTTGAAGCTAGAGATATCTTACATACAATTTTAAGTCAAAGTGGCGTCTTAAGCACACTCTTAAGAGGCTCCGGGGAGAGCTTACTGACTGGCCAATTTTTCCGCCAAGATGCTAGTACTGGTATGCCGACACGATTTATGTAAATGGAATGTATTGTGCCCGTATTTGAGGGGTTTCTGGTGACGAGATGATTGCGACACATTTATATTATAAAACACTAAACAGTTTTTGAAAGGAATTTATTTGACCCTTGTAATTTTCCCTTTCGATTAAATAAATAAATATTTTGATTGAATTAAAAGTTATTTAAGAATTTTTTAAGTCCGAGTTGTTTAGTGTTTTGTAATTTTATAAACACATTTATATAGAAACACACATACAGTCATAGACGTAACAAACGTGCGCCAAACTTTCTAATAAAGCTGACATTGATTCGACGTCAAAAAGACATGGAGCCGTGTACAACAGCTCCATATCTTCTTCACTAGAAAAATATTTCTAAAAGCTGAACTAACTACAAAACATAAATAATTATAGATCTGCGCCAAAGTATCTACAGTATGTTGAGTAAGGCCATTTACAAGAATAATCATGTTTGTAGAATTTTATTTTAGCGTGCTTTGGCTCAGATTTATTAAAATTAATTTATTTCGAGAA
This sequence comes from Diachrysia chrysitis, assembly GCA_932294365.1. Taxonomy (NCBI): domain Eukaryota; kingdom Metazoa; phylum Arthropoda; class Insecta; order Lepidoptera; family Noctuidae; genus Diachrysia; species Diachrysia chrysitis. The sequence goes on from OW028666.1 coordinate 8,250,821, forward strand.
ACAAACTGCTTTTGTACTAACTACAAGAATAAAACATAGTACAGTAGAGAGTACATCATGTGTGTTTCCAAAAGTTATCAGTCATAGGTTTTTTTTTTATGAAAAGTTCAAAATTACCAGTGATGTGCTGTCTATTGTACGCAACACTATTTTTAGTATACACTAAAATAATGACATGTAATTTTTTTTTCATGTAAAATATTTTGTTAGTTTGAGCATAAATATATTAACAATGGATGTAATCGATTGTAATCGATTCTGTAACCAATATGGAGGTTTCGTGTATAGTAAAAATAATGTAGTATATTGAAGCACAAAGACAAAGTGGCGTACCGCGAAGGCCTTCTGGCAGACGTCGCAGCGGTGCAGGCGCGGCGGCGGCAGCGGGGCGTGCGCGCGCGCGGCGTGGTCGCGCAGCAGCGAGGGCGAGCGGAACTCGCGGCCGCACGCGCACGCGTGCCCGCCGCGCGCCGCGCCCGACAGGTGCGACCACGCGATGTGCGCGCGCACCTCCGCCTTCGTCAGGTACAGGCGCTGGCAGTGGTCGCACTGGTACCTGCCACGCACCACACAATCATATCATACTCTCCTCCTGCCTGAATCCTCTGGCAAGCATTATGCCGGGCACTCACATTCGCACGAATACGAAAACCCACAGGTGTGGACGACATTTGCAAATGAATTCATTTCCAAGCTGTTTCGGATTTTTGTGAGTGGCCGTGGTTAGGGGGCCGCGTGAAACAACCAGTAACCAACGATAAATAGATATTCAGCATTAAAAATACGAGTAAAAATCAAAGTATTTTTATTTCAAGTAGACCGCCGATGCTACTCCCAAGCCCTCTACGTAGTCACTAACCTTATAAGATTTCTTTATTAGTATTGATATCTCGCACTTTTGAATATTATTTAAATAAATTTCTAAATTTCTTCGGTAATTTATTTTAAACGCAAATATACAATTCCCTTGGAAAGATTTAATATTTATTTTATTTAACCATGGGACTACTAGTTTGATTTAATCTCCTGTGTTTATATTGTGGTAATCACTGTTAATACTATAACTATGTTAATTTATTTATATATTTTATTATTAATTCTACGTATATACATTACATTTTACAAAATGTAAAGTGAATATTGATTTCTTTAGATGTATCCCTTGACCTCACGAAGGCCTATGCAACAGATTGCTCGTGTTTCCATAATACGTGACAACCCTATCTAGAAAAGGAACAAAGCTGAGTCCGTTTTTGTAGCAATAATAATAATGACCAAGTTTATTTCAACTGAAAAATAAATCTAGCTTAAATAACATAAAATATTTAACTTACTTTTTAGTTCTATCGCTGTGCATCCGTTTCATGTGACGTTTGAGAATAACTCGCGTCGCGCAGACCCTCATGCATTCAGGGCACGTCTGCTCTGGTGCCCTGCAAATACATTTTTTTGACGTGATAACGTCTTTAAAATCGTTTTAGTCGGGAGACATGTTCCGAAACTTGTGTCACACCAAAACCTCACGAGCGCGATCGCAGGTGTAACGAGAGAGAGACGGACCGACCTCCCGTCTCATCTCGAGCGCTGCCAGTCATTCCGTGAAACTGTTTTTATTTTTATTTTTATTTTTATTTTTATTTGGATTCGGTCCCCACGCTCAAGGCCCGCGTTAGAATCTATGCAATAGCTCAATAAGTACAAAAATCACTAAGTTTAAAAAACTGAAATCTTGGTGACCCAGACCAGAACCAGCTCCTCCACGCTGGTAGCGCTGCAGTCACTCGAGATGTTATTGTTATTTTTTATTATGAGAATATCATGTAATCTTGATTTAATCTGAAATAAAACAAGGCTCCAACCTAATACATTCCACTGGATTCTTATCTGTGATAACGTCTTTAAAATCGTTTTAGTCGGGTGACATGTTCAGAAACTTGTGTCACACCAAAACCTCACGAGCGCGATCGCAGGTATAACGAGAGAGAGACGGACCGATCTCCCGTCTCATCTCGAGCGCTGCCAGTCATTCCGTGAAACTTGTCACGCGGAATCCTCACGAGCGGAGGCTGGCATAGCGTTCGAGTGAGTGGACCGATCTTCCGTCTCTCTCACTCTAGCGGCATACAAACGAATGGAGATTTTCTCGTGCGGTTAAGTTTTCGTTGAATGTTTAACAGTGAAACAAACTATGAAAATTTGAAAAAATTGTTATCTTCATTAATTCCTTACTTCCCAAAAACTTATATCACCAATAAGACGTTATCACGTAAACATCTCGATCGTAAACCTACTTTACAAACAACCAATTTTTTTTAATATCATCTTTGTACAACTCACAGACGACCATCTGATCTCAACCAAGGCAGAGCCTGTGTTATGAAAACCAGACAACTGTGCCCTTACTTTTCAATTTATTTTAATTCTCCGTAGTTACTTAATGAACCAATCGCAAGAAAAGGGATAATACAGTATGCACATCACAGACAATAAATAAAACCACATAAAAAATGGATTTTAGGTTAACCTTTATTAATAAATGTAAATTAAAAGTGATTTTATTATTTGGTTGTTTGCACTGCTACATCGCTTTTCAATGTTCAAAATTTTGAATTTATTCAAATTTATTAAATAACTCACCAATTTGTTAAATTTATTTTAAATAAAAACTACTTTTTGACCAGTGCTCCCTACTCTCCAATTTAATTTTAAGTTTAATACAATGCCAATGCAAAATTAATATTAGTTTTGCAACAGGAGATTGTCTTGTTAAAAAATGCTGTCAATGGAAGAAACTGACTGGAATCTAAACATTGAAAGTACTGTACTGTGTACTGTTTTGTACTGTGTGTTGTTTGTGTGCCTGCTAGATGAATAACAATTTTGCATTGGCATTGTATTAGAATTACAATTAAATTGGAGAGTAAGGGCGCTGGTTGGTTGGTTTTACTGGGCTGTTTCCCGCACTTAGCCTCTTGATTAGGACATTATACGTCACTATGTTATCTTCTGCACTCCAGCCATCCCAGATCATCTCAGAAGGTTAACAGCCTTTTCAGTACTTTTTGAACTAGACACTATCCCATTTTTTTTATTTTAAGACGAAATCAACTATGTGGTATTATTTACTGCCCATATGTATACATATATACTTATGTGTATACACAAATAATTTAATAGAATTATCTAATATATAAAATTTTAATATAATTATGTACTTAATGCTGATATGCAATTACTATTTAGCCCTCTTCCTCTCTCCTAATGTTTTTTTTTGCTTTGCCCGACGGGTTCCATATTGATCTTTTATGTTTGTACCCCCTATTAAACACATATGGAATGCAATAAAGAATTGAATTGAATATGTCGAATGCATGCGGAATAACCCAGAATATGTCGACTTACCCTTCATACTTCTCGTTATGCACCTTCAAGAAATGCTGCGCCAAAGTGTTCCTATTCTTGCACTTCAGTCCGCACAGATCGCAAGCCACATCCTCGTTCTCATGCGTGATGAGGTGTCTCTTCAGGCCTTCCTTGGTCTTGAACACTCGGGAACAGATGTCACAGGTCGCTGGGACCTTCACCGTCATGGCTCGTATCTCCTCGTTATGAGATCTGGTGGAAAACTTGATTTTAGGATTTAATGCAACATCCCCTTCGCAAAAAAATCGGGCTCTAGTACTGCAAATATTTTTGTTTTTACTCCGTCAACAAGGGTCCATATTAATGACATAGTTGTCTAGATAGGGACAGTTTAAAGTGTAATTTTTGTACCGAACCGCTTATCTATTACTAAAATATAAAGCTGAAGAGTTTGTTTGTTTGTTTGTTAGAACGCGCTAATCTCAGGAACTACTGGTCCGATTTGAAAAATTCTTTCAGTTTTGGATAGCCTATTTATTGAGGAAGGCTATAAGCTATATAGCATTACGCTGCGAACAAAAAAAGCAGCATTAATGAAAAATGTTACAAAAATGAAAATCCGTTAACCTAAAACACGCGGACAAAGTCGCGGGGGACAGCTAGTCTATAATATATTTGAGATTTATTCAATTTTAAACTTTCATCATTAGCGCCGACATTTTTTTGCAAATGGGGATGTATAAATTACCGTCTCATTTTTTCCTCACAACCTTTCCTGTCGAGCAGTTGTTAAAAGCAGTGTGGTTGGAACCTACCTGATGTGGGTCCTATACCAACCCCTCTCGTGGAACACCCGCAGGCAGACGGCGCACTCCAGCCGCAGCGGCTTCGTGTGGTGCTGTTCCACGTGCCGCTTCAGGTACTGCGGCCGCCTGCGGGGCCAGCGGGCATCGTGGGTTAATTACTTGTACTGTAGAACATTCTAGTACAGCAAAAACGTATCTTTTTTTTTACAGCGAAGTTTTTAGGTAGGACATGGTTAAGATTGGCTTCAAAAAAGCAAGGCCTATGCTCTGCAGTGGGATGGCAAAGGCTGACCTTAATTTTGATTAGATATAAGAACCATACCCAGTTTCTTAGTTGGTCTGCTTATTTTTTTTAATAAACGCAATTTCTTCGCCTATTTTGCGCTTTATTAAACTCTGGGGAGGAGATAATAAAGTATGCAACTATTCACGCATACCGTATGACCAGCCTCGAATCACCACTTTATGTAATAACTCCATTGAAGTTTCTTAACTTAAGAACCAGACTGTTGTCGTGCAATTACTTCCAAATTGCTAAAAAGCAACTAAACTTTTTACTATTTAAAACAAAACGGTTTACTCACGCATATTCTCTGGATCGAGCGAGTCGAACTCAGTTCGACTCGCGAGACTACTGCCGCCGCGTCAGCTCATGATTAGGGACTCCTATTGAGTCTGAAACTAGTCGGGCGATCCCGAGAATATACGTGAGTAAACCGTTTTGTTTTAAATAATTATGAATACTCCTCACGAAAGTTATTACACTTCCAAATTGCCGAAAAGAAACCAAACTTTGAACTCACTTGAAGCCCTTCCCACAATGCTCGCACTCGAAGGTCTGCTGCGCGTGGTCGTTCATGACGTGGCAGGCGGCCGTGTCCTTGTCCTTGAAGCGTGTCCAGCACAGCAGGCAGCGGTAGCGCCGGTAGTGCCGCAGCCGGTGCCGGTACAGCATGTCCGCCGTCTTCATCCGCGTGTGGCACAGCAGGCACTCGTGCTCGCCTGACTCCTGAGATGGGAAAACTAACTTAATATATCAAAGTATGGGAAACAATAGCTTAAGACCTTAGAGTATACATATACAAGCATAGAGTGCGCGCATCGCTAGTAGGCCGTTGTGCTAAGCATAAGCAAATTTTTTGCCGGAAGTTAGAAGTTACGGCAAAAAAATTGCTTACGCTTGCTTGGTAGCCCACAGTAGTACGCTCGTTTACTGATTTAAGTAAACTATAGAGTGCGCTCATCGAGTATGAACTGTAGGCTATGGTAGTAAGAACAAGTAAAATCGTAAAATTAGTGTCGTTAGTCGTAATAGTAGTAGTTAATGTAGTTGCACAGAAGAAACGACAGACGTTTTTGAAAATATCTGTCCAGTACCGATATTAGGGTAATCTTCGACATAAAACTATTTTTAGATAGATTCAATCGCGATTAATTTAGTTTTTAGTTCTTTCTTCCTCTTTCAGGCTTTGAAACTCGAAGTTTTAGCCTTGAAAGACACCTGCAAAACCTAAGAAAGCAATTTGGTGTCCTATCATCGTCCTCTTTTATTGTCTTTATGTTACAACTAAAAGGTGAATTACAGGCCACTTACCGGGGAATGCACCTTCATGTGCACGAGGTACGCTTGTTTGAGCACGAAGCCGAGCGCGCAATGCTCGCATACATGCCGCATATGCTGCCGCGATTTCTTCGTCTCCTCGTACTCCAGCTGGCGCTCCTCCTCGCTGATGGTCACGATCTCGATGTTCTTCGTGATCTCGTAGGAGTACATCACGGGGGTCTCCACTGAAAGAGTAAAACTACCTTTTAGATAGATAATACGCTGATATGGTAGTTTTAATTGGGAAAATCTTCCTTCTAGCTTTAGATATGCCTAAAAGGCGTGAAAGGCGAATTATGCTGCCTTTATTTTGAAAGACGTTTTCAAAAAATGCTACTTACTATACACACTTACAATGTACTCTTATTCAGAATTCACTAACACGTATTAATCAAGCGTCGTTATAAATGCTCGTTTTAGGAGATAGAAAAAAATAAAACAGAGACTTGTTGTAGTGGGATGATTTTAATATAGTTATCAGTACTAAGCAGTTTTATGCTAAGTGACATTAATTAATAAAACTTACTCTTCGGCTGCTGCTCAGCAGGCTGCTTCCCATCCTCCCCTGCCTCCTGAAATACGTTGAATTCTTTACGGTAAAGACACCAACAAGGACAGGTTGCAGTAAGGTAATATTTAGATAAAGACTACCTAAATATTACTTCACTTCAACCTTACAGGAATTTACTATTTCACAATATTATGTCTTAAGAGAACATCAAATTAGTCACGGACAAGTTGAAGAACGCCTTTATATAGTGTTCATCTATCTAAAAAAATTACAGTTCCTCAAAGAACTACTACTATCATCACAGCATTACTATCCCAGTTAGAGACTTACTATCCCACTATAATCGCAGTACTACTATCCCCTTACTGCAAGACTGTACCACCTTACAACACGTCATTTCATCGTTTCGTTTCGTCGTCCATTTCACAGCACTACCTTGAAATCCTCCCGTGACACCACTATCCCTCACATCCCTACTATCCCCTTCACAACACGACTATTCACTTTACAACCCTACTATAGTTTATGGTTTAAGAAACTTCATTCTCAATAAAGACTTACAATATATGTCACTTACTTGAGAACAATACTTATTTTAAATATAACATTACTTTATGTTCGCCATCATCAGCTCCAGTGTACTATCCACCACACAACACGACTATTCACTTTACAACATCACTATCCACCTCACAATACGACTATCCACTTCACAATAGTAGTATTCAACACAACTATCCTTCACTGTCACGCTAAAAACAATAACAACTATTATCTTCCCAACCTAATATCCCGACACAAAACATTCGCTAGAGTTTTAACACTTCACAATATTATCCATTTAAAACTCACTATGTAAATTTAAACATCACTGTAGGTACTCACTGAGTCACTATCACTGACGCTAACACATTTATGCAATACACCTATAATAGGCTATTTGACAGATTTATAATTTCTATCTTGAATTACTTGGTTACGGTTAAGAATTTCACCCATAAAATTTTTTCAAAAAGAAATTACGTATTTCGTAAGAAAATTGCAAATAAAAATTCAAAATTCAAATAAGCCGCCGAAACGCTTTATTCAAACAATATGGTGTCGTGCTTTGTGAGTGACGTCACAAGCGCGTAAACAAGCGTAAGCAATAAAGGTTTTCGGTTCCGCAGTGGTGTTTGTGTTTGGATATTTGTAATTTATTGTTGATTAATCCAATAAAATGACTTACAAGTGGTGTGCTGTACCCTGTTGTACAAATACATCTATAAAAACCCCCGAAAAAATTGCTTAATAAAATTGCTGTCCATTTCGAGAAAAACTCGCAAAACAAAAGTGGGAAACGAAAGATATCACAAATCGCTGCAAATATAATTAGAAACGCCAAAATATCTGTAAACACAATAGAAACTTCAACCACCGACAATATGTTTACGCGCGGATGACGTCATTATAACATTAGCCAATCCGGGTCGTTTCTCAATGTGTGGCGCGAGAAACAAATAGCCAAACATATTTTTGTGTTTTTGGATATATTAATTGTTTTAATTTTTAATAAAAATGATGTGATTCACATGAAAAACTCTCATTTTATGCATTTAAAGCAAATAATCACAAAAATATTCATAGTGTCAAATAGCCTATTGTATGAATGAACTAATTAAATCATTGCCACTATTCACATTACTTTATTCTTAGTATTTATGAAGAAAAGAAGAGATAATAATTACTTACAAAAATATATAAATAAAGGGGTATGAGGGGATGCACTTAAACGGGGGTGGGGGGGAGAGGGTGTAGTATTAACAGGGGATGCGGGGTCCAGGGGAGGAAATACGGTACAGGGGAGAGGCGGATGCTGGGACGCTGCCCTCCATACCGCTTTGCTTTAGCAATTTAATATATCTGGTGCATCTATCCTCTCCCCTGTACCCCGTATTTCTTCACCGTACCCCGCAACCCCTGTTAAAATTGCAATCCCCCCGTCCCGTCCCCCGTTTACCTGCATCCGCTTATACCCCTTTATGGCCCTCTACGGCCTGTGGTTGAGACGTAAAAATATAAAAGCCACAAACAGCAAAACGAAAAAAAAATCAAGATGTTTTTAGCACTTTGTTTCTCTAATCATTGAAAATTCAAACATTTATACCTACACATCATAAATTAGAATGAACATGAAAATATCCCGGACGATACAATTATCAACTATAACACTTTGACATAAAGGCTGTTATAAATATCTTAACACTGCTTTGCTACCACACACGAACCACAGCCGAACATGGTGAATAAAACATGAAAATGCAGGCAATGAAGCCATGCACAGATTTTTCTGGATACTTTTAGCCTTACAAATAGCTCACTTTTTAATAATTATCACTTTGCCTGCTAACCCATCAAACAAGAGAAAGTTGAAGGACTGAATTACTTAGTACATAAAAAATCTTACCTTGTCCCCTGGCTCCTGTTTGATTTCCTCTTCATTTTTGATCTCCCTGTCAAGTCTCTTCTTAAGTGGTAGCCGGGATTTACTCTTATCATCTGGAATCCGCAAAACAAAATAACATTAGCTGTTGAATTGCTGATATATTTTTCGCCAGCGTCTTATCGACTACAGCAAGTTCGCATTGAAGATGCGCAAAATACGACGGAATTTTAAACGGAACAGAAATTGATAAATCTTTTTAGCCAAAAGATTTATACGACCTATACGGGCGGATAATTGTATTTTCGTAAAACTGACCACTTCGTGAGCCTTAAAACTAATCTTAAAAGTAAACTTAAAAGTAATCGCTTAGCCATGCTTTAAAGTTTTAATATTTCATGTGCGATTGTTACGGGCGTAGTTATGGTGCAGTAGGACATAAGTCTAGTATGTAGACCAATGCACTACTGAATGCGCCGCGCCGAGCGCACCCCTTTTATACTGCCTCCCCTCACTTAGGCACAGATCAATATCTAGGTACTACACAGCTTCCGTGCGCAAGTCCGTTAGCTCACGAATATAAATACTATATTTGATGGTTAGGCCATCGCCACCGGGAATCAATCAATACGAGAATTTATGGCTACTGCACATACTTGCATACAAAGAGCTCGCGCATCTAGTCGGGGCCGATTAGCTACCACTGTCTCTTTTTGCTTTTATAAAGCATTTTGTTAAAAAAAGAAAATTGGCTATTGTTTTCCTTTCTATTTGCAAAACAGTAGAACACGGTACACCATAATGATGGTCTAATTTTTTCTTAAGACTATAAATATAAAGTCGCGGTAGCTCATAGGTTTGTGACCGAACTTATATGGAGGTTAAATCCTGACAAGGAACGTTTATGTATTTTTAAGTTGGAATTAATTATTACTTGAAAGATGTGTGGATACAGGTGAACTAGCTAGATTACAATAAAACGAGTTGGACTTGCGCATGAAGGGTACCTTACCATGGTACAAAATTTGTGCTGTCAAAATCGAGCAAAAATGTCTAAATAACACCTATATAGACGAGCCGACGACCCTTTAATTATTAATTCATTTTTAATATTTGTTGTTAGCGGCAACAGAAATATACACTGTAATTTTGAACTGTCTAACTATTATTACCTATTTTTTTTATTTCGTAAGTCGCGGGGTTTTTTATCCTTCATAATCATTCAAGTCACTTAAACAAAGAACAACTAGGCTTCGTACTTCGAAAAAACAATTGTCTCATCCGGGAATCAAGCCCGAGCACGTAGGGCAATAATAGTTGGCGTGGTGCCTCTTTACCGTTAAGCTATACATGTAATTAATTTAATACTCTATAATATCCACCTTTTCCTCAGCTTCCCTTCATTTTGTTAAACTAAATATTATATTGATCGCATGGCGAACACATACATGTGGTCACCACTCTCAAATGCCATTGCAGAAGTCGGCTTCAACTAAAAGTCCTATGTATAGTCCCATATCTATCTGATCTACAATTATCACGGTAAATCTGCCTACCATCATCGGTAGTAACAGAGAGGCTATAAATCAAAAAGGTCTGTTAAAGTACAGAGGTCATAGCCAATCAATAAATGCATTTGCATTGCGCAAGTCTGAGAGCCGGTAACCCATTCCTCCCTCTTTCTGAATTCTAGAATCCTCCGTGTAATAGAAATACATCTATTCATTTTAGAGCTGAGTGTTATAATAACTTATCCTGCTTTACAAATTCTGATAGGGTCGGCTTTCAGTCTAACCAGAGACAACAGAACCTGGTGTTCTGGTGTATTACATAAAATGTGTTTATCTGACCATCACGATCTTTGTAGTGGTTAACTGTTTGTAAGAATTTTAAGATCGTAAACGAATGTCAAAGTTTAATGAAAGAATCATCAGCATCAACGGATTAGCGTGTCTTTCAAAGTTTCGAAGTAAGGACCATACATGGACTAACTGCGGAAAGCTTAAAGGTACTACTTCTACCTTGGCGACACGTCCCGAGCTACATAGGCGACTAATTCATATTTAAATTTATATAGAGATAACTCATATGGCGATGTCGCAAATTAAATAAATATATTATGGATAAAAGTGTGATCTTTTCTATATAAACCAATGGAGTCCAATAGCCATTGACTTAATTATTTGGCGACCAGTGGTAGCGAAAGCGCATGGCTATATCTATATTTATAAGAAGGACAAGAAACTTTAAAACTTTTTATTTGTAGCTTGTAAGGTGTATTGTTTGTTGGAGATCCAAATAAATAAATCAATTAGGTATAGACCATAAAAATAAATATAACGATGAGTACAATACAGTAAATCCATGATGGCTGCCCACCCTGCCGGAGGCAGACAGAAGTTATCTAAATATGTACGATATGTACGATTGTAATCACTGCAACCCCTGCAGGTACGCTACCACCCTGAGTCCCCTGTCTGGCTGGAGATAAAGTACGGTCAACAAACAAAACACATCTCAATTAAATAATTAATATTAAAAAAATACAAAAACATGCCTTTTCGATGGCATTTTGATAGGAAACTGCATGTAAATAATATTATGATCAATCTAACTCTAACTTTTCTAAAAAAAATGTATGAACACTGGTATATTAAAGATAGCCTGCTCTAATTTCTAAGTTCTATGTTGTTTATGTATGTTCGTTTATGACACTTATTTTTACTGTCATAAATTCAACTATCTATTTACGGGTGCTTGTGAAAACTACTAATAGAAGCCAGTCAAAACATGAAACGAATCATAGTATATAGTCTAAACATAAAATTATCGTTTTAATTTCAGCCTTCATTCATACACGACAACTACCACTTCTAATAAAAACTAATAAATTCATTCTATGAAAGCAATATTCATTTTATTATTAAGACATCTGTTTTGCAGACGGTTTGTTATTTACCGACCGAAATAGCAGACAGCGGAGTATCAATCAATAATATTAATACTAGCCCTATTCCCTGCGCAGTAGGTACTTCAAACTTATGCGCCGAAACACAGGGAGAAATTTCTAGATTAATCTTGCCTCCGGTTTTTGAAAGACTGATAAACGAAAATATGAATAAATTTACCATCAAAATCTCGTGTCAAGATTTTTATTAGTCTTTTGATGAACCAATCGCACTCGACGAGTGATTCAAGTCAAATGTGTGTCAAAAACGACTGAAATCAAGCCTATTACTGAAGCAACGACCTTATAACCCAGCCTTTCCCAAAGTGGGCGATAACGCCCCCTTGTGGGCGCTGCAGGCCTAAAGGGGAGCAGTAGGGAGTAAGAGACTTAGAAAAAAAATCAAATCTCCGCTAATATAGCTCAAAATAATTAATTTAATTCGAAGTTATAGTGGTTTTTAAGTTGGTGAAAATATGGGGGAGCTAAAGAATAATTTATTCTCAAAGTGGGCAGTAGACAAAATAAGTTTGGGAACCCCTGTTATAACCGAAGGTCGCGTCTAATACTAAATGGTTTTGAAAGAAAATACCAAGATTGAAGAGCTGACAGGGTTGCTAGAGTTTATTTAAGATACCTAAAAGCAACAATATTTTAAAACTTTTTTAGGATACCCAAAGCAACAACATTTTAAAACCTTTTTAGGTAAAAACAATTGGAAATATAAATATATCTTTATATTATATAGATATTTTAATGGAACGTGACATTGGACAGGACAAATTAGAAGTTGCATGACACACAAGAGCCTAACGACGACGTACTTAATTAACACTATTTTTTTTTTATTTTATCTGTACAATATGTTATCTTAATATATCATCTGCCAAAACTGCAGAGCAGTTTGTCGGCAATTACATGTAAGATTAAAGGCTGATTTTTCCAACGCCAGATAAATTTCATTCGTCGGATAAATTGCAACCATAAACTACGTACGTGTGATAGATTTTGTATGGAATAACTGTCAATATTTTAAAATTATTCCTCGGGTAAAATTATCAGGCGTTGGATAAATCAGCCTTAAGACACAAAAAAGACACGTAAGTATTAATTTAGCAGATGACAATTTAAACTATCTATAGTAATAAAATATTATAAAGCTAAATTTTGTTTGTTTGGTTGATCGCGCTAATCTCAGGAACTACTGGTTCGTATTAAAAAAATATTTTTGAGTTGGATAGTCTATTTATTAAGGAAGGCTATAAGCTATATAACGTCACGCTATAACCAAAAGAAGCGGAGCATCAATGAAAAATATTGGGGAAAAGAAATCAATAGAAGGATTAACGGGAGTTGGTAAAAAAAGTAGCATAATATGTCCTTTCTTGGAGTAAATACTAATGTAATACCAAAATTTTATCTACATCGGCCATGTGGTTTAGCCGTGACATCCATTTTTTTTTTCTCAAGCTCCTTTACTGAAATGTTTATCAAAATCCTCCTAAAATTATAGATTAATTTACAATATTAGTTAAACACACTTAATACTGGTCAAAACACACAATATTATTTTTAACAAATATTCATTCATTTATAGCCGGTATTATTATTATATATTTATTCATGTAAATGCACCATTTACAGACACTGATAATGAAATTAAAGATACTAAAATTAAAAGCTACAATCTATTATATTTTAACGTTTATAGCACTTAGGAAGTAGTGTAGGGTGGGCGAATCAGGGTGCTGTCCATTTTATTATTTTGACGTTTGAAAATATTAAATTAATAAATAAATTATAGCCTATTTAAAATAAATGAAAATTGAATTTGTTTACATTGTTCACTGTGAACGAATTATTAAAACACGGTGAAAGAGTGTCACCAGTTGTATTTTCCATATCAAGTAAAAAAATCCACATATATATAAGTATCTTATAATATTACAAAAACAAACATTTTAAAGATATTATTTATTTTCAAATATCTCATTGACAAGTCATAAAAACGACAACCTTAGAACAGTCGATGACACGTCAGTGGCAACAATGACTTACAACAATTAACTCTACTACTCTAAACATAAAGTCGATTTACCACTGATGTGCAGTCGATTGCGGTCAAATGTCAATTTTATATATTTTCTGATGTTAGAGAAGGTGGTCTTGACTCCTGAAGGTGGTGGGAGTAGTTGGAATCTGCTTTGCATATCATTTGCAGTTCAATTAGGGCTACCGTTATTGCGCTCACCAGTTGGCGCCACTGGCGCGTCACCTGTCAAGGCCCAACTATGGTATTTGATATTTCGGACATCGAGTGCGACTAGCGCCACACGGCGAAACTCCTAACGGTAGCTATCATACCTTATTGTTTAAGGACCCATTTACTGGAAAAAAGAAAAGTTTTTAATATCATAAAAGCAATGCCAAGATAACGATGCTTTGAAGTCTAAACGGTCCTCTTAATAAGTGTACGAGGAAATCGGCAGTACGCGAAGAAAGTTAGTTGATAGATTTTGAAACAAGCCAATGCCCGAAACGATAAACAGAACTGTCAAAAGGGAAAACTAGAAAGAAAAAAGATAATCCCACCAAAAACATTTTCATGTAAAATGTTGCCAAGACGAGACCATATGACTTGCACAGTCAAAAAGTTATCAGATCTCATGTATAGCCAAGCTTATAACTTTATACGCCCTAACTCTAAAAGAGCTAACTTCAAAATGTTTCATAAGGAAGTTTCATCAATTTATTTGATCCTGCTCTAATTTAAATATTTAAAATTCTAACTTACTTGTATCCAGAAACAAAATAAAGTATTTAGTCTGCCACATTTTAATTAATGGTGTCTGTGTTTCATCTCACCTGCAGACATTGTTTATTTGACCTCAAAGGTTTCTAAAAAAAAATATATTATAAACATCATCATAAGGACCATTCACATAATTACATGGAGCTTATAGTTGCAAAGCTTATGCTATTAAATTTGAAACAGCTTCACTAATTGCAATCTGCACCAAATTTGTTAAGAGCATTAATAGGCAGAGTGCATTAAATACATAAGAAAAATAATAAATTTATTAAAGAATACTTACATGTTTTAAAATTGAGAATAATTTTTAATGAATATTTATTCCAGTTTGCAACACAGACACGAATAAAGCGGAATTCACATTCGGAATTTTCATTCATACATTTAATAATTCGAAAATAATTTACAGTAAAGTATTGATTGAATTTAACAGATTTATAAGAACTAATATTATGTTTGTATTACTTTAGTAAACAGTTATTCTTAACATGTTGTTGACTATAATTATTAATGTATAAGTATTACCAATTTACAAAACTACAAAATCATAGATTTCACTTTCGAATAACATAGAGTCTAGGTATAATATTTCATCATTTTCCTATGGAGACAGGAGACAATTACATTAGGCTGCTCCCGCAACTTTGTCCGCATGTTTTAGTTAATTTGGTTTTTCATGTTTATAATGGAACCCTAAAACTCTTCTAAAATTATAAAATATGCCTATTGGTACAATTCTTCAAGAATCAGGCTATTATATCCACAAAGATTTTGTTCAATTATCTAGTTAATATCGTAGTTCATTAGGTAGAAATTAGAGTGTTTAAACAAACAAAAAAAATATCTGCTTTATTATATTAGTATACATAGATAGATGCAGTTGATTGCATTTATGTGGTACCAACAGATTTTAAAAGTCAACCTTCATTCTTTAATCAAGACGGTAGTGATATCAATATGTGTTACCAGAGTGCTGTTGGTTTTTATATTATATAACTTTTGATATCTTGTACTCACCATTGCAGCTCTGAGACCATTCCCCAGACTCCTTGCCTTCAATCTTTATAGTTATTTTCCCTTCTTCATCTTGAGATTCTTCAATTTCATCTTCTTGTTTCTCCGGTTTGATCCAAATCTCTTCTTGCGTCACTGAAATAGAGCATAATATAATATGTTTAATATATTGGTAATTTTTTTTTATTATATTTTAATCTGTGATCAACAACTCGCATATTAGCAAGCGTGGTGATCAATGCTTGTGCCTTCTCTACATTTATAGGCTGTTTTTTTTAATTTATGTAATATGATATTATATATAAAACAACAACAGTCTGGACTGATTTTGATAAGATATTAATTTAGACAATAACAGTGTGATTAATTTATGTTAATGATGTCACTCAATAAACTAAGCTAACAGAAACAATGTATGTTGTTTATTGTCTTGTAGCATCATTAGTCTGATAATCAGTTTGGTCAACACAAAATAAATATAGGTACTTATTTTATTATTTATTTAATCTTTTTATTATTTTAAATATCAGCATGAAATAAGTTACATTTATAATTTATCTACCTAAATCGTGTTGTGGCTGTCCGAAACAACTATAATTTTGTGCAAAAACAAAAAAGACGCTATTAATACCAAAGATTTTTGAGATTCGTATATCAATTTATTTTCTTAATACTTACGTTTCAGAGATTCGTCATTTATATCATCATTGTGTTCCCCACTTTCTTCATAATCTATCGGTTCAGGTTTCACAGTTATTTCAACAGTCACTGCTTCTTCCATGGTTCACTTAGCAGCTTACTTTTTAACTTACAATATACAGTTATACATCAGAAAGTCGGAACATTTGCAATCTAGTTTATTGCTTTAAGTTTTTCTGACTGATACTTTATGTATTATGCACGGAAACAATGTCGTTTTATTCAAATATACACTAATAAAATAGCGTTCGTATGTATGTTTCTACTGCAGATATGCGATGCGGCTACTTTTTATTATTTCTTCTAAACATCAAACACTATACATTACTACAAGATTAAACTAAATATTCTTAAAACTTGAAGTATACACTATTGTTTATTTATTTTACTAATGTAGTCTCGAAATTTGTCACATTTTTAGGCATCTTTTGCCAATATTAGTAAAATCGATCCGCTTTTTTTAGATTTCACTGTCAGATAGTTGCCTACCTGTCAGGCAGCTATGCTGTTGCTGTCAATTTGGAATCTTTAAGTTACATTACACGCAGCATTTAAAAACAGGAACTGGTTTTTGCTTCGTATTTTTTGTACGTAGATTTTGACCCACTATTTTTAAACTCAGTTTAGATTTGGTTATGTTTCTGGTGACTAGATCGAAAGTGTTCTTGGCCATCATCAAATTAAATCTGAGACCATCGCTTTTCTTTAAAATAGATAATGGGGTATGACTCTGTGAGCAATTTCTAAAGTAACTTCGTGTACCTATTCTATAACTTCAATAATACTGCAAGAACACGAAAACCTTGCCTTAATGCTGCAAGTGTAGTATGATTCATGAGTTCATATCGACATTGTGTAATTGATGGATGTATTTTTGTGTATCGGACAAATTTCAAGGCCTTTTCATTTATTTATAATTGCGCCTTCATTATCAAGGTGGTTGAAGGCATTATGCCTAAATGATTTATTAAAACCAAAAAAAATGGAAATAAAGTAATCCAATTTAATTAAATAAAACCCATTAATCTTTCCTAAAATTTATTTCGAACCGTTACACATAACTTAATAAAAAAATTAGACGATTTTTATATGACTTAAAAGAGTGTACAATACATTTATTATATGACACATAATCTCAAAATATAATGGTTCTATACAATGACAATAACATTTGGTATGTACTAATTCCGAATTAAAAAAAATATGACGAGGCGCGTCGAACATTTTTTTTATCAATCAAATACTTTCGCTTGACGTTTGGTTGGGCCAAGATAACTGATACCGGAACTTTTAAATTACGGCTGATTTTTCGAACGCCAGATAATTTTTATTCGAGAAATAAAATTGACGTCTGACAGATTTAGTATGGAAGAACTGTCAAAACATATTCCTCAAATAAAATTATTTGGCGTTGGACATACTTTATTTATTTAACAGAAAGTAAATGTCCGAGATTGTATGGATTATACTATTAGAATATTTATCTAAAAAGTTTATTAGTAGGACATGATCAAGATGACAGTTTAACTGTACCTGTAAGGTACCAAGATAATAAATAACTCATTACACTAAGCAATAAACTGAAAAGTATAAGAAATGTGTAATTTTAAGATAGGATGGTTTACAGTCTATTAAAGAACTGATGAAAAATCTCAGAATAAAAATTGTTTGGCGAAATACAAATTTTATTACAACCCCTGGTTTCTAAAAGGCATATCAACACAAAAATTAGTTAGACACCTGTCAAACTTCAACAAAGCTCTATGATTGATTGTTAAGTCTTTTGTTCAACCAATCACAGTCGTGAACAGTTGATTTGACAACAAATTAAATTGATCAGGCTTTCAAAAACCGTGGGTTAATGTATGGTCATGGTCATGTAAAGTACTTTATCTGTCAAGCCGTAGTCTTGTGCTAATGAGGCACTATATTTTATGATTTATAATTGATTATAAATTTTGTGTTGTAGGTACAATAAAATTTGTAGTTTCCTTAACAATCTTTTTCATCAGTTCCTTATCGTTATAACTCATGGGGGAATATTTAACTGGCATCAATTATGAAGAAAAATAATTATAAAGATCAATCCCAATTACTTGGCCAACCGCCTAATGTAATACTAGTTAAACTAAATACTTCTTGCACCTGCGTGTTATAAAAATATTGACTATAGTATATTTTGGAAGGTATCCCCATTTCTTAGTCGCATACAAAAACAGTTTGTATCTGTTATCTGTAAATGTTAATGTTTTTATTATGAAACAATGTCGTTGAAGTATTTCCAAGTATATTTTTCTTAGAGCATTAAAAACGGGAGGCACCAAACGTACGGAGTTTTGCTACTAAGTTTTTACGGTGCACGAGGTAGCACACTAATAAATAATATGAATAAGTAAATTCGTAAAATTACCGTAAAAACAGAGGGCGCCGTTTTATTAAAACTGTCTCCTAATATTACCCTAATAATAACGGAAATTCCGATATTTTCACATAAACGCCGGTCGTCACACTGAAAATCACTTAAATCAGTGAACAAACGAAATACATTTAGCTAAAAATTTTCTTATGGTCGGCACAAGGGTCTACTAGCGATGCTAGCGCTCTATGCTTGTCTATGTTTCCTGTAAGTGACAGACGCAAACCGATTTCATTCCAACACACAAAAAAAAATTACGCACTTTATTATACATAGATTTTCTTCTTTCGTCAGTTTTTACAAAAAGCTACGGTAGAATCTATCGTACGGCCGGTAGGTACTTTGGCCGATGGGAACGTAGCGTATGGCATGTCCCGTTGTCAATGCTCTAAGATATTTTTAGTCCAACCATGTCCTAGAAAATGAATTTAAACAATTTGCCGTTACGAAACTTGCTTATGTAAAAACGATTTAAACCCTTTTACAATAAGAACTGTTTTTGTAAACGAGTACGCAAAAATGGGGGGATCACTTCAAAAAATAACTCAAGTCACAAGAAATATCGAAGAAAAATAATATTTACAAAACGTCAACACATCACAAACAACTATCAACTAATGGTAAAAAATTGGAAGAACGCGATTGCCTGTTTTGGTATTAAAAGAAAAATAAATCTGGATATAAGAAAATATACTTGTCATACTAAAATAGACTTTATCTTAACATTATAGAGCACATTATACGTTATCGCCTGTGACTCGAGTGTATTTTAAATAGGACTAAATACATATTATAATATATATTATGTAAACGAGTTTTAAATCGAGCTCTCTACACTTACTAGTGATTTACATAGAAATGACTTTCGTCGCAATTCCATGGTTTGTGTGTACTGAGGTGTATATAACGAAAGTTAAAAACATGTTATTATGTCACATACACTATCTCTTTCCCACAAGTGAGATATGAGCGAGACAAAATGACAAAGATTTCAGCTATTAATTAGTGATTACTTAGGGTGGGTTGTTTCAAACCGTCTGTTATCGTAAGTCCGTACGTCAACGTACAAGCGGCCATATTTAACGTTTACAGACACGTCAATGTATGTTGAAGCAACCGGCCCTTATTAAAGTTACTTAAATAACATTGGCCAGCTTGAGAATTAAATATAACCCCTTCTTCTGACTCTGTAAATATGTGAGCAAAAAAACGACAGATGTTTAACAATAGCAATGTTATATAGATATAAATTTCACGAGATTATATTTTTTATTTAACATTCACATCTACACCTCAGTACACAAGCCGCCATTACAAGATGGCGGACGTCAACATCAACTGTCAAAAATGTACAATACATTAAAAAACGTTACAAAGCTAACAGTCAAACAACGTTCGATGTATACAATATAAATATCAATTCCTAATGGAAACAATTGTAGGAATTGTTGACCAAACATTTATTTAACTAAAACTGTTTGACTCCATTACAAATTTAATTTAACTTTACATAATATAGTCAGCGGCAAAAATCTTGAGCAGAATAATATAGCTGTAGTCCCACTACAACTTATTTTTCTCTAGATTTTTGTCGCTAACTATTTGTATAGTTAAACCTGTTAGTTAAACTAACTTACCAGAAGTTCAAAACCAAGTAAAACTTTCAAGATATATATTTTTTATATAACTTTAGTCTACATACAAAAAACCAATGTTTAAATTTATAACGGTATTCGTTTTAATTTCCAAATACTGCTACTTTGGCTTTCCTTAATTACAAGCAAAACTGCCAAACATTTCGTAGTAGTTAAATAAATGTTTAACCAACAAATATTAGGTAACTGTAATTACAATAATAATTATTGTGTATTAATTAAACAGTGTATGCTTGGTGCGTTTGTGTATGTCTTACAACTACAGTTTTAGATCAGAAAAACATGTCAAATTAGTCAAATCTCGTCTTACAATTCCATTCAACTTAATTATGCACATTTGACGACTCCTTCTGCCTGGCCTTTTTCTAAGCTATGTTGGAGTCGGCTTCCAGTCTTACTGGATTCATCTGATTACTGTATTTTATATGGAGTAATCTCCACAACTCATTTACTGGGTAATATGAGACTAGTTCTCCGAATTAGAAGTATTTTTTTTTAGATGCTATGAAATTGGGTGTTTGGTTTTGTAAATCGAGATTCTCTTACAAATTAAATGATCAGTTCCCGTATAATAAATAATGTCAATTCTAGATGTTTTGAAGTTGTAAATTAAATAATAGCATATTTGTAACATACTTTCGTGAGGAGTATTCATGATAATTTAAAACAAAACGGTTTACTCACATATATTTTTGGGATCGCCCGACTAGTTTCAGTTCGACTCGCGACACCACCGCCGCGCGTCAGGTCATGATTAGGGACTCCTATTGAGTCTGAAACTAGTCGGGCGATCCCGAGAATATACGTGAATAAACCGTTTTGTTTTAAATAATAGCATATTTGTATAGGTTATCAAGTTAAATGTTAACTCTTTATAATACATATCTATAGTCAAAGTATGTATAATAATGATAATTAACCTAAACAAATAATAAAAAAAAATAAGGGACATATTTATAAAAATCTCGACGTTGTTTCGCAAATGTTTAGCAGATTCTTTGTTTTTATTTTTCTATTTAATTTAAATAACAACAAGATTTTTATGAATAAGAGTGTTAAACATATATTTTGTACAATATACTATTAATTAATTGATACAACTTCAATAACTTCATAAATTTGCTTCAAAAGGACATTGGTCCTTATGCCACTGTACATGATTATAAACAATAGATTTAATCACATGTTAATGTCTATTTGAACTAATGTTAATTGAACAACAAGCCATATGATTAGTTGCTAGACATTTAAAAATGGTCCTTCGAGCCGAAATAAGCTTTTCAACATGACTCTAGTAATGATACATTATTTATTTTGTTATGTCAATCATTGCAATCTATCTCTGTTTAATCTCTTCTAAGCTATGTTGGGTACAGCTTGCAGTCTCACCAGATCCAGCTGAATACTGTATTTTACATGGAGCGACTGCCTATCTGACCTCCACAACCCATGTTACTGGGTAACACAATATCCCTTGGTAAGACTAGTTGTCAGAATTGACAAAGGATTTTGTTTTTTATTTTTATCTGTTACATTTCTCAAGTTTAATGCCTTTTTGTGGCGCTATGCCTAACAGTGGGCAATTTATTGTATTAAATACAATTATGACATATTATTATTATTTATTTTAAGCCTATTCTGTCCCACTGCAGGGCAAATTAAGACATATCATAACAATAATGTATCTTACATACAAAATGCCATACATTAAAAACGATGATAGAATAGGTAAAAATGTTTTTATATGAATTAGAAAATGCAGTAAAATGCATGATAATTGAAATAAATACACATTAAAATGAGTTTCATATAATCTCAATAATGTTGATTTACAATTTTGATGTAATATTAATTTTTTAATACAAAATAATATTTTTTACACATATTTTGCGATATTATGATGCTTTAAAACCACGATAGTTCTATTCTGATGTCATACAAACAGAGATTCATATTTATACTACAGTATTTTACAGCTAGAGTTTGTTTGTTTGGATGCACTAATCTTTGCTATAGCCAATCGGATTTGAATTTGATAGCATAATGAGGGTGATTGCGATTTAAAAATACGCTAGGGACGTTAGCATGTGGCATGTGGTCTTATCTGTTAATTTCAACCAATGAGAGACAAGCGAATGGCTCGTAATTGATGAAAATTTACAGATGGCCCGCGATTTTTAAATGCACGTTACTTGCCCTGGGAGTAAACCAAGGCGCGTGTAACGTCGAAGCATAACTAAGTTTTAAACCAAAAAACGGTTCATCTGAAGTTAAGTGAACCGCTGGCCATGAATATTCTTAACATATTCGGTGCCGACCTTTATGCACTACAAGACAAATGGTGCAACAAGTTGCGGAACACGTCACTCAGCAACTACGTAGAATTAACAGTGCGGGAGAAAACCACATGTCCCGCGCCAATAATATGTTGCGAGTCGTGTTGCGTGTAACTGAGCAACACGTAAATATGAGCATGGCGCGTCATGTTGCAGTACATTTGTCCTATTGTATCCTTTGCTTTAAAATAGATTTATGCCAAACTCTAACAAATAGCGATGGAGTTGCGACCTTACGTCAATATTAATACGATTTATTTAACTAAAGCGGTTTTAAAATTTCATAATTTATATCAGTTAATATATAATAATAATGTATACAATGTTTGTGCGTCCTGCGTAAGTAATATAAGTCTGCTTTACAAGATAGTGTTAACTTAATATGTCAGCGCATATTTCTTTTAATCCCATATTTAAATATAAGTATTGGCGGGTAGTTTTGTTTTTCTTAAACTTCTTATGATTTTTTTTATTAAATCTGCTTTGATTTTATACACTTTTTCGATTAATAGAGCATTTTCAACAATTACGTAAAACCTTAGCCACCCATCAAATTCTTATTCGCGCCATATGTTGCTTAACTTTAGTATTATATCTAAATAATGTTTTGTTACACAACACTACTTAAAACATTTAAATATAGGATTAAAAAAACGTAATATAAACTTGTATATTGTGCATAAAAGCCCCAGAATCGGTGGGCAGAGTCCATAAGCCTACCATAGTCATACCATAGACTCTGGTCTATGGTTGTGACGTCAGTTTTAACTGGTCGTGTTCTCGTCAAGGAACTCGACGCAGGTGAAAGGAAAATGACCTACTTTACCGTTCAACTCGCCCTCCCATTGGCCGTTTATGTTGATTTTTGTCACCTGAAAAAAGGTTTAATAAATATTAGTCTTACATTTGAAAGTGCCTTTACTCTTAACCAGAAAGTTTGAGTCCTGCAGCAGGTCAAATTGGTAGTTTAATTATTTCTGATAATGATGATGAAGGGCTATAATCAGAAACAGTCAGTTCTGTGTTAAATGAGTTATTAATGTCAAATATTAATACCACCCCGGTTTCGCACGGATAGCAAATTGAATTTTTGGTGCAGTAGTTTTTGAATTTATTTGTTACAAACATACATAAATACAAATATTTCCTCTTTATGATATTAGTCTAGATATATATTCAAATAATAGTTTATAAACTTATGTAAATAAATTAACTTTTATCACTGATTACTGCGTTATACCTTGTGAGAATCGAATTTATAATTTTAATCATTTTACGAATGGGATATACTGTCCAAACTGCAGCACGAGTTGTGCTAATGGCTTTGCAAAGATGTGTTAGCTACTAGTATCTTCTATAATATAAAAATAAATCACTGAATGTGTTGCTAAGCGCAAATCTCGAGAGCAGCTGAACCGATTTTGCTAATTATTTTTTTAGAATATACCTGGAAGTACGAGGATGGTTCTTACGGAGAGAATTTTTTTAAAAAATCGACTGTTAGGCGGTAAGAGTTTCGCTGGGTCAGCTAGTAACAATATAAAGCGAAGTACGTATTATTTTAATTATTTGTTAAGCATTAACGCATGCGGAGCGTGCCTGAGGTTTAAGTTTTTCTATTATTTGTATTTAATTGCGAAGTACGTACTTTGATAATGTCTCCCTCGTCGAGCTTGAGCGCAGTCTTGTCGTAAGCGTTGGGCACTCGCGGCTGCTTGACGCGCGCCAGCGCCGGCAGCGAGCGCTGGAGGGACAACATACATTACTATAACTTCTTTTAAAATAAAAATAGGTGTTGCCCGCTGTTACTGGCTATACAAGGTTAATAGATATATAGAGCTTTGTCTTCACGGTCAACGTGATCGAAGCAAACAATAATGGTTATATTGAAGCAATCAATAATTGTACATGAAGTGCTAGTTTTATCTCTGAATTCATAATGTGTATATGAAATCTGTGTATTGTTTGTGTGCCTGCTAAATGTATAACAATTTCGAATGCGCATTGTTTTAGCTATAAAATTATTTTTTTGGATTATTGGCAAAGGTTCTGCTGTTTGTAGCTTTAAACGATTTGGATAGTTCGTATCATGACACCACCGCCGCCGCGTCAGCTCATGATTAGGGACTCCTATTGAGTCGGAAACTAGTCGGGCGATCCCGAGATCATACGTAAGTAAACCATTTTGTTTTATTGCTTTCTGAGGTTTACGCGAATATTAGACATTGAAATAAAACTACTTTGATACAAATAATTAATTAAAATATGAAGGTAGAACGAGCAACATCAACTGTCAAGACGAATACCACCTCAGTCTGCCCGTGACCATGACACCTGCAAAGGCGTCGAAACGTCGGGAGCAAAAATCTAAATATAAACCGCGATAAAATCCGTTCAAAGTAGTTTTATTTCAACGTTTTGTTTTAAATAATGATTTGGATAGTGATTTAGATGTAAGTTGTCAAGGTATAGTGTGTCGGACCTGCATGTTGGTCCGCTGCTGCGGGTGCTTGATGCTGGGCGGGCTGGGCGGGTCGGCCACGTGGCTCAGCGCCTCCGTGGGCGGGTACGGCGCGCCCGTCGCGTCCAGGATCTATAGGAACAACAATAGCATTTATTATTTATGATAATATATTTAGCAGGAGGGGGGGGGGGTTCGTGGCTATGTGTAACCCACAGCGATTTTACCTATTATGTGATAGGATTTGACAGCGAAAATTGTACAATAATGATTTGAAACTAAAAATTCGTATTACAAAACGTCATAAAAAAAATACAGCACTAATTGTAAAATTTTCACTGTCAAATCCTATCGCTTGGCTTTCAACAGTTAGGTAATACCGCTGCCTTAAAGGTTAAGATGCACTCGCCGCTTTTGGTCCATAGATAAATGGCCATCTATTGACCTAACGAAACTCTCCGTGCCTCGGTAAGCACGTTCAGCCTATATTTCCGGCTGTCACACGTTAATCTTTAACAGTCCTCAAATCACTACAATAGAGGAGCGGACTACATTTTTTTTTACACGTCACATAGATATTAAAAAAGTATTAGACACATACGTGTCTCTTTTTTTATTAAGCAAACAATAAGGAAGATACAGTGAATGGAAATGTCGCGTGACGTCACTTGTAGCTACAATTTTTACCCACACGTGACGTCACAAGCCCTAAATCCTTTAAAGCGCTTTAACTTTGTCATTTTTCATTTATTTTCATGCATTTTTTATGTATCTGGTGGACTAAATAGATATTTCCTTTGCATACTGAGTCCAATCTCCTATTATCAAAATCGCCTATATAGCCCCATTTCTTAAATTCAGACAACCAGTTTGACCAAGGGATACCTAATACCGAGTAAAATTAATTTCTATCAGACAGGTCGACACTCCACGGAATATTTTACATGGAGTGACTGCCTAACTGACCACGCTATTAACCTGAATCTGTTGAGACTTGAATCCGACCCCAACGAAGCTTGGGCAAAAGAAGAAGCTCTAAGAAACCATTACATATCCCTATCAATATGAATGTTAAATTTGCTATCATATTTCGTCATTGTTTTCATTATTGTTCAGTTTTTTTTTTGTTCATATATTTAGCACTACCTGTACCCCGCGACTTTGTCCGCGTCTTTTAGTTTTAACGGTTTTTCATTTATACTCCGCTCCTTTTGGTCGCAGCGTAATGTTATATAGCTTATAGCCTTCCTCAATAAATGGGCTATCCAACACTGAAAGAATTTTTCAAATCGGACCAGTAGTTTCTGAGATTAGCACGTTCAAACAAACAAACAAGCAAACAAACTCTTCAGCTTTATATCTCTATATATATAAAATTCTCGTGTCACGGTGTTCGAACTTGAACTCCTCCGAAACGGCTTGACCGATTTTGATGAAATTTTTTGTGCTTATCCGGTATCTATGAGAATCGACCAACATCTATTTTTCATCCCCCTAAATGTTAAGGGTAGTCCACCCCTAATTTTTATTTTTTATTTTTTAGGCAAAATTTTTTGTTTTTATTTTTTTATGACACAAGATACAAAAATACATACAACCCTAAATTTTCATCCCTCTACGATCAACCCTTATATTTTATTTGTTAATTAAAAACTTTAACTTTTTTTGTTATTTTTTTTTTTTTTTTTGATGACTTACAATAAAAAATAGGGTAAGGTAGGTAGGGTAGGGTAGGTAGGGTAGGGTAGGTAGGGTAGGGTAGGGTAGGTAGGGTAGGGTAGGTAGGGTAGGGTAGGTAGGGTAGGGTAGGGTAGGTAGGGTAGGGTAGGTAGGGTAGGGTAGGGTAGGTAGGGTAGGGTAGGTAGGGTAGGGTAGGTAGGGTAGGGTAGGTAGGGAGGGTAGGTAGGGTAGGGTAGGTAGGGTAGGGTAGGTAGGGTAGGGTAGGTAGGGTAGGGTAGGGTAGGTAGGGTAGGGTAGGTAGGTAGGGTAGGTAGGTAGGGTAGGGTAGGTAGGGTAGGGTAGGTAGGGTAGGGTAGGTAGGGTAGGGTAGGTAGGGTAGGGTAGGTAGGGTAGGGTAGGTAGGGTAGGGTAGGTAGGGTAGGGTAGGTAGGGTAGGGTAGGTAGGGTAGGGTAGGTAGGGTAGGTTATGTAGGGTAGGTTAGGTATTTTTAATTTATAGGGCAAAACAACGTTTGCCGGGACAGCTAGTATTAGTATAGATTTATTCCGTCCAATGGTTGCCTGGAAGAGATTGCCGTGCGCAATAAGGCCGCCCTTTGTACCACTGTAGAAGGTACACCAAGAAATAAGAAGAAGTAGATATGGTATGTGGTCATGTGGTACATTACCCTCTGCACGTAGGGCACCGGGATGGAGCCGGTGCGGCCGAGGCTGTTGCGCGCCGTCCACCACTGCTCCTCGTCGCGGTTGATCACCATCAGCCGCTCGCCGCGCCGGAACGGAAGGTCGTCGGCGTCCTGGAGATATAACCAATACAAAATATAATTATGTGTGTTTTAGGACGTTGAGCAGTTGATGGTGATGCTGGAGTCAAAGCTCCGTTGGATGTCGCGCGAAGGGAAGATGAACTGCGGGGAACAGCTAGTAATTGATAAGATAAATGACATACCTAATGATTTAGATGTAATTTGTTATAATGTTGCATTAACTGTTACTTTGAGCCCCTAGTCGCAGGTTCGAGTCCTGCCTAAGGTTTAGGTTTTTCTTTATACTCTTTGTATTTAGTTTTTATAGCTTAGCGAAAAAAAATAACGTAAAAATATTTCGTCTGCCAAAAGTCGTGGGCGATTCTATAAATAAATAATCGTCAAACGGGAACCGAATCTACTATTAAATATTCACAAATATCACTGCGTCAGATCAGCATAAAATAAACAACGACCATCTGCCATAAACTCCGTTACTTCCGAATTATTTTTATCTAAACATATTTATCACATAAAAATGTTATACAGAAGTCCTACCTACTATTTACTGTTTTAGCCCCGACGCAAAAAGACGTGTATTATAAGTAGTTTATTTCAAGTATAGTTTAAAAAGGTGTTACCTGTCTTGTTTTCAAATATTTTATGTCGTCAAAGCAGTGTATTTATTTTTGTCAATTATAAATTATCTGTACCTTACTCAAATTCATCAAAACACCCGCTCTTTTATTTTTTTAAGGAATTATATATTTCTTTTACATAACAAAATGGGTATTTGTATATCATGACTAAATAATTAATTCAGCTCTAGCGCGATTCGCACAGAAATATTTTTTTGTATGTCTCTCAGGTATCATACTAATTATTATTGCACGGAGTTGACTTTCTGTAGCATAAGTTCAGCTTGGTACGTAACCCAATATGATTGCTCCAGATAGGGAGAGCGCATACCTATGTTTTACTACTAATATTTGTTCGAACATGTTATTCAATTATATTAAGAGGGTTTGTGTTACCTTACGACCATAGTAATAGTAATGTGTCAACTGTAGATATCAGATTTTACTTTTCTACCTACGAAATGTAAACTTAAAAGTTGAGTTAACTTTCGAAAGCTTTCATCATATTAAATATTAAAGGATATGTAATTAATAATTTGAGCGGGTATCCCTAAACACGCACACGTTGAAAATTTAATCACAGTAAGTACACGCGTACTTACACATGACGCGTTTTTAGCCGCTATTTGCGATTTGTTTGGATTTCTCTATCTAGTCAGGTATATAATCAAAGACTTGTGCATTTTAATTCAACATCTTTCACGGACCTTGACATTACACTGGTGTCTTTAAACTACAGATCACTAAGACAGTTTCTCTGTATTTTACGTCATACTTGCCTAAAAAGTAAACCGATTTTTATGAAATTAATTTAACTTATGTATAGTTGTGTACATAGCGATTAGACTCTAACTTTAGAAGTGTTATTCAGTAATTGTTTATTTACTTTTATTCTTATAATTGTTAACTGTTATTCTTTCGTCCTGTGCCAAACGGTATTTTATTCTGCAATGTCGATACTAGTTCAAAAACTGTGCCCTACCGTTAACAAGCAATTCAAGTAGTTTGAAATCACTTAT
This sequence comes from Diachrysia chrysitis, assembly GCA_932294365.1. Classification (NCBI taxonomy): domain Eukaryota; kingdom Metazoa; phylum Arthropoda; class Insecta; order Lepidoptera; family Noctuidae; genus Diachrysia; species Diachrysia chrysitis. The sequence continues at coordinate 8,279,949 of OW028666.1, forward strand.
ATAATAATAATAAAACACATTAATTGAAACAAAATTGAAGACCACATAATTATTTCTCTATACAAGCTATCTCCTTCGTCCTGACATTGTTGTATTGATTACTTTCAGGTATGAAACTGAACCCATGTACCATGTACCTTTCCCTACGCGTCACCGGCTCCTATAATCTAATATTAGCGCGTTGACTGGAGACCTGGTTTTTGTACGATGTATCATCTCCGTTCCTTGTAAAAACGTATTTAATTTTAACTATGTATTAGTCATGTAACAGACAGTTCTGAAAACATTTTTTTACCGCTTGGCGCAGTAGACATGTTTAGGTTTTTGAATGTTAGTTTCTTAAAACAATGTAGTTGTGTATTTGATGTATGATATTGCTTCTCAAAGCAGTAAACGCTGATCATGAAAATTTAACTACTTTTTTTCCCTAGATTCTTATCGATATCTAAATATCGATCAATCGTGTTATTGGAAGGGTCGATTTATAAATATAGCCTCTATATACCTTGTTAAGTCATGGAATATCACTTAAAATTTATTTGTATAATAACTTTCGAGAGGAGTATTCATAATTAATTTTCGGGATCGCCCGACTAGTTTCAGATTTAATAGGAGTCCCTAATCTGCTAATAGAGCTGACGCGGCGGCGGTTAGGTGTCGTTTTGATTAAAATAATTATAAAATTTATTTGCAACTGTATCAGGTGGCCGCTGGAAGTATTATTATCTGTAAAGTACTCACATTCCCAGAGAAGTCGAACTTGGCTATGACGAGCTCCAGCACCTGATGCGGCTGCTGCGGCGGCGGCGCGGCCACCTTGGCCAGCGCCTGCGGCAGCGGCCTCACCAGCGGCGTCGTGTCCAGGTAGTGCAGCCGGTAGAACGCGAGCAGCGCCGGCATGTCCGCGAACAGCTGGTCGCCGATGCGGTAGCGGACCGCGCCGTCCGCGGACACTACGCGGTTTATTATGTAGTGGGATACGCGGTCGTCTTCTCTGAAATATCAAGTGTGTTTTAAATAAATAGCCTAAATACTTTCTAATTGTTATAGCGACAAGTGCTTACCACTTAAATTATGAATTGATGGACGACATACTTTAATATATATGTCGCAGTAAGATAGATAAAGCCGTAATATAGTTATATCCCTAGGGATATAATTATATACCGTAACATAGTTATACGAAAGCGAATCTTTACTATCTCACTAGGAATATAGTTATAAAACGGTCCAAGTTTAGTGATATACTTATATTACTAGATTAAGTTTAGTGAAATAGCTTTCGGAGTGTGCGGCGCAGGCGGCGCGCCGCCTCCCCCGCGGCGAGGGAGGGGTTCGTTGTGTTTACGCGCTCCCCACGCAGTCAGTCGTACACTATTATTCAAAGTCATATCTTTTTTGTTTAGATTTCTTTTTATTTATAATAATCAGTAGCTTAGAATCGACTTTGCCAACCCCGACACATTTGGTTAGGTTGGTAGGTATTTTTTTTTTCTGACCCTTAGAACTGACTTTGCCAACCCCGACACATTTGGTTAGGTTGGTAGGTATTTTTTTTCTGACCCTTAGTACCGACGAACCCTAATATATTTATAACACTGAACTTAATCTAGTAATATAAGTATATCACTAAACTTGGACCGTTTTATAACTATATTCCTAGTGAGATAGTAAAGATTCGCTTTCGTATATCTATGTTACGGTATATAATTATATCCCTAGGGATATAACTATATTACGGCTTTATCTATCTTACTGCAACATATATATTAATAACATAGTAATCATTGCCAGGAAATTTTAAACTATCGACAAATACTTTGGTCGGGTTAGGTTCAAAGTTGATGATGGAGATCAGTGCACTTACTCTTCAATTAGTTTGAATTCCAATACATAGTAATGCAAAATTAAAATTAGTTTAGCAGACATGTGATTCAGTTTTCTTGACAAAAACTCTGTCAATGGAAGGAACTAACTAGAATTTAAAGATTGACAGTATTTTTTTGCACTGTTTGTTGTTTGTTTGCCTGCTAAATTAATATTAATTTTGTATTGCCATTATACATATTAACATTGAAACTCATTAAGAGTAAACAAGTGTACTTTTATCAATATTCGTGTTTCAATTCTGTCGTACGTCCAAAATGTGTTATCAAGTTTTAAAAACCAAAATTAGGCACTACATTGCATTTTGAATTTAAACATGAGTCTCTGCAGTGATTTTGTAATTATCAACTTGAAACATAAGTAGTACCTATAATTATGTTGTATACCAACCTGACGCACAGCACGTAGTCCCCGGTGATGGTCTTGGAATCCCTGACCAGGAACACGCCGCTCTCCGTTTCATTGAGCAGCAACCTCGTGGCTTCAGCCCTGGAGAGCTCCCTGAAGTACCAGCTGTTGAATGGATTAATTTTTTGTTAGAAACAATCAGAAATTCAGTATATATACCAAAATATGTATATCAGTAGTGTGATTGTTATAAATCTGAATCCGTCAATCGCAGCTTATCTGTATGAGATGAGCTCTTTGCCCTACTGTGGGAAAATTATATAATGTTATTGGTTATACATCGGAAATCCAAAAAGAACTTGTAGGAGAAAAATTAAAACTAAACCTTATTAAACCCTATGCAAAACTTTTAAAATTTCGAGAAAGAAATTAAAAAAAAGAGAAATCTAACTGGAATACAAAAATTGACATATTTTCCACTGAAGTATCTAACTCTATCTATATCTCTCCCTCTTAAACTCTTCACAGTATAGATTAAAAATACAAACTTCAGAGTTATATTAGAGTAAGGAATTAACACAGTTCACCTAAAAGTACATTTCAAGGTCAATAATGTTAGCTAGTAATTAAGAACAAAATGTTTTTGTTGTATTACTAGACGTTTTTGTACAAATTAGTACTGGTCACTTGGGAAATATCAAGGCTATTTCTTTGTAGTAGAACATAATTATCTTATCTTGATATAGTATAATTGATATTAATTTTATTTATTTATTTATTTATACTTCATGCCCTGTAAGGTACGGTGGCAGACTTAATGTCAAGAGGCATTCTCTACCGTCGACTTTAGGAAGATATAGGGACATGAATGTGGTAGAAGCTCTGAGTATTAGTTAAGATCCTTTATTAAACTAAACAATCAAATAAATAGGTACAATAGTCATAATCCTTACTTATATCTTAAATGCGAAAGTAACTCTGTATGTTTGTCGCGTTTTGAAGCCAAAACTACTGAACTGATTTAAATGAAATTTGGACATAAGCTTTTTGCCACGATAACCGACATCCTCGCGAGCGGAGCCACGGGAAACAGCTAGTAATTCATAATAGTCATAATATTATAGATTCCATACTAAATCGAATAGAATACTTACATATTTTTAGCATCTTTCGTGAACTTTTTACATCCATTTTAATGGTGGTTCACTAATGGGCTAGTGCCTCAACTGATCGTAAGAAGGGTTTGAAAAATATTTTCTTTTGTATGTGTATAGTACTATATGTAGTATTACAGATTAGGAAAAATATTTATCTCATGACAAGATTGAACATATTATTTTAACCTAGGTGTCATATCAGGTCAAAGTTTATATTGTAAGATTAAAAGTTGTTTGAGAGAAGCACAAACTGCTTCAAGCTACGAATATTAGTCTTCTATGTAGACACATACATGGACTGCTTCGAGCGGTCCACAAAACAAAATGCAAGCGGGCGGGAGGCCGGTCAACTGAGCAACGGCGGACGAAGTCGCGGGCGACAGCTAGTAATAGTATAATAGTACAAACAGTACTACTGTAAACCTAAATAAAAATAGAATACAAGGAGAACAGAAAATATAACTACACTTACAAACGTAAGGTCCTTAAGATTTCCATATTCATTAAGTACTCGTGAATTAAAAACAAACCTTAAAAAACCTTAGAAACTAGTATAAATACGTAAACTATAGAGTGCGCCAAACAGAGTATGAACTGTAAGCACCAGTATGAAAAATCGTCGTAAAATTAGTGTCAAAACTGAGCGCAATGTTTTAATAATATTATCTTAAAACCTAATATTACTATAATAATATTGGAACCATCGATATTTTTACATTAACGTCTGTCGCACAGAAAATCACTTATATCAGTAAAAGAGCGTAGTACTTACTGTGCTTACGATCGGAACAACGGGCTACTAGCGATGCGCGCACTCTATGCTCGCTTATTATACTCGAGTGGTAAACAGATGTAGAAAAGGTCATTAGTGGAGGACACTACTCAAATCTAAATCCAACTAGCTAAAATATTGTAATTATCTAAGATGTATTGTGTGCAAAACAATTATATATGATACAATAGCTCCAGTATACAATACCAATTTAATCATTACAAAAATACTTCAAAAGTTCTATTGTTTTGACTCATGAATACTTAAATCTGCTTTCATTCAGCAAGCAGAAATCAAAAGCATATGTACACACGGCAAATTATACAGTTAAGTTTGCTGTGATGCTGAATAAAATATGTAAAAATTTTTAGTGTATAACACATATAAGTAATATAATATAAAATGAGTGTAGCCTGAAAACATATCTAGTTTGCCGTGTGTACAACTAGCGACCCGCCTCAGCATCGCAAGTGTGCCATATCCATGTATATATCCAAGAAGGTTTTTATCCATGCATAAAAACCTTCTTTTGAATTACTCTTATCTATTGATGAAAACTGCATTAAAATACGTTAAGTAGTTTAAAAGATTTAAGTGTACGGACAGCGGGAGCGACTTTGTTTTATACTATGTAAAGATAGTTATATGTAAGTGCCTGTATGTATATGTTAAAACTTAATTTGCTATGCTAGATTTTAACGTTTTGCGTGGAGTAATAGGGAATAAGAAAATGGGCGTGACCCATGTGCTGTTTTAAAATCAATAGGAAAAATAGACAACTAAAGAGTTAAATTCAAGCAACCATCAAACATTTTTTTTTAACTAAAAAATCATCTGATAACACTGAATACACTATCAGTCATTAATAAATGTGATTTAAACTTGCAGATTACCTGATAAAAACAGGGTTGTAATGTAAATAAATTGTAGGGCAGTAGTTTTTAATAAATAATAACAATGTAAGTATAAAAAATACCTTTGTACACCTCTACTAGAATGTTAAGTTTTGCTATAACTTGTATATACACAAATGGCCTTATTAATAAAAATCTCAACTGCGATTAGCGATAGAGCAGATTTTATATTAAATTTTTCTATGGAGAATTTAAAATTCAAATCTGTTAATCCGCTGTTAAGCTCCATCGCGACTTTTATTAATAAGGCCAAATCTGTTAAATCAATTTATTAGGTATTATATAAAAATTAATCCTGATTTCCCTTGATCACCCCATAAGTTCTGAACAACTGCACCTAATTAATATGATGATATTTCTTTTTGTGTCGTTATTTTCAGGTCAAAATTTTTTATAAAAAAAAAATGGTCAGACTTGTTGCCCTACTAAAATTAAAAGTGAGCGAGTGAATTAGAAAATAAGTAGATAGTGTGGGTCAAGGATAAGTATGTAGGTAGGTAGGTAGTTGTATTTCTATTATTTGATCATTTAATTAATTTAACAATTGCTGTATTTTCCCTACTTTTTGTGATTATACATAAATGTCTTTAATTTTATTTCACCACAGTCTTATTCAACATTCTTAAGTTTCATCACTATTGAGTTAAGTTCTTTCTTCCCAGTGTAAATTATATAAGAAATAGAATTATATAAAAAAGAGGCATAAGGGAGATTCCCTTACATATAATGTCTTCCAATCTTCTGAGTTATAATATAATTTTCAAAATAAAGTGTAAAACTGTATTCTTTTTTAATTATAATCATAGTTAAACATAACTATTATTAGTATTTATTACTATTGTAGAATTATTGAGGAAGTAAGACAGAAATAATTTTCTTTTGCTGACCTTGTGAATAGACAATACATTTTTAGTGATATGTTTTTGGAGTGTTATTAATATTGAGAAGCTATCAAAATTTATAAGTAGCCATTTATATGTTGTGTGTGTTACTATGGTGACTTAATGTAGACATGTCTTATGGTTGTGTCATATTATGAGATAAGGATTATTGAATAAACTGCAATGATAGCTCAGTGTTGTTGGTCACCATGCCAACTAGCCCTGAGCAATGTGCTGCAGGTTTTATCCCATGATGAATTATAATGTAAATATAAATATTCTGGTTTTCTTTTCTTTCTCTACTTCTATTATATTAAGAGACATACATATAAGATAAATGCGAAAAACAAAACCTTTCCTTCGAAGTCTAGTAAAAACTGAGTTCTAAACATACAATAAGTTCAAAATAGCCTCACATCTACTTTGTCAGAGGCCAATAGTATGTACTCGTATGAAATTGTGGTTCATACAGTTAAAAGATGACAAGTGTTTAGTAATAATAATGATAGCAATAAATTTAAACAAAAGTATTCAGTTAAACTAAGATTGATATTAAAGTGTGTTTTTAACAGCTCCCTCTAGAAGAAACTAGATGTAGATGTAAATATTATATTACTTGGCAATTTTCTTATTTCCATGCAAAAGTACAAACATAGCAATATTATATTACACTATTAGAAAAATCTTCTGCCTAGTCTTTTCTTAAGCTATGTTGGGGTTACTTCCAGTCTTAGTGGATTCAGATGAATACTGTATTTTACATGAAGCAATGCTTATCTAACCTCCACAACCCATTTTACTGGGTAACACAGAAAAATATCAAACTAAAACTCATCTCAACTTTAGCCTAGTTTACTTTTTAGTATTTCAAAATTACAAACAGAGTCTTCTTGACCTATAAATCAATGTTACACACAATATAAAGACTTTGGTTATCACTTATTTTATATGAAACATAAACATATTGAACAGTTTAGAGCAAAAGTGGTTGAAATGGAGGGGAAACTATCAATAAAAACAAAAAGCTTTTCATTAACAAATAGCAGGCAATGTTTATGTGTCATCTTTTGTGGTTGTTTGCCAGTAAAGATTTTGCATATTTCAAATTTGTCTAGCCTATTTTAAGCCTCAGACTGGTTTTACTTAGTAATTCATATGTTTAGGCAACTGTGTCCATATAAACTAAAGATAATGAATAATAAAGTCAAAGTTCATAAAAAATAATGTTTAAACACTTATGACATATAATATTATAGCAGCTATATGTATGCAGTAGTTAATTTTTCGTAAAGATAAAAAGATGTAGGAGGAAAACAGTAATTTACATTCATTTACAGTCACTGGTTGTTACAAAGATTTTAATATTGTCGTATTGCTGACCTGGTCATATCATTAGGGTCAAAAGAGACCCCGATTCCTGTGTTCGCCATGCCTGAACCAAGACCTCAGAACTAGACAGCAGGATACTTCACCGGGGCGCCCACATCACGGCACAATACACCGGAAATGACTGCACTTTTATCACTTATCACCGGCCACACACGAATCCGTTGCAGTAATCACCACTTGTACACGATCCCACAACACTCTTTTAACAATCTTACACTCAATTTCTACAGACATAAACTATGATAAATTATAATTTTGTTGTCATGTATCATCATTGGATGTGCACATCAAAACACATGTTTCCGCATTCGTGGCGCGCCGACGGAGCGTCGCAGTCCACAAGCGCGCCGTACTAACTAAGTTTGGGATGTGTAAGTAAAAGAAATCTATAATTAAAACTGAATTATAAATAATCTTCCTTGATCACAATTCACACACACGCGAAGTTTCGCTGATGATGAAGCATAGACAAATTTGTATGTTTTTTAATTTTTGACGCATAATCTTCTTCAATCATAGCTTCACTATTTGTTGTCTATTATTATAAAGAGCCCTGCACATGAGGCCGAATGAAGCTATTTTTAGATGAATATACTATTTTGTTCAGTGGCAACACTAATTTCATTACACATCATCTTCGAAATTTTAGTCTATGGTTTGTGTCCATTGTTTTTCTACAATGTTATTTTTCTGACTGCTGCTGGTGGACGAAAAATTGGTTTCGCTGCGTCTAGTGTGAGTTTGTACTAGTGTTCGTGTTCGATATTGTGGTTTATTAGCAATAGATCACGAAGATGTCGTCACCGAGCGCTGGGAAACGACGCATGGACACCGATGTCATCAAACTGTATCCTTTCTTTGTTATCGTCATTACAAAGAACCTATTGCGTTCGAGGGCCACCATGTAAATAACTAGCTGTAGGGCCATCAGCTGATTGTCACGACCCCTTATAAAATCAATATGGGGTGTGTTTTTATTAACATTTCTTTGTTGTACACCCGTGAAAAGTTATTAATAACATTTTATTCGAAGGTTCTTATTGATGTGGACCTTTGACTATTTGTCTGGGTAAGGAGCGTGCATTCTTTTCACGTCTCCGTGGGCCAACGTATCTATATATAACGCGTTGATAAAGTAGGTAGGTGCGTTACGTTAACACTGTGTTCTTCCGTGTATACTGACTATTTCGTAATTCATAATGTAGGCCATGGTCTTGATTGCGCATTTTTTTTTCTCTGCGTTTTACGGCCTCAAACACTCACAGCGGATTATGACTCTATTATGCGTAATTAATTGTTAATGCATGTAGATACACTGTTGCTTGCTATTTCTTTGTGTATGCTTAGTTCATTGTCAACTAAACAGGTTTAAAATTGCACTGAAATAGTTTACTTTAACGCATTTTTATGTTCATTATTTCTAAATATACCTTGCTCAAGGCATAAACAACATCAAAATATTTTTAAAAGCTTTTTGAAGTGAGCAAATTGCTTTAATAATATTCCCAGCATTCTGAATGCTATGTATACTAGACTTTATGTAATTATTGTGGTTCTATCCAAGAAAAAATATCTGTCAAGAGAAGTGTTAAAGAAATTCTTTACTTTATACTAGCCATGCCCCGTGGGTTCACTTGTGTAGGCAGTTCCTGTTTTATTAAATTATACTTTTTCTGTTATTTTTTTTATGAATTTTTCCAATGTTTTGATACTTATTCTGATATTTGGGAGTAAGACAAATCCAACAAATTCAAGATTATAAAAATTGGTTGTTCCATTCTTGAGTTATTAATAGTGTAACTAATCCAACTTTATTTTATATACGTAGAAGTTTATAAAATAAATTATATTCATAAAAATTATCAACTTTTCATAATTAAGTTGGTAATTACTGTTTATTTTTTGGTAATATTTATACATACTATTCTCAAATCAATTTTGCTTTTTAATATAATAATCAATAAGAACTACTTCCTACATCTGTAAATATTAATTATTGTGTGTGGGTTTAGATCCCTATTTTAAACTAAACAATTTATGTTAAAATTGGCATTTGTCCTTGTTTATTATAATAAACATTATCTCAAATGCATGATAAAGATAATTTATCAAGGTAGTCTCACTATTAGACTGCTGTTTCTTGCCCCCTATATTTCCTAAATAGTAAAATACATATTTGTATATATAAAAGAACATATTTGTATATGTAATATATAAAAGATTTAAAGAATAAACTAAGAACAAATATTTTTCATATAATAAAGGATTTTAAATTAACAACATATTTATCATCACAGTAATAAATCTTTTTAAATAAGAAATCAATAGAGCATTTAATTTATTTTTTAACAATTATTTGCCATGCACTTGAACAAAGCTATAGTTCAGTTTTGAATGTTTGTGGTTTTTTTCAAAGCAAGTACTAACACTAAACAGCAACAAAAATTACATACTTTTGGTTTCATTCATTAAATAATTGTCCCAAAATTAAACTGTCTGTATAAAAGATTCCTGTGCCCTGCTGAATCACTCATGCTTTTATTGAAGTCTATTTTATGATAAAATTAATGACCCATGTTTGCCTATTAAGTACATAAACTTCTTTAGGTCAATCACCTAGCATAATTAATAAATATCTTGTCTGATGCGTAATAACGATCGTTATAATAAAACGCTTTATTATTTTAAGCACGAACAATATAAAAGGCTTCAAAAAATATTTTTATACATTGAGCGTTTTTCGTTTCTTTCGCGTTATAAAGTTTGCAAGAAAGGTTGGTGCAACATGTTTTTTAACTACGCGCATTTTTCTGTTTAAACCATTTCTTTAACTGCACCTCAGTACATCCTCATTTAAAAATTTGCTTACTAAAGGGCAAATCCATTAATTATGTGGTAATTTTTACCAAAGAACGAGAATTATTATTAAAATTATTGCAAATGATCTACATAATGAAATAAACATTGTTGTTTATTGATTACTAAGGAAAATATGGCATAAAACCTTAGACTGAATTAAATTGTGACCTTTCGTAAAAAGTAAGTTTTTTATAGTTGGATTTTGTTGTTTTTTTATTTCTGATATTGTTCTGCCTTGCCAGGTACAAAAAATAAATAAATTAAAAGAATCTAATACTTACTTAAAACAAATGCAAATGTTTATAGTTCGAACCTAGCTAAATTAAGTAGCGTGTGTTGTTTAGTAGCCTGTATATTATTACCGTTAATAACATGTGCATAATATAACGCACATTACTAGTTACTACACGTGCGGCACTTATCGAAAAAGTAACGTAATAATCCATACTCCATAGTGAATGTATAATAAAGTTATTGCGTGCCATAATTTATTTACATATTAAATTGTTTTTTTTTTGTATTGCAATGAACGGAAGCGTTTAAAAAAAAGAAATAATTTTTATACTAAAAAATGCGCCGCCTTATTTATTTTTGTTCACGATTAAAAGGATGATCAAACATATTTTAAATATGAGCTAAAAAATATATTTTTCTGGCTTAATTCAGCAATATATCAGCAGTACAACCTATTGGCAGGTTTTTCTATATTTTATACACAATACCGCATTGGGCCATGTACTAAACATTGAATTCTCATCGCATTGCGGGTTACAAAGTAGACCGCAGCTGTGTTGGGTAGGCTTAAGTCTAGTCTAAAAGCTCGCTCTTTTTTTCGTCGCATGGAAACTTTTTGGAGCTTTCGTACTCCCACTTACAAAGGCCTTGTTGAATATGACACTGGCTGTTTATCTGTAATACATGTATCATCCTTTAAACCTGGTGCTAAACATATACTAGATTAAAAAAGATGAAAAGAGTCTTGCTCTATCGAAATGTAAAAAGGCTGCTTTACCATTCGAAATTATTTCAATGTATATTTCGTATAACAAATAAAATAAAAAAAAGGAATTAGAACCCGGCACACTGCTTACAATTTGGCGGATTTAAATCTCAGAATTTGGCGCACAAAATGTTTTTTTTTCCTTAAAGACTGTATTCAAAGTTATTGACACCTTTACATATAGGTACCAAGAGATTTTAAATATGGCCGACGTATATCACCGCCATTAATACGATATAATAGCAGTCTCACCTGGGTCTTATTGATTCACTCGATTCAGACGTACCTACATATCGAATGCACATTGAATTAAACAGAGCGAGAAAATGCAAAATCAATGGCGATTTATATGTACTTTATCACTATTACTGTGACTAATCGGGGACAAACTCGCTACCTATTTTAATTTGGATAGCTGTTATTGAAACTATTATTGAGGATATTATAATTAATCACATACGTATTTCTGACTAGTTGTCACCCGCGGCTCCGCCCACGTGGATATCGGTTATCGCGGCAAAAAGTAGCCTATGTCCTTTCTTAGGATCCAAGCTTACCCTATACCACGTTTCATCCAAATCGGTTCAGCGGTTTAGGCGTGAAAGCGTAACAGACAGACAGAGTTACTTTCGCATTTTTAATATTAGTTTGGATTTAGATCAGCGACTAGTAAATTTAGAAATTCTCATCGGTAGGGATTGTAAGAGATTCAGAGTATAATGCTAATAAATTATCACCCATCTGTCTGGCCTTGCTTAGGCATCGCTGCTTAACCTTGCCATCGATTACAGTTTATTGAGCACTACTGGCCTAAGCCAGTCAATTAATTTATCCGATTTACCCTAATGGATAACATTAGGGAAAAGTCGGATAAATGATTTCTAAACCCGACCATAGTTCATATTTTAAAATCTATTTATTGTCTTTCGAAGTATGAATAGATATTTGGTCATGATTTTTTATCTGTAATGGTCGTTTGATTTCACAATTAAATTCAATACGTACACTATATTGTTGTCGTTCACGTTTCATAAGTAATCGAGTAAAAATTTACGTGCGCAATATAACAAAACGCTCTTTCAATCAATAAAATTGTCTAGTAACCAATATAAATTACAAACCAAAACGACTTACATTTAAAGAACCTATATATATACATATAGTAATTATGTGAAAAAAAAAATAATTATTTGTAATTAAATACAAATAATAGAAAGAAAAACTTAAACCTCAGGTAGGACTCGAACTTGCCACTACTGGCTTGACGCGTCAGTCTTCTTTTATTTGTATTTAATTGCAAATATTCGCTCCGCATGCATTAATGCGTAACAAATAATTAAAATAATAATTATTACTTACTTTTAAAGAAATAATAAAATAGCATTTTAGTTATTATTTTCATATTCTGCAAACGCAGTTGAGATTTAAGGTAGTTTTAAGAGCTCTACCTCCTTAGGCCGCCATTGCGACGTCTTCGTATCCAAACTGATAATATTGTTATGTGTGGTGGCTAAACCATGGCCAGGTTTATTAAGTTAGGTACCATTTCAATATAAAGTGTAAACCATGTCAGTTTATATTGAAATCGACGTCACCATGGCGTCCTAATGAAGCAGGGCTGTCAGACGTCTTGAACTAATAAGGTCCTTTACCTGGAAACCGTATATTGAACCCAAAAGGGTAATAAAACTCCATAGGGTGACCTATACCGAAGTACAGGTCAAATCTTCCCCTTTTGTTCCTCCAAGTTATCGTTTGACCTTAAGGTCATATACCTCGATTGACCACATCACGGCGATTTGAGCTATCGAATTTTTATAAACTTAGATAAGAAACAATTTTTATTTTTACATTTACAATTAAACGTTTTAGAAATTGTTAGATAAAAAAGGTTTGCAAGAAAAGAATACTTTTGTATTATCTATACATATAAAATGCTAAGTCCTGAATGACTGACGATGGATCAACGCACAGCCTAAACTACTGATCGTAAAGACCTAAAACTTAGAGGATGTATTCTTTGTATGACGTAGGCATCCGATAAGAAAGGATTTTCAAAATTCTGCTCCGGCACTGGCTGTGAAAAACGGTGGCAAAGTTTGTATGGACAATGTGATTCCTTGGTCCAATCTACTTCAAATTTTGCATAAACATTCTTTAACAGAATTGATGGAAGACGTGTTTCGTATTTTATTGAAACTCATCGCCTAACGGGATTAAAAAGGGGTACAAGGGGGTATTTTGAGGGTGATTTGAATCGAAGTTGATATCAATACTCCTTAGTGCTTTTGATTCAAATTATTTTATTTTATTAAAAAAAACGTTTAATAAGGATTATTATATTTTATAAGTATTCAAACATTTTAACGTAATTTATTTGTTATACATAACAAAAAAAAATAATATAAGAAACCAATTAACAATCCTATTAGAATCATGTTCGATTTCTACGCGGACGAAGTCGCGGGCAAAAGCTAGTAATTAGTAACATTTTGTATTTGTGTCTTTAAACAGCATTTTGTTGGAACACAGTTAGTCTCTCCTTTATCTCTAGTTACCATTGTCTATTAAATATTTAACTAACGAAAACATGTTTACCAAAACAATTAAATTATATCACTAACGTCAGACTTTATAAGATCAACAATTGAATCCTGAAGAATTTTAAAAACACAAACGACGGCGCTTGGTGCAACTCAAATGCATTGTGAAGTCCGTAATCCTTACTAATATTATAAATCCGAAAGGGACTCTGTCTTTCTGTCTGTCGCGCTTTCACGCCAAAACTACTAAACCGATTTAAATGAAATTTGGTACACAAATAGTCTAGAGTCTGAGAAAGGACATAGGCTACTTTTTGCCGCGATAACCGACATCCACGCGGGCGGAGCCGCGGGAAACGCTAGTACAGGTATAAAATCTTGTACATCATTACACGTTCATATTGACAAATAATCTGCAAAATAAGCTGTTTTTTTAATGCATTGAAGTTCATTATCGTAGTACGCGTAGCTACTATTCACATTCGTTTGAAATAACAAAAATAAGTGCTTATAGGTTTTTTTTAAACCGCAAAAGAGTGACGTCATCTCGTTAGAAATCCTAATTATTTTCCTACAATTTAGTGTAATTCTTAACTCTTAGTAACTAGCTTACGCCCAAATACTCAAACGCAACTTTAACACGTTCTTAGATAATCTATCTGTCGCACAGCATGAGAGTTAACGGCGACTTAAATCTGATTGACGTATCAGTATTCGGTCATTTGCTAATTAGTTTGAGACGCCTTAAAATTCTCTCTGTCGTCACATTACTCCTTAAAACGATAAATCGGCTACTTAAAATTTACATCCGTTCCATAATTTTCGGTTTAACAAAAAAAAATAGTACCTAAAAATATTCAGCAATAGTAGTTGTATAGACAGAATTAAAATCAACTTGATGCAGTCACTAAGGGATTGGACTTCGACGCTTAGGAATGCAGGATCAACTTCCGCATGGCCTACTAAATGTTGAGCAGAGTCTTTGCTTTCGGACGTGTCATATTCCATATTTGTATATGACAAACATAGTTTTATAAGACAAAGGCATTCTTACTAATCTGTATAAATTTAAAACCAGAACTCTGAAGTTTCTGTATAGACAGAACTTCCTACTCTCAGAAGGAGGCTAAAATCCTCGTGTCTCATTATGATGGAAGCTTCAGGGTAGCCCGCAAAATTCAAATTTTCTTTGGTTTTTTTGCAATTTGCCCCTTTTTTTTAATACTACGTTTGTGTTTACAGAATTATAATCATTAAAATCATCAATCCAACCCTTGTAAGTTCATACAATGCCATTGAATGAGTTTATCATGAAATATCCTTGGTTGGATTGGTGATTTTAATGATTATAATTCTGAAAATATAAACGTACCCTGACGCTTCCACCTCAATGAAGGAAATAGTAATTCTGTTTGTTGATACACGTCATAGAATTCTCCTTTTGTTTGCATAGAATCAATGTCTTCTAAACCTGTACCTCAAAATAATAAATACAATTTCGGGTCTGTCTCGTCTCGTAAAACGCAACGCACCACGATTTAAACCCAATAAAGGGCATTGCTTTCGAGAGCTTTCCAAGTCAAGGTAGTTAACCTCAATGTCGTATCCTGGGGGTCCCCGACCTCTTTCAGACTTCAGCAGACAAAGTCCAGACAGAATCGATTGTCGTCTGAACACTTGTCATTAATAATAATATGCGCGTTTCAGCAAATATGGGATTATTGATTTTCGAGCTACAATAGTATGCCATTAAAAAGTGTTAGTAGGCGATTTTTTTTTTAAATTTGTGCTTAATAAATAACTTTATTTTAGAGCAAGCATCGTTAGATGTTTTTGCATATATTTTTTTAAACTTCCGCCCTTAGTAATTTGTTACTAGTGTCGCGTTGGGTTTAACAAATTCCCACAATCCACAATGATAATCAGTTTATAATTTTCCCCAACGTATTTTAATTACTTTAGAACTGAATTGCGACCTAAATTTTCAGTAAACTAATTAAATACGAAAACCCCAAAAAGTTAACAAACAGGATTACTCATAATTTTGCTAACATTAAAACAATTGTAACGATGATGAATATACAACAATATTTTGGAGTATTCCTAAATAAAATTGTATGGAATATCCCGTACCAATGATAATGGCCATGTTCCCACGATAAACATTCAACCACTGTACCTAGTAACATTTTGCTTCTTTAGTATTTATTTCTCACAAGTTTTAAGTATTGTCTCAAGTTATATCTGCCGTAAGAAAACTTTTTCTGGTTCCTTTACAGCCCTTTGTCTCTATCAAGTGGAGTAAATTAGGATATCCTCCTTATTATAATATTAAGTCCCATGCTAGTAGAAACACTAACAAAGCGTTGACGAGAGACGTACATCTAAATGACCTCCAAATTAAAACAACTTGGCGAAATTGGGGTCTTTAAATCAGATTTAAAAACTGACTTTGTAACTGATTTCATACATGATTGCTTCGTTCCTGATTCTCTACCCGCTAACTTAGTCACATGAACCTAACCTATGAAAGAATTTTCTTGATTTCACTACGTATCATCCTTACTAATATTATAAATGGGAAAGTAACTCTGTCTGTCTGTCCTGCTTTCACGCAAAAACTACTGAACCGATTTAAATAAAATTTGGTACACAGATAGTCTAGAGCCTGAGAAAGGGCTACTTTTAGGCTACTTTTTAACCGAAGTCCACGTGGGCGGAGCCGCGGAAAACAGCTAGGCACCAATATCGCAATGATTATGAGTTGTACACAAACTCGATGACGGAGCGGTTTCGTTAAAGATAATTCATGTTTAGTTCATTTATAAAAATAATCACTATCTACTGTCCTGAAAACTTCCACTATTATGTACCGCATAATAATAGCGATAATGAGCTTGATTTAGGAAATATTGCCGTATTTACTACCTTATAAAGTTTAAATTTAAATACATTATCAGCAAGAGATCATAAATTTTTTTTAGAGCATTACTTTGCATACGAGTGACACATATCCCATTCATATTTTAAGCACCCAGTATCAAAAATATTGCTCGTTTTCGTTCAGGAGTACCTAATTGTTTTGAGTTATTTGATAACCTAATTTCAATTCCAAATTCACAATAACCTTGAAGCTGCTCGTTCGTATTTCTATATAAAAATATTTTTCTGTAATATTTTCTGCCGTCTCGTAAATGGGTTGTGGAGTTCGGATAGGCAGAAGATCCATGTAAAATACGGTATTTAGATAAATCCGGTAAGGCTGGAAGCCAACTCCAAAATAGCCTGGGAAAAGGCTAGGCAGATAGGGTTGCCAACTGCATACTATAATATAAAGTATTGTACTATATTTTGGGTCTACGTACTATACGTACTGTACGCAAAATACTATATTTAAGTTGAATAGAACTTTCAATCTATTTTTTTTAAACGTTGCCCTAATGCATAATATGACACATATTTTCTGTAAATAAAAACTATATTAAAATAAGCAAGAAATGAAAAAAAAATAGTATTAAAATTATTAGTTGTGGTTGACCAGAAATCGTTCTTTTCTTTTTTTTTATAAATTTAGCATAATATTGGTATATTTACCGGAGACAAGGCTGGAAAGCATTAGGAAAATCTATAACACTTGTAATATCCATCTAATCTAACAAATTCGCTATTCATGCCAGACAATAGTTAAAATTAAACAATGGATATTACTCACACATGATTCATTAGGTTAATTATTTAAAAATCCATTTCTTAACTATAATGCTTACAATTACGAACAGATATTTTCGTTTTACTCTCATACTAGGTCACTGTAACTATCAGAAATGGCGTCGTAATCTTATCTTCGTTATCGTAACTTCCTTTTTAAGTAAATACTTATCTGTGTGAATATAAATAACGTTAGATATTTTGAAAACGTAGTCATGTCGTGCTAGCGATTTGTTGATGTACTAGTAATGTTAGCTAGCGCAAACAGGTGATACTTGAAACTGTATTAGCATCGGGAAGTATTAAAGTAAACAAGTTGGGTCTACTAATCCTTTAAGGCAATCTGGCAATCCTATATAGCGGCAATAGCCTAATGGTTAGTTTGACGGCTTTGAGATCGAGTGGTCTCAGGTTCGAACCCCAAGCACTTGCACTATTGACGTGAACTCACTCCAGACAAGCATGTTTAGCTTAGTTGGAGGGGTTAAACAAGATTGCTAGTAATGTGAATTCCAGCCACATCGCTGAAAAAAAAAAACAACGCCTATCTCTACTAGTCGAGTCTCACTGATGCAACCTTTAAAGGAAAAAAAAACTGTGACAGGCTTCCTATGTAAACGTTTTGTTTTTTATCTGACTTGAAAAAGGTTTTACTATCTACTGTAAACTTCTTAATATATAAAAACAAAGTAGTTAGTTACACCATTTATAACTCAAGGACGCGTGGACATATTTTCATTATCTTTGATTTGTTGGATTAGTCTTCACCCCGAATAGCAGAATTACTAGATGATCGGAAAAAGTCACGAAAAAAATAGGTCTTACGGGAACGGGGACTATTTACGCTGGTGAGACCGCAGGGCACCGCTAGTTATCTATATTTTCGTCAATGTTGAATCTTCTTCTGCCTAGCCTTTTCCAAAGCTATGTCGGCGACGGTTTTCGGTCCCATTACATTTAGCTGAATACCGTATTTTGTATGTACAGCGACTGTTTTACGACGACATAGATTTTCGCCGGTGAACTAATTTTATCAATACTTTTTAAGGGACTTTTTTCTTCTGGTGAAACATCATGTTTACCAATTTAGGTTATGACTTAGGTATTCCATGAGGCAATGCAGTTAGTACCTACAGTAATATTTTAAACCTCTTCGCAGTCTAGTGTTTAAAGGGTTGGTTTGTCTCGTGCGTGTCAGCTAATGCATTTCGCTAATGACAAACGGTACTCTACTGCAAATTAAATAATCTATACTAATATTAGTAAAAGGAACTCCTTTGTTTGGTTCCTTTTTTTTACTATTAAGTAATGTTTGCTATGAGGACAGCTTTTTGCGATATATATTTTTAAAGTTTTATTACATTTTGGGTTGAATTTTAGCAAAGCTTTAATCATCACGAACCTTTAAGGATCTAATGGACGGAAACCTTAACGAAAAAACTTTAAAAACTTAATAATTTGAATTTTAAAAGTTGTTTGTACTAAATTACTCGCATGGAAAAGGTTAAAAAGGCTCTTTTTTCTAAACGTATTTATGTTAATTTTTAAAGTATTCAATAAAAATAATTCGCTAAACTTATCCGTTCATCCGGGGCAATCGTGAAGGGAATCATGAGGGGTAGATATACCGGACCGGGGTGTTTTTAGTCGGTGCAAATCCATTTCTCCACGACGTGCCTCGTTTGGGTTGAAGTCATTAGAATTTTACTCCTTATAAAAAAGGTATATCGGTCTCTTTCTGGCTACAACCAGGAGTAACAACGTTCAGCCGGCTCTCTGTTGGTAAGCTTGGATCCTAAGAATACCACCCGCGTGGGAAAAAGAAGACTATGACTTCTTTTTGCCGCGATAACCGACACCCACACGGGCGGAGCCGCCGGCAACACCTAGTTAACTATATTTTTTCTGTGATTTGTTAATTTAATTATTCCCTTAACTTATTTATCTCAGTATTGAAAGTAAACACGAGGTGACGATATTAGGGGGCCTGAACGAGTTCTGCGTGAAGTTTTTTGGACCTCCCGGCAGTAAGTATTATTTTATAAAAATTATCATTTAAAACTAGTTCATTAAGACGTAATTATCTTATCAAACGCGTTACACAAACTCATTAAGAGATGTTAATGATCTTGTTTTCAGTCTAATAATACTTTCTCTAAAGAACTAAATTTACCATTTTTTTTTGTTTTGTAGACGAGAAATAAACTTTTTTTATTTCTTTCAATTTGTAATATAATTTAAGTAATTAGTTTTCTTGTCTTATTAAAACTTAAATATAACGCTATAAAATTTACCTTTACACGTGATTAATATTAAAAAAAAAAAAACTTAAAACATGTATCATTTTTAATGTCGATAGATAACGATGTATATCAGATTAATAATAATTTAATTCAATGAAAGTTATCAATGTAGATAACGATTAATGCTTACGTTTTAATAATGATCTCCAAAGTAGTTTTTGATTGCAGGCATGTTTATCTGAATCGACATTAAGCAATGCCTGATAGGTCGAGATCGCAAGCATCTGCCGAGTGAGGTCCTGAGTTCGAATCCCAGGTCGGGGTTATATTATATCTTGGTTTTTCAATTAAGAATTTCTTGCATTAAGTCTCAGTAAAATACAACTTAAAATCATGCCAACCCCTGCTCCTTTAGACAAGTGACATTTCAATTATCGGTATCGTAGATCGAATAGCTCAAATGTATGGAAGTGACAAGTTTAAGTCACGTGACTTATCGAAAAGAAATGTTATATCCATACATTTGAGCGATTTCTATCATCGTTAACGCTTTTAGAAATTTCGTTTGTCTACGGGGGCTGTTCTTTGGGATGTTTGATATATTATTATGGTAGTAGACGGATTAGAATTTTCTACCTTCCTTAAAGTAGTAAGGTAAAATAGGAAAATACCTATGCCATGACAAAACTGCAATGTACAAAAATAGCACGCGATAGAACCAAATTGTAGTTGGTCCAAAAAATAAAATTAAACAAAATAATAATTGATAGTGTAAGAATTTCCATCCATTTTGGAATAAAATCTATAACTAGTTTAAATCCATACTTTCATAAATAATTCATCGACTATTTTACCATTCCAGCACCTTACGAGGGCGGAGTATGGCGTGTTCGCGTTCACTTGCCCGACCACTATCCCTTCAAATCACCGTCCATTGGATTCATGAACAAGGTCTACCATCCGAACATAGACGAGGTCTCCGGGACCGTGTGTCTTGACGTCATCAATCAGGCCTGGACTGCACTTTATGGTAAGATGAGTAGAATATATTTTGAGCATGCGAACTGGATGCCTTCCTTGAGAATTGGCAGGAAGAGGTAATGGGAAACGGGATTTCTGGAAGAATTGTAGGGCCTTGTCCAACTGGGGGCAAAACAGGCTGTATACAGTATTAATTCGACTGACCGATCCACTATTTAGAAAATCTATTCTGCCTGTCAAAAAGGTTACAAGACTAAAGATTCTTTAAACAAAATCTATATTCCGTTTCCATTTGAATGTATTTGCTATAAATATGCAAAAACCTTTGAGTGATTTTTAAGGCGAGTTTTAAATGAGGTCAATTTGATCCAATTAAGGTAAGGAGTGCACCAATAGGGATATGAACAAATCACCGTTCAGTTCTAATTTATAACGTAATTATTAGTATTTTTATTTCAATAGTTCATTCAAATACAATTAATTAAATTTTATCGCAAGTTATATTTATGAATTCCTAAAACGCAACGTCAATGGTTACACGTCACGGTCCGTGCTGCATTAGGTTTAATGTTCCCGTTGACAACAGCTCTGACGTCAATATACACAATAAAAGTCCGATAAGATGACGCCTGTTTCAAGTGCTTGTATGAGAACAAATAGCTATTTCGTCATCGTATTTACGTAAATACGGTTTAACTAAACAATTAAGCATAAATCGTGCATATTCGCTATTATAAGCTCCTATTAAAAATCCGAATAAATAATTCTCGTCTTGCAATACAGGTTTTAAATATTGTGTAGTATTGCAACAGATGAGCAACCACACAATGCATTTCAACCACATCGCTGCGGTACTGTTGGTTAACATTATTAGCCTAAAATAGATGCAAGGATGTCCCTGCAGTCTATAATTAGCAATGATTGAAATTAGAGAAAACGTAGGTTTTCCAATTAATTGAGTAAATATAAGACCGAGTGTTGTGACGCAATTTGAAAGAGGCCTAAATCATTTTATGTTTTAATTAGTTAATATTTTATTGTGTTTAATTTTTTTATGATATTTCAAACACTGACTTAAGTATATATAGTTAAGTTAATGTTTGAAATTTTAATATAATAAAAAAATATTGATGTTAAAGAAAAAGCATAAAAAAATACAATACAAAATAGAAGAAATATAATTATAAATAATTATATTTCTTCTATTTTGTTGAAATGCTAATATAGTTATTTTACTGTTGATTAATATGAAGTGGTTTTTTACCTTCAGACCTGTCGAACATATTCGAGTCGTTCCTGCCGCAGCTGCTGACGTACCCCAACCCCATCGACCCGCTGAACGGCGACGCCGCGGCCCTCTACCTGCACAAACCTGAAGAGTACAAGAAGAAAGTCTCAGGTAAGCCATCACTAAACTTACTATTTAAATACGTATAAATAAAATAACTAAATAAATGTAGACAACATCACATACATTGCTCTGAACCCAAAGTAAGTAGCTAAACCACTTGTGTTATGAAATTCAGAGACTACGAAGGTACCACAAACACCCAGACCCGAGACTATGTAGAAAAGTGGTTTTCTACATTGACCCGGCCGGGATCGAACCCGGTATCTCAGAGCTGGTGACTCGGTGTGTACGCCACTCGACCACGCAGGTCGTCAAATATATGTAAAACATACATATATGCCCGTCACCTAACAAAACACCTAACAAACAAAAATAATACAAGAAGAAAGTGCACAGATAAAGCTAAAGAGATTGTTTGAACCCGCTAATCTCTGGAAATAACAGATACAGATTTGATACCCCAATTCTTGAGAAAGACTTTTTACAGAAAATCACACTATAACCCGAGCTAAAAAAGGGGGTATGATGCGAAGACAAATAATCTGATTAATTTTAAATTAAACGGCGAGTAAAACCGCGCAGCACAGGTAGAAAATTATTATACGCAGACTGATTTTGTAGTACGAACAAGGATTTGAAAACTTTCCCGATTAAGCGCTTTGTAATTTTAATACAATGAATAACTAATTTACGGGCAAAATTTAAATAGACACGATCGCGGCAGAGGGCAAACGAAATCGCAGCTAGATGGATTTCTTATTAAAAAAAAAAGGAACTTGCAAACTAAGTCATGTCCTTGATACAGAATCATTACTTACGGTTAACAACTACTTACATTCTTCTATGTGACACCGGGCAACAGATAGAAATATCCCTTAAGGAAATTTACTAATAAAAGTCAAGTAGTTTTCCTACCAATTGAATTGGTAAAGGAAAATTATTATGACTATAAATGTAGACAATAAAACCGCGCATCTGTTTCCATGATCAGCTGTTCAATAAAACGTGAAACAAATAAATTTGTTTATAGACTCCTCGTCCATTGACGATGCCTGTAATATGGCGAGCTTCCAAATTATTTTACGGTGTGTACTACCTATCGAATGCGCGTCACCCATGTGGGAGTTTATTCCCTGATGAAATAAATGTCTTGTCAAATGAAGGACATTATATCACTCCAGCTACTTGCTGCTGATGCTATAAAATTTGTGTTGTCATTCCCTAATTGAGATTTAAATTAAAAATTTTATCAATTTCCGTTATGTAAATTAGTGAAAAAATATTAGACACGTAATTTTTTCTTTAATGTAACCTAAAACTCACGACGATACGTTGATTTGAAATGTCTCATGACGTCACGATGTACGTTTTTTGCAAGATCGTGACACTTTAATTCGCTTTTCCTCCTTAGGTTTTACTTATTTAGAAAATGAAAAAAAATACGTGTCTAATATTTTTTTAATATCTAACTTACCTACGGACTAAATAGATTTTTACATTTCTAAATACATTTATTTTAAATGCGAAAGTAACGCTGTCTGTTACGCTTATACGGATAAACAACTGAACCGATGTTGATGAAACTTTGTATGGCATAAGCTTGGGATCTCAAGAAAAGACAGGCTAACTTTTGCTGCAATAATCGACATCCACGCGGGCAGAGCTGCAGACAACAGCTAGTTAACAATATTTTCTTCAATATACCGCGATAAAATGCGTTAAACATAGTTTTATTTTAACGTGTAACGTTTGCGAAGTCTAAACCTCGGAATTTATTTGATTATTTTCTTTATACGTGAGCCTCAAAAAATTTTTTATATTTATATTTTCAGACTACGTCCGAAGATTTGCGACTGAAGAAGCCCTATTAGAAAAGGACGCGATCACGGGCATGGGGGGCGCGACCCCGGCCTCCTCGGGCTCCAAGCCGTCCAACGGTAACGCGAACAACAACAGCGACACAGAGAGCTCTATGAGTGAATTTAGCGACGACGAAGCACAAGACATGGAGTTATAACATAAGTTACCATGGATAAGTAAAACTTGCTCACTCGTCACTGCCTTGTGTGTTTAATGTACTGTTTGTGGTCTAATGTCGGTATCGGTGTCGCCAATTTACATTTGACACGGTTGTCAGTACTGCCAGATGGAAAACTTGTGACAGCTGTCAATGTGACAGTTGAAATCAGCCTCTGTTGACAAGTGATATTTCTACAAGCTTTGACGATGATAAAAATCGCTCAAATGTATGGAAAGGATATTTCTTTTCGAGAAGTGTCGTGACTGAGCCTTGTCTCTTTTATACATTTGAGCGATTCGATCAGCGTTTACGGTTGTATTTGTCGATGTTGCCAGTTGAAATTTGGTAACTGCTGCTAGAAAGGCTGACAGAATGTTGCCAGAAATTTGGGAAGTTGTGTTTTCTTGTCAGAATCCAAATTCCTATCCAAAGTGCTATATAAATGCGGCAGAATAAAGTAAGGGTTGGTATGCTCAGCAATATTACTGATTTTAAAGAGTTTTTTTTTTCTATATTTGCCTATACTCACTATTACAAATTGAAGGCTTGTTTTAATGTGTTCTGCAGTCTTTGATTTAATGGTTTAAGTCAACGGAATAGCAAGTATCTTTGATACTTGGTTTTCTCGTTGTTTTCTCTACACATTAAATGAAATCTGTCCTTATAGACAAGTGATATTTCTAAAAGCCTTAACGATGATATAGAATCTCTTCTGTCCTACTTTGACGAGGACCGGGTTCACAGTTATACTTATATTTTACTTTTATCACCTAAGAACTCACTTTGTTGAAGGCAATAAAGTTTTGAGTATTGAACATTGAAGAATTAAATAGCAAGTTACCGACTATACTATATTGTACCGCATTTTCGTATGTGTCACAGCAGGGATACTGATATTTATAGGGTTATTGAATGAAATCTATCAATAAGTCACCAATAAATGTATGTAATTTACAGATCACTGCGCTTACATGCAACTGTACTAATAACTAACAATCCTATTTTAACAGTATGTCTGCTAAGTTAAAGATAATTTTACATCTCGGGACCGATACCCACTTGGCGTCAGTAAGACTTGTAAATAATTAGTGTGATAACTTAAAATTAATCCCGTAAACGCAACTTTAATTAATATATCGCGTGTATAAAATATATCGGCTTATTTTAATCTCGTTCAAAGACTAATCGTACTATATGTACCTACTAAGCCTATTATTAGTCCACGTTAGACCACAGACAAGACTCAAGTACCAACAGAAGCCAGTTATCTGTATTCATACAGACGTTCGCTGCCAACATAACGAAAATATCTACAAAATCAATGGACCATAAACATTGCCAATTTAGAAAATAAAAAGATGCTCAGATATTTCACAATGGCGGCGAACAAAAAACGCTTTAAATATATGTTAATATAAAAAATATATTATGCATGAGATCGTAATTTAAAATAAAGAAAACTAACTTTTTTAGTCGTTCGATGTCGAAATATCGGTTACTTAGGGGCGTGTATGGCTTGTCTTAAATGTGTCTATGCTTAAGATTGCCAGCAATACGTTAGAGAAAAAAAAGTGTTCACGAGTTCGATGTTAAACTTAGATGGGTAGGCTTGGAAAAGGATGGGGTGGCGTAGTTACGAAGAAAACAGCTAATAATATTTAAAATTATTCAAATATTTAAGAAATTGTTAGTTGTTTTGGATCGTGATTACAGTTTTGAATGTAGGACTGACTGGCGGGATTAGATTGCTTCGATATTTATTGATTCGTGCGCCCAAATATAATAACATAGTTTGTATTATATTTGGACTCACAACATCAGTTTAAATTGTGTCCTCTGTTACCTTTTGTCTCGCTCCCTCTTCAATCACGTGAATGAGTCAGACGGAGATAAAATGAGGTATCAACTTAAATTGAAGATGAATCAAAGTGTTTAAACCTATTAAGGTGTTTCGTAGTTTATGTAGAAGCGGTCAGTCAGATTTGATGTAGGTAAGGATTTTGGTCTTGTTATAAATTTATAATGTTACAAGGTATATAAGAAATTATATTTAAACACTAATCAATTAGTCTTCCTTGGTTTAATATCATATACGTATGAAAAGTGTTTTCCTCACTTTAGTAGTTTTATTAGGGTATATGATTAAGAATTAAAAGACACAATATGTTTAGTCCCTCAGTTAGATAATAATAAAATATTAGACACGGACTTTTAGCTGTTTTTTTTTAATAAAGAAAAACTAAATTGATAAAGTGAATCAAAGTTCAGGAGTGGGGGTCATGTCGTTACGACTCACGAAATGTATAAAGGCGTAACATCATTTCAGATCAATGTATCATCGTAAATGTAAGGTTTCGTAAAAGCAGCAATAATACGTGTTTAATATATTTTATACTTATCTGACGGATATTTATAAAAATAGTCATTTACCCCATTGTAACGATAATATCAGCCTTTAATTGTCCATTGTAGGCCCTTAACTACCAGAAACGATCAAGCATTGTTTCATGCTTGCAATTTGATATTATAAAATCCTCATTTCAAGTTTTTCCGTTAGTCGGTTGTGACATCTCTTAGATCTTGTAACATTACAACTTTGGCATGTGCACGGCTCTCTATGTAACGAACATAAATATTAGATTATAACTAAAGAAGTACGCTATATTCTTAAAGATAATTCGAAAAATATATATTAATATATATCATAGGCTAAACCTCTTTAGTTGGAGAATTTTACGGCTGGCAACACACGCGGTGTGAGTGAGTGAGATAGCATTTTGTAAATATCCTATCTGTCCCATAGTATATTAAACCAACTTAACATGAGCCCGAGTCGTCGGGACTGAAGTCATCACTATATCTCATAGGTATTTAATTTTTTTTTATTATTTTAGTTTTATTCGAAGCATGATGTGTCGTTGTGTCTAGCTCCCTCTACGGCGATTGGTTTGGGCGAAATTGTCGGCTGATTTGATGTAGGTTGTAATCATTATGCCTTATTTTGATATTTTGTCTTTATCCTGTTACTTCTCTTTGCTCTATTTCTTGAACTGTTATCATTACTGTTGTTATGAGATTAACACGTTTAAAAAACTCAGGTTTATCTAAAATGTAAGCAATAATCAAAAATATTTGCTAATATGCCGATTAATTTCGACCTATATTTTACTAATGGCAACAATTGTAAATGCTATCTCCATTGTTACCTGTTGAAAAATTGTGCGTTACGAGTAACGAAACTGTGATTTCATTTCTTCCCTTCGTTTAGCGAGTGATATATGTCAATTCGTCAAAAGAGGTCGAGAGCTTTATATTTTAAACTGTACTTAGTCTAATTGCTATTTGACGCTTTTAGATTTGTTTGTGGCTATATTTTTTTCGTAGCACAATCATTGTATTTTGTATGCTTTGAACACCGCTGGTAAGGTTTATCAAATCGAATTTTGATTTTATTTTATGCTGTAATATTAAGCTAATATAACCAGCGTTACATACCGCCGAATACTGATACGCAAATTAACTTTAAGACGATCTTAAATGTCGTATCTTTCGCTACTTTACACATCTTAAAGTGACAGACAGCATGAGACTTAACGGAGGCTTTAAACTGATTGGCTAATCAGTATTCGGCACACTGTATTAAAACCATAACATTTGATAAATTTTAAGTGATTTATATAGTGTGGCAACACGGTCTTAAGTGGGCATTATTTTTCAATATTCTTTACATAATGATATTCATTATGTATTCAAATAAATTGTTACGATTATTTTACGTATTACTCTTCTTCTAACTTTAAAACCATTATTTTTTTAATTAGTCTTGTTTTTTTGAGTAGTTCCTGGTAGTTATTTCATTTTCAGGGTAAAACGTGAAATGGTTATTTAATACAGGTTATGGCGGTGTTTATAAGCTTTGTTAGGCGATCTACGCTTGCATCACCTTAATAGCATTTTGTTAATTCAGTATGAAAGATAATTTATTTGAAAAATATACTAAAGATTTTTCTATTCTGACGAAGTAATTTTACTTTGTACTAAAAGTGGTCTTAAAGTATATTTTTTAAATAAATTATGTTTTTAAATCAATGACAAGCCAACCTTGCCAAATGTTGGTGTTTTAGCATATTTTGTGATGTTCTTTTTGTTATACTGTCTGAAATATATTGTCTTCTTATTAGTAACGTCTACTATTACTGTTTTAGATGATACCGTTAGACTATAGTTGTCCCTGTTTTTAAGGCCTTGTTAGACATAGATGGCAATAATTAAGCTACGATTACCAACACATGACGTCACAATGAAATTTGGCGTAAAGTTGGTAGCATTGATAATTGGCTTGATATGACAGACAGTAGTGCCAACATTACGGCGAAGTAAGGTCAGAGTAAAAATTCTGTATCATGATCAAGGTTGTTTGTTGTAGTAATGTAACTTGGCAGTTGTAGATCTAGTCTAAAAGGCTCATAACTATCTCTGGCCAATATATCTAGCCACTAGACAGTTTATCCAAACGTTTGTTACTTAATATAATTAAGTATTGAAGTTTTGAATATCCGTTTAAATGTATGATTTTATTTGGCTGACTGTACCACTAATTTTTAAAACATGACATTTATTTGATAATGCGTATTCATTTGATATTTGTGTACATATCAGTGAGTTGTTTATGCGCATAATTAAAAAGAACATTTCAAAAATAAAATCAAAATACAGATCTCTATGAGCTCTCGTACAAAATGGTTGTCTGTAACATAAAGAAGACGTCTGTTAAACTAGTTAGATTGTAGATGGACGTTGAATATGCGGCCAGCATGGACCATTGTGTACAAGAGCTGTAATGTTCGACACATTGCGAACTGTAATTGCAATCGTCTTAATCGTAAGTCCTTAGGCTATAATAACATAGAATTTAAAAAAACACGAAAAAAATTAAATTAATGATAGACATTTATCGTATCTTTGAAAACTCAGCCATAATAATATATTATATTTTTGGTATTAAGGAATTAACAAGTTAAAAATTATTAGTTTTATTCTCTAAAGTTGGGTTGACAGGATTTTCTGATTTTTTAATTGTCCACCCAGCTTTTGTCGGTATGAATCACACAGTTAGAATCAAGTTGGTGTGGTTACGATGTGTAGCTTATAATACTTATGAAAGAGAATTACCGAGAGGTTTAAATGGCCAACAAATTATTTGCAATAACTACTGGACGCGCAAGAGATTGCCAATCAGCGCGTTATGTTGCCCATTTAAAAATCTGTCGAAAACAATGGTGACGTGACATAACAGTAAAAAATATTTTTAATTTTTTTATTCTTTGACAAGATGGCGTCGGTCACGTCGCGATTGTTCGGTATATGGATATAATTATAATCGAGGTTGAATATATTACCAAAATACGGCGGGCCACCCGCCCGCGGCACGGAATCATTTATACATGTAACAGAATAAAAGTTTATAATATTATATTTTTATTTCATTACATGTAATAAACTTACGTTATTTTTAAACTAATTCTGACTTTTATTGATATTTACACTACATCCCACAAAAGTCTAATTTAAGTAAATTTGAGATGCTCATTGTTTCGTTAAGAAATAAAACAACGAATTGATTTATTAACATAACTCTATTAAAAATAAACATTTTAACAACAGGCGCTATGTACATTGTACAGTATGCCATAATCTATCTACACTCATACATTAAGAGCGAGCGCGCATCTGCGACAAAACTGTCTGGCGACTATTTATTTTAGATCATTCAGATCATTAGTGGAATATTTGGTCAGCTTTACCTAGCACGAAAAAACGTTTAAAAAGATTAAGACTATATAATATAAAAAATAGAACATTTTTGTCGCAAACGTGTGCCGGCTTGAACGCCGTAGCGATGGCAGCTAATATTTGACACAGGCTCGTGCCAGGCACCCCGCAGTAAGTGGGGACGTGGTAAATGAAACTGGGTCGGACAGCAGGGCGTGGTAGGGGTCCCGGTAGAAGCTACTCACTCTAAGGAAGGTTCTATTACAGCACTATCTTAGTTTGCTAGAACAATGTCTTTTAACGTCTTCTCAAAGCACAGTTGCCTTAGATTAGTTAGTTTAATAACAACTTCACCTCACAATGTAAAAGCTACACATATGTTAAATAAAAATATATAAAATACAAATAAAATAGGCGAATAAGCCACATATATTTAATAGTAACTACCGACCCGCCACGGTTTCGCACGGGGAGACAAATCATTAATTAATTATACACAAACCTTCTTGAATCACACCATCCATTAGTGAAACTCATATGAAAATCCGTTCGGTAGTTTCTGAATTTATCGCGTTCAGACGGATGCAGCGGGGG
Source organism: Diachrysia chrysitis (assembly GCA_932294365.1). NCBI lineage: Eukaryota > Metazoa > Arthropoda > Insecta > Lepidoptera > Noctuidae > Diachrysia > Diachrysia chrysitis. Next base: position 8,310,368 of record OW028666.1, read on the forward strand.
AATTTGTTTTATAATATGTATATAGATTAGCATAATAGACACATTCTCATTGGTAGTATAGAATTGATCCTTGGAAGTGGCCGTACTTGCTTCATATCAAATTAAATGGTTTCCTTTGGCCTATACCCACTTATTCCATTCCTTAGAGTGAGTAATGTCATAAATGCGATTCTGGTGTTTCAACAGAACAGTATAGCGTTATTAAAACAAAAAAAAATACGTAAAACGTAAGAAAAAAGAAGAATTAATACAATGTATATCGTAAAGTAGTCATATACACAGTGTCGGCTCAGATACACTTCATCCACACAATAACTTGTGATATAATTAATTATTTAGGAATCATAATCATACATTTTAAAATCTACATTTTGGACTTGCATTTTTCAGGTTAATTTTTTAGATTGCACTGGATTTCTATAACTGTAATTAATAATACATTCGAGACGTGAGCTCAATCAGTGTCTAAAAGTACTTGTGCACTATTTTAAATCACTCAAAATCAAGCAATTAAAATTGCAAACACAATCAACCATATTTGACCACACTTCAAAAATAAAGTTATTTGAACGTTCCCAAGATATTTCTTAGGCGTTTTTTTTTATCCCTGGAAAGCCAGAAATACTACCTCAGAAATAAAAACCAAAACCGATCAAAATTCGTCCCAAAAACTTCGATCACATTCAAATGAAAGTCCAAAACACAATTTTACTAACACCAAGTCAATATTTCGACTAAAATTAAAATTATTTGACACCGTCAAGCTAGTGGTTAGTGTATTATCGAGGTTTACACGCACATTGAGAAAAGGCAGTTACAGCAGTATAACGACACGTAGATTATAAATAATTAAGATTGCACTACATATATTAAATATAGTTAAATGTTTTGCACATTTATACAAGTCAGTGAAAGACAGTATTGTGAGGAGACCTGATCTTTAAGTGTATTATCGCCAACAGTGGGCAAGCATAGTGGTCAATGCTTGTGCCTTTTGTGTAAGAGACATTTGGCCAGCAGTTTGATAGTTACAGGGTGGTATAAGAATCTATAACTCTAAACAGTCATACAAGATATTTGCATTGTCATAAGCTAATCTTGTGCTTGAAAATTCTGAAATTTGAAACATTACAACTATATAAAAATTGTAATACTACACACACATAATTCTATGTTGCTTATATTTCTGAATTCGTATATAATAATCGATTTTTTGCACTTAAAATGCCAATGTACATCTATGAAAAGGCAGCTCATAAATAAAGACTTTATTTAATCTGCATATGGTTGAATTTAGCTTAAAACAAAGTAAATGCTTACTACAGGTGTTGTTTTTGCCAATCCATAGATGTGCAATGACAATAATAGACATTTAAACAAGATATATTTAACATTGTTATCCTACATAAAGAGATTTATTAAGTAGTAGCCAATCTCCCTAACATTGCCTTGGAGCAGTAATTTTGAGATGGTAAGTAGACAAAGCATAGATGATACAGACTTAACATTATAGAAGTTAACTGGTACTATATAAGTAGGCATTACCTGCTATTGGTAAGATACATTCATCAACATTCAGTCACTACAAACCCTAAAACAATCAAAACCATACCACAGAACTCCTTCTTGAATCTTCGAGACTTCATAACACTTAACACTTGAGGACGACACTGATCACTAGCTTGAGTACATCACTTAGTCATCACCGTTTATGGTGATCTGGTGGTTAGCCGATGATGAGTCCGCAGCCGAACTTGAACTGTTGCTTTGCCTGGTTCGCCATGCCTGACAGCGCGAATGTGAACGGTAGCGGCTGCAGTTTCTTTTCGAGGACTGCGCCTATGTTCCAATTTGAGTCCACCATGCCTGTAAATAAAATGTTTTGTATGATATGGGAGTCCCTCGGAGTTAGTCAGTAACCAACGCCACAGACCTACACGTTCGTAACTGTTGTCAAAAGCTAACCAAGAATTATAAACCGTAATATTTTATCCTTACTAATATTATAAATGCGATGAAAGACAGAAGATAGAGTTACTTACTCTGTCGTCTGTCTGTCTGTCGCGCTTTCACACCAAAACTACTGAACCGATTTAAATGAAATTTGGTACATAGATAGCCTGAGAAAGGACATAAGCTACTTTTTGCCGCGACAGCCGACATCCACGCGGTCGGAGCCGCGGGAAACAGCTAGTAAATATGTCTACAAACAAGAACCTACCTCTGAAGACTAGATCTGCTTTGGGTATGTTGACCTGGTAACCGACGGTGCCCACCGACTCCATCCCTCGGAATGAGGTGTCCATTTCTGCTACAACCTGGAAATTAGAGCGCACATTATATGCAAGCACTTACTTCTTCGTGTTAGTTTTTAAATATTTTTTATTTATGCAAGTATGCGTAAATGTATACTTGTATGTTACCTGTAATTGTTCACTGCATTGCTTGAAGTAACACAAGTGCAAGTTTGCTGTGCTCAAGGTCGCTGACACTTCAGAGTCTGAAAAATAATATTCAGATGCGTCAAGGGGGGCAATCTAGGAGTATATTATGTTGGCTAATCATATAATTGATTGATATAAAGTCATTGAGTTCCTGTATTTTCCATTAATTTGTATGAAAGTGTAACGTACCGTCCATGGTGTAGCGTGCGGCGGCGGAGGTGATGGCGATCTCGCCGCCAAGCACGCGCGCGCCCGACTGGTACACCAGCTCTGTGCCCAGCGCCAGCCGCTTCGTCACCGACTGCAGCACGACGTAAAATGTTATTTATTACTGCTTTATTCTGAAGGGCTCAATCAAGGTTGGTCAATGTTAACAAGATCAATACCTCATTTGGAGACAATTAATTTGTTCTTTTCAGGCCATAAAACCGACATAAAACAGTTGTTTTGAAGGTGAAATGGAAAAGACAGTGAAAACAGATATTCTTGTACATTTAGAAGGCCCGACTGAATAATGCAGCCAAAATGAAATACTGCAGCAATTATAAGCAGTATTTTAATTGAGTTACAGAAGTGAATAAATGGAAATAAAAACACACAGACCTGTAAATAATGTCCAACAAATACAGAAGACTTCTCATTAAAGTCGGGCTTGCCGACGGCCATCGCGAGCGTGTAGTCTGCGCCCTTGTACTCCAGGGTGCCTTGCGTGGCTGTCAACTTGCATTCTTGCACCTGGAAAATGTTACATTAATTGTTAGTATCGCGGCGGAGAATAATAAATTTATTGAAGTGTGAGGTAAGTATCATAAATAATTCATATAAATACTAGCTGCCCACCACGGCTTCGCACGGGTGTTGTCAGGTTTTCATTTGTTTTTTTTTTTTTTTTTTCTTTTATAAAAACCTTGTTATTATAATTAGGAACTTAACAAAAAAAATTGTTATTTGATTTGGTGCAGTCGTCGATTATGGCGTAAGGGAAATCGGGATTCATTTTTAAATACATATCTAGATTTACAGGTTCGGGATTATAATCCTTTTTGATTGATTCAAATTTTTCTAAACTGGACTGTGTAGGTGGTACTTGGTAGTGTAAACAGGCACATCTCTACCCACACATTGTGTAAATGTTACACTTTTTAATTAGATTAAAATTGCTTACTGCTTATTACTTTATTTGAAAACTATAGTGCTTTAAGTGATTCTAAGATACAAACTAAAGAAGTAATAAAAGAAATACATAAAATTTTGGTGACAGTTTTGGTGAAATTCAATATTGTTTATTAGTCAGCTATGTAACAGTACCTGTGCAGCCCCCTTCAGCCGGATCTCCGGCGTCAGCTGGTGAATGAGACTGAAGTTGACATTCCCTGCAGGATCCACATCCCCCAGGATGACAGGGAAAGCCTCTGTGGGAGAGATCTGCTTGGTGCCGATGTATGTGGCTCCCAGCTTGTAGCCATTCTGAGCTGAACTCATTGTGAAGGTGTGAGACATCTGGAAGTGGAGATAGAAATAGTTTGTGAGAAATAACCAAATATAAACATGATGCATTAAGCAGTGCAAGACTGTGGAACATATACACAAGGTCATCTCCAGCAAAGGACATTCTTGAGAGCAAAGACAAAGATAAATAATGGGATATAGTTTGTGAAAAAATTAAAAACACTGTGCACTACATTTAACCATAGCTTTTAAAATATCTTTAAGCTTGAGATAAGATAAGATTATCTTTACTGATAAACACCTTATTGTATGGTATAAGTATGATTTTTGTTTTAGTTAAATAAATATGGGTCTAGGTAGAGGCCCTGTAGCATAAACATTATCAACAAAGTATAAAGACTGGCTCTACAAGTCTTGATAGTGTTTCTGCTGGGCATAAGCATATTTTCTTTTCCAGTCAAATCCTTATCTAGATTTTGACACAGCAGCAATAAATATTACCTGGAAATGGTTGGATAGTCCCCTATTTACCATCAGCTTACCACCTTCAAAGTTAACAGGCATCACATCTGAAATAATTACAAGATAACATCATGAACAACTGGACCATAGGTTCAAGATTAGGGTGTCATTTTGGTTAGATGGAGTTTTTTTTATATTTTGACTAATCTTTCGCTTGGTAACCCATTGAACCCAGAAGCCTTATGTCAGTCTAAGCCTTCTACTAAATATTTTGATTGAAAGACATATTAATATAATATGTAATTAAATTTTATATTATTGTCACCTCAAACAAGGAAATAATGTTATCATATCTGACCCAGATTACACAGGGGATTTTCTTCTAGTAAGACTTTTTCATAGTTAGCTGGATAATGTAGCTTCAACTTTTACAATCAATGCTTGCTTAGGTCAAGGTTTGTTTTACAATAAGTTTAATACCATCATACTGTGTAATGAACATTTTTTAAGTTGTCTGGATATTTTAAAATATTATGTTTGTATGCATACCTTATAAATAGTGTAAACTATTTTAGATTACAATTTATTAAAAATATATTATAACTTATATCTTATTTTTCATATTAAAATGTGTTTTTATAATTAAATTAGTAAACAAGCACTAATAACTTCGCCTAGTAGTGGGACAATGTGGGCTAGTAATAAAAGTATGCCAAATAATTCTTATTTGATTGTTTTATCTCTTAGGATGTAAAGAATATTTATTTACAGAGAAAAAATGTTTTTGTTAAAAATAAATGGTAAAATATTCTCAGATCTGCAGACACTTTTTTGTTGAACATTAAACTGTTTTTAATTGTTGTTTCACAGAGTAACTGCCAATATAGAAGATAATTACTAAATTCCATTAAGAGTTGCGTGATCTCATTTGAGATGCTGTGCAATAAATTTGAAATCAGAACGGTTGGACGTTAAAGAGATTGATAACAGTCTTATCAAAATGAAAATATATTGAATGTATGAAGTAGGTACATGTCAGTGCTAAAACTAAAGTTATGTTCTAAACTCTATGAGCATGTTGGCTATTTCTGCACTCAACGGGCATTTATCGAGCTCTGTAGATGTAGATATGTCGTGTATCGTAGTAATTTATCTATTATTACATCACAAGATAACCCAACTTTTGGGTCGGCACTAAATTATGTTTGCCGCCGTTTTCTGACTGAAGGCACAATGTCAATATGTTTTTCCTAATCCAAATAAGATAGTAATCACTTTTGACATACATTAAAATATGTATAACAGGATAAAAAAATACCTTTGGTCTTTTTATGTATCTCATCTAATGTTCCGGGATTTTCGCGTTTGCTGTCACTTTCTATATTTTTTGCGTCGGAGCTTGTGAGTCCCGAATTGTAAACACGGAATCTGCTTGATATACCACCCATTGTACAGTTCAATTACCAATACTTTCTCTAAATTCAACAGAAATCGATGAACATGTGCAATGAAACACAATTCTGTAGAATAAAAGACAATCGCAGAAGCGTGAAGTTGACAGCATACAGTACCAACATAATAACAAAATGTACCATAAGCAATTTTGCAATTGCTTTGTGAACTGCTATTAATTTTATAGAAACACAAATTTATCAAAAAATATTTTCAGTGTACTAAAGACGCTTATTAGCTAAAAAAAGATTACAAGGACACTTCTTCTTTTTTGTATTTGTCACCTTAAAATAAATTTTTAACTAAGTAATTATTCATTCAACCAATTTGTGGTCTTTTTGCTTATGGTTTACTGCACCAACCTCAGAAAAATACATAATCAAAGAAAAATAACTAAACTTTTGTACAATGAGTCTACTTCATTGACGGTGCGTAATATGTCTATTATAAAGCTAGTGTCGTACATAAATCAATAGTTTGATCATAATTATTGTAGTTACAATAATTTTAGTTAAATAATTTTAGTGGCAAGTGTTGCAAGTACATATTACCGGTACAACTAGTCGAAAAAGAAAATTAGTAACTGTGTCTATAGTTTATTACGGTCTGACCGAATTGTCATTAATGTCAATTGATTGAGTGATATTGTTGTGTCAACTTGTGATAAAACTGGAAAGTGTGGATTTATTTTCTTACGAAGTAAAAACGGAACGAAAACTTGTTAAAAACACCATAGTTGTAAAATACTTTATTAAGTAGTGATTGTGTAGCAAGAAATATATTGAACCACATTATTGGTCTTGCAATAGAGCTAATATCCTCTATTCAATCTCCGGATACTTACGAAACAACATGCCTAAAGTAGTTTCAAGGAGCATAGTCTGTTCAGACACTAAGGACCAAGAAGAATACAATGAAACAAAGCCACTGCATATTTATTATTGCCTTTGTGGGCAAATGTCTCTCATTCTTGATTGTACCATAGACCGTTTACCTCTCCGACCTACTGACGGCGCAAGAGTTATAGACGGTTCAAAACACGCTCACAAAATAACTTCAGACCCCGACGAGACAGTGTACTTAAAACGTGACAAGGGTATTGAAAGACAGTACAGAATGAAATGTAAGAAGTGTGCTATTCCGATATACTACAAACATGAACAAGATAATAATGTTGTCTTCATCATGAGAGAAGCGTTAGTCCAAACTGCAGGCGAAGGTGGAGTCACAGATATCTATAAACAGGTGGCTTTAACTCAACCTAAGAAGATTATGGTTACCAAACACACAAAGAACATGGGTAAATTCAGTTCCGTGACAGTTTCCACGATTGACGAAGAAGAAGATGAAATAGAGGCTCGGGAAGTAGCTGACAGTTATGCAAACAATGCGAGGATTATTGAGAAGCAGTTGGAGAGGAAAGGCATGAATAAGAGACAAGCGGAGACTCCGGCACAGACTACAGAGAAGAGAGTGAGAGGGACACTAATTGAGAAATAAATGTTTTATTTTGAAATTGTTTATTATTTTGCCCAAAATTTGTTTTGCAAACATAATAATAATAAAATCCTTTGGAGTGTATACATAACACAATTATGTAGGTTTTTTCTTTTGCTTGAATGAATCTAAACCTAAATCTGTTTCCCTCTCTATTTCAATAGTAAAGCATACTTATACACTCAGAATTGCTATACTTAAAATTCATCTGGCTTTGCTGTCAGGTGAGCTGTTTGTCTATTTTTCTCTTAAACTTTAAAACAACTGGTGAATAAAAGGTTACACATTTGAATATATGTATTAATAAGATGATTGTTCTTTTGAGCCTAGAGTAGTACCCTGTTGGATCCGTAGTTTTAAAGCCACCGACAGGTAATTAATTGAACATGTATAATGCAAAAATACGTTCAAAATGTGTTTGCTCACATGCTAGAATAAATAAACAAATAATTGAAAATCTGTTTCATGGTATAGGTCTCTAATGCAATATGGGGAGATCTGTCAAATGCTTATGCTTGATCAAAGTCATGTGTTCTATAAGAACCCTTAGTTATTCCGATTTGATAAGTAACATAGCTGGAGTAGGCATAAGTTTATGGAGAAAATAAAAATACAGAATGTGATTCCCACTTTTTTTAATTTATATGAAAACAATTTTACAATGTTCATTTTTAAACAATAAATATAGGTAATTAATAATGTCTCAATTTTAATATGATTGACGGAATATATATATCTTTTACATATTTATTTACACAAATATTTACAATCGAGATTTCCATTACTGCTAGCGGTTATTACGCTAGAAATATAAAAACGTACTTAAAATTTCGAGTTTTTGGGTACAGATTTTCAATTTGTACATTATTTACATTTACGAAGATATTACTAACAAATGGATTTTTTATTAATCTTAGATTTAATAACTTGTTCCAATTGATGTTAACTACAATCTGGATTTTTAAATTGCAGACATGAATTTCTTTCATTTGACTAAAACATTAAAACTTCACCAATAAACTCTTACATAGACAAACAGTAGAGACAACAGGACAGGAATTTCAAACAAAGTATATAAAATTGAAAGAAAATATAAAGGCAACTTTAAAAGTTCAACAATTAACAAAATAGGTATTTAAACAATAGTTGGCACCAGAAAGTCGAAGGAAGCATTGAATAATTTAGGCTACAATAACAACAAAGAAAAGTAGAGCCTTTACCTAATTAATAAACATGTAATACATAATAATTATAAAGCGCATCTTGGGTAGGTATGTGGTACATTTTAATCCCACGAGCAAAGAGCAGAACTTTTACTGAGCAATAAATACAATGGGCAAAATCGAAAATCGCAATGTGCCATGTATCACAATGCTGGCAATATTGCCAACCTATAATGTTGCCCAGTAAAAATACAGCTTAAACAGTTGATGGCGGTTACTATAAAATCTATCGACTAGACGACCAAATAGGAGCTACATAATAGTATAATATATACATTTAGAATTTCATGAACATCATAGTCATAATTTGTGCGTTACCGTCTCACATAATCTTTGCTGCTGTAGCCTAAATGGTTAGATGTAGGTATTGGAAGCCGCGTATTGATACAATCTTGTCTAACACACAAGTTTTATGCTGAAAAATTAACTCGTTTGAAAAATGATTCGAAATATCGATTCTATTAAAAAAAACCTATTTGTAATACAACACAAATGTATGCAAGGCAGTGCATGTAAAAAGACATCAGTGTGTTATTCCTTACTAGCATGAAGCAACATATTTATTTTTACAAAAAAATCGAGAGCTTTTACTGTATCGTAGGATCGTACAGGACCATACAAAAATTTTGTGACTGGTGGTCACGTAAATACACAGCTTCCAGAATGATAATTCTATTACCATTTAAATTGAACAGTAAATAGAATACAACATTTTTCGGTTAGATTTAGGTATCTTAATTCTAGAGGAATGTGGAGTGTGTGACGGTATGTGGGTTCGCTGACGATTTTATCTAATCTACGTCGCATTATCGAAAGTTTAAAAGGGCACTTACTAGGGGATATCTTATAGAGCTAAGATTTTTAAAACTGGCAACACCTTGTACTGTCCTTAATGGTAACACAAAAAAAGTTTCTATTTAAATTTCTGTTGAAAATAATGAATACATTCGATAAGATTTAGGATTAAAATATACATATTTTCTGTTTGTTATTTAATATACAAATACCCGATTATTGCTACCAATTTAGTTGAATTAAATTGTATTAGCAGTTCAAGATGTTGCAAGTTTAATTAAATTTAACTATAGTTAAAAACTAAACAGATAATTGTTTACCTAACTCCGCTGTCTAACTAATCGAGACAATCAGTAAATGCCTCTTCGCAAATACACCATTACTCTTTTACTGTCTTTTATTAAATAAACAAGATGATTTTATTGCAGTTCTAGCAGCTTTACTATGTTAAAAGTTTATCAAAGATCCTTAATTACATTTAAAAAAAACTAGATTTTTAGACACTAGAATTTTATCTTTTCATAACCAAGGCATATCGAATTGAGATGGTATCATTTGCCTATCATTCTAATCTCTCTCTTACATCTTGTAAAATAAAGTTGATAGAATTGCAATATGTTTTGATGAAGTACAATATTTATATTTAAAGAAACTCTCCGAGACATCGTGTCAATGGATATTAAAAAGCGAGGGTGTTATCTATTAAAATTATTGCCAATATATTTAATATTTTTTTCTAACGTAGCAACGGACAGACTCTATGTTCCCATACTAAGCTCATACGTCGGAGTTAAAAGAAAAACGTCTGAATCTAACTACCCGAAAAGGACATGGATGGAAATATCGTATATAAATCGATCCACCTATAAAAATCTATTAAAACTTCAAAAGAGTGCTTACATTTATATTGTAAAGTTACTGAAAAGATGAATATCAGACTTCCATCTATAGTTTCATCATAGGCATTGAACGAGCCTAATTTTATTCTACAATTGTTAAGTGTCTATTCTAAAAGTGGTCGAAGCTATTTAACGCTGATCTTATAAAAATTACGGTGTCCGATAATTTGTCTTGATACCGTCTCAAAAAACTGGAATAAAGTTGTTAATTTTTATAATGTCAGCTCTTTAGTTAAACTACTGAAAATTGGATTTCCCTACACCGAGGGTTGTTACACAATCAGTTCGTTAAAAGTCTTCAAATACGGTATTGTCTTGGATCTGTAGCTATAAAAAAATTAACGCCTATACAATTTAGTACTCGAATTTCGCTAAACAATTTCGTTAGCTTCCCACATAATACTGAATCGTAACAATTAAAGCGATTTTTTTTATAAAATCACACCAAATTTTATAATTCATCACAAAAGCCTAGCGTTTGAGAATTTAGAAAGCTTAATTTATTATTTTAACAAATAATTTTAGCTATAGAATGGTTCGCCTTTATCAAATATACTTTTAATTTAATAAATAAACTTGTCTTACGCAAGTTTTAAGAAAGATATTTATATGATTTGTTTAATTAGAGTTACAATTTCATTTAGGAAAATTATTTATATCTACAACTTGCACAAGACAACGCTACCTTGCAAAATATAATTTTAAACATAGGTACGTATAAAGGATAAAATTATACGATATAAATACAATTACATAATCCTAGCTATTATTGTTTTATGAGATGATAATTTTCTCTCTCAGAGTCCGAATTTGAAAAATAAAATAAGTTTTCTAATGTAAGATTTTTAATAGGGCCAATAATTATATATCGGAATGAAAAGTACCATACAACTTTAACTGGGTACTACAACGTTTCACCGTGATTTTTGGCCCTAAATTTATTCTAGATTATCTAAACAACTATCTCACTTTAACTGCGATAACCACAGTGTAAAATTTTCAAAGTACTTAGGTACGTACCTAATCTTGTTCCGCCATTTTGACAAATAGACAAATGAAAAAAAATTGAGCATAGATACATGAGACGTCAAATAACTCGGAGACTACTTAGCTAGTGATCGAATTATTGATGACGGAAGAATAAAATTATAAAACTAGACAGTGTAACCAATATTTAAACAATAAAATTTCACTAAACCAGCACGGGCTTGCGTTTTCTTTTTTTTTTATGGTGCGTGTGATGTGTGGGGTCCGCGGCGCGCGGCGCAGGCGGGGCGGGGGCGGGTGCTATAACCGCTTGAAGACGGGCGGCGGCAAGCTGGCCGGCTGGTGGTACGGGTGGTACTGGCGGGCTAGGATGTCGCCCTATAACCCAAATGGTACCCTATACATTGGTTATAAAATATGATAGCAAGTTGTCAGCTGAAAATGGATTATTGGGCGGTTAGTAAAGCATCGTGTTAGTAATGCTGATACTTACAACTTGAGGTTGTTGGCTTTGAGCTTGTTTTATGTTCCTTTCATTTATCATCAGCTGATGCGCCGCTCTGAAAAGACGAGAATTTCTATTAGTACCCTGAAACCTTACAAAAATACATAATTTTGCTTGATGTTATTTAAGTTAATAATTTACCTGTCCATTTGCTCCTGCGTCATTTCAAGTGCCTCTTGCATCTCCCTGGACGTGTTCTTCACGAATTCAGGGTCGCAGTAATCCCCTAAACCTTGCTCAGTTAGCACCTGCAATAGAGTATAATCAAATTTGATTTAATCCCGTGACTTTTGGCTAATTGTGGCCTAGGGGATTTTAGAAACTTTGGGCTATATTATGGTCTTATGTCCCGAAAGGCCCGTCAGAACCTCTTATAATAATAATAATAATAATAATAATACCCTCGGGGCAAGCCGTTACCTCATCATGAGAATAACGCAATACCTGAGGGCATATTAACTTGCTTTTTCCAACTTTGAGATATAAATAAAAAATGTATCTTAAGGTCTATGTAGGAGCATACATCCGCAGGGCAGCTTGTGGCGAGCTGTTTGTGAGTAGCGACACAACGGACCTGAGTGCTCCAGGGAGTCACTCCTTAGGAGGGCTCCCAGCTCTTTCTTGCCTTAACTGGCTGGCTAGAGAGGGGTCGCTAGAGCTATATGCTCGGGGGTGGAAGTGTCTAATGGCGTAATAGCGAGGAAACCCGCTCCGGGTCCGCTACTGTGACCCGCGATGGCGAAATCGGGGCCGCACCGCTCGACACCCCTAGCCGCTCGCACTGGTGTTGCCTCCTGCTGCCTATCGTGGCGGTTATGTTGGGGGTCCATCTGGTGAGCTGGCGAGTCACCACCTGCCTATTTGATTGCATTAACATGTATTAGAAGGCAGGTGCCATAGTTTTCCGATTTAATTCTTATAACCAATCCACTAACATTTACCTACACATAGCCTAAATTTTTATTTTTTATTCATAATTTACAATAGCTTTGCATCTACTTTGGACCGTTCATATCTGTTCTTCCATAGAGCAGAGGTGGATGGGCCCTAGTAGATGCCCCATCCCAGTTTAGAGTAAAGTTCTCAACAAGGCCACTGCGTGTTGGACCTGTGTCCCCACGTAAGCCTTTCAAAGGACCGGGTATTCTCGATACTGAGGGTAACCCGTGAAAAAAGAGAGATACAGATAATAATAATAATAATAAAATAAACCCCTCGGGGCAAGCCGTTACCTCATCATGAGAATAACGCAATACCTGAGGGCATATTAACTTGCTTTTTCCAACTTTGAGATATAAATAAAAAATGTATCTTAAGGTCTATGTAGGAGCATACATCCGCAGGGCAGCTTGTGGCGAGCTGTTTGTGAGTAGCGACACAACGGACCTGAGTGCTCCAGGGAGTCACTCCTTAGGAGGGCTCCCAGCTCTTTCTTGCCTTAACTGGCTGGCTAGAGAGGGGTCGCTAGAGCTATATGCTCGGGGGTGGAAGTGTCTAATGGCGTAATAGCGAGGAAACCCGCTCTGGGTCCGCTACTGTAACCCGCGATGGCGAAATCGGGGCCGCACCGCTCGACATCCCTAGCCGCTCGCACTGGTGTTGCCTCCTGCTGCCTATCGTGGCGGTTATGTTGGGGGGCCCATCTGGTGAGCTGGCGAGTCACCACCTGCCTATTTGATTGCATTTATATGTGTTAGAAGGCAGGTGCCGTAGTTTTCCGATTTAGTTCTAATAACCAATCCACTAACATTTACCTACACATAGCCTAAATTTATTTTCCATTCATAATTTACAATAGCTCTGTATCTACTTTGGACCATTCATGTCTGTTCTTCCATAGAGCAGAGGTGGATGGGCCCTAGTAGATGCCCCATCCCAGTTTAGAGTAAAGTTCTCAACAAGGCCACTGCGTGTTGGACCTGTGTCCCCACGTAAGCCTTTCAAAGGACCGGGTATTCTCAATACTGAGGATAGCCCGTGAAAAAAAGAGAGATACAAAATAATAATAATAATAATTTGAGTCTACTTACTCTTGTAACCAGACTCTCCGCGGATCCCACGACGACTGGTCCTGAGGAGTTGTTCCCTCGCGGACTGCCAGGCAGCGACACCACGCCGCGCCCCGTGCTATCTCCGCCTGTAATATCAGGACCACTATCTGTACTGAATGCGTTACGACTAAGTCTATTTCAGTACCGTTAAGAATCATTTGACTTGGCAACCATTAAATTTCAGAAAAAACATAATAAAAACATACCTCCTTCAAAACAGTTTGAAAAGTATCTCAATCTATAATCTATTCTAATATTTTCTAATTCCCAAAAGCTCATAAGCTAGCCTATAATGATTCTTAAAGCGATGAATTTTGATCAATTTTCTATACATTATTCAAAATCAATAGTGTCCTCGTGAATTTTTATGATTGTTTAAATTTTCGTGCAAATCATACAAAACAAAAACGTTTTCTCAAAAATTTCTAAAAGCTTTTCTAAATCCTTAATCATTCTAAAATGCACTATTTAGCCCTTGGATGTTAGTTTACATGCTAGTTACGATGATGATTTAAACCTGTGTCAGAAATCATTAATTAGTAAATGGTTAGATTTAAAATTTTGCCTCAAAATTTTGTTTTAGTGCAAATTTTGTGTATTTTTTAATTGTGTTAGATTGCAAAACATGAAATTTGCTGAAGCAAAGTGTGATTGTGTGTTTAAAATTATCAGTTGATACCATCAGGTTGCCGTTTGCCTGCAATGTATTCCTGTAAGTTTTGAACATTCTTTAATGAGCGTTTATTATTCTACATTGTAGAAAGCTTCCTCCATTTAACAGAACAGTTGGACCTTCTCTTCTGACTTGGATAGTTACTCTCGTTAATTGTACTAGAAAAGTATATAAGATTATAACAGAAAATTGAAATCAATAGCATCAATTTGTAACCAAATACATATTCAGATTAAATAAGAGTATAGAACGAATTGGAAACAATAACAAAGTGAAGAGTCGACGAGTAGGACAGTAAAGAGAGATAAGGAAGCTCCCTAGGCCGTGGTGCGTGTGGTGCGGACCTGGGTCGTGCGGGCGATCTACTAGCGCGGGCGGCGGCGCATGCGAGGCCGCGCCCGACGAGGCGCTGCGCACCATCCGACCTGCAGCGCCCAGCGCCGGCCGCACGCAGCGCAGGCTGCGCCGCGACCCGCCGCGCGCGCGCTCCTTCGCGTGCGAGAACGCGAACGGCAGCTTGGCCGCCGCGTTGTACCCGTACAGCGTCATCGTGCGCGACTCCGTCGTCGGCGTGCACTCGCTCGCCAGCAGCGGCGAGATCTTCGGCTGGATCTGCTCGAACGTGTTCGGAGACGGCGTCTTATCCTCCATCGACGCCTTCCGCGGTATCGAAAGCTTCTCCCGTGAGGACGTCGAGTCCTCCGGGTGAACTTTCTGTCTCGATACCGTTGCGGCCGGCTTGCTCGCGGTCAGGCTCTCGCTCGGCGTCGACAGGTAGTTGACGCAGCCGAAAGCCAACCCGATTTGTCCTAACATCTCCGGATAATTCGACTTTTGACTGCTGTTAGTACGTACCGTTATCCACACAGAAGCGGTGAAAGAAGATGAAAGCGTTAGAAAGGTTATTTAACAAGAGTGCGGGTGATGCAAACCGGAAGTTCAGAAAATCAATTACAAAACCACACTTTTGACTACCTTGGTAAATAGTGTTCTTTAGGTCATTTGTGGTTCTTCTGTAATATAAGCATTTATTGTTTAGACTCTGATATGTATTAGGATATTAAACTGATTTATTACAATTAATGTAACTTGATTATAAGTAGATAAAGATAACGTTATACTTACTCTAACACTTGGTATATTTTCTCCGATTCTCCATTGAATATGAGAGGTCTTAGTGGTATTTGTTCTTTTGGTTGTCCATTTGCTCTGCAATTAATTACAGCCCAATTAGATCAGATCAACCTGTTAATGACTCCAATAAATCCATTTTTATAAAATCTTACAGGTTAGGCGTGAGAGGAAGTGGTCCGACTCCATACTCCCGTTGCATCATCGAACTTAAATGGTTTCCAACTCCATCTAAAAAAGATCCATCATCAATATAAAATACTATAATGCCATTATTAGTTACACAGAACATTTGTTTAATATATATTTACCAGCTGGTGGTTCCCCAGGTTTTCGATGTCTGTTGAAGTGTCGGTTTGGTCCATGTCTTCGTATACTCGACCAGACGCCTCCAAACAACGAATGATTCCTCTGTAATGAAAGTTTTAATGATAAAAGTTCTAAATGTTAACCTAATTTTAAGTTGTAGAGCGGGTGGTTCAGGTTAGGTATAGTGTAGTAAAAATTCGAGGACTGCATACTCTCAATGGGTTAAGGCTGACCAAATTTTTCCGCTATGTATTTTATTGCTCCGTGTTCTTTTATCATTGTCTATTTTAAGGTACTATTTGATAATATTTACCCTATGCATAGGCACATCACATTCAGCGGTAATATCATCCAGGTTCCCAGATATGGCTCGTTTCAGCTCAGGCCCAGCTTCATGCAGCGTCCTCAGTCCCGCCTGCAGCGTCATTTGATGGTTCTGTTCATCGCTCTGCCGCATCTCTTGCTCCTTCCTCTTTTTGAACCTTGTGATTCAGAACATTAGGTTTAAAATCACTTACGCTATCAAGAAAACCTTTGCAGTACTTACGTAATCCTTTGCAGTGCAACTATGCTAAGCTTGAAGTGATATCGAAAAATGTCTTCTAAGAATAGAAAAATTATTATCATCTAGAAATGTCTGCAAAGACGTCCACTACTATATTTGTATCCGTAATCTAAATCCCAAAAGAGAAAATTCAGATAGCAACAGCCTAAAAAAGTCTAAATTCGTATTAAAAATGTTTCAATGTAAATATTTTTCATTCAAATGAACTAATTCTAAAATTATATTTATAACATAAATATCACAAAAACACAACATAGAACAACGGGAAACAATATTATAATGGATAAAATAAAAAATGGTTCTGGAACGTTGATAAAACATCTTCATGCTTTTGGATAGCATCAAATTGTAAATGTGGGTACAAAAATGTTTTTATTAAGCTAAATCAAACATTATTTTACTTTTTAATAGCGTCATAGGGACATGCAGGGTAAAACTGTTCAAGAGAACCAATTTACAAAGTTTCGTCAGGAGTTGCTTTGACCTCTATAGTTTATAAGATCTATTGCAAGGGTCAAGTCAGCATTTGTATAAAAAACACTAAAAAGGGAACATTCTTTCCTACACATACGTATCTGTTGTTACTCACGCGTGATTCCTATGAAACAAAAATGTATTCGTCAGTGTTACCCGAAATAAAATTTAAATAAAAGAAAAAATAAAAACACGAAATAAATAAAGAAAACTATTTAAATTAAAATCCAAACGTGTCTTAATTTTTTATCACGTAAGGATGCAACAGTTAAAAGCTTTTCATTTAAACACTGTAATTTACCTAATCGTAACCGCCAATTGAATAACCTTAAATCAAAAAGCCTTAAATTCTACAGCTTTATTTGAAGTTTGACGAAGAATTTTGAAAATTTTCGATCAGAGCTTTTAGCAGTTCTAGGATAAATTTATTTACCAGAACTGGCCATTAATTATTGTTGCTTTGGATCATCTTTTTTAAACAATAACCTTTTTTTTTAATTTGTTGTCTAGCAACATTAGAACCGAATGTCAAAATATTAGGGCGTTATTTTGAGGTGTTACAGTTTTTTAATCTATTTACTGACCTTCTGAAGTAGTCCTGTATAAGGAAAGTCGCATAGAACTTTCCGACAGTGATTTCGTTAGGGTCTCCTGGAGGTGGCACTACCTGATCTAGAAGTTTTGGAGAAGTACGCTTCCAAATCTTTTTGATGACTGCTCTTAATTCAGTGTTGCAGTCATCGATGTTCCCTAGAATATAAAGAATTTAGATAACCTTGTGACTTGCTAATATTTGCATTACCACACAATGTACATATTGTTGCCATCAGAATACTTCTCGAAACATAGCAAAAAGTGCAGCGAATTAACATGTTGCATAGACATACATATATGTTGCATAATTAGCATAAGATCTCTGAAGGCCTCAAGGGGCTATCTTTAAATGTATAATCAAATTTGGGATGAATTGTGACAATAGATTGCAAATGTTTTGCCTTGATAAAAGAAAAGGAGAAGCACCCCGACATTTTCAGGTTAAAGAACTTCAACACGCCGCTACATCTTATCCAGGGCGCCGAATATCTATGGGAATTTTCAACAAAAAAAGGGATGAGTTGGCTTACCTTCAGTTTTAATCTTTAATGAGGTTCTGACGACGGCGAAGAGTGTGGCGTTGAATAGAACGGTGCCATCTGAGTTCAGTGGCATGTTCATGGAAACCAGACGTTTGCAAGCAACTCGGTGTGGACACAACTTGCCGAAACCTGGACACATAGAAAGACTTATGGACATTTCCAATACCCAAGTAATTAAAACTGCTTCACCAACCTTAAAAATGGAATTTCTTTAGTAATAGTACAAGAATGTTGCAACAGAAAGTAAAAAAAAACACTTACATAAGTAAGGATAAAATTATTTTTTTAAATTGCGTGTTGCATAAATTGTTAACTTTATTGTACTGCATAGCTTTAAGTACTTACCTAATGGTGGACTTATTTTCCTTAATAATGTAACTACATCTAAATGTTTAATTCTACCCTTTGCGTCTGGGTCGTACTCGCTCCATAATCTGAAAGTATTGAGATTGCATTTTAAATATCAACTTTACAGCGTGTACAAAAGGTTTAAACTAGACAGGTCCAATTAATAAAAACAAGCTTATATCTGAGTTCAGTTACCTTATAAATTCATCTAAGTGGTGTGGTCCCAAAATTGACCAGTCTCTAGTCAAATAGTCGAAATTATCCATAATGACAGCCACGAATAAATTAATGATCTGAAATGAAAGCGAAAAAATATATTAATAAACATAGGTAATAGGGATGTTGACTGGGTATGAAAAGTTAAAATCTATTTAGTCCGTCAGTTAGATTATAAAAAAATATTAGACACGTATTTTTTCTTTTATCAAAACAATAAAAAAATACAAAGATACAGCGCTTTAAAGTTTCGGGATGGGGGCTTATGACGCCACGCCTTGGTAAAAATTGTGGCGAGGAGTGACGTCACGCGTAATTTCCGTTCTCTGTATTTTGATCATTTTTTGTTTGCAGGAAAAAAGAAAAAAAAACGTGTCCTATAAAATTCATTAATCTACCAGGCGGACATTATAAAAAAAATTAGGAAACATGCCTATTAATCGGTAGGTCTGTATTAAAAAAAGATGCAGATAGAAATTCCTGAATGATTAAATTATGTGTTCCTGACGCGATGAGTAGGAGCGGAGATATAAGTATGTATCGTATAATAATGACCTCCTGGTGGATTTCAGTGCGTGCGTAAATATATTCTTAACTCGCCAAAGTTATGAATACAGCAGTAAATGGACAGTACCAATGACTATGAGGAGAAGACCGAAAAAGAGATGGACAGCGAAGAATGACATGAGAAAGAAATAAGATAAGTCAGATGAATAGAATCAAAGCAGGGGCAGATGATGATTTATCAAGAAAAGGGCAGAGCATGTAGAAAGAGATGAAGTGAGGTAAGGCGAGCACGTTGCCGCATGTACTGCCGCTCCACGTTGCCGTCTCCGTGGCATCGTATGAACATGATGATGATGATGTAACTTACTAAGAAGGAACAGAGCACGTAGAAGGAGATGAAGTAAGGGAAGGCGAGCACGCTGCCGCACGTGCCGCCACTGTCTTCGGGCTCCACGTCGCCCTCCTCGTGATAGTTCTTGTCGCACTTCACCTCCGGCTCCGGAGAGACACCCATCATTATGTCCTGCCATGCCTCACCTAGGGTACAGTTAATTGTACAATTAATAGACTTATAAGAGACTTACCAAAGAGCAATCGATTTGGCTATGTTTTGGGCTGTCCTGATCTAATGATAGTCATGGACACAAAAGAAGCAGAATGGTACATATTGTAGAATATATAAAACATGGTCTTTGTGTCATCGTAGTTCATTAACGAGTGAATTTTAATATTTAGCCGTAGGAAACTTTACAAGATCCCTAGATTCAAGCAACTTTTCCTAGAAATCGTATTCAACCGTTTGAAGATTATTAGCAGATTTAGTAAGATCAGTTTTCAAACACTTGTTTTTTATACATCGGAGATCTCTTCTTTTTAATATTAAGTAGAAATGGCCTTTGGTTCTTTTAAAATTCAATCTAAGCTCATCTTCGTAATTGACTTAATATCTTACCGGTAGCAGATCTGAACAACACAAGGAGCGCTTGAGGGAATGTCTGGAAGTGATTGTTTCTTGTGATAGGAGTATCATTATCTATCGCTATTTTTCCGAACACCTGCAACAGTTATGTAAAAGCTTATAATATTATAAGTAAGTACCTACGCAGTTAAAGAAAGACATAATATTAAATCCTACATGGTGACTGACTGCCTTACTGGTAACAACACTTTAGGTACATATTCTTATTCTAAATACGAAAAAAGGTGATTTGTTTGTAAGGCACCAGTCGCCCTGAACATTACCACTCAAATTAAAAAGTTTGAAGATATTAGATCTGCTTGTAGCTACCTGCATGCCAACGACAGCATAAATGAAGAACAGCATGAGAATCAGTAGAGCTACATAAGGCAGTGCTTGAAAGGACTTGATGAAGGTCCAGAGCAAAGTCCTGATGCCCTCGCCTCTTGAGAGCAGTTTCACCAGTCTCATGACTCGGAACAGCCGGAAGAAGTTTATCGAAGGTATTGAACTCTCCTGGAATATTTAAGTTCAGTTAAAAGTGCTTCTTAGGTCTGTGTTGCAGAATGTTGATCAATCTTTAATGTAGTATCTTTGAGATTTTTGCGGTTTTGTTCCAAAATGAGGTCTAACGAGATTACAATCTGACCTTGATCTACTTTCTGCAATACAGGCCCGAAATTGTTCATATTTAGTTTGCTTAAAATAAATGAGTGATTATTTTTCTATCGATAAATATATTTAGTAGTGACCATATCGACGATCATCGAATTCCCTATAAAACATAAGATTTTAAAAATATATTCCATTATTTTTTAAGCGCTCGATAATAAGATTATAGCTACTGATAACTGACAAAATTTTCTGTACCATTGATATCAATAACATCTAAGCTTTTATGTGAGACTATTATCACTGCGTTAAGCAAATTAGGTACAGCTTCTACTTTATAATTATATTTTTCTGTGCTTATATGTGCTTCAGTAGTGCTGTGCTCATCTCCTTAATTTCAGGAGTTAGTTTTACATTGATCGTTATTTCGCGTTACTGTCCCATAGTCCATTGCAGATATTTAAAGCATTGTTTGTTAACTGCGTAACAACATTAAAAGCAGCTTTTTTATTTCTACTGGTGATCTCGATAATACGTTGTTGGTGATTTATTGAAGATACCGATTGGAGTATTATACATGGTTGCAACGCTTGGGTTGGAGGTACTTAGTCTATATTAGTATTGCGTAACTATATACTCTTGTTAATTAGTTTTGCTGCTATAAAAAGGCTTGTTAATAATAAGTGTTCCTTAAACATTATTATCTAATATTATCTATTGTTTTATACATTTATGTTAATCTATAAACTAATCTAATTTGTATTTGATGTAAACGTCATTTATCTCTTTTTAAACTGTAAATTGTCATTACAGACCACTCAAGATTTAATTGTTTTTGTTTTCGTCTCGTCTCTACTCCATAGGTGGATTTTTGTGAAAAACCATAGATTAGTCTAACCGGATTTTTGAACCCTTTCTAAACCGACTCGCACTACCCTTACCAATTAGGTTTATCTTTTCGTAAATGACGTTTACATCATGTTATAACGTTGAGCGTGGAAGCGTGCTTACCTTGACGACGTGGGCCCTTGGTATGCCACTTCCCTGAAATGAACAGTCTCCTTCAATGGTTTCCAAGAGTAAGTGAGCATAGCTGGTCTGTTATTACAACATCAATAATATTGTCCATGCTCGGGACAGTAACTGTGCTGAATGCCTTTTGGAATGATCAATAACTTGAAGGATTTTTTTAAATAAAATTTGCCTATCTTTTTTATAGCCAAAACCTAAATATTCTTATCAGCTCGATTATAACTTTACTAAGTTCTAATTTTAAAAAACCATTGCCTTCAGACTTAGGAAGAACGTGGTAGGTACTAGAAGAATCAGATCCTTGTAGGAGGCCCATACCCAGCAGTGGAAGTCCCTCTGTCTCTATTATTCTGATCAATCGATATATTTTTATTAAGAATATCTCAATTTAGATTATACTAACTGCTTGAAGTTTAGAAATATTTGGAGAAACACTCAACATTACGGTCTGAAATCGCGTCAAGTAACGTTAGTTTTTCATCTCTAACTAAAGAAATTCCCCCTTGCTGTACGATTACATGTTACCAGTTGCACGTAATATTACCAGTTGCCAATTTATTTCAGTCATTCCAAAAGGAGCCAGCACACGTGAAAGTGTCTCTAGTATGTGTCACTATATGAGTGCGGCGTGCCGTTACCTGGTTCTTGAGTTCGTTTACTTGGGAGACGACGATGTCGATGATGCTGCCCAGCACGATGATGAAGTCGAACGTGTTCCATGCGTCGCCGAAGTAGTTCTACATGGAAATAATTTTAATGTTATTATCCGAGATTTAAGCGCAAAATAAAAATATGAAAGAGATGGTATCGAATTAAAATGATGTGTGAAATTAGTCTCAATTTCATATATTAAAGTAAACATTATTTATATAAAATTAGCTTTGAGCGTGATATTAATGTTATTTTTGCCGATACAACAATCAACTAGCAAAATAATGAGCATCACAAGAAGTGAAAATCTGTAAATAGACTCAAATTTGTAAGTCTTACAAAGTAGTAGTAAGGCCTAAAAGTACAACCCTCAAAATATTGACATTAATATCCAAATGCTTAAAAAACTACACAAAACTTCCAATTTTGATTTAAAGTAAACACAAATCGACTTTAGGAAAAAAATAATACTGACCTTAAATCTAAAAGCAGCCAGTTTAAATATAAACTCGAGGGCGAAAACCGCAGTAAATAGCATGTTTAACAAATCCAACGCTTTGCTGTACTCGTGGGGCTGGTTGTGGTACTTCATGGCTAGCGTGATGGTGTTGATCATGATGAGCACGAAGATCGCGTACTCAAACGGCTGTGACGTCACGAACCACCACACCTTGTATTGAATGCGGTGCTTTGGGATGTACCTGGAATTGCGGAATTCTTTGAGTTATTGTATCTGAAGGCATCTGGAGATTACACAGTAGTGAATGGAATGTTTTACACATAGAAAGTTGATTTTTATTGATTTTTATGAAGCCTATGAAGAATAATGATGTCCATGTGGAAGCTGGTACTGAATATCCTTATCTCATGAACAACTAGTCAGGGAATATAGAGAAAATTTGGATGTAATGTAAGAATACGGAGATGGTAGGTAATAAATTCTAGGACGAATAAAATGAATAGAAAATAGAAGAAAGCTATGAGGAAATGTGTAAATATTATTTATCTTACCTTCGTATCGGTTTAGCTTTCAAAGCGAACTCGATGCAATTTCTCTGATTCTTATCTAACTCACAGTTTTTATATTCTTGCTCTCCCTCGTTTTGGAATGTCACTATGACGAAACCGACGAATATATTTACCTAGAAATATAAGAGCAACCATAAATGCCTTAAAACCTGCATTTTGCCATACTTCAATGCTAATATGCTTAATAGTGGGAAACCTAATAAGGTTTCCAATTTATTTGGTACCGATTTGTCGATATCTTTGAATTACTAAGAAAGTAAAGAATACATGACGTATTGTTACAGTGTGATGCTACATTGGCTATTTTTTTTTTGCGGTTTAATCTGAACCAAAAATTATGGACATAAAATCGGATCAGCAAACCACTAGTCAAAAAGCCTTAATCCGGTAAAACTGTAAGTTGACCCCAACATAGCTTAAGAAAAGGCTACACAAAACATTTCATAACATGTTTCTACACGGAAATCTAAAAAAGCTGTGAAATTTTGGAACTTATGTTGGGTTTGTGAATAGCTTTTTGTTTTCCTATTTTTAGTTTTTTGTTACGAGCTGTGTTGGTGTGGTCTTATAGTTAGCTAGAATTAACTTTATGATTAAAATTTTGAGTAGAAAATAAGTCAAGATGGATTATTGGTTGGACGCAAAAACAACTTACCATAAAGAAGGCTATTATAATAATATAAATAATATAGTAGGCTGCAACAATTGGACGGAAGTTAGTTATGGGACCTCGATCTTCAGCATTCGAATCTATAGAGACGTACAATAACCTGAAACATACATAAAATATGGTTTAATTAAGAATTACTTTGCCAGCCTTACTGATGCACAGATGTGATGGCGCCCAACGTGAGACTTACATTAAGCTATACATGTCAGGTGTAAACTGACATTAGAAGTTTCGTTTTGGGTCTTACAATGAGTAATGCAATGTTTGATCAGGCATTGTATGTCACAATTATTCAAGTATTTTTATCATTTTAATTTTAGTTACATACCCTGGCCATCCTTCGAAAGTAGACACAGTAAACAGTGTAAGCATTCCCTTCATCACGTTATCAAAATGGAAGTCATTACGTTTCCATTCTCTGTCTCTCACCAAATAGTTGCGGTTCTCAAACACCAAATATGTCCCCCTGAAAAATTGCATAGCCTTGAAAAGGATCAAATCGGTTTTTACTAATGTCAAACGATTTTTTATAAAAATATTCTTATATAGGTAATAATAAGAACGATGAAATAGCAATCAAATATCCGCCATCTTTAAGGAAATTAAAACACTATACAGGATATCAAGAATTTTAATTAAACAAAACAAATAATGTTTATTAAATAAATAAGGGATAAAATACTTACTGACACTCATCCTTTGTCATTTTAGAAATATCATTACATCTAAAAAATTTGCCCTGAAACAAAATCTTTGGGATTAAATCAATGTCAACTGAAATATTTCCTTGATTAGTGTCATGCCACATTGAGTTGTGCTGCAGCCAAATTTGGAAGGAACGATGCTACATACACATTAAAATGGACCCATTTCTCATGATAACAATTTAGAAAAGCATTAGCATTACGCCAAATATGTTAAATGATAGTTATATCTTAGTGATCCCTCCCTTTTAAAAGCTAACTACATATAACAAATCATGCAACATAGAGTACATAAGGATACGATTAAACTTCATGCGGTTAGAGATCTTCTAGCTCAATTCCCAAATTGTTTTAGCAACATATAATTCTTATTTCGTAAACTCAAACAAAACTTCACTTTAAGTCGTTCTTAAAAGTCCATCAGTCTCTAGATTCTATCTTTAAGTGATAGAGACAGGACGTGCCTTGTCAGTGAATAGAAAATTAGGTGTTGTTTGAGTATTGGGCCATCGACTTTCAATCTCTTACATTTTATTAAATATCGGTATGAGAATTTTGATTGGATTAATAGACTTAAATAAGTCACTCGTCTCGTTAAAGATTAGAGAGCTTAGAAGATCTTGTTCAACAAGGTACCAAATAAGCACATAAATCTCACCTTAAATAACTGTACACCAACCACAGCGAACATAAATTGTAATAAATACGTAACTAGCATTATATTTCCTATAGTCTTAATCGCTACTATCACACACTTCACCACATACTGTTAACGGACCGTTAGTTAGGGTCATACGTTACCAGGGGAGGGGGTCCAAGTCCAGTTACCACGCAGCCACGGAAACATAAGGGGACAAGCAAAACAATTTTAATCACATCGGATATTGTACAAGGGCTGTAGGTAGAACTAAGGTTAGATCCTCAAGTAAACGCCAAGGTAGGGGGATGGTTATATTTCTAACACAGAGGTAAATTAGTCATCTAATGATTGGTCTCATAACTACACCTTTGGGTTGTATTAATATCATGCTACTAAAACGACATTTAGGAACGAAATTGGTTGACAATATAATCATAGGACATTCTCATGAAGTTCTTTTCCAACAAATATCTATGTATTAATAAATATTATATAATATAGAAATGATTCTTAACACAACTGATTTTAAAACGAAAAGTGAGCTGAGCTCTCCAAGTATATAGTATGGGAGCTCGGAAACGTCAAATGATCATTAGCACAAGAGTTAGTTCAAGCTTTTAATACA
The DNA here is from genome assembly GCA_932294365.1 of Diachrysia chrysitis. Taxonomy (NCBI): domain Eukaryota; kingdom Metazoa; phylum Arthropoda; class Insecta; order Lepidoptera; family Noctuidae; genus Diachrysia; species Diachrysia chrysitis. The sequence goes on from OW028666.1 coordinate 8,336,412, forward strand.
TCTGTATAAAAATGCTTTAGGTCTGTGTTTCAAGTAATAGTAATCCAAAAAATTTCCAAAAATTTCACCATATTTTTTTTGCACCCATGTGAAGTGAAAAATTTTAAAATGGTGAAATAAAACAATCATGAGAAATGAGTAGGAAAATAAGATAGGAGTGTATGTACCCAAAGGTGTATTGGAAAGCTATAGTATTGGTGATAAACTGTGTTCGTGTTCACACGTGACCACTTAAGACGATCTGTGTGGTGTGGCTTCTTGCCCCCTACCTTGAACATTTGGACTCCCATGACCGCAAACATAAATTGCAGTAATGATGTTACCAATAATATGTTGCCAATTGTTTTGATGGCAACGATGACGCATTGGACTACGTGCTATAATCACGGAAAAAATATGTCAGGATGTGTTCTTGTATAAAATAACGTTTGAAACTGTTACATCCATTCATGGATACGAAATCATTTATAATCTGGAAGTACATTGAATGAATCTTGGTTTTGATGGCTTATTTAAATAAGGTGTTAAACAATGAACCCTCGGTAACTAGAGTCGAACTCGAAAATAGTTGTGTATAATTGCGAATAAAAATGGTCTAGCCATGCAAAGTATCTTTAAATAATTGAACATCTTTTTCGATATCTATTTAAGAAATTCCGAGGGTTCATTTTGTAACAGCTTTTAATAAACCATCATCGCAAAAGCTACCATTTTATAAATTTGCATAAGTAATACAGTTTAGTACTGATAAAATTTGTCAACATGAAAGTTAGATGTTGTATCTCAAAACTGATAACTGACCTTAAGGCCCTTGGCCCTGTTGATGGCCCTTAAAGGTCTCAGCACCCTAAACACTCGCAATATTTTCACCACCGATATACTACCCGACCTGAAAGTAACATTTATTAACTGTTTATTTTGACTGCAATAGTAAAGTGTAGACAGTAAAATTGTAGATTGTTTTGATCTATGACTAGTCGTTACATAATTACGCATTGTTTTTAATGATAACAATAATTATTATTTTTTCTGTTGGTCTAGTGGTTAGAGACCGGAGGTTAAGCAGTTAGGGTCACTGACCATTGTCTTGGGTTCTTCGATTCCCACCCAGGACAAATCTTTGTGTGATGAGCATGAACATTTGTTCTGTCTCTGGGTGTAACTGTGGTTGGTGGGGTCAACTTACTTAAAACTCATAGAGATAAGCGATACGCAGACGACGAGCATGTCGAGCACGTTGAAGGCTGATCTCAGGAAGGCACCCTGGTGGAGGATCAGGCCGTATGTCACCAGCTTTAGGAACAGCTCCAGCGTGAAGATGCCCGTAAAGAACACGTCGAATTGACTAAGCAGCTGGAAGCAGAGAAAGTAGTTAGAAGAAATGAGAAAAAGTTACCTACTTAAATTGAAGTAGGTGCATAGTATTGCAACGGATTTAATTTTTAAGATAATTGCGCAAAAAGGCAAATTTCCGGAAAGGAATAAAGTTAAGTAAACGTTTTTCGTCGATTGACACATATTCTCCTGCTTAAGTAAATTATAACGCTTTTATTAATAGCGATATTCTATAGCGAATTTTAAGACAACACCGGCTTCAAGATATCAACCTTTTTGGACGATGAGTAAATCAAACTTCAAGCAGGTAAAAAATGAGTTTAAAAGTAATAATTACCCAATTCCTAAACCCATTCTGTGCGGCATCCAATGGGTCTTCAGCTGCCAACATAGCTGATGACAACATGATGCAGACCAAGATGATGTTCCCGAACGAAGAAGATGACGACATCTTGTAGCAAAACACCCGAAACCTAGCATTGAAGAACTTAGTCATGATTTAGAATTACTAAGAAATGTTTTGGCTAGAGGAAACACACCAATACAGCCAAGGGGCCATTTTATGGGTTTTTTTTTCAGCGCAAGTGTATGCTATTTAGAAAAATAATTATATTTTATGTCATATGTCCCAGAAGATTATTTAATTAAGTGTTTTAAATGAGAAAATTGTTATAAAATACGAAATATTAAAGTTTCTTTAATTTTTAACTTATTTTCTTAGAAAGTTTTTGAATTAAAATATGTGTGTGTTTCCAAAATAAAAAATTCACATTTGTACACGTACACATAATCTATACACCTGTTACAAAAATAAGTGATAAAAGCACATGCATTCAGTCGAGCAAATAAATATAATACGTCACAGTTTATGTTTACATGCAACAAAACATACATCGATTTTTATTCGTCATTTTTGGCGTATAGTTTTTACTAAACCAGCGTGCACAAACAATACCATGCAATTTGTATGAATTGTAAACACTAGAAGCCAATTTTTGACATTAAAAGTTAATTTAATTGACAATCTAAGGGATTTCAGGTCATGCTTTGAATAACCTATCATCTAAACAATCAAACCTAGTATCTCTAATGGGAAACACAGATTTTGGTACCCACTATACTCATTGCTGGTAGAACATATTCTTGTAATTTTGATGATGCCACACATAATGGATGTTACAATGTTCGTGCATGTGGGCGAATGAATGAAGTTATGTTGGAAACGGTACTCGAAAACGAAGGCGATGAAATAATAAATTTTGAAGAACAAAAGCTTTTATAACGAAAATAAACAGTCCACTAGAAGTTTAGTTAAAACGAAATTGAAGAAGGTTCAAATGAAGAATACTTTTAGGCTCAAAAAATAATATTGATTGTTGAAACCAGGAAGCCTCTGGAATAGGATGATGGATAGCTACAAGAAAATACAGTTTCCAACAGACACAGGGACAGTCACAATCTATGATGTAACGCTCACTGCAGCAAGGACAACACAACGCCAATCGACACAATGAGACATGGGTACCACCAGGTGATGAGGGTCATCACCATTCACCTGTTTGTTGGTGAGAATATGAAGAAACTACTAGCGTTCGGTATAGGCGGCGTTTGATTTGGCATATTCAGTTCTGACACACGCCGTGGTCTGGCTGTAACCAGTGTCCCCTCTTCTTCAGACTGGCCACCATCTTTGTGAAGGAAAATTACAGATTTTTCTACACTATCGTGTATCACTAGAGTTATTATAATCCTAATTTTACCAGTATTGTTACTATTGCTATTGACCATGCCGAAATCCCTGTACCTAGAATTCCTATACTAAATTATCAAGTATTATAATGCTTAAAAAATTAAACGCAAACACAAGTGTGGAAAGTAGCTATATGGTGGGTAAATAATAAATATTTTTTAATTATTAATTAAGTCGAAAGAAGAGAAAGACGTAAGGCGTAAAGTAGAAAACGTTTTTGTCTTTGATAGCGTCAATAGAACTGTCTGTATAAATGACAGTATTGATACAAGAATCGTGCTTACGACGCATATAATATACAAACCGTATTCAGCTGTACATAACGATACAAAAAATTGTGTAACCATAATATGATTCTACAATCCTACACTTCATGATAAATCGAAAAACAAAATGAGTAACCTACAATCAAAGTAATGGCAAGCCTCAACGCCATAAGCACGTCACAACCATCAAAGACAAATAAAACAAAATACGTAAAAAAAGAACATCTAATAAGTCTGTTAATCCGGCCCTCCCTAACCTGTTGGTCTTAGCAAATATGAAGAAGGATGTAGCGTCAGGGATAGGTTTCTTAGTGTCGCATATATCAACTTCGGAGAGGCGACGCGGCCGCGCCGATGAGGTTGTGGGCTTACGTTTCAGCCGCGGCTCTTCATCCAACTCTGTATTCACTGTTTTTGGTTGGTTAGCTTATTGTAATAGTTTTGGGTCCTTCACCTTGTGAAGTAAGAAGCTTGGCTCAAATCAAATTTAGCTTGTTTAATTTTGTACTTTCAGTAGCCGTACATTATTGCGTATTGAATTTATTACTAATATTTCTAATTTTAATAATATTTTGATTTAATGTAAAACTGATTATTTTCCAAAATTAACAATAACTTATTACAGGTTTAATCAGCATGACCGTGTACAAATCCCAATACCAAATAACTTTGCTGAAAGAATTTAATTAAGTCGCAAAATGCCTAGGTTTTTTTTAAACTTGAGCCAATCATCAATAAAAACATATGTGTACCTTAACTTATGTATTATACCTATATGGTTCCTCTGATGCCCCTCCATCATCTCTTGGTCTTCTCTCTCTTGTTCTTCTTCAACTCTTTCGATCGCTTCGTTCTCTTCGTCTACGATTTCATCCAATTCTCCCTCTATGTCTTCTTGTTGGTCACCTTCTGAACCTGTTTCTTCATATTCTCTTTCCGAGCTGGAAACATTTCAGAAAAATTAATCAGTATCTTAACTTGTCCCTTGTAGTTTTTGGTAAGTACCTACTTAAAAACCTTGGCCAATTTCGTCAGGATATTTTCCATTAGCTCTTGTTTTTTAAGAATTCAGTAGACCAGACTTATAATTGTTTCTATACGTGGTCATATTTAGAATACTTACTTGTCCGTAGTGTAAATGTCATCATCATGTATATACTCATCATCAGTATCTATGTGAACACCTTCTACTGCAGCCACACTTCCACCGTCCTTTTCTTCTGGAGCCTAAACATAATCATTATTAGAATTTCGACCTTAAACATAATAACTCACAGTTGAATATGCATCGCAACTCACCCCTTCTTCTTTTTCAATGTTCGTTAATGATTCGGCGTCAGCTAAGTTGTCTACAGCGATAGCCAAGAACACGTTCAGTAGGATGTCTGTGGGAACAGTTGTTAAGGAAACTTTGATATAGCAAGGTTGAGGAGTGTTGGCAATGAAATTACAACAGGACTCCAAAAAGATTCTACGACAGTGCTGTATAAACTAATTAGCCGTATCAAGCAGATGACAGATAAGCAACTAGCCATTAAGTTTTCATTACATTTTTCTTGTCAGTTCGCATACTCCGTTTAAAGAATAACACAATAATTTCTGACGAGTATCTAATGAATTTTATCTAGGAAAGTCGAAGCGAATCGAAGCGTCAAATTCAACAAACAAAGGAATGCGAATGGGCGGATTTTTTATCTCAGAAGAAATTTGAGCATAACGTTGATGCGTCAAAGGTGAATTTTCTATTATAACTTTTAGATTAACGCTTCGATGGCTTCGACTCTGCTGTAGTATGAATTGATCCTAAGTAGTATTGGTAAAAGGATACAGTTGCCGCATATGAAGAGGATGATGAAGTAGATGCAGGCGAGGATGCCGACGGTACCAGCGCCGCCGTACGCCTTGATGCCCTCGTACATCACTGCGTTCCAGTCCTCACCTGTTAGGATCTGGAAATCATTATTCCTTATATTATTTGTTTTGGATGAAATAAAATTTTGACAAAGTTATTGTGGATATTATTCTAGGTAATTTAATGGTATGCCATTTCCCACGCCACTCTATGAGATTAGAAATTCTCAAATTGAAGAAAAATTAAAATTTCTCACATGATCTAATACAAAGTGAGAAATAACAAAGGCAATAAATTAGTCTCTTAACTTATTATTCGGCTATAGAAGCAGTTTGAAGGCAACAGAAGAAAAAAAAAAAAACAAAAAGCTTAGATCCATGTAAGTAATGTCATATTTGTATAAATTTAAGAAAGAGATCCAAAACATACCTGAAACACAGTCAACAACGCCTGCCAGAAGCAGTCGAAGTTATGTCGATCCTTCTCCTCAACAGGGTCGTAATTGAACTTCCCGCCGAAGACCTGCATGCCCAGGAGTGCAAAAATCATGATGAAGAGGAACAGCAACAGTAGCAGAGAGGCGATCGATTGGATCGAGTTGAGGAGTGATGCCACGAGGTTGGAAAGAGAGCGCCAGTATCTGAAAAAATGGTGACAAGAAGTTAGTTGGACTTATGAAATATAATTTATTTTAACTTGTGAAACACGATTAGAATAGAAGGATAAGGTAAGATTAAATATAAGGGAAATGTTTCCCCCTCCCTTCTTCACGTCTCTCTGCGAGCAGAAGAAATTTCGATATGAGTTAATTTATTTTGTAAAGAAAGGAAATATGTAACATGAAAAGTTACATAAAGACAAATAAAAGAAAATAGCTTTTTTAAATGAGAGCTACATTTTCGAAAGATCATTCCAATGCAACACTGCTTAAAAACACACTATAATCTTTACCATTCAATATAAAATTATGTCTTTAGACTTACTTGGTAACCTTGAAGACCCTGAGCAGCCTGACACATCGTAACACGGATATGCCGAGTGGTGGCATGACCTCGGTCTTGGTGAGCACCATCTCGCTGATGGAGCCCACCACCACGAAGCAGTCGAAGCGATTGAAGAGAGATACGAAGTAACCCTGAAATAGAGATAAGTAACGTACAGTTCTCCCAGTAATGCCTAGATACAGGTTTTGGAAGGAATTCATTAATCATGGAAAGATCAACATTGCATATAATTTCGTTTAATAAAAAGCTACGATACGGTTAATTAAACTGTTCCATTTTCATGATATACTTACTTGTAAACCTAAGCTGTACATCTTGACTAACATTTCCAGCGTAAACAGAGCTACGAAGAAGGCGTTGCCATATTCCTGGAACAGGTCCAGCCATTCTGGCTGCCTGAAAGTAATTGAAACGTTATTATATTAATTTACTTAGACTTTTTCCTAATTCTCATATTTCCTGATAAATAACCAGATTATTTACATTATCATCATTAGTTTGACCTTTAAATAGTTTTCCAGGGTCTTTGGAATTAGATTTATAGAACAAAAATCCATCATTATCATTCATCTTTTCTTCCCTTCGTTTTGGCGTCCACTTTATTCATGCTTAGATCGTTTGTCAATCAATTTTCTTGCTAGCTATCTTCATGACCGCGTTTACAAATAAAACTACACATAAATTCTACTCACTGGTAATGTTCACTGGCCAGCACCACCGTGTTTAGGAATACCAACACGATGATCAACCAGTAAAATGTCTGGGACTTCACAGCTCGTCTACACGCGCGCTTCATTCGACGGTTCACCTGAAAGCGTATTAATTGCTGTGTTTATATTTTTTATAGTATTCACACATGTTTCACGAATCGTACGTCAAATCACCAAATGTTCATCCATGTTCAATTCATTATTATATATCTGACGGACTAAATGGATAGTACCTTTTCATACCCAGTCCGCAGCCCTTTGCTTGCTATGAAATAATTAAAATGGATTAAACTTACTTTGTCGAAGTCCTTCTTCCAAACTTTACCGATGGCTACTTTCTGTTGATCAGTAGTTTCTATTCCTAAGTGGTCTGTCGAGTCGTGCTCGTTTTGTGTTGGCCCTGAAACAATTGAAAAATATGATGAGCTACTAAAAACATGAAGAGCTCTTTAGATAAAACTAGTGAAATTATGTACCCAAATTATATAAACAAGAAGCCTAATTATTCCTCGAACAAATAATATAAGAAATAATAGATAAATAAAATAAAAAAAAATTCAAAGTAAATTATTTACCTATGCTTATATTTTATGCATATCGTGAGCTCCTATGACTAAGCACTCCTAACTTACCTATTCCATAATCTCTGTTCTGATCCACAGGGTCATGCTGATCAGCTAAAGGCTCCAGGTACTCTGCCTGGGTTATCCAATCTAGGTAACCTTTCAAATCTTCTTCCAGTTGCTGTTTTTCTCGAAGCTTCTGGAAGTCACCTCTGTTTTTTGCCTTCTCTCTTTCTTTGGAGAACTCTCTGAAATGTGTTGTAATTATTAGCTTACGTTTTTTTTTATAAAAGCTAAGTTCTTGGGTTTCAAAGATCTTTTTACTTTTATTTAGTTGTATCTCAGATAAAAAGTTATGTTGGTTCAGTAAAATTATTTAACGTTACTGACTAAAAACGTATTATTTTAGTAGGCGTAGTTAAAGTGTTTGGTATATTAAAGTAATTATACGAAAATTAAAACTTACCCAGACAACACACCGAGAATAAGGTTCATGACAAAAAAAGCTCCCAAGATGACCATCGACACAAAATATATCCACTCCCAGCTGTTACCCATCGCATCCTGAATCTGGAATAAACAGAATAAATATGTCAGTTATACAGGCAATACATTGATATTATCATATTTGAATACAGTTAAATTAATCACTGATAAAGCTGCCACTATGAATGACCCTTATGGACCTGTGATCCAGATTATTTCTAATTCCTTTTGTTTATTTCTATGATAGAACATAGTCTACATACAATGTTTTTCTATTCATAGCTTATGAGCCATCTTTGCTCTTTTACTCCCATCTTTGTACTTACATTGTACATCACATCAGTCCACCCCTCAAGCGTAATGCACTGGAACACGGTCAGCATGGACAAGCCAAAGTTGTCAAAGTTGGTGATACCAAAGTTGGGGCCTATCCAGCCTTCTCTGCACTCCATCTCATCGTTGATCATGGAGCAGTTGAAGCCGTTGTCCAGGTCGCATGGGTGAGGAGTATCCATGATCTCATCTGGAATGGTTCAAAATAATAGTTACTGTTTTTGTAAATTTATAGAAATATAAATTAATACGTTTAGTAAACAAAAATAAGACAAAAAAGTAATGTGGAACCTATTTAGAACTCACTTTTTTTGGGTAGATACAGACCCTTTGTAACCTTGAACTTTCTTAATTATTCTAAGACATCATTGACAATCGGTAAAGAAAAATATCGTGAGGATACCTGGATTCCAATTATTTTCTATCAGAAAAGAAGATAAATATATTTTTGTTAAGGATAAAAATGCTTAGCATTTCTAGAACGTACCTAATAAAAGTTAGCCGTTCCGTATTACAAGCAATGAATATTAAAGTAGCATAGAATTTTTGAATAATTTACTATTTCTGGGTAGGTGATGATTTACCTGTATTCTTATTGAAGCAGCTCTTATGCATCTTGCCGGAGAACAGCTCAAGCCCTATGATGGCGTAGATGATGATGACGAAGATGACCAGCAGAGCGATGTGCAGCAGCGGCACCATCGCCTTCAGAATCGAGTTTAACACGATCTGTAGACCTGCAGATATAATGACCAACATAAATTAGAAATTCCGATAACATCTAACCGACCGATTAAACCGATTTTACTTTGCAATATAATAATAATCCAATTTCCACGTTAGAAAATTCTAAATATCTACCAAAATTTCAAGCAAGCAGATAACTTTTATAAGCATTTAGCAATCTTAGACACGCTTATTTCATGCTTGATGCATGAATTGTATAGATATTTTAAAACTTTGATAAAAACGTAATAGAAAGGTTGATTTAGTTATATAACTTAAGGTTAGTGGTGAACGATGAAAGACGATTGTAAATGTGGGGTTGGTGGAACTTACTTGGCACGCCCGAGACCAACCGAAGTGGCCTCAACACTCTGAACGCTCTTAAGGCTTTCACATCGAAGGCATCCTTAAATATACTTGATAGAACTGTGCTGACCATTCTGAAATCAATAATGCATTTAAATAATGACATCTGTATAAAAAAAAATACTTACAAAATTAGTATTTTTTTCATATGTGTACTTTGCGTTAATCAAAAATCAAAAACTCATTTATTCCAACTAGGCTACAAAGTAGCGCTTTAAAAATGTCAATACAATGGACAGCGCCCTGATTCGCCCACACTTCACCGCTTCCTAAGTGCTCTGGCTGTGAAGAAGAAACGGCGCAACAAACTCCACAGCAGCACATTCGACAGGCTGTATACTTAATAGTGCACAAGCCAATGTATATATTGTTGTCTACATTTATTTATTTATTTAATTATCTATTTGAGTTTAACCTTCTCTGTGCACCGAACAAAATACCTAGTATTAATTTGATCAATAAAGGTGGAAACAACACTTAAATTTATCTGAGGGTGTAAAAACGTTGTGACTATTCCATAGCTTACCCAATGACTACGATAGTGAAATCTAGCAAGTTCCACCCGTTCCTGAGATACGAGCCCGCGTGCATCACGAAACCGTATGCTATGATCTTCATGACGCATTCGCCCGTGAATATTACTAAGAACACATACTCGATCTTTTCCTGTAAAATAAATGAAAATCTATGAGTTTTCAATGGGTTAGGATCCCCGAAATTGTCAATATATGGAACTTAAAGTAACTGAAATGTTCTAGAATTTTACATTACATCGCCATCATCATTTTCTTCAATTTATTGCTGTTGGTCATAGGCCTCACTTTGTTATGCCACTCTTCTTCGTCGCAGGGCATTTTTTAAGTACTTTTACAGTAGAAAAGAATGGCCACTTTTTAACCCAATGTTAAAGGCTGATTTTCAATAGGTCAGTCACAGTCCTCAGGGGCGGTATGAGCAGGCTGACTTCAAGATATTTGATTGCTATAATTAAATTACTCCTGACCCGAAATACATATTGGGTCCACAGAGTCAGCACTGACTTCCTCGACTCTGAAGTAAGTAACTTACTAAATGTAAATTATTTTTTTCGTTAATACTCACAAGAACCCAGTTGGTATAATTGGAGTCACTGGCAGGGTAAGGCGTGTAGACGGCCAGGGCGATGCAGTTCGCGAAGATGGTTGTCAGGATCATCCATTCGAACGGTCTGGTGCTCGAGTTTAGGAAATATCGAGGAATAAACTAGTGGAAGATCGCATAAATCCAAAACTTCTAAATAAATGCAAGAAAATATCTGGAGTTGAATGGATTTAAAAAGAAATAAAATCCCTTCACGTTTTATGAAATAATATTTGTTTTCAGAATTCTTAAATTCTAAGGACTATTCTTCGTATAGTATGACAGTACGGATATCCATTATTCAACAAATCCAAGAAGGTGTTTAAAAAAATATATAAATCTTTAGTTACACGTATGTATAATATGTATGTGGAAGAGTGTCGTCTAGATATTTCAATTTAAACTGAAGAAACCTATTTAATATGAAACTTGCTTACATTAAATTTATTCAAATTCTAAATAAACCAGAATCATATCTTACGACTCTGTATTCCATTACCTTCTTTATCGACTGTACCACGTGATTGTTTAATAGACTTCTGAAATCAGGGCACACAGGCAAGATAGCCTATTAACAGATAGGACTACAAACCAATCAGCATTATACACTCTGAGATAGTAACAACTGCTGAACTGTTTCTTTGGAAACTATAACAGTTTTAGTAAAGATATGAGCCGTGCCAAGATTCAACTGAATTGCATATTTCGTTGGATTGATTTATAAACATCGATTTAGCATTTGCAGTTCGATCTGGCAAATGTGCCACAATAATCTGGACGGAGTTTAGTTAAAGGTTTGGGTCGTGACAATCAATATAATAATAGGATAGACATCATGACAGGGTATGGAACTTAATAATTTATTTAAGTAGTCAGATAAATAATAAAAAAAAGACATGTATTTTTTTCTTTTATCAAATTAATAAAATATTACTAACAAAGATAATGATTTCTATTCTCTGTATCTTCGACATTTTTTGGGGAAAAGAAAAAATACATATCAAAATGTTTTTACTATCTGACTGACGGACGTAAAAAGAATTTAGTCATCATCCCTATTGAAAGGTCTTGTAAGGCAGTTGGTTCAACGGTTTAAATCGGATAGCGGTACTGCCGGGGGCAGTGCCTTTCGTGAAGGGGTTCCTTTTGACCTACTTATACAAATAACATTAACTAATAATTTATTTTAAAAAAAAATGACACATATTCCCCTAAAAACGTCCTTTAAAAATGTGGCGGTAACTAGCGGAGTCTTAAATTAACAAATATAATTATGTTAGAACGCAAAAATATGCCAATGGGTTATTCCCGATCATGATACGGTAATTAATGAATTAAGAATCACTTCGCAGTACCAAAATAACGCTACCTATTCTGTTTAGGAATACAAGCTAAGAGAATAAGTTAAATACAAGCTATTTATAGATGTAAGTACCGTCGCAGCTTTACGAGTACCGGGAAACGATAGGGGTTTCCTGGACTTGTGTTGTTGTAGCTAACTGCAACAAGGAATTATTTTAAAAGCAAAAACGCGCATGCGCGCCTTTTATGACAGAAAGCAAAAAAATCGATTATTTTTTTTAGACTTTTTTAATATTTGAGAGATAAGTTTTTGTTGGTTCTGACTCATTTATAGAATTCAATTTGCATCATCTCTTGTTGTCCTTTCGGATATTCTGGTATTGATGATTTTATTTATCATATCCAATCAATTTTTATCTGCCTAGCCTGTTACCACAAATTTAATAATAATAAGATGGATCGTCCTAGATGAAGTTTTTATAAAAAAAAATTGAGACGAGTCAAAGTGAGATATAAATCAAAGTAACATTAATAAAAATAATAACAAACAAGCATTACAATAACAGTTTGTAAACACTTGTTGCTAGAAATCTATAACAAGTCGTAATTATGTCGTGTTCGACTTGAACCCAGTACCCTTGACATTGCCAGCCAACAGGTCGCTATTCCCTACTATTTCAGAAACACGCACGTTTCTATAATTTCTGTCACTCATTCATACATTCCCGGCATAGTTTGGCGCGACGCCAATTTTTTTGAACATTACCGGCAATGTATTATTATTTTATAAGTAGGTATGTGAATTATTATTTGTAATGCAATTTGAAGGACTGTAGGTTTGAAGGTTAGAATTGGGTGGAATTTAAATGGATTTAAATTTCAATACCATTTATGTTGTCGACGTCCGTGGTCGAGTGGCGTACACACTGGTTTTCACGGTGTCACCAGCTCAGAGGTCCCGGGTTCGATCCTCGGACCGTCAATGTACAAAACCACTTCTACATTGTCTTGATTCTAGGTGTTTGTGGTACCTTCGTTGTCTTTGATTCCATACTAAAAGTGCTTCAGCTATTTACTTTGGATTCAGAGCAATGTATGTGATGTTGTCCACATTTATTCATTCATTTTATTTATGGTAATCTGGATCCTTTCACTTATTATTTTCAATCAAGCAATCCTGGCGTGATCTTTGACAGTTAAGTCTTTTAATTCTGACAACTAGTCTCGTCAGCAGCTGATCTATGGAAAATACTGGCATTCACCAGAATCCGGGTAGACCGATTCTTAGGATTGCTCCTGAGCGTTCCAAGATCTTTTTCTGACTATTTCCAGTGACTTTGTTTAATAAAATTCAGTTTATTCCGCCTTCAATAACCGTCGGATATTTAGACGTCGAAAGTCATAGTTTGAAAATAGATTATTACGAGTGTACCAACCACTTCCGCGTATAATGGAACACATTCATTTTATTTTTGTTTTCAAGTGTCGTGAGATTAAAGATGTTATTTATTTTTGCTTGGGAAAGACAGTGTCTTTGTAATTCACGATAAGTGGCGAGTTCTGGCATGTTACTTGATTCTTTATTGTTGATAGGTAAAATTATTGTAAAAAGTGCCACAAACGAACGAAACGAATTTTAAATAAAAGTCTTGATACAGTTGAGAGACCTTCGATATGGACTACGAGTAAGTTTGATTAACTTAATTGCAAGCTTGTAAAAACAGACACGAACTCAAGAAATTAAGAAAACATGTTAATTCCTTGATGTGTATTTTTTTCTGATCTGTCATTAATTTCTGATATTGATTCAATCGATCTCAAAATTCTATGAGAAACAAAACTGAGCAAAAGGACCAAATGTTTATGGATTATAAAAGTATCATGTCTTTGCTTACTCCAAATAAAATAAAATACGCATCGGTACAGCCATATAATTTCAAACACATGAGTATTTCAAAGCTGTCTGTCCGTCGATACCGTAGAGTTATGCCGGGCGATTTCCGTTTAACTTTACGTACTGAGTGACAAAAATATATTTCAGTAATAATTCACTTTTATATTTTAGTGTTAATGTTTTGATTTATGTTCCGTAAAGAATAAAACTGGAACACAGTTTGAGTTTATGTATGCCTGTTTAAATGTTGTATTTTATGAAGAACGCGGTAAACCGTATTTATTTGGCATTTGGCTCAAAGGACCAATTTTTGGCTTAGTATATTTTGCTGGTCCTTATGTATAAGTTATATTGATATGGTTCGTATTTTTCATAACGAAGTCTTTCCTATAATTTAAAATACTTTACGTGAAAGCTAAATATATTTCAGCTTGCACTGTTTATTGAAAAATCTGTTTGTGTTGTTGCTATGTCTTATAAAACACTAGTATTTTTGGTGCTGATTTCCAATATTTCCTGGGTCAGTGGCGCTGGCACCTCGCCAGCGGCTTCCGCCCATTCGTGGCGATATCGATTTTAAATATATCGATCATGCAAATTATTTATATCCTAATATTATGACGATGGGTAAACTTTTCGCGGTTTTATTTTCATGTAATACTCATGATCGTGTATGTTAAATCAGGTTTTTATAAATGTTTTCGTTATATGATTTGTGTAAGCAAATTAAATTTATTTATTACTACTTACAAAATAAAATTAATTTGTTTTTAATAATCCAATTAGCGTAGTTATTCGTTTAATTGGGTTTGGTCCTAATAGTCGCGAGTACATAATTGTACGATTACCTAGACCTGGGTTTAAAAATCAAAGTTTTAAAGATTTTATACTTTGTTTATCTTTTGATCAGAAACTTTTATTAACAACCTCAATAAAAAAGAAGAGTTTCTGGTCATATAAGTAAATAATGATATATAACTATAAATATGAACAGCGCGTGCAATAGGTATAATACACAACCTATACTCGAAGGACCAATAAAAAAAAAAAACTTGGCATAACATCACATTGTATATGTGATTTGGTCCTTCTATCTGCGTACTAAGATCCAATTCTTTTTTTATGTTACCAGTTTATAAAAGTTCTATAAAATACGGTAACAAGGTTTGCGGCATATTCAATAAAATTTACGACACGTTTATTTTTCATGGCATCGTTTTCGATGTCTAAACATTATGCGCTTGTACCAACATGCTAATAAAGGTATCGATTGCTTATTTCAGAACGAAAATGTTTACATTTAGTAATATCGACCGCATATTTCATAGCGACAGCATTTCTAAACGGTGACAAGGGTATATTAAGTCAAGGGGTATATGTTTAAAAGAGTAACAATGGAGTGTCTTGCCGGTTCTTCTCCATAGGAATGACATTTTGTAACTCCGCTTACTGGAAATAAAAACTTTTTGATTTTGATTTCTAATACCTACGTGGATTATAAAAATTGTTAGTGCAAGGCACATTTCTTTATCAATTTAGTAGATTTTTAGTAATTTACTTAATTATAGTAGTTTTTCTTTTTAATTTAGAGGTTTGATCGAATTGTTTCAGGCCGTTTAATTTTTTGATCTTCTAGAAAACTAAAAGTAACTATACTTCTTTTAATTTATCGATCTTCTAATAAACTAAAATTTTATACTATTTTAATTTTGGGGTCTAAATTCAACTCTGAAACTTTATCGTTGTTTATCAAATTTTAGGTACATTTTAAATATACTTAGTAAGGACAGATTTAATTTGCTCATGGTATTTTACACTCATTTCAACAATTCTGAACTCTGCAGACGGTCCACAAAATTACATTATTCCTACAAACATAGGTTAACTACATCATCAAATAGTTTATCTTCTAATTCTGCAATAATTTCCTAAAACAACAACAAAAATCAAAGAGTGGTATCTGAACCATTGAGATAATTATTATCAAAGGATACTTCCACTCGACGATGTCGATGCAAACTTTCCGCAGAGGGTTCTTGAGGGTCAAACAAAACAGAGCCCTCTTCGGCCTCTCCTGCTGAACTTTGGGCCCTCTTCGGGGAGGCTTGCGGGGGGCAACTGGCACCTGCCGGAGAAAATGCTTTTTAATCATGCTTTTGTATTACAATGTTTTGTTTAGGAATATCTGATCGGTGTCAAGGGGTTTTCCATATTTTTCCTTAAATTGTGTAGCTTTTTTTTTTCGCTTTTAGGTATTTAGCTCAGGAAACTGCAACTATCAATCAAGACATAGCAAAGACTGTTCAACAGGCCTCATTTCTCTTATGTTTTAGGGCGCAAAACTGTTACCTTGTCGATTCATTAACCACATTTCAATCTGTGTAAGGCCACCATAAAAATAGAAAATAAAAATTGGAAAAACTCGTTGTTATTGTGTATATTGTGGGTGTTTTAAACCATATTTAAAGTTAGGACTCTTGCGTTTGACCACTTAAATAGATCAGCTAGGCCATTGTCTAAACTTTCAGCGTCAAAATGTTGAAATAAATTTGACCCTTGACATTTAAATATCGGACACCGCTGCAATCGATGCTAAAAATTAGAGGATACCTCAACTGGTTACTAACTATGTCACAGACCTACGATTGACGCTGAGTGGCTAAATCGAATAGTATTGCTGCCATTGCTGGTTATTCTAAAGACTACTTATTTCTACTTATATCAGTGTTATGAGAGTTAGAGAATATCATTGTAGTCAAATGACATTCCTACAATCGTTGACGTTAATTCATAGATTACGCTCAAGTGCGTGTAACTGCCATTTCTTTTTGATAAGTCATTTGACTTCAATTAGACCTGTCACTTTTAGATAATTATATAATACTTCTATAGATACGTGTTAAAATGTCACTTTGCTAACGCTTGGCAAAGTTATTCCAAAGAGAACTGTCATGAGTGTGGTTAGACCAAGGTCAAACCACACTCATGACAGTTCACGTTTTCGAGCGTGATCCTATTAGGCTGAACTTATGGCCCACTAGTATACCGTACCTGTACGAGAGGCCCAGTCCCGTCGGGCGCCAGGGCCGCGGGCGGGGTAGTGGGGGTGGTGGCCGGGGCCGTGAGCACCGGCTCCTCGCCCCCGCCCTCTACGACGCTCATCTTGTCCTGAAACGAAGACAGCTTTTTTTAATGATGTTGACCACTAATGCTTATGAAAGTATTGACAGGTGATTTTTAAGGTTTGGCTCCAGCAGCGCAACGTACGAGAGATAAACATAGCCTTAGCATGATGAAGCTCCCGAGACTAGAACCAAATAAATGATTCGCTTTTTGTTACTTCGTTGAACCAATTTAGGTACTTTTTTAAAGCGCATTGGCGTGACTATCTAGCAGTTCAATGCTGAGTTGAATTGAATACATTGGGAACAACGTTACAAGACAGCCGGCTGGGTCAAAAATCGGGCTAAATTCGTGTACCCTGTAAATGGTTATACGGGTAATATAGGAATGCACTACATGTAATGTAATGATTTTTAGTACCATGACACTTCTTGTACTAATGATAATAAAACCGACAAAAAATTGGATAAACTTATTAATGCACCATGTTATACACATTGTAATTAGCAGTTGCTAATAATGGCAAACAAAAAAAAAAGGTATAACTTTTAATAACTTTTAAGTTTACACTCTGGTAATCTTAAACGTCCATTATTTTAGTAACACGAGACTTTTGAAGGCGTTCTTTAATCGAAAATTTCCTAAAAAGCAGCCTCCATTCGCTTCCGTGAACCTATTTACTTGTTAATACTATTATTCATCGAACTCCCGATGATTACATCCACGAAATAATATTTTTTTGATAAAATGTTGCGTATAAAACAATTCACAGCTCATTCTTATTTCTTCACACTTAAATTAATGTATGATCGAAACAAAGTGTGTAAAAGAAATTGTTCCAGTTTCAAAATAGAGCCTTGAGATAAGATTAAATAATATTTTTTATTGAAATTGAGTCAATGCAATATTTTTGACAAAGTATTTAAATAAATGTTTGTATATTTAAACTATTTTAGTTCTGGTCTGCTGGAAGAAATTTATTAAGAAATAAGCAATACCTTTGTACCTACATTTTCTTTGTATTAGTTTCATTTTCTTTGTTTTAGTTTTGTATGTGTGTACATAAACTATAAATAAATAGATAAATGTGGACAACATCACAATACATTGCTCTGAACCTAAAGTTAGTAGCTAAATCTAAGTTTGTGGAAACGGACATCACAAACAGCCAGACCCGATACAATGTAGAAAAGTGGTTTTCTACGTTGAACTGCCCGGCGATCGAACCCGGGAAAAGCGGAATTAGAAAGCGGAAAATCGCAAAAGATTATTTTTCAAATCCTAATTTTAAAGTTAGAGATTAAGTAGTCTGTTATAGCAAACTTTCAGCTATATTATATAAAGTCAATAAAGTTAATTTACTTAATGTGAACATGATTAAGGTAATTTTTTTGAACCTTAGCTGCGTCAGCTATGTGCCAACAACTTAAAATAAGGTTCAACGTCTTGCGAACCTTGTTACTTCGGTATATAAATTATTGTTAACGCCAGGGACCACCGTCCATTAACTAACAAATAAGACAAGTGAACTTACTACAAGCGTTAACGATGATAGAAATCGCTTAAATGGTATTAAATGTATGGAAATGACATTTATTTTCGATACGTCACGTGACTTGGACTTGTCACTTCCATACATTTGAGTGATTCGATGATGATTGATTTATTGATGACTGACGCGACAATGCTTGTCGTAATGCCTCTTGTCTAATGGGGCTGAGATGAAGATCAAAGACAAAATAATTTGTAAATATGTATGTATAATAATGTCACTATACTGTAAGTGCCTTTTATTTTTTTATTTTTTTTTTATTTTATTCAATAGGTACAGATACAGACAACAGATCAAAACAATACAAAGTAGTAGCCTTTAAAAATTAAGTATGAGTAAAATTTAATTGGTCCTTGCGTTCGCAATTTTCTATTGCCAGTTACCTCGAATTTACTTAAACGTCTATTTACATATTATTTTAATTTTTTTGTTACGCATAAACGCATGCGCAGCGAATATTTGTAATTTAATACAAATAGTAGAAAGAAAAACTTAAATCTCAGGCAGGACTCGAACCTGCGACTACTGGCTTAACGAGCCAGTCGCTTTACCAACTAAGCTACCGAGGCCATTGCCTGAAAGTTTAAAGTTTTCCTTCTACTTATTACGTCTTTAGGGCTACGTCTAGTTATACTTTGATATTCAAAACAGATTTTTTAAATGACTGTATTCAAAGCAAACTTGGGAACTGTCCTTAAATAAATTTTGAAAAGCTGTACCTATGGTAAGCTCTATATATAATATTTACTTCGTAAATGGTTTCGTTTTAGAGTTTTCGGGGACGCTGGCAGCTGAAAACAATGTGCTCAAATCCAAAAACAAACAATGAATTAATTAAACGTTAATGAGACGACAGGTGGTTTCCGAATGCTGTACAATGACTCAATACACATTGACTCACTTACAAACACATTGAATTTGGACACAAGTTGCAATGAAAGCACAACCACGTAAATTTTGATGTTACATGCTTTGTTTTGTCGCAGATAGATTTGGCACTGTTGTACAAAAAAAAAATTGCAAGTCAAAGGAATATTATCATTCGGGCATTGTCCAATAGTTCCATTGATAGAAATTGGGCAATATAAAATCACTTTTCACTGAATGCAATTCGTTTATAAAGAACCTAAAATTTTGATAAAATGTAATTTACCTATTTCTGGAGGTTACCTACAGTACCTACCTATAACATCATGTGTTTACAAGTATCTTCAAATAACTAGGTCAATAATTTCAAACAAGATTTAAAATGTGGAATTTCTAAATGACTGTCTCAAATATCAAACGTAAGAAACCAAATTAGATTACAGTTCTGAGTTAATCAAGGTCGTAGCATAACTATTAAAATTTATTTCTCTTTGATTTGACAGGGAAAAGAAGTGATTCAACGTCCAATAACACTTTCCTGTTTTAATAAACATCAATGACACAATATGTAATGCGCCTGCGCATCGCAATTGACAATAAGCGGTTACAACGTACTTAATTCATGTCTTAAGCTCGAGTTGTACCACTTTTGCCAGCTTTTAGGTTACAGAATAATTAAATGATATATTTTTGACTTATATCCCACATGTTGACCATCTGTTTGTAAGTTAGGTATAGGACAGTATGGTGTTGGGATAATTTGTAAATACATAGTAATAAATAATCCCGCAAGCGTGGTAGTTAATGCTCAATCCTTTTCTGAATGAAAATATTTGTTTGCCCAGCAGTGGGACCACATGTGATAATACTAGTCTGTTATAATAATAATATGTTATGTATGAGCGTTGCTCTCTCGACTGCACGGATAGCGGAGTGGTATAGGTCACCACGCCAATTACCACTGCACGACGTGCTTCGGGAAGAATCCCCGCATGGGACAAGCATTTGTGTGATCGATAAATGTTTTTTCCAAGTATAGGTGTTCTTTGTGCTTGTGTAACCCCCGCGACACAAGGTTTTATCAAGTGCAGTAGTCGTTATTAAAAAACACAATGCAAAAAAGCCACATATAAATATATAACATAATCCACCAGAATATCTGATAGTTCGGAACAATTGTTCGCAACTGACAGAATTAGGGCAACGTCGGATTATACCTCTCATCTACTCGATAGACTTCAATCACCTTTCACTGCACCCTCGGGAAAGGAGAGGTAGCCTATTTTAGATGAAACCACACCATTTTAGACGACAAAAATGTTAATTTACCTAAATTTTACATTTCTTTCATTTGTAAAATTAATTTAGAGAGAGAGACAAAACGAATTGAGTATTTTGAAATTTAATAAAAAGAATATCTAGGGATTCACACACACGGCCATCTGATCCTAAACTAGACAGAGCCTGTATTATGGCAACCACAGAACAAAAGATCATGCTCATCACACAAAGATTTGTCCTGGGTGGGAATCGAACCCACGACCTCCGGTCTAGCAGTCAGGGTCAATAACCACTAGACCGACAGGTCATCATTCATCATCATTTTCCAGCTTCTTTTGTTTTTAGAATGTTGGATGTGTGTACCCAATAAATGGATGGAATGGACGTTAGTCAGATCGGCAGTCGCTCTATATAAAATGCTTGTTTTCTGGAACTAGTTGAAAGTAAAGATGAAAGATGTGTTTGTCAGTGTGGTCGTGTATTTATGCGACTTCGTAATAGGACTGACGAGAGTATGCAGATAGTTACCGAAAGAGTGTATCAATCCAAAAGGGGTGAATAGTAATCTGGTATAGAGTCAGTTTATGATTTTAGTGTCAAATAATTGATTCAAAAATTTTATATTAATTTTAAGTAACTCATTTTGAGCAGAAATTTTGTTAACTGATTTTATACCAGACGTACTCTTAAACCCTTTTGAATAGGTATACCCTTTTGGCAACACCCTGTACATAAATATTTATTCATAATCTCACTTTCTTGCAACCCACATTATTCCATTATTTCTTTACTTTAAAACTCACGTAATGACGATTACATGAGTATCAATAAATTTCAATTCCAATCGTACATTGCATCACTAACAAATACGTCTGTCTAAACTTCAATCCATTTCAAATGGTTTCCAAAAACTTACAGATATTTAGTTGGTGTGCACAGACAGTTCTAGGAAAAACTACAGCCATGCCAAGTTAAGCTAATCCTAGGAAACCTAAATCGATGGTATTCCTGTTGGTGAACAGATGTTGCATAGTGCTGTCATCATGTGACCTCGATCCCGTGATTTATGGGCATCGGGATCTATCGTTTTGGTTTGACGTTACAACAAGGTTACTATTTATTGTCTTGTGCGAATGTTTTTTTATCCATGCTGCTTTTCTTTGAATAATAAAATTGTATGACGACCTCCGTGGTCGAGTGGCGTACAAACCTGTTTTCAAGGTGTCGCCCGCTCTGAGGTCCCGGGTTCGATCCCCGGCCGTGTCAATGTAGAAAACCTCTTTTCTACATTGTCTCGGGTCTGGGTGTATGCTTGTGGTACCTTTGTTGTCTCTGAATTTCATAACACAAGTGCTTTAGATATTTACTTTGGGTTCAGAGCAATGTATGTGATGTTGTCCAAATTTATAAAAAAAAAAGTTAATTGTTTTCTTTTTTTATATTTTTTTGTTGAGTAAGAATGTGAGGCTAAGATCCAAGAGATGTGGCCGATTTTTAGACCTCCATTTTAGCAAAAAGTGAAGCAATCAGTAAATATTTTTTGTTTGTTCTCTAAACTATTTCTTTATTATTAGATTTATTTATGTCTAGATGCAAATCTTGTTTTCCAACGACATTTTGGCTCATCAATCTCGTCAATTATCGCCGCGCGATATCTGTCTCACCGACATGTCAATTCTGTTTGTATAATATTAACAACTTTGCTGACATATTAATGTTTTGTACCATGCGTTGAAAAAACTAGGTTATTTCAATACACTGACGGTAAGTTATCTATGTATGATTGAGCTGACGACAACATTTTCATCACTTTACAAATAACCATTAATTGTCGGTCCCGAAAATTTAAAATTTATCCCGCGTTTTCGCTGCGTTAAATTAATACGTCAACGCCCAATTCCCGGGACTTCCTGTCGAGGGACAGCACTACCTCACTGTCTCATTATTTATATTTAATCGTACAGACGCCCTTCGCTCCTAAATGTATTTATTTTTATAATTTGATCGAGATTCTTGGTGAACGAATTACGTACGATCGTTTACTATACCAAATGTTATGATCTGATTATGTTATTAACGTAAATATTAATATAAGTTATTATAAAAGCCGAATATATTGTAAATAGATTGCGATGTGTAAATTCCTAACGCATGTTTTTTAAACAGTTTAATGTTTTGACAAGCCCGTAGCGTGAATAAAATTAAACGCATGTTTCTTTGTTCTGCGTATTATTATGATCCAATAGACGCAGTGGCCACGAGAATTGGATACTAATTAGTGGGTCGCAGGTTGCAGACAGATAAATGTATTAGCTATTAGAATGTACATGAATTTCTACAATAGTTAACGCTGATCGTATCGCTTAAATGTATGGAAGTAACAAGTCTAAGTTACGTGACTTATCGAAAACTAATGTCATTTTCATACATTTTAAATATTTCTATCATCGTTAATTCTTGTAGAAATGTCACTTGTTTACGGAGGCCCGTGTATACAATTAGTATTATTATTTCGTTATAAAAGTTTGATCGAAATTGTCTAATTGTTTTTGACTAAGTATGCTTTTATTTGTCTATGCTCTCATGTACCTAATAAGGCCTATTATTTTGCTGCATTTCATAAAACTATTACTTGATCGTTTCTTGCACAAATGTTATTAATTTACATCATAGTAGCATTGTGTTAGTTACGTAAGAACATGAAAGATATTACCGGTACGTATTGATCTTTCAAACGGCCCCGCTTTCCTGGTAAAATCGATACGTAAGGTTAATTTAAAAATCAAATGACTGTGTGACGTCAGCCGTACTGAAATAGTTAGAAAGTTCGCTATTCACATGGTCTTTTTGATGTCGTCATAAGCCGTAAGGTAAAAACTATAGAGAAAGTTAATAATGTATAAGTTTAATTTTAACATAGCTTAAGTTTTTGTGTTTGTATAAATAGTGTGTGGTGTATAAGTGTTATAAATAATTAATAAATATTCTTAAATAATGTATAGCGATTTGAGAGTCAGGAAGGTGCGAAAGCCTGCTTTTCATGGTGCGCGATATCAAGGATCGCCCTGCACGGCCGATGACCACGGACAGCCACGCACCCCGCAGTGTGTGATGAAAATTAAACCCAATTTTAACCGACTTATGGTATACTTCAATTTGCGGTGAGTAGTCCACTGACTTGGAATGAAAAGGAAATATCTGTTATGCCAGATAGATAGAAAAAGAAAAAAAACCCGAATTTGTTCTTTTATCAAATCAATAAATAATTACAAAGTTAAAGCGTTTAAAAGTTCTGGAATAGGGGCTTGTGACGTCACGTGTGGGTAAAAATTGTAGCCACAAGTGACGTCACGCGACATTTCCATTCACTGTAATATTTTTTGTAATATCTGAGACGTGTAAATAAAAAAAAAAAACGATATCCTATGCATTTAATTTTTAATGCATTTCCTGATTCTCTTGTATAAATACAGTAGGTATATGGGCAAATGTGTTTATTGCATGCCATTTTGCCTTACAATATCAGGTAGCTATTCCCATTAGCGTAGCACACACACCTACCTAAACACAAATTATCTAACACAAACACAGATAAAAAAGCGAACAAAACATCCAAACAGACACGAAACAATTATGTTTTGATGGTTGTAAATTATACTCGTTGTTAAAATGCTATGTTTTCGTCCGAAAATTATCTGTGAATGTGACTATTAAAATCAAATAAACCGACAATAAAAAGTCGAGTCATAGTTACTATCATAACTAGGTTCTATATTTAAAATATTTTTACTGGTCAATTAAAAAGCAAAACACATTTCAAATTAAGAACGAGAACGGGTGCGAGATCTAGTGCTTTGGGTTCCGTATTTAGTTGAATTAAACTTATTTAATTAAAATAAGAAACTAGGGATTTCATTTAATTTATCACTAACCATTTGCAATTATTAGCCAGTAGGTATTCAACCGTGTTACTCACGAACGACATTTTTTAAACTTTCAAAAAAAGAGTTCTTAGGATCTACTGTTTTACAATTTTTCATTTTATAGTAAGGAATTCTAAAACAATAAAGTCGTATTTAGACTGGTCATTAAGAGAATGTTTGGGAATCATGTTCATTGAGTAATACGCAGCATTGTTTCTTCGCGACTCATTCCGGAATCCGGCGCGCGTTTCCGATGTGCGTGATTCAGAGGCGCGTAAGTTATAAGCGAAAGCGGGTTTTATTTTATACATTGTAGATTTAATTTGTCATACATTTTTGACGTGATTAACGTCTTTAAAATCGTTTTAGTCGGGTGACATGTTCAGAAACTTGTGTCACACCAAAACCTCACGAGCGCTGCCAGTCATTATTTTTATTTTTATTTTTATTTTTATTTTTATTTTTATTTTTATTTTTATTTTTATTTTTATTTTTATTTTTATTTTTGTTTTTATTTTTATTTTTGTTTTTATTTTTATTTTTATTTTTATTTTTATTTTTATTTTTATTTTTATTTTTATTTTTATTTTTATTTTTATTTTTATTTTTATTTTTATTTTTATTTTTATTTTTATTTTTATTTTTATTTTTATTTTTATTTTTATTTTTATTTTTATTTTTATTTTTATTTTTATTTTTATTTTTATTTTTATTAAAAATTGTTATCTTCATTAATTCCTTACTTCCCAAAAACTTATATCACCAATAAGACGTTATCACGTAAACATCTCGATCGTAAACCTACTTTACAAACAACCAATTTTTTATTTATTTTAAATTTGTGTTTCAAATGTCGTACTGTTTGGTAAAGACTGGGAAAGGTGAATGCAAATTCAATGGTAATATGCGAAGCAGTAGACAGTAGATACCTACAGTTGATTTTAGTAATTTTTGACAACCTCCGTGGTCGAGTGGCGTACACACCGGTTTTCAAGGTGTCGCCAGCTCTGAGGTCCCGGGTTCGATCCCCGGCCGGGTCAATGTAGAAAACCACTTTTCTACATTGTCTTGGGTCTGGGTGTTTGTGTTACCTTCGTTGTCTCTGAATTCCATAACACAAGTGCTTTAGCTACTTACTTTGGGTTCAGTGCAATGTATGTGATGTTGTCCACATGTATTTATAAAAAAAAAAAAAAAAAATATTCTTACTGATGTGACGTGTTTTTGATGCATAAATACTTCGCAAATAACTTGACCATTTCTGGTCTTTTGAGTCACTGTTAATATCATCAATTAATCAGTAAAAATCAGTACAAAATCAATAGTAATCTAGTATAATCTTAATAAAAAGTAAATTATTTTCGAATATAAGCGTAAAATCCTACAACAGTCAAAAATGAATAACCCACGAAAAAACGTAAATTTTATTACGTAGGAAAAAGTCGCATCCGCTTATCACAAAGCCCACAACCCGCACGTTCCACATAATCACATATTTGAAGAAGTCCGCACGCCATTGGACTGTCGTACGACACGAGCGACACGACCTACACACGCCACATACATATTACCTGAAAAAACTACCACTGATTGCTTCGTGACTAACACCTTATGGTTATTTGGTGACAATAGGCTTGTTGCCAAACTAATATTACATCCATTTTTGAATAATGAACGAAGATGAAAAAAAAAGAAAATGAGGTCAAAATAACTGTTGAAAACAGTGACACGGCTTTATTGACGTGAAGATTTTGGAAATTCTCGATTAGTCCCGGTCCGCCTGGCCCTTAATAATAAGCTTGATATTCATTTTACAGTAACGCGTCGCAGTCGCGGGACAAACTTATGTGTGTGTATGGATTGTGTGGGATAGTATGGAGTAATAAAAAGATAGAGTATTTTTCTACGGCTGGCCTTTAACTGTCCCACAGCAGGGCCAAACAGTCCTCTACAGAAAAACGAGCAGTAATTGAAAGCTAAATGTATGTTGGAAATCCATTTTAGGTATACAAAGTATGTAGCCGACTATAAAGATACAAAATATGGGTGGGCATGTAACAACAACGAAGATATAAAGGAAACACAAAATTTAATACTACTTACAATTTAAACAGTTGTTATTACCATATTTAACAAACAAGTTACAATTGAGTAAATTTCTTCTAACGTAGTATTATTGACATTCACAGTTAATAAACATAAACTTAAACTGAAATAATCATAAAGTCAAGTAATTGGCAGAATAACTCTTGCCACAATCCAAAATACGTAAAGTTCCTTGTCAGATGTCAAACGTCACTTTTACGCGGCAAAGGACGCCATTTTTAATTAAATGTTTTGATAAAATGCTCAATTTACAATAAGGGTTGTTGCTTAAACATAATATTATATGTATTCGAAAACACAGCAATGTGATGAAGAAGCAGTCCTTATGATTCTGTAAGTATTCGAGAATATCACGCCAAATCAGTAGGGATAATGAGAATACCTTCCATTTAGGTCACCAGAGGGCGGAAATACTTTGCCGCCAATATCGCTGTCAAGCTTCATTGTTAAAAAAGTTTATTCAGGCCAGACAAACAAGGTAATAAGGATAGTCAAACCTGCATCAAAAACAAGGATTCAGTTTTACTATGGTAACCTTGATACTGGTCAAAAATTATACCTGTCCAGGCAGTAGAAGGTCAGCTGTGGCTTCTCGAGTTTGGCTGGATTAATAAACCTGTATAGGAGGTATTAAATAGAGGAGATTAAAAAAATATAAAAACTTTTTCAAAATACCATATCAAAGTGGTCTCTCAAGGAGGACACTTCTTTAAGCTTGTACAATACTTTTAAATCTTAATATGATTTAAAAATACTAATCTGAATAAACTAATAATAATTAAAAGAATATATTTTACAACAATGTTTAAAGTACATATATGTGCATATGTAATCTTAAGACTAGTGGTTAAATAATATATTAGAGTTTGATCTAGATAGTATATAATAATTATACATATTATAGCTTGTCTTTAGGTTGCAGAAGAAATAAATTGTGATCTCAATACTACTTTAAAATGATAATAGTTTGATCTTAATTTGTACAATGTAATTGTAGTATGTTATAGCTTGGCTTCATGTTACAGAAGAGATAATTAATTATTTTTATTTGCTTACCAATATTTTTATTGGTTGTTGACATTGATATATTCATTGTTAATGTCATTTTTGGGAATAGTACCAACAAAGACTAGTTGTAATTAATTAATATTAGGAATATATATTTTCGATTTGAAAATATTATGTATTATATAATTTAGTCAATAATAAGTATTATTGAATTTGTGAATTTTGTTGGAGAATTTGGTCATAAATAATTTATTTTATTCCTCTGATTAAGTGCTACGCTTCTTGCTTTTTAATTTATTAAGTTAAGCTTACATAATAGAAGTTTAATTTTTTATGTTAACAGGCATTCACATTGCATTCTTGTGTTTACTATTTGTGATCACCAGCAGATATCAAACAGGTCTTCATCACATTGCTGTGTTTTCGAATACATATAATATGACTGTTTTGCACTAAAACAAAACAGGTATTATATGTTGGAGAAAACACAGCAATGTACCTAGGTGCTTGCTGATGATGAAGACTGCAATGAAGCTTGACAGCGATATTGGCGGCAAAGTATTTCCGCCCTCTGGTGACCTAAATGGAAGGTATTCTCATTATCCCTACTGATTTGGCGTGATATTCTCGAATACTTACAGAATCATAAGGACTGCTTCTTCATCACATTGCTGTGTTTTCTCCAACATATAATACCTGTTTTGTTTTAGTGCAAAACAGTCATATTTTATATTTTATGAGCGTTTAATTAACATGTTACTAATCAACAAAAGAGTTTTATATAGAGTGCCTCACGAATACGCGTTTAAAGTCAATAATAATTAACATCAAGTAAAAAAATCCTTTTTCACGATAAATATTAGCTTAAAACCTTTTTCAAAGGTCTCTTTTATAGGTTATTAATGGTGGATAAATAAAATAAAAAGTCAATCAGTTTCAATCTGTGTTTAGAGAGGGGATTTCGAAATTGTTTTTGTTTGAATTTGTTATTTCAGTCACGTAATACAAAAATATCGAGCGTCAATGTTTACCGTTCAATTTCCTTGTACTAAGCCAACAATGAATACAGACCATTTGGTTCTAACATTATTCTTGTTTAGTGTGATCAAACGAATTTAATTTAATGCTTGTATTTGGTATTTAAGTATTGATAGAAAGGATACAAACGCCGGAAGTGGTAGAAGTACAGATAATGCCTCACTATATGGTTTTAAGTCTATATACTTTAATATATAAAGCTGAAGAGTTTGTTTGTTTGTTTGAACGCGTTAATCTCAGGAACTACTGATCCGATTAAAAATTTTTTTTCGGTATTGGATAGCCCATTTATTGAGGAACATTTTTATATTTATTTTATATATATTTTTATAGGCTATAAGCTATATAACATTACGCTGCGACCAAAAGGAGCGGAGCATAAATGAAGAGTGTTGCAAAAATGAAAAACCGTTGAAACTAAAACACGCGGACAAAGTCGCAGGGGATAGCTAGTTTGTTAATAAATGAGACCATTTGAGACGTTGGTAGTAATAATTAGGTATATAATGATCTTTTTACATATAATGATCTCTAACTACATAAATATATTTTTGTCCTGTTTTAAAAAAGGCAAGCATTAATCCTTTAACTTGCAAATTTGCAACATCTGTAAGTCCACTATAGTTAACAAAGGACACTAAATGACTGTTTTTTTTTAAAACGATTTTGTTTCATAACTCTTTTATAAATGAGAAAATGATATGTTTTCGCAGAGATATTGCTTTCGTAGTTGTTTGTAACACATTTTTCATCAACGACGTCATGTCACGGTAATTACGTCATTAAGCTATCATCAATCTACCTTATCGAGGTTTGTGTAAGGTACTACGCCATGTTTAACCATCGGATTTTGTTCATGTCAAGAGAAGAAAATATTTTTTAAGTTAATGTCAGCGACACTTGCAAAAGCATTAGGGTTTATGAGATGCACTTTAATGTATAAACAATTAAAGCTTGTTAATTGTACATTGTACAGTTGACAACCCAAGCGATATTTATTCGACAAAAGTTACAGTATAACGCAATTTTTGTATCGGCTAACGTCGACAAACTACGTTGTAGTAGATCTAGTTGGTCATCGACGTTAGACGATACGAAATTTGTGTTTTAACAGTGTTTTTTGTAAAGTGATTATCGCCTTAGTTGACAACCGCTAAAGCAAATAAACTTCTCATTAACCCTCTCTCTCTTTCTATCAGTTACTTTGTACATACTGTAGTAGGTAGGCGTTATTAACGAAAATCGTTATTCCTATTTATGTGCAGATCAAATAGAATTATCAAAAGGACACTTTTTTTGACAGGGTGAAAATATAATGACATCAACCCACACCAAAGCACGACGTGGGGATATGTCGGACTTGCACCGACTTAAAACACCCATGTCCCGGTCTCTGCCTTTGCCGGAGTCCCGGGTTCGCTATTGTCCGGCGGGGCTCCGGAGATCAAAACTACACCTTTGCATCAAAATGGTAAAAACTGTTCCTAATCCATTACCAGTTTAGCAATTAACTTGCAAATTAAAGAAAACCTTCAAAACAAGAAGCGTAACAATGGTGACCCAGAAAAAAGAAAGTCACAAAGTAAAATTATTCATAAAGTAAGCATCTTCTGCGCGATTAGTTCCGTAAAGCGCGAGTAATGTCGCACCGAGCAAGAGGAGAAACTTCCGAACAATATAATTGCGAGGTAGTCGACCAAATAAACGCTTTGTGCTCGAATTTATGCGAGCAGAGATAAGAGATGAGTTTTATTAGGTATTCTTAATCATTTCGATGTGTTGATGATGTCTTATACGAGAAATTTGACTGGTAGAGAATGCCTTCTGGCATTAGTAGGAGTAGTGACTTAAAAAATAATAATGGGAGGAGCTTTAGACTTTAAAAAAAAAACAAACGGGTATTATTATAAATCTATCAGATTTAAATCCTTGGCAAAATTAGTAAATGTTTCTTGAGACTTCTTTGTTGTTGCGCCTCAACAGCTTTATATATTAATCCTGACTAATAGTATAAATGCGAAAGTAACTCAGTCTGTCTGTCTGCCGCGCTTTCACAAAACTACTGAACCGATTTAAATGAAATTTGATACACAAATAGTCTAGAGCCTGAGAAAGGACATAGGCTACTTTATGCCGCGATAACCGACATCCACGCGGGCCGACCGCGGGAAACAGCTAAATCTATACTATATAATATTATAAAGCTGAAGAGTTTGTTTGTTTGTTAGTTTGTTTGTTTGAACGCGCTAATCTCAGGAACTACTGGTTCGAATTGTAAATTTTTTTTTGTATTGGATAGTCCGTTTATTGAGGAAGGCTATAGGCTATATAACATCACGCTACGACCAATAGGAGCGGAGCATAAATGAAAAATGTTGCAAAAATTAAAAACCGTTGAAACTAAAACACGCGAACAAAGTCGCGGGGGACAGCTAGTATATATATATATATATATATTTGCATTAGATATTTGAACGTAGTCGTTTAATATTAATTGCTAGCTGTCCCCCGCGACTTTGTTCGCGTGTTTTAGTTTCAACGGTTTTCATTTTTGCAACATTTTTCATTTATGCTCCGCTTCTATTGGTCGTAGCGTGATGCTATATAGCCTATAACCTTCCTCAATAAACGGACTATCCAACACAAAAAGAATTATTCAATTCAAACCAGTAGTTCCTGAGATTAGCGCGTTCAAACAAACAAACAAACAAACAAACTCTTCAGCTTTATAATATTAGTATAGATAGTATAAATAATTCAGAGCAAACAAATTCAACATTGTTATTAGAATAATTTGACAAAAAACAGTGACGAACCACAATACAAACGTTTTCTTACCGCGCAAAATATTTAAACAGTATATCTTACTTGAGACAAAGATACAACCCATCTTCACATATTAAGCCCTTAATATACTGCTGTAAACAAACCGTCCATACAAGTCCTGTGATCTCGCTGATCACACAAATACACATTTTATTGTTTCCTAATGATAACAATTGTTAAATTAAGCTTCAAAGGAGTTCACCCCATCCATTGTATGTGCTTTGAAAAACGCGTTCGCGACCAAACGATTTATTTTGAACCGATACGAAGTAAGTAAGTATCATGTTTTCAAGGTGTTGCCAGCTCTGAGGTCCCGGATTCTTTCTAAGGGCAGGTTGATGTGAAAAACCACTTTTCTACGTTTTCTTGGGTCTGGGTGTTTATGGTACCATCTTTGTATCCGATTCCATAATACACATGCTTTAGCTACTTATTTTGGGTTCAGAGCAATGTATGATATATAATTAATCATTATCCAT
The DNA here is from genome assembly GCA_932294365.1 of Diachrysia chrysitis. Lineage (NCBI taxonomy): Eukaryota > Metazoa > Arthropoda > Insecta > Lepidoptera > Noctuidae > Diachrysia > Diachrysia chrysitis. The sequence goes on from OW028666.1 coordinate 8,368,321, forward strand.
ACTAATATATAAAGCTGAAGAGTTTGTTTGTTTATTTGTTTGTTTGTTTGAACGCGCTAATCTCAGGAACTACTGGTCCGATTTGAAAAAAATCTTTTGGTGTTGGATAGCCCATTTATTGAGGAAGGCTATAAGCTATATAACATAACGCTGCGACCAAAAGGAGAGGAGCATAAATGAAAAATGTTGCAAAAATTAAAAACCATTTAAACTAAAGTACGCGAACAAAGTCGCGAGGGACAGCTAGTATGTAATAATGATGTTGTCGACGTTCTTCTTCTTCTCGTCTCTGTCAAAGGGCCCTTAAACTCTTTCCGACCAAAAGGTTGCCACCTGAATGGCCCGGTCTTTGGCCCCCATCACGTCCTGGAGGGTGCAGGTGGTAGTGCAGGACAGGCAGGACAGAAGATGCGCCATGTCTGGCGCCGGGGCATCACATTCACATTGGATATGTGAATGATCGATGATGCCCCACTTGTTCAGGTTTACTTTGCAGCGACCTACTTGGGTCCGTAATCAGTTGACATTTATCATTCATGATCAAATACGTGACTCAAAAGATCAAAATCCAAACTTATATCTTAATATTTACAAACTTAACTATATATACACTTTAAACTAAACTTAACTAAAAAAAACTCTAAAAAATTGCGTCAAAAAATTCATCCACGTCGCTGTCGACTGGAAGTGTACCTAAAAGGCTGGCAGCATTGCCACGTTGTATGGCAATGCTAATTCTTTGTCCGAGGTAAAAGCCAGCCCTTGGGTCACGCGAGGAGTCAACAAGACGTTTTTCCAGATCTTTAAATAAAAGGTGTGCACTCGGACCCCACGGTCCTAATGTTTCAACCCCAAACGGCTGGAAAGTATAACTTCCAATAAGGTTGTTATATTTCCGCCGTTTGAGGTTCTCAGCAGCCGCAGCAGCAGCGCCAGCACAGAACGACGAACTGGGAAGATGAGATGGCGCAAGAGTATCCAAACCATTTAAAACATCAACAATAATTTCAAATACTTTGTTATTCGTGAGTAATGTAAGCAGTTAATATTATGAACGTTATAACTTTAAACAACGTAAACGCTTAATTGTAGGAATCGTAAATATATCGGTTATGGCCTAGCTACACGGTTCATGCTTCATGAGAAAACATTTAAACATAAAGAGAGGTTTTGTTTGTCGGGCCTGCTTGTATTAAAACCTTTCATCATCATTTCATTGCCCTTGTCATCCCACTAATGGGCATATCCCATAGACCACTCTTTCTATTCTTACCGATCTGATTCTACACATTTACGTCATCGCACTGCTGGGCATAGCCCATAGCCCACTGATTATATTCTTACCGATCTGATTCTACACGTTTACGACACGCGTCTGTGTTACTGGTCTAATAAATGGCTAACTATTGGCAAAATGTAGTTCTACATTCCAAAAAGTTTTAATTCCAAAACGAGATATCCTTATTCGAAGGGACTGTTTATTCTTAGATTATAAAGCCGAATAACAGTTGTAAGTCTTTTGGCCGAATACTGACACGACAATCAGTTTTAAGACGCCGTTAAGTCGTATGCTGTCTCTATCACTTTAAAGTTCAAAGTAGCTACAGATTGACATGTAAGCACGTCTTAAAGTTAAGTTGCGTTTCAGTATTGTGGGGTTTGAGATTAAAATTACTTACTCTACAGAGCACTTCTGGCTTTATAGTCAAGTGACATTTCTACAAGCCTAAACGGTGATAGAAATCGCTTTAATGACATTAAACGAATGGCAATGACATTTTATTTAGATAGGTTACGTGACTTAGACTTGTCACTTCCATACATTTGAGCGATTCGATCAGCGTAAACGCTTGTAGTAATATCTCTTGGCTAGAAGAGCTGGTCTTTTACACAATTCCTTACTGAATCACATGGTATAGTGTATTTAACAGGTTTTCAAAAACTGTTTTACTTAAATCACTGATGTCTAAGAACTCTTTAGACAATTTATATTTAACGTGCCATTACACATAGTGGAAGAAAAATACGAAAACAAGAAAATATTATTTAAATATCCCGCGAAAACGCTTTTTCTGACAATATGGCGCCTCATGTCATCGTCACGTCACCTGCTTGTAAACTTTGGTTGTTGACTACTGTGAAGACGCAACTGCTTACAAGTAGTTGAATCGTTATCAACAGTCGTTTACGATCACATGGCCAACGTAGACAAAAAAGTCATTTTCTTTGTCGATTTCCTATTAAAATATCTCGTATTTTTTTAACTGATTCTAATAGTTGGATTTCGAAATTAGTATTCTATACTAATGACATCTATAGATCCTGTGCTTACAACGTAGAAAGTTTGATTTCCGGCTGTGGCAGTTTAATATCTTATATAAGTAAATTACATTGGGTTTTATTTACTTTTACGGTAGCTACAAGCGGGATGCGGACAGACTCTACTTAATATTATTAGATATTTCTTGAGCGCAAGCAAAATAGACGAAAAAAATCTAGATAAAAATCTTTGTAGAATATTTTACAGAATATTAAAAAATATTCTAGTTTTAATATACCCTGCATATTAAAGGTGCAATATTAATAGTTGCCTATACAGGCCGTTATTGAAGGGTTATAACTGTATAAAAGCGGTGTTTTTTTTTAAGAGTTATTACGCAGTTATCCTGAGCGCAGGCTTTGACTGCTTCACCGTACTTTTGGCGAGAACCTTAAGGGCCTCCAGCCAGAGCAATAGAAAAACTGACTACGTCAGCAACGTTCACTAAGGGCACCCCCTGTGGGGTTCGGACCTCGACTAGGTGCGTTGCTAACAATCTTAATAAGGCAAAAACAGCAAGGGAGGGCTAGATCTAAGTTTTTATTATTTAAGGACATATTTTTTTTCTAGTTTGGCCGGCTCGGGTCAGCTTGATCTAGGGACGGGGGGTAGGGGGGGGGGGGGGTAAAAGTGGTGAATAGTACATCTGGTATAAAGTCAGTTTACAAAATTTGCGCTTAGCAAATATTCGAAACAAACGTGTTATTGCACTACGTGGGTCAATATCTTATAACGTCACTCGCTAAATGTTAAAATAAGTACATCGCTTCAGAGCGTTCTGGTTATGATTTTATGTTTTTATTTTAAACTAGCTATCCCCCGCGACTTTATCCGCGTGTTTTAGTTTCAATAGTTTTTCATTTATGCTCCGCTCCTTTTGGTCGCAGCGTAATGTTACATACCTTATAGCCTTCCTCAATAAATGGGCCATTCAACACTGAAAACAATTTTTCAAATCGGACCAGTAGTTCCTGGGATTTAGCGCGTTCAAAGAAACAAACTCTTCAGCTTAATATATTAGTATATAGATTGAATATCGATTATTTAATAACTCATTTTGAGCTGAAATTTTGTGAACTGACTCTATAACAGATGTACTCTTCACCCCTATTCTATTGATATAAGTTTTCAGTAACACCCTGTATATTGCTTTCAATAAATTGGCTAGAGAATATTCTCGAGCGAATATATGAACGGCTAGCCTTGCTAATATCAATCCTTGTTGATTTTCTATAGTTTCCAGTCTCTATAAAGTGATACTTATGAGTTATCTCTATGTTAAATAGGGTTATTGAAACGAAAAAGATTAATCAATCCACGGAAGGCCATATAATTTAATTTTTTTTAGAACTGCTTGTCAACTTATGTAATTAGATAACCAAGAGACTAACAACCAACAACAGCAGATGACTCGACATTTGATAAGTGTTCTTTTCTTTTTACATTTTTTTTAAATAATTTTTAAGTTTGGTAAATAAAATATCTAGTATAATGTATATTTATGTAAGATACAGGTAAAATCTTTTACTATTTTTTTACAGGACATAAAAGTTTTATTTTTCAGTAAACCGGCTTTATATTAAATTTAAATAGTTCCCACGATTTTTCTAGAATCCCATCATCAGATCCTGACCTGGTAAACATGGGATCACCGGAAAACGAAAAATTTTCGAAACTTTCGAATGTTCCAAATCGGTCCAGGCGTCTTTGAGAAAACGGAGAACATACAAAAAATAAAAAAGATTCCAAAGAATTGAGAACCTGCTCCTTGAAGTCTGTTAAAAATACAACTTTAACTTAATTGTACTTTCGTGTCACGTCCTAATAATTCTTTGCTTACCCTTATCGGCAGAAAACAAATAATTATAATATGTAATATAATGTTCAAGCGTTTTGTTATTCATTCAAAATGTTTTATGTTATTAATAACTGAAACGTTAAACTCATGGCAACGAAACGCGTGTAACTAATTGTTTAAATTGTAAATAGATTTGTTACAACGATTTCTTAAGACTTGTAAATGGCAAATACAAGAAAATAACATGTAACAAGACTTTTGAACGGAAAATTGATCTATGTTTTATCTATATTTTATAAAACAAAGTCCCTGTCTGTCTGTCTGCACGTCGATTCTGTTAAATTCAAACAACAACTCGCTTCTCACATCGCTATTCACTCTCACTTCGCATAAGGTTCAAAATGACCTTGATTTCGGATCCGAGTGCGAAGTGAGCGTCGAAGTGACAAGAAAATTATCTTACTGAATCCCACTTTTTATGTCATCTCCTATTTTATCAGTCAAAATCTCACGTCAAATTAGTTTATCTCGCTGACACGCTCGCAAGTGTAGCGCTAGTGTACCTACATTCGAATTATCAACCGAGTTTTTGGAATGCCAATCAAGACACTCACAGCGGATTCAGATTCGAAGTTTAAAATGAGGTCTTACAGAATCACACCGCTGAACGCGATAAAGTCAAGAACTACCGAATGGATTTTTATATGGTTTTCACCAATGGATAGAGTGATTCTAGAGGAAGGTTTGTGTGTATAATTCATTAATGTACCTATTGTCTACTCGTGTGAAGCCGGGGCTGGTAGCTAGTCTATGTATAATTACGCTAACTTTGATGACAATACGTATTTAATAAAAACAGAATTAATATTACGGTCTTTTGAGACGGCTTATATAAAGCCTTTGACCTATTTTCTTTGACGGATCTAGATAAGATCTAGATTAAGATCATGGTGCTGATATTATGTCGATATTGGCCTATTTTCAATCTTACATAATTTCATAAAAAACAATTATTATCCAAATGTTTGCTGCTTTGAAATCTACAAATAAATTATAAATAGGAAAGATATTAAATACTGTGTCTTTAAAAAATGGTTAATGGTTCTTACCTATTCTTTTTTTTGATGAACCGGAGACTCGAACCAACACACTGTAATTCCATGCGATAGTCTTTACCACACCACCACTGTGCACATCACGATAATTACAAGATATTAATTATGTTATAAAAGGTATTAAAACTGGCTTGGTAGACTCTTATGATCTTCGGTTTATTGATGGGTGTTGGTCCCCTGTAACAAAGAAATATATAGATTAAATACTCAGAAATTAACAAATATGTCAGATAAAGAGACCTGAAAATGAACATAATGCTCTTTGCTCAGCTGTGGGAAAGAAACACTAGAAAAATCTTCTTATCTTCCTAAGAAGATATTTTCTTTCAATTAAATGACAAGAGTCGTAATTCTTACGAATTTTATAAATGCGAAAGTTAATCTGTCTTCTCTCTGTCTGTCTGTCGCGCTTTCACGCCAAAATTACTGAACAGATTTAAATAAAATTTGGTACACAAGTAGTCTAGAGCCTGAGAAAGGACATAGGCTTCTTTTTACCGTGATACCTGACATCTACGCGGGTGGAACCGCGGGTAACAGCTATTAATATATATATATAAAAGAGAATGTATGTGTGTATGTATGTTCACCTAAAATGTGAGATCCGTTAGCCCAATTGATATGAAACTTTGCACACATATAAAGGGCGACATGACCACTCCGACGAACTTAGTAACGTTAGTGCTGTATAGGTGGCGCTGGTGGCTGTGATTTTTATCTTTTGAACCATAGGTCGACTAGGTGAGTGAAGGTGAATGAAGCGCTCTGGGTTCCAACTAATATGGGTATATAAAAGCTGCAGTACTGCAATAAATAAGTGTATTTTGGTTAGCAAAGAAATTGACGTTAACATTTGTAGAGTTATTTTTGTGTCAATTAGAAATATTTACCATAAATCAAGATTACTGAATAATTGAATAAAAATATATTATTTCTCTATAAATAAATAGCAATAAGATTAGATGCAAGATTGCATCAATTTCAATTAAAAACGCAGATCTCATAATAATTTTTTTATGTCTACAATGTGTCACCTATCTCCATAAAAATTCCCAAATCCCGTTCACCCTAAGATGTCAATGACCTATTTTCGCTAAATTTCGAGCCTGATAATATGTCCCTAGTATGACAGAGGTGTATACAGAGCCGGCGATGCGAAAGTTGGCCCTCACGGTCCGTTGCCCACGATACAAGCCTGTTTGTGTACAGAGTGAACGTTTTGAAGCTTTTGCATGATATATTGAAGGTATTTCATCCTGAATTATTTTTATTATAATTGTGATTTGGAAACAAACAAACAAAGAACAACTTTTCAACCTTCGAAATCAACACTATGATTTCGAAGTTTGGAAAGTTTTTTTGTTTTAATACAATTTTAATTGGGAAACTATATCTTGGCAATAAATTTTATTTATCATCTTTATTTCTTAAGCCTGTGATGTTGCACTGCAGGCAAAGCCCTTACTTTTCTTTTTCTTAAGAAATTAATTTGTAATTTATTTTGTACTTGTTTGTGTCATAAATTTTATTAATTAATACGTTATTGGAAATATGAAGAACTGTACTTATTTATCAGCTCTGAAATTTACTATATTCCAAGCACATAAAATATTCTATTCTATTTTTCCCCTTATGTCTTAAAAAATTAAGAGGTTCTTAATGCTCATGGTCTCTATGTAACTCCCTCTTATGGTACAAGTTTAAATGCTATTCTTTTACACATATAGGTAAAATACAAGCTATTAGCGGATGCAATAAATACAAACTACACAGGGGGTGTGGCTATTATGAAATCCTACTGATATCATAATTCGTTTGAGTAAAAGATAATGATGTCATCTGCCTATTTAACTTTATATCTGTCACTAATAATATAATAATATCTTGGGACAACTTACACACGTACATCTGATCCCAAACTAGGCTGAGCCTGTATTATGGCAACCAGGCAACTGATAAACTTACTTATATATTTCTAAGTAATTACACATTATAGATAAATCACTGTTACTAACCGTGGGTTTAAAACCTCATTTTATTGGGTATAGTTAACTAATTGATTTGTCATATTACACAAAACTCTTCTCGTAACCCTACAAAAACCAAACATTCTATATCTTTATTACATCATGAATATTCAATCCATCTTCATCAATTATTAAAAGCTCACTATCATCTGAAAACATCGGACTTGCTACGTCATTAGTGACGTAGTTGATGACGTAACCGAAGGACAACGATTTGCTCCCTTGAGTTTATGGTAAGACAATTATGAATATTATTACATTTATGAGCGGTATGAGAGGAAAGTGCTTATTTTTTAAGACATAAATTATCTTTTGTTCTACTTAAGATAATAAAAAAAACAATGTCTGTGAAGTAAATCTTATAAATATAATTATCTATAATAGAAGCTTTGTATTCAGATATATACAAAAAAAGAAGCTTTAAACCTAATTCAACCTAAAATACAACACGACAACGCTCTTTAGATATCTGTAAGAAACTGAAACTGAAAAACTAAGCTTTTTAATTCAATGAAACTTCATATAACACTAAAACCCTTAAAAACAGAAGAAATTACAATAATTACTAGGTATGTTAACAATATGAAACTAAAGTATATCAAAACTTACTCACAATTAATTTCCTATAAACTTTTATCAGCAAAGATTCTCTCATAAAACAATGGCGCCCGACTTTAGCAGCGTTAACCCTCAAATGCCAGTGGCGTCGATCGCAGTTCGACGACGTCAACGGCAGCTGACGGGTTGACTAACAAAAGGTTAGTGAAAGAGCTTTGTTTTTGAATGTCTGCTTGTTTGAACCGCTCTTATAGATGGTGTTAATTATCGTTGGGTTTTGTTGATTAGTTCATTATGTAGATAGAGGTTCATGATGTAGTACAAGTAAATTAAGCACGTCTGGCATTAAACAGTCCTACAAAATATGTAGCGGACAATAACAATTAAAAGAAGGATTAAGAAACAACTACATGTTTATGTGTCTTCCAAAGAGTCAATACATAAGTTCCCTTATAGAGATTAAATTTACGTCAACAAATAAGCAGAATCTTAATTTTAGAGATTTTAACAAAAAAATAATTGTGAGATGCGTCAGGTGATGATATCCATTACAGAGCTTGAATAGAGTCCATTATAGTCAACGATATCACACAATACAGTAGACCAAGTCTAAACAATTACTTAAATTCTAAAGTCATTTTACCGGTAGTAAGCTTAAACCTTTAATTTATTTTTAAGATACAATTTTAATTACAAACCAACTGACCCAGAAGTCGTTATGCTGTCAATCCGCGGGAAATGTCAAACGATTTTAACATTTTCATTCATGCAAACCAAAACAAGTAATGCTCCGTCATACGTTGTCCGTCACACGTTGTAATTGATTTTTATTAACAAACATAAGAAAACTTTATGTGGTAAATATTACGTATTGCTAGGCCAATACGTAATTCACCTTACTTCGTAGTTTGGTGATTGCTAAAGAGATCCTATAGGAATATTTATTTTAATTCAAAGATATACAGAAAGCTCTAAGCTTTTGATTGAAGTACATACGTTATAGGTATAAAGAAATAAAAACAAACACCATTTTATTGTAGGGAAATCTTTGCATTACAGTGGGACGATAAAGGGTCATTAAAAAAGTAAATACTTTTTGATATGCTTAAAGCTGCATTTGTTTCTGCCTGGACTTCGGAGTGCTCTGTTTAGTATTTGTTCTATACGTTTTATATTAACAAGCTTTTAGTAGCAGGAGAAGCTTCTAATGTAGCTCGGTCACATCTTATAAAGGAAATGGGATATTTTGACATAAACGTTAATTTTTCACTGCCCACTACCATGGCGACTTCTACTTTTAATATATGATATATGTGCTTAGGAAAAGACATGCATTAAGTACTACTTAATGTAATAAATGCGAAAGTAACCCTGTCTGTCTGTCTGTCTGTTGCGGTTTCATGGCTAAGTTGCTAAAACGATTTTAAGGCAACTTAGTATGGGATAAGCTTGGATCGTAAGTCAAGATGTAGGCTAATTTTTGGTGCAAGATCCTACAGTAATAAGACGACCATGTTCTTGAGAAAAACAGCAGAGAGATTTATTTTTACACCACAGATTTGACATTAACTTTTCATATTATTTTACATTTTTTACAAGACACAGATAATGTAGCAAACTATAACAACAGAGGTCATTAGTTTGTAGAATGATTATTTTAGATATATATCCCCTTACGGGCGGAGCCGGAGGAGGAGGTTCTATGTTCCACTATATGTATTTTTTTTTCATATAAATGACTTGCTGCTTCTCAGACTTGCGATGCAACTCGTATGTAGTCTCTCTAACTCGTGTTTGAATATGTTGTGTTAACGCCAGCTATATTAAACATATTAATATCCACACAATTCCATTAATTACAGTTTCTGTTTCTTCGTCCAAATAGCATTCAAAATAATTTAAATATAACATCTGTCACTAATAATATTTACGTTAAAGACAACGTAGCAATGATCAAAGTGTGTGACGTCATTTCCTGTTTATAATTATGATAGTTATATTTCCTTCTATATAAATGCATATGCGGCGACAGATTGCGGAAATAATAAAGCTGTGTGATATCCAATGAAAGAAAGGGAAAAATACTAGATGTTTCTTCTACTTTAAGTATTAAGGCCATTTTTGCAATTTGCCGTACAGTTTCAGGCTTTTTTTTAACAAAATACGATTCGAGGCCGTAATACTTTTGTACTTACAGAATTATAATTATTAAAATCATCAACCTAACCTTCTAAGTTCATGCAATTCGATTGAATGAGTTTGTAGGGGTCAGCATATTTGTACGTTGTTGTGTGCACGGGCACCTATAAGGCATTGTGACGTGTGTAACGTATATAATAAACAGTACTTTTAGTTGGGATCGTGTGGTAATCGTGTGGGATCGTGTGGCGCTTGCTTTATTTCATAAACAATACCTAAAGACCTACAAGTTTATGTAAGTGCAAACGTAGAGATGATGTACGAGATCCAACTATTATACGACTTGCTATTTCTATAATGTATAAAACCGAAGTCAAAGTAAATGATAATCGTTTTAAATTAGAAGAGAATGAATTAAAGAATTGAAACAATAGTAAAACGTGCTTATACAAATTGACTGTTGTCCACGATGTCCCTGCCATCCCGTCATCAGATCCTTATGACCATGAAACAACCTGGGAACAATACACTTAAAAAAAATGTCCTAATCTGTCCAAGCGTCTTCGTGTAATCATGAAAATACATAAAAAAACTTAAAAAAGGTTCTGACGAATAGAGAACCTGCTCCTTTTTTGACGGTGGCTAAAAAGGGACAACAATCTATGGTTAGGTACTTACTCGTATCTTGGCTAATAGATTAGTTAGCATCAATTCAAATATGAAGGAGGTTAGGATCAAATCTTACCAGCGTTCTGATCAATTCTTTCTTTGCATGACTAGAAATCCTGCAGCTGGTATTGTGATAGAATTTTCTGGCTTATTCTAGAACATACCATTTGTTCTCGGTGCAGGTAAGTCGCAATAATGATTTGGAATACAATCGCAGGCGCGTGCATTGCGCCTATGACCTACATGCGGAGCAAAAATAGTGCGCCCGCTTGACGCATCTATAAGTAGTTGCTATACTATCGCTGATAATGTATGCGTAGTACTAAGGGCTTTGAGAATTATTCTTTATTTATATATCAAAGAAGAATGAAAAAGGGTTAAAGAAACCGAACAAATACGAGTTTGACTCGAGGGTTTCGTTCAAATTATGCTGAAGAAGCAAGTATTTCTTACCAGAAAAATTCAGTAACTATTTAGGCCCGACCCGGGATTCGAACCCGAGACCTTGCAGTCGTGCTTGCGACCACAAGACCAACGAGGCAGTCAAACCTTGCCCGCCACTGAATTAAATAAAAAGCAAACGTTTAATTCTGGTTAAAATAGTGTAAAATCACTGACAGATCTCGTACCCACATAACAGCCAATCTTAGAGGAATAAATAAGTAAACTATAGAGCGCGCATATTGAGTATCAATTATTGACACTAGTATGAACATGTAAATCGCAAAATTTGTGTCTAAACAGAACGCACCGTTTTATTCAAACTATCTCAAGACCTAATATTAACCTAATAATAACGGAACCGTCGATATTTTCGCATAAACGTCTTTTGTCGCACGGAAAATCACATAACGCAGTAAACCAGCGTAGTACATTTAGCTAAAAATGTGCTTACGCTTGGCATAAGGGGCTACTAGCGATGCGGACGCTCTATGCTTGTCTATGTTAACTCTTAGCAGCCAACCTTTTCAAGAAATGACAGCGCGATGCTAACCAATGTTCACACAATGGTGAGCGAAGTTTAGATACAAAGCACGATGAGAGAACATGTCGGAGAGATTGACAGACAGAAGAGTTCCCACAAGTATTCATCTTCAAATAAACAACGTTTTTATATAGAAAATAACCTTGTTTATCATTACTGTGTGAGTCATGAATTAAATATTGTTTCCTAAATCATCGCCGTCAAGGTTGGATATTTGGTGAGATCTTAAATTAAAAATAAGTAAACTATATACATAAAGTAAACAGATTAGATGGACTAAATGGATTTCTGTGTTTGGTGTACAGATTACTTATAACTTATATAAACTCATAAAATAGGTACTTTTTACACCGATATCACTTCTAGGTTGGAAACTTTTTACTCGTGAAAAGCCGCGAGGCACAGTAGGTGAGTACCTAATACAAATTGACGACGATTTCGCACTAAAGTATGATGTATGTTACTCCTTATTACATCAGCACAGCTAGTAAAAGCCCCGTCTAAATCAGTCCAGCCGTACTAGAGATTAGCCGAAACAACCAGACAGATAGACAAAAATTGTAAAAAAATGTTATATTGGTATATACATTCATATTCATGTAGTAAAAAGTTGTTTTAATATTTCAGGCAGACACTTCAATTTCATTTATTTGGATAGATGTATAGATATAGATTTGAACCTCAACTTTCTCAAACTAACAATTCTATTATGACAACTTTCCCAACCACAGGACATTGAGACAATTCTCTTTGGGTATCTTGTACCTACAGTTTAAAAGTTACGGGTGATTTTCATAATAGCGTACTACCAACCCTTATCAAGGCTACACAATGGGTGTCGACAGTTAACGATAGCTGTTAAACGGCCGTTAATATTTAACTGAAGTTTAGGCCTTTGAAGTGTTTGTAGTGAATTTGTGGTCTTGCCGGAAGACGCGGAGTGAAAACTTGCAGGATTGTTGAATAATAAATAGGGTTTTAGAATAAGTAGATTTTACGTTTCCTGATAAGGATTATATTGAGCTTGTGTAGATAAGTCTCATTTTTGTATGCAATATATGAATATATATCTTCGTGTCAGCAAGCGCTCATATAATTGTGTGCAATAAATAAATATAAATTTATTAGTGTGTGTGTGTAGTCTTGCCTGAGGTTAAATTTTTATCTTTTTATACTATTTGTATTTAATTAAAAATTTTCGCCCGCATTCGTTAATGCGTAACAAATAAGTATGTTAATAATTTATTGTTAAAAATGTATTTTTAAACCCCAGCTTTTAAATCAGCGCGGTTCAGTGAAGACAAATCAAGCAAGCTGAAACATGATGGGATTGCATCGTTGCAGTTCCTATATATAGGCCACCTTCTGGTTCCATCATCAGGCCAGCTCGAATTACACATAAGTAGTATTATGATATTGTACTGTCACCAAACTTATATAAATATGCAAAGTTTTATCACAATTGGATGTGTATAAGTGGTTATAATTTAGTTTGCAAGATTCATACATAAAGTGAAAGTTAAAAAAAAAAGCTTGTAAGAATTAGCTCGTAAACAAAGCTGGCAAACAAGTCCAGTAGTAGCTTTACCACTGTGGAGTGTGGGTGTCTGAGATGAAGATTTGTAAGTAGGTACTCGTAGGTGTCGCTATTTGTAAAGGCTATCTATTTATCAAGTTAAAACGGGTTTCCGTGTCCTTCATTTACATCTATAACTTACGCAGTAAGGAATCTGCGTTCAAAGACAGCATATAACTTAATTGCGCAAAAGATTTGATGAAATCACAAAGAACACCACGCCAATTACCACTCTGTGCTACATGCTGCGGGTTCGATTACAAATGCTTTTTCCAATCCGGGTGTTCTTTGTGCACGTGAATTAATAATATTATAATAATATCTCAGGACAACTCACACACGGTCATCTGATACCAAACTAGGCAGAGCCTCCCATCCATCCCAATCATGGCAACCAGACAACTGATAAACATACTTCTAAATATATAAATATTATAGATAAATTACACACAGACACAGAAAAAATGATCATGGTCATCACACAAAGATTTATCCTAGATGGAAATCGAACCCACGACCTCCGGTTTAGCAGTCAGGGTCACTAACCACTAGACCAACAGGCCAGTCAAATTGAATGTTTGTGAAACATCCCGCGAAACAAGCATTAAAATCTTTAATGCGGGAGTCGCTTAAAAAAACCCCAGGTGGATTGCTTCTTAAACCTTGAAAAAATAGCTATATGACGTTATACTTAAGAAACAAATTATAATACATACAAATCTCAAGTTCTAACCACATCTCGATAAATTTGGTAAACATGATTCATCACAAACATGAAACGCCCTCTAAATCTTATACTTTAAAGTCTGCTGACCCCAAAACAATGCATGTTATAAACGAATATGCAAAGAAAGCATTCACTGAAGGAATATAGATTGTGCATTCGACTCTGAATCATAACTTTGATCTTGAAACTAGCTGGATCGTCCTGCTCCGCTTGGGTAGACAATTTTATGTTGGATTTAATGATCCGTGGTTCTATATTCATGGTAAATAAACTTTATAGATTTTGATAATGTTTTTTGTAATGACGACTACTTAGAAATATTCGTTTTGAATATAATTAGCTTGAAAAATATTAAATCCCCTCCAAATATATGGAAATGCAGACGTCATTATTTCTGTATGTATTAAACTAGGCTATACCAGCAAATTAGTTTGAAAAAAACAAAACTGCTAATGAACCCTTAAAATTAGAATAATAAACTGACGTAAAATAAAAAAAATAGCGCGAGTCGGACTCGCCCATAAAGGGTTCCGTACCATTTTATGGACCCCCTTTGATTTTTAATTTACTTTTATTATTTTTATTATAGTGTCAACAGAAATACGCTATTTGAGAATTCAAACCGACCAACTCTGTAGTAATTACAGTTCATGAGATACAGCCCGCTGACAGGCAGACGGACGGACGGAAGAACAGCGGAGGCATATTAATAAGGTCCCATTGCACCCCTCGGTTACGAAACCATAAAAAGTAACCTGTCATTCTTCACATCCTCCTCCTCATGTTTGCAAAGTTTAATCAGTATCAGTTCTGCTGTTTACGAGATAAAACAGAACACACAATATAAGTACCTAATTAGTCTTTAGATATCTAACTAAAATCCCTCACAAAACCAACTACTATTAGATCGAGTATAAAAATATTTTTCTAGTCTCGATACGATTGAATAACTATGTTTTATGTGTTAACATTACGCCACATTAAAAGAGGATTAAGCAGAATTAGTGGTCGAGTCGATAAACGGTAATCTATTAACGGTTTTGTCTGTTCAAAAGGTCACGTTTTATAACCATTATTGATTGCTTGTCGCCGAGCTGGTGACAACTACTCGTATGATCAAACTTATTCTGTCATGAGATGAGTAGAGAGCTATATCAATGTAAAATATAACTTAAATATGAGCTTGATTTCTTTGACATAAACTGGCACATCACAGCCATGGACAGAGAGAGAGATGGAAGCTTACTTAAGCGGCAAAGGCCTCTCCTTTGCCCAGCAGTGAGACAGTAAAGACTTGAAAACTAACTACATCAGCCACGTTTACTAGGGGTATCCCTTTGGGTTGTGACTTCGATTTAATGCGTTACTAACAATCTTAATAAGTCAAACAGCAAGAGAAGCTTGGATCTAAGTGTTTGTTGTTTAAAAAAATAAATGTGGTCAACATCACATACTTTGCTTTTGTCGTGTCGATTGATATTGAGTCAGTTTTCAATTATGTCTAACCAACATGTCTAAATTGATGTATGCGATGGATTTTCTTTTAGATTAAATGTCATAATAAATTACAAATGGAAACGAGTTTCATAAAAGTCCGAAGACATAATAAAAATGTATTCTTCCTCAAAAAAGAATATATAAAGCTATGGTTGACGGTTACTTTGTTTGTGGTTACATAATCTTCGTTAAGCTCTCACACTAAGAGCTAATCGCATTTAATGGGTCTCAATAGTGAAATTGGTATCAAAAAAATTAAATTTTAAACTTTAAAAAGTATGTCAGCACATGTGGGCAGCGATAAGTTCGTTCAAACGACCGAGCGAGTCGAGCGACCATCATTCAATCAATCACTCGTTCATTCACTTAGCGGATGCCTCGCATATTTTGGAGCGAGTTTTATCGCTGCTTCCAACAAAATTATGTTTGTGTAAAACAATAAAATACTTCATAAACTCTTGTCAAGGTAATCTTTATGATTTTTATTTTTCTTCGACTTTAGATAGGTTTTTAAAAAGTAAATAGGGGTGCGGACTAATTTATTTTACTAACTCGTCACATAGATTATTAAAAAATAAAGACACGTATTTTTGACGTGATAACGTCTTTAAAATCGTTTTAGTCGGGTGACATGTTCAGAAACTTGTGTCACACCAAAACCTCACGAGCGCGATCGCAGGTATAACGAGAGAGAGACGGACCGATCTCCCGTCTCATCTCGAGCGCTGCCAGTCATTCCGTGAAACTTTTTATTTTTATTTTTATTTTTATTTTTATTTTTATTTTTATTTTTATTTTTATTTTTATTTTTATTTTTATTTTTATTTTTATTTTTATTTTTATTTTTATTTTTATTTTTATTTTTATTTTTATTTTTATTTTTATTTTTATTTTTATTTTTATTTTTATTTTTATTTTTATTTTTATTTTTATTTTTATTTTTATTTTTATTTTTATTTTTATTTTTATTTTTATTTTTATTTTTATTTTTATTTTTATTTTTATTTTTATTTTTATTTTTATTTTTATTTTTATTTTTATTTTTATTTTTATTTTTATTTTTATTTTTATTTTTATTTTTATTTTTATTTTTATTTTTATTTTTATTTTTATTTTTATTTTTATTTTTATTTTTATTTTTATTTTTATTTTTATTTTTATTTTTATTTTTATTTTTATTTTTATTTTTATTTTTATTTTTATTTTTATTTTTATTTTTATTTTTATTTTTATTTTTATTTTTATTTTTATTTTTATTTTTATTTTTATTTTTATTTTTATTTTTATTTTTATTTTTATTTTTATTTTTATTTTTATTTTTATTTTCACCAATAAGACGTTATCACGTAAACATCTCGATCGTAAACCTACTTTACAAACAACCAATTTTTTTTTATTTTTTTATTTAATCAAAATAGAGGAAGATACAGTGAATAGAAATACCGCGTGACGTCAGTTGTAGTCCTCTTCTCCTGAACTTTAAAAGGCTTTAACTTACGACATTTTTTTTTGGATTTGAAAAAAATACGCACATTCACAAAGAACACCCAGACTTGGAACAAATGCTTGTGGATCACACAAATGCTTGTCCAATACGGGGATCGAACCCGCGGCACGTCGCGCACAGAGGTAATTGGCGTGGTGACGTACCACTCGGCTATCCGTGCTGTCGATTTTTTTGATCGTACTGTTTTTATGTATCTATCAGACTAAAATGGATATTTCATTTTCATACCCAGTCCGCACACCTATTGGTAAAATAATATTAATGCCACTTAATCTACCTACTTAAAGTAAAAAGTTAGCAGCTACCATTTTATTTTTGTTTGGATAATTCTTTATAACAAACTGATTCTCATATTATGTAAGGCCTAGACTTGGAAAATGAACATATTCTTTGATTGTATATTATTTTTATTATGTATTGATTGGCCTGTTGGTCTAGTGGTTAGTGACCCTGACTGCCAAACCGGAGGTTGTGGGTTCGATTCCCATCCAAGACAAATCTTTTTTTATCATCCACTAGACCAACAGGACAGGTCTTTGAAGTTTAGTACCCATCAAGAATTATTCATCTGCAGTATCTTCAGTTAATCACAATTCACATAAAATCTCTTTGACTAAGATTAAAAAGACAATCGTCAACGTTGGACTAAATCTCCCAGACATTGTTAAATAGAGTTCCTAAACGACTGGCACAGCAATATACAAGTAGGTCTGTGCTACACAGAGATATAGAGCTAAGCGTTAGCGAAGCGACATAGTATGTGTTACAATATTATTAGAGCAAATATTAAATTATTATCTATACTAATATTATAAGTGCGAAAGTAACTGTCTTTTTGTCCGTCTGTTCGTTACGCTTTCTCCACTAAACCGCTGAACCAAATCGGTTGAGCGGTTTAGCGGAGAAAGCGGATGAAACTTGGTATCGGATAAGCTTGGATCCTTAGAAAAAACAGACTACTTTTTGTCGCGCTAGCCGACATCCTCGCGGGCTAAGCTGCGGACAACAGCTAGTAGTTCATAAAGCCATACAAAAAGTAAATTTTAGATTTACTGTTTTTTTTTTCGAGACTTGATTTGAAATTATAAATGCGAAAGAAACTCTGTCTGTCTGTCTGTCGCGCTTTCACGCCAAAACTACTGAACTTATTTAAATGAAATTTAGTACACAGAAAGTCTAGTGCCTGAGAAAGGACATAGGGTAATTTTTGCCACGATAACTGTAATCCACGCGGGCGGAGTCAGGGGAAACAGCTAGTACGTAAATATTTTGTTTATAATATGTATGCATAATACATATCTTCGCATCGCTGCACATAGCTTACATCTTTAAGTACTACACAAAATTTATCCCAGACAATAATGGGTCTGGTTACATTTAAGACTGGATTTCATCTATTTTACAATATTAACTCCTTGGTTTTCGTATAACCATCAATACACTCTTATTTTTGTAGAATATACTATGTATTTGCAATGTTTCTCAAAAGTAATATTTACTCTCTCATACTAAGGACCGTTTTATATTCATGTTATATCTTGTTTGAGGTATTATCTGTTTTGCATTTTGCTTGGAGTTATGTAGTTATCTTTGAGTCAGCATATAATGTAATAGCATGAAAATATTTAACTTAGAATCAGTATCGAATCGATAGCTTTGATTTTTACACCATGTTGCATTTTGTCGAAATGTACCGCACGCGTCGTGAACAAGGTTTCTCGCGATGAACGAGGCAAGACAGCAAGCTTGTAACTTTAAGAGTTTTCATGATACAGTTTTGAAGTTTTGTGTAGAGATTATGAACATGAAAGTATTAGACACGTGTATCGGTTTTAATAAAATAAAAATAAGTTTTTATAAAAATGTTACGTATATCCTATTTTTTTTACAACTATCTACTTGGTAATTTTATTACTAATCTTTGTGAATGCTGGTTAACCAGTAATTGGCAACTGTGTAATTTATCCTATACTTAAGAATTATAATTGTACGCAGAAGCTGTTGGTGAACCTTTTTTTTTTAAATAAATAAATAAAGAATATGTTTTATATAAAAACTAGCTGTGCCCCCTTCGTTATGTTAACTTACTGCCCTACTACTTACCTAACCTACCCCATCTCATTCTCTTTCTCATCTTCGAATTGAGATAAAAAAAAAATCGTTTTCATAATTTTATTTTATACACATTACACACCTTGTCCTGACAATAGCAAATACAGAAAATAATAATTATCTAATTTAGTGCAGTCGTTCGGAAGTTATTAGCGTACCTACATACAATTTGGTGATATATTTTTATACATATAATATATCGAAGATTAAATGTTGTAAATGCGAACAAAGCCACGGGGGACAAGCCTTTGTATTGTATTATAAATATACGTCAACCACCACCTTAACTCATTTAGCGTTATTCTAAAGACAAATTATACAGATTTGCATATTAATGGCATTGTCATAGACGAGATGAAATCAAATCAATTTAGTAGAAGATTACACGCATGTATCATTGTTTGGTATTAATTCATTGTAAGTATAGCCGAGATAATTGTTTGACGGGCCTGTTGATCTAGTGGTTAGTGAACCTGACTGCTAAACCGGAGGTCGTGGGTTCAATTCCCACCCAGGACGAATCTTTGTGTGATGAGCACGAGCATTTGTTCTGTGTCTGGGTGTAATTTATATATAATATGTATGTATTTAGAAATATATAAGTATGTTTATCAGTTGTCTGGTTGCCATAGCACAGGCTCTGCCTAGTTTGGGATCAGATGACCGTGTGTGAGATATCCCAAGATATTATATTATAAGTATTATTAGGTATATAATAAGATAAGATTTATTAACGTAAGTATCATCTTAGTAGAAATAGATTTACGAGGTTTACAAGAATGTTACTCATCGAATTAAATACTATCTTGAACGAATTATATCGCGGTTTTTCATTTAAACTAATATTTCCGAAGTTTCCTATCAAGAATCACGCCCTTCTTTTTTTTTTATTAAGTGTTGAAAAGGCAATAACTTCGATCCACGCCGAAGGCACTGAGTGGGGATATGTCGGACTCGCACCGACTAAAAACACCCCGGTCCCGTCCTTGTCTTAGTCAAAACCGCGGGATTACATGCGCATTGCAATTGCATGCAAGAATCACTCCTGACTGCGTTCCCGCGTGCCCGTAACAAGTATAAACCCTGTGAGCACTAGCAGGTATAAACGAGTAAAATCGTAAAATTAGTGTCAAAACAGATCGCACCGTTTTATTAAAAATATCTTAAAACCTAATGTTACCTTTATAATATCGAAGCCATCGATATTTTCGCATAAACGTGTGTCGTCGCACGGATAATCACTTAAATCAGTAAACTGTGATGTATTTAAAGCTAAATATTAGCTTACGCCCGGCACTACGGGCTACCAGCAATGCGCGCACTCTATGCCTGTTAGATGTTTAAGTTATTACACAAGAATAAGAAATTTTAATTTCATTTGAAGTATGTAGGTACAGTCAGCAACAAAATTTGATTAGAAAATCAGTTTTACAAAACAGAAAACACAATTAAAAGTTCATAAGATACAAAATAGAACTATCACAAAGGGATACGCTATGATAATCCTTGTTAGTAAATTTATGGAATTTTGTTGCGTTTAGGTGTTTTGTAAATGTAATTATTTTAAACAAGACGGTTTACTCACGCATATTCTCGGGATCGCCCGACTAGTATCAGACTCAATAGGAGTCCCTAATCATGAGCTGACGCGGCAGCAGTGGTGTCGCGAGTCGAACGCGAATATGCATGAGTGCGTTTTGTTTTAAATTATTATGAAAACTCATCACGAAAGTTATTGTACAAATTTTGTAAATGTGTTCATCAACTTTTGTTGCTGACTGTACGTAAATATTATCCACGTGACGTTATATAAAAATGTTTCGAAACTTTCCCGTTTAACGGGGTTCGTATTATTTATGAACATATTTCAACAACTTTGGAGGGACAAATTAAAACATTGGAGAGAAGCCCCCAAACATTTGTTCCGTAGCTTTGAAATTTTTCCCTTTCAAAGTTATGCTGGGTAATGTTGCGAAACGTGTCCGCGGCAGACTTCATGTTTATATTATATTGTTGCTTAATTTTTGAATTGTTGGTAATTTTGATTTAACTTTTGTATGCCTTCTTTACAAACATGTTATATAAAAATAATAATACCAGCCTATAATTCCTTCCTCTTCTCATGTAGTGATGCAACGAGCATTGATCACCACGCTTGCTCATTGCGGGTTGGCGATTTCAGATTACAATTCTTGGAATCCAGGTTTCCTCACGGCGTTTTCCATCACCGATTTTCAATGGTCTCTTAGGTAAGTGCACTAGGTGTTAAGAAAGTACATATAACTTTTGAAAAAGTCTTCTTACTACTAGCCTAGGTTCAAACCTGCAACCTTGTGCACAAAATTCCGTTCTATGAACCGCTAGGCCACCACATGTTACATGATAAAATAAAATATCGAAACAACTTCCTGAAAGTCTGCATGTTCCCTACACCGCTTGATTAGAATAATCTAAAGTTATCCAACCATATTCTAACTTTAAACGAAAATATTTTAACATTTAACTAAAAATAGTTTGTTCATCTAATCGATTGCAATGCTGACTGGCCTATTGGTCTAGTGGTTACTGACCCTAAATGCTATACCGGAGACCTTTTTTTTTTTGAAGAGATTTACACAGTTTACATGAGTGCAGGCTTTGACTGCTTCACGGTTCACCGGACTTTAGCTATACCGGAGATCGTGGGTTCGATACCCACCGAGGAAAAATCTTTGTAAGATGAAAATGATCACTTGTTCTGTCTGGGTGTAAATTATCTATAATGTGTATGTATTTAGAATTATATAAATATGTTTATCAGTTGTCTGGTTGTAATAATACAGCCTCTGCTTAGTTTGGGATCCGGTGGCCATGTCTGAGTTGTCCCAAGATATTATTATTGTTGCATTAGATATTAATGATTTTTACACAATGTTAGAGTTTGCCTAGACGTACAGACGGCCGATGGAGTTGCACTGTTACTGAATGGTGGCCAAGGACAGGTCGAAGGAGTCAGGGACGACCGAGAGCACGTTGGGTTGATGACATAGTTGAGGTAACAGGAACCACCTGGATGAGGGACGTGCAAGACAGACAAGAATGGCAGAAAAAAGGGGAGGCCTATACTCAGCAGTGAGTGATTACAGGCTGAAATGATGATGATGATAGAGTTTGCCGAAATGTACCGCACGCGCCGTGAACACTGAAAGTGGTATTTCGCGAAGAACGAGGCAAGGCAACAAGCTTGTAATTTTGTGAAATTTCATGATACAGTTATGAAATTATTTACATAAAAATCTATCGTATCTGTTTTAGTATGTAGTAATAGAAGGATAACAAAAAGCTTTTGTTACCCACATAAAAATGATTCTTTGTTCATCTTAATTTTGTTGTCAAGCGATAATTACGCCAATCGTAAACAGATTGTAATTTATCTACTAGCAGAACGCACCGTCTTCGCACAAAAATTTAAAAATTAAAAATAAAATTAAAAATTAATACAACCTGTGTCACGCGAGGATAGGGTAGCTTACCAACAGTGAAAGAATTTTTCAAATCAGTTTAGTAGTTTCGGAGCCTATTCAATGCAAACAAACAAACAATAAAATCATTTCTCTTTATAATATTAGTATAGATTTATTATTTAGTTTGTGATAAAGGATTTGTAAACATATCTATTCAAGCTTTAACTCTGTAATCCCTGTAGAATAACACAATATCACTTACTAGCTGTGTGTGTTTTCGTTTCAACGGTTTTTCATTTTTGCAACATTTTTCATTTATGCTCCGCTCCGATCAGCGCGTTCAAACAAACAAACAATCAAACAAACTCTTCAGCTTTATAATATTAGTATAGATATAAAGCTGAAAAGTTTGCTTATCTCAACTACTGGTCCGATTTGAAAAATTCTTTCAGTGTTGGATAGCCCATTTATTGAGGAAGGCTATATAAAATCACGCTACGACCAATAGGAGCGGAGCATAAATGAAAAATGTTGCAAAACTAAAACACGCGGACGAAGTCGCGGGGGACAGCTAGTATTAGTATATAGATATACTCGTGAATTTAAAGATGTCTGTTCATTTGCTTCGGTCCCTTTTCTATGTAAGCCGGGATCAGCCCACGTTTATCGGATTATATGACTATAAATAAATAATTATCTTAATGAGTGCCTTGTAAAGTTTATGTACCTTATATTGTACCAATCAGCACTGAAGTATTATAAGCTATTATTAATTTATGTCTACATAATATCCCTTTTTAGCAGATTTGTTAAAGCTTAAAATGAAAGGTAAAGATTTTAAAAGCCTGTCTTTAGGGATAATGTCGGTGGCTTTAAATTTCAGAGGCTATATGGAACAATTTTTCGGAGGGCAATACAGGATTTGATGAATGGAGTAATTTAATGGAGTTATGATATTTTTATGCTGACGGCACAGTACCGTGAGTTGTGGCGATCCTTGGGAGACGCCTATGTTCAGACATGGACGTCTGTCGGGCGATAATATGATGATGATGATTGTGTTTTTTTTAATTATTGTATTTAGGGTGTTTGGGAGCGGGGCAGCTTGCAATTATTGTTGCTATTTATGTTCATCTTTTTGTAGGATTTCATTTAATTAGTCAAAATCTATTTCGTTTTGTTCTTGTTCGAATAATTAAAGAAAATCCTACAAACTCATATCACAGGCACCACGTCACTTAGGACATTAAATCTAACGGTGAAAAATAGAACGTAGTTCCCTCAATCATTTATATTTTTGTCAGTCTCCCTACCAAACACCCTGTACAGTAAACACGCGAAAAACCAATCACTTTGTTAAAAAAAATACTTACTTTGAGTTTGGGAAACAAGTATTCCGTATAACGTTCCGGCCCATAGTGAATACGATTACTTTAGTAAAATAAATATTAAATAAACCTTCCATTACTTTCATAATATCGTTTTTACATAAATTTGAATAAAGAGATTAGATCTAAAACAAAAGAGATCGATGAAACAAAAATCCATGACAGTGATTAAAATAAATGATGTCAGGACTTTAGCAAAAAATTCCATCTCTGCCTATCTCTCAAGAAAATAGGTTTAATAATACGAAGGCTTGAAGACGAACCTCTCACATTGTAATTTTCAATTCGGAGTGGCATCCAGCGCTAGTATGTAAATCCAGGCTTTAGCTACATCCCCGAATTTGCTTAACTTGGGTACAAAAATCTATTTGCATTTTATGTCTACCTCTGTGTACGTAGGAAGCTATAGTAAGCTCCCGCACAGTATTGTGGAGTGAATAATACATTACTTTTTCTCTTTCTGTTGTTAGGATTATTTATACGACGTCCTAGTTTGACTGTTTTGTTCGAGCTAATCTTCAAAATGGCTGAATAGATTTTGTTGGAACTTTTGAGTATGATTAGGAGATTTGAAGGTATGAAGTAGATTCTGTACGACAGGGACGCGATCACACTTTTTGAGATGAGGAAATACCAGTAAATTCGCGGCTCTGTTACAGTTACCGTTACCGCCACCGATACTAAACTTATGTATATACGTATCTACATATATTGTAATTGTTCAAGACTTGTCGAAGTCGAAGTCGAAGTTGAAGTCCAAGTCGAAATCGAAGTCGAAGTCGGAGTCAAAGTCATAGTCGAAGTCGAAGTCTTGTCATATGTCATATCTTATCATGGATTTTTTTCTCAAGTTTTCATTTCTATCGGCACTTCCGAAGAGCTACTGTTTTTGTTTACATTAATCTTTTATACAATTTATCTTTTTTTACCAACTCCAACCCATCGACATTTATTAAATTTTCATGCCTTATCACAACATCTCCTATCACAACAAGTGTCTTTTCAACATTTTTAAACATGATGGCTAATTTGCATGAACTTCAAATCTCTTGTAACGATGCTATCATTTAGACGCCAAAATAAACACCTCCGCTTATTTTAAGGTCAGTAAAACCTTATCTTGTTAAACAAACACTCCTTAAACACGAAAAACCGTTTAATAACAACCCTTAATCGCTAGCAAACAAAATCTTCCCTTCCACCGAAAATGGGGTTATATTATACACGTGTACCCACCCATATGGGCCTAAATTCTAAGGGAATATAAGGGACCTCAAGAAAGTCCGCAATTCAGGATTATTCAGGCAAGACAAAAGTCAAGGTATTAATCGTTCCCATTTGTTGTAACTAATGGGAATTTTCCCATCAAGTACGCAGCTGTAGTCTTCCCAACGTAACGATTAGGAAACTGATTAATGATATTTACTATTCGAAAGGATGGTGGTTAATTATTAAATCAAATGCAAAAAAGATCTGGAGTCTATTTGGTGGTAGCTTAACTTCCTGCAATGACCTTAATAAGTTGACAAAGGTCATTGCAGAAAGGTCATAGCTACGAAACAAAATAAAATGCTTGTGTATTCCGCAGATTTTAAGAGCTTCTCCATGTCAGCTAACAGAGAATTAGTGGAGCTGTCTCTACTAATTTCTATTCTGGCATAATTATTAATAGATGATGATGATGATTTTGACCTTATGATCTATACCATGTGAACGAGTGAACTTTTCTAGAATAAAGGTCGTAGCTAACTAACTCGACCTCGCTCCAACATCGATAGAACACACCACCGCTTTTAACGGATATCGAGTGGTAAGATGGCGGTTATCTCGCTTGTTGCGCACTGTTTACAATTGTATGTTATATTGTAAAATATACCTAAATTGCAAGACTTTAAGCTTGTATTTGAATATCCATTCTTTTACTGGCGAGCGGTGGCGTATAAGTGTGCCACGACCTTAAGTCTTCAATATAATTATAACAGTTGTTTTGTAAATGTCAAAGCGATTTATTCATATTGTTGATCCATCTATCATATCTATATTGGTACTTATGATACACAAATTTATATAATAAAAATATAATTCAATTAATTTTCTATATAACTAGGTTTAATAATTGATATTAGAATTAGAATAATGTATTATTATAAGCGCTGTTCCTCTCTTTTCAATTTTGCATGCCCGACATTGTCCACGATCTCATAGTTTTAAGTTACTTTAACAACCTTAGTTTAACATTGTGGAATGCAAATTAATATTGAAATTGTAATTGAAATGACCTGCGTCTTGGACCTAACCACCAAACGTTAGCCATCCTATAAGGCTGTGTCATATAACCTGCACACGTGTATGCATTCGATTTATTTATCAGCTGACGTGATCGCATCGTTGAGCACGGATGCAACTAGATTATAGAAACATACAGAATGCTCTTCGCACGATAACGTCCTCAGATACGTACGGCGTAATAATATCATTGATATAAATGGTAATGTCATTTTAATTATATAATCTAAGAATAATCGGCTTTCTAGAGAAAGGATAAAATGTAGAATAATAGGGTAGACTATTTTTTTAAGATTCTTCAGATAGAATATTAAAAAATATTAGACACGTATTTTTCGAAACCCAAAACTCGCGACAATACATTGATTTAAATGTCGCATGACGTCACAATTTTGTGCACTTTATACCCAAGCATAACATCATCAAAAAAAAAAACGATCCGCAAATGCCGGGCTATATCGCGCAACAAATATATGAAAAAACATAATACTGTCAAATTGAGAACCTACACTTATTTAAGTTAGTTAATAACACAACGACTGTTAATAAAGTTTTGTGAACACCTGCTTCTACAGCACGTTCCTATTACATACCCGTATGTTTCCGATGACCCGGTTACAGCGTCCGTAGTGAATGGGACGCTTTATTGCACTTTTTATGCAAACACAGTGATGGTGCTGGGGGAGGGGGTGTGGTGACGTCATCATACGTTTACAAGTACAACCTAATGAAGGGTGAAGCAAGTTGAGTAGAAGTTCAAATGTGATTTTTCTAAACCGCTTAACTAATTTTGATGAAACTTGGTATGGGATAAGCTTGGATCTCAAAGAACATAAACTTTTTTTTGCTGCAATAACCGACACCCACGCGGGCGGAGCTGCAGGCAAAATATATAGATAACTTGGCTGTAAACAAATATTGATCATCATTAGGAGACTTTCAGGAACTCGTAGGCTCAGTGTAAGCCGTACGGTTTGACCGATAATACAGGTTAAGCCGCGCTCGATGCGGTTGGTCTGTGGATAGGTGACTATTCGTTAACATACCGAGACTCCTCCGTGCTACGAGAAGCAAGTTCAGCCATTGGTGCCGACTGGCATACGATCTATGTCAGTCGTTAAGTCATTACAATTCTGTCATCCAGGCTTACTTTAGGATACTGTGTTACTCTGTAAAATGGTATATGGAGGTCAGAAATACGGTATTCAGCTGAATCTGGTAAGACTGGAGGCCGACCCCAACATAACTTAGGAAAAGGCTAGGTAGAAAGAATTAGGAGACTTTCAGGTTAAAATAGTATGAGCATTGTTACACACTAACTTACTTTTAAAGTTGATAACTCAAGCCTACAAATACAGCCAATACTTTAAGCTACTTAAATACAATTAGTATAAAAAAAACAACAAAAGAAAATAAAGGCCAAGAAACCGAGTCCCTTCTAAAATGGGGCAAGAAGGCTTTCATAGAAGCGTCTCTCTTCCAACATTGATTTAATATGAATGAAACTACAGTAAGCATTTACGTAGTTTGCCCAAATTCTAACTAAGTTCTGCTAACGTATACTCAAGGAAGAATAATAGGATAACAGTAGATTTGATTACACAAATGAATATTATATCAATAGTATTATAATCAGATTGTTTGCTGACTGAACCTACCGGGATGCAAGGCCAGCACGTCGATTCTGTAAAGTTCAAACAACAACTCGCTTCTCACATCGCTATTCACTGTCACTTCGCATAAGTTTCAAAATGACCTTGATTTCAATTGGATTCGAGTGCGAAGTGAGCGTCGAAGTGACGGGGGAATTACCTTTACTGATTCCCATTTCTTATGTCATCTCATACTTTATCTGTCAAAATCTCACGTCAATTTAGTTCAACTCGCTGACACGCTCGCAAGTGTAGCGCTAGTGTACATTCGAATTATCAAACGAGTTTTTGGAATGCCAATCAAGAAACTCACAGCGGATTTAGATTCGAAGTTTAGAATGAGGTCTTACAGAATCACACCGCTGGTTGAGGAAGAGGAAGTGGTTTTAGAAAGTAATGCCGTCTAGAATATATCACTTATTAAATACGGATTGTTCCCACTGGTTTCTCTGTCAATTAGTCCCATGGGTCTAGTGAGATTTTTTTTCTCATTAGTTGCGTGGGATATACAACATGCGTTTGTATATCCCGGCAACACTTGTATTTCACAAGAGACGATAATCCCATGATATTCAAATAGAAGTTTACCTTACCTGACGATACAGAATCAAAAAGAAGCCTTAAATCAACTGTATTAAGATTAAATCTGCCTGCCCCTTCATAGAATCACTCTATACGAGAGGGGCCAATTGTTGATAGAATGGCGAGTCTATCAGGCGGTCCATTCTGCAACAATACTAACAATGGCTTGCTACCTCCGCACGGGACTAGTTTCAGAATAAACCTTTATGTTCTTGTCGAGTATTGGGTAGGTACACTTTTTAAGCACAATTTAAGTTGCAACTTAATAAGTATGACTAAGTAAGGTTAAAAAAGGCGTGTTGGCCTAGTGGTTCAACGAACGGATTTGTATGCACAAGGGTGCAGGTTCAAACCCACTACAGGTAAATGTAAAAACTAATGTGACTTTTTCAATGTCATACCTTTTTTAATTATTTTAAGACACCATTAGGAAACATCGTCAACCCGCTAGTATGCAAGCGTGGTGATCAATGCCTTTCTCTACATTAAAAGAGGCCTGTTCCCAGCAGTAGGACATTTATAGGGCGATATTATATTAAATTATAATAGGAAGTTAATTACTTTGGTTATTTTTTTATAATTAAGACTAGGAATTATTAAATTAGACGAGGAATAAAGAAATTCTACATTTCTTTCTAAGACATTATTCTTAGTAATTGGCAAATCTCACAAGACTATTAGTTAATGCCAACGCAAAGAAGTATCAAGAAAGCTAATACCATATTAATAAATAAATATATGCCCGAATATTTTACCTCAGAACCTTTACTGAAAACATTCGCTCAGAATCTGTCTATGTTATACGGAGGCGAGATAGTTTAATAAATGTTGTTTACGCCATACTGTACAGTAAAAAACTCTGCTAGCTCTGTAGACATTTTATAAACAAAAGAGAGTTTAATTCAAAGTTTTGTTTATTTTCCTACCGCAGCCTTTGTGGGGTATAGGGGTGAGAAAAAAGGAAAAGGACATAGGGACAAACTCCAGTGGCAATAGACAAAGAAAACATATTCCTTTCTCGACTAAAAGGTAATTATTGTCCTTAGGGTCGGATAAGGATAGCTACTATCCCTACAAGAGAAAAGAGGATCAAATCCTTTGGAAACAGCTTGATTAGTTTTCCAAAAATAATCACTTAGCAAGATTGCACTTGGTCAGCAAGAATATATAATTAATTAGGCATAGTTATGTTAGCATTGCCGAAGATTTGGGGTAGTTTGCAGCGCGTTTTCGCATGGTCCCCGGTAAAAGGGAAGGGAGGTCCGGTATACCCCTCCGCCTTGTCCACGGAGGAGGAAGTCTTGAGGATATCCCCTTGTAAAGAAAGGTTAGATTAGCGATTATTGTAGCTGACCAAGTAGGTACTTATTTTTCTGATCATGACTTGAGTACTTAGCTAACTTAAACAACCATGCAGCCATACTAATATTATAAATGCGAAAGTAACTGTCTGTCTGTCTGTTACTCTTCCACGGCTAAACCACTGAACCGAATTTGCTGAAACTTGGTATGGGTTACGCTTCGATCCCAAAAGGACATAGGCTTCTTTTTGCCACGCTAGCCGACACCCACGAAGGTGGAGCTGTGGGTAACAGCTAGTAAATCGTAATTCTTAATCATATCCTTCTGCAAGTCCGAGTTGACGGAGAGCCGATGCAAGAGCTTTGTCAGAAAGTGAGCCGGTTCGAAGAAGAACGAAGAGCTGAAGATCGAGCTCAGAGGCGTGCCATAGGAGAGGCCTTTGTCCAGCAGTGGACGAATATAGGCTGATGATGATGATGAGATGGTTCGTGCTGCCGGTCTTTGAATAGCCGATGTAGGCAATCCAGTACTCGGAACTAGTCTTTAGGAATATGTGGTGATCCCAGCGTGGATGCTAGAGTGCCTTAAAATAGCTTACCATTACACACTCACTATCAAGTTTGGGATTTATGATAGACCGATGTACACACAACAAACTATTATATTATATTCAACTTAAGTAAGAAAATTTTATATTAAAATATTAGTGTGGCCTGCAAACCCATCCTGTGTACATACAGACACCTAATAAACAAAAAGATCTCTCCTTATTGCTTTATTTTGTATATATGTTATAATACAAGCCTGTAACTGTCCAACTGACTCATACGCTCTCTTACTCATACAAAGCGGCATAAACATCAATAAATCACTAAACTACGATGATCTACAAATCCTTTCCATTTTTGGGGTCAGTACGCATGACAAAGCAGTAAAAGCCCTGATCTGAGGTACGCACGATAAGCATAATCCAAACTAATATTATAAATGCGAAAGTAACTCTGTCTGTCTGTCTTTCTGTCTGTCTGTCTGTCTGTCTGTCTTTGCTTCACGCCTAAACTACTGAACCGATTTGTGTGAAATTTGGTACAGACATAGTTTGGAACTTGAGAAAGGACATAGGATAGTTTTTATTACAAAAAATAAAATAAAAAATAAAATTTATTCCGGACATACAGCGCCATCTATTGGTCAAGAGTCGGCATCAATTCAGTACTGAAAATTCATCGGAAAAATGTAAATAAATAGTAAAAAGGTATGAAAATATAATATAATACAACTTTTAGTACAAAGAAAATGCTCTAACGGAGTATAGATAATTCTATTAGTACTATATGTCGAGTTGGTGATCGCGCAATGGTGTCGATCGTTACACGAGTTCGGTTCATGTTATTGTTTTAATTCATCGGAAAAAAGTAAACAAATAGTAAAAAGGTATGAAAAAAATCAATTCAAACGCAGAGCTCATTATGTTGATTTTTGAAGAGTTCCCTAGAATATCTTCCAAATTTCATTTTTGAAGAGATCCCGCGAGATCGGGAACATCGGAAAAAAGTAAACAAATAGTAAAAAGGTATGAAAAAAATCAATTCAAACGCAGAGCTCATTATGTTGATTTTTGAAGAGTTCCCTAGAATATCTTCCACATTTCATTTTTGAAGAGATCCCGCGAGATCGGGAACTATGTGGGTAAAACCAAAAATCTGCCGGAAGTCACTATTCCACGCGAACGAAGTCGCGGGCAAAAGCTAGTGTGTAATAAGAAGAAGAATAGGTAAGTAAATGTGTTATGAGAATACCTGATACAAAAATATTTCCGGGTATACCTTATAGACAATAAAAAAACTATGTCCAAAGAATTTGATATAAGAGAACGAAGCGAAAGTGGTATGTCAACGGGACATACCACAGATGGAACGCAGGAAGTGGAAATCCGTGGCTGAGAGGGTCCGTCTATGTGTTTCTTATACAAGGTGAGTTTTTAATCGTCGTGCCAACGAAAACTATAACTATACAAATAAATTAAAGTGACTGTTTTTTAATATTAAAATAACTGCTTTTTACTACATGCATATGAATGTATATACGGTACATATGCCAAAATAACATGTTTTTCAATTTTTGTTTGTCTGTCTGTCTGTTTGTTCCAGCTAATCTCTTGAACGGCTGGAACGATTTTGACGGGACTTTCACTGGAAGATGGCTGATGTAATAAGGAGTAATACCAGAAAATTCTTTCGGCTACATTATTGAAATTCAAGTTTTTTTTTCATTTATTTTTCGAGTTTTATATGCCAAGCGATTTTGTAACCGATATAGAAGTCATAGTTTTCGTTTGTACCACGACAAAAAACTCACCTTGTATATGTATTTCTTTACTGGTGACAATGGATTTCGAAATTAACTTATTTATGATGAGTTACCACTTGTGCGGTCCACTCTATATCACTATATGTCAAGGCTAATCTGGGGGCACGGTATTGCCCCCGCCAAGACGAGACAGCGCAAGCGCAGGGCACTACCTAGCTTTTCTCGAAGCGTTTCGTCCTATTTTTGCACCCTTATAGATTCGGTCCGGACAATGCTAGATTGTAATATTTCTACAGCGGATACGGTAGTATCTGTGAACCATTCTACAGTATGTTACAAAAACCCTGTCCGATTCAATAAAGGCGTATTATAAAAATAAACTCGCTCAGGCAGCTTTTTTGATACAAAACTGTAAGTAGTACACGTGAAGTTTGTCGAGCGCTAAGTGTTGCCTTTGATCAGTTTTATATTAATTTAAATTCACCTGGAAAAATGATAATCTCAAATCCAATAAATTCAATAGTTACATATATGTGAACGCAGTACGAAGCCTAATAATACTCATAAGGAACGACAGGGTTTTTGTTGCATGCTGTATGATTGTAACTTATGTAATAACTATGCACTAAGAAATTAATGATATTCTATTCCAAACAATTTTTTTTTTATTTTCGCATTGTTTTTAGGTTTCTCTATACGAAGGGAACCAATGGGACCCTATAGAGTCATGTCAGCGGGCAGTATCTCATGAACCGTTAAAGCAAGAGAGTTGAAATTTTCACAGTATGTTTGCGCTTTAACAACAAATAATAAAAAATAAAAGGGCTCATTAAAATGGTATGGATCCGTTCATGCGCTGACTCGCACTTGGCCGGGATTTTATTTTAAAGTTGTAATGTTAAATTTAGCAATTGGTTTTTAGCATTCAGTAATAGAAAGCACATTTAGCAAGATATTCACCTAAGCTCTAAATGGGGTGAAGGCGGCAACTAACATTTCTTCGCAATTAGCGCCCTATTAACTTTTGTTTTTGCACTCTCGGAATTGGAGAGCAAGGGAACCTGTCTAAGCCGTAATATTATCAGTCTGGTCTCTTTTTGTTTTTGATACATCATACATTTATAGCTAAAAATCCTAAAAACCTTTTTCCTGTTTATTAAAATAAGTTTAAATTCTTCTATCACCTATCATAAAATAATGTGTTAGTTTATGGGGATTTGAATAAAACTTGGTGCATTGATGTTCAATAGCTGAATATTAGCTGATATTAACTCATGGGCTACTTTTCATCAACATCATTATCACCATTTGTTATTAATATGCGGGTGAAAGCGCAGGGCGCATCTAGTGGTTTTTTTTACCTATTATAACATTTTGTATTATAATGTAAAAAATATTCTGCTAAATATTGAGTTATACCTACTAGTAATATATAGATAATATCAAACTAATATTAAGAATAAACACAAAATATGGTACACAGTATAAATTTATGAGAAAAAATTGCAATGACTCTGTCGTATCGGTTTTCCATCTAGAGATAAAATGTAAAAAAAGGAATACTTTATTTTGTATTAGGTTGTATTAGACTTTAAAATAACAATGGATAGTTAAATAACGGTTACAGCCATCCAATTACGAATTGGTTTATATTAAAACTAATCATCCTTAACCTTTCTATCTGATTAAATATTAATTAATTAATTAAACGTTATAATTTAATGCAGTGCTGTATATAAATGGTACTATTTAATTTAATATAGATTAAGGATTTAGTATTACAGTAAGGTATATACAGGGTGTAAATATTTAGTAACAGAGGGAGATTTTTGCGAACTCGCTATTGACAGTAGAGCTCAAATCCCCGGGGAAGAACAACACCCGATATAACAAGGAAAAATATACTCACAAGGGCAAGACAGCTGCCTGAACAAACGATGATACAGTCACACACAACACAATAATTGATACACACCACAATCTTACAATACCTAAGTTCCGTACATTAGACGTAACATATTGTAGCTAGCACTCGTCAAAACCGCGCCGCGATGGAATCAAAATGACCACCATCTTTATTTACAATTTCGAATTTTAATTTTCGTTTTCGGTACACGCCTTGATTGTTTTTTTTTTAATTATTTTTTTGATAGGCAAAGGTTTTGGTAGCTGGTGGAGACTTGGGCGGTTGTGGCGAGGGGCGGCGCGCGCACTGCCGCTGCAGCTGACTTCACGCGACTGCGCGGCGCATCGCGGCTCACTTCACAGCGCTAACCTGACCTGGTTTCGGAGATGCGATGAATTATTTTCGAAATGGCAACGCACATGCAGTCGCATCCTTTTTATTGTTAATTTAATTTTAATTCAACAACCATACACACAAGCCCAAGAATCTTTTTACCATTATATCATAAACTTTCTTCTCTACCTTTTTAATGAAGGTTATATTATTGGAATGTCTTGGAATAAGGGAAGCTGTCTGTCTAAGGGTAGGAAAGAGGTCACGCGGGAGCGTCAGTCTCAGCTCAGTCCTCTAATAACGTTATAAAAAATAATTAGCGCTCTGTAGATATTTATCAACGGTGATAGGTTTGACCTCTCTCGGGATTTGTGTTGTGGAAAAGGTAATGCTAGGTGTATCTCACTGTTGTCTAGTAATATTATTGCGACATTCATTTATTTGTTTGTTTGTGTCGAAACAACATTTATTGCTATAATTTATACTTCCATTCATATTTTTGTTATACATTTTATTAAGTATATACAAATATACTGATGATATTATCATTTAAAAACAAACTAGATCAATTGAGCCGCTATTTTGCTTTTTATCGAATTCAGTATAATATCGTATCCATTTTTTTTGTAGATTTTTTCTAGAGTGCCATTTTGAGGAAAAATTGCTTGATAATAATGCGAACTCACGTCCCCAGCTTTTGAAAACTCTTTTTTTTTATGAAATTATATTACTGATGACTATGGACTATAGAGAGGATTTAAAGTAACATTTTTTTTAAGGTATCTCGCAGTTCGCCTGACGTGCAGGCTTTGACTGCTGCACTTGACTATTAATTGAATGTTATAAAACTTACCTCAGTAAAGGTAAGTGAAGTGCTTTTCTCTTTAGTGGAATAATTGATTATATAAAAATCATACGAGACCAGCTCTGAGGTATGCTCTATCGATGACAATATATAGCTTTTAAATAGACCATCTAGATAACTCTCATCACAAACAAAAAAACCTGTAGAATTAAGAACTTCCTTTTTTTGAAGTTGGTTAAAAAACTAATAAAATAAAAGAACAAAGCTTATAAGATTGTACGAGTATTTTACATAGTAGCACACGGCAAGTAGCAGGCGTACCCGGGGGCAAAAATTATGTAATATGTATGCGCTAGTCCCGGGGGAGGCTATTAGGGGCCACGGGGTATTGGAATGTTGCCCTTTATTACTACGGAACAGAGTATAAGGTACCCTATGAATTTCATGACATTATCCTTATAGATTTTTAACGGACTTGAAAAGGAGAAGGTTCTCAATTGAATGGTGCAATTTTGTATTTTTGTTACGTGATATCTCCCGCAATTGTGGATCAATTTTTAAAAATATCGTTGTCATCGATAACCTATACCTCAGAGGTTTGACCATTGAAGGTCCATTTCTTAAAAAACAAAAAACGGTTACTAGCAACTTGGGTGGGATTCACATTCCTAACAATCTTGTTAACCCCTCCAACTAAGCTAAATAGGTCTGGAGTGGGTTCACGCTAATAGTGCACCGGGTAGGGTTCAAACCTGCGAACTCTAGATCACAATGCCGCCACTCTAACCATTAGGCTATTGCCGCTTATATATAAGTAGTCAATGAATATATATTAGGTAACATTTGAATGATAACAGTAAACAATTTAATATATATCCAGCAATCATAGTGTGTATAATAACTTGCGCGAGGAGTATTCATTGTGGAGTGACTTTCAATTGTTTGTTTTAAAATATAGATTATTTATTTGTGACGCAGTTGACAGTAAACATTCATTTATTTTGACGAGTCGTAGTCTCCGTAATCGAGTGGCGTACACACCGGTTTTTAAGGTGTCGCCAGCTCTGGATCCTCCTGATTTAAACCCCGGACGGGTCAATGTAGAAAAAAAAATCTACATTGTGTCGGGTTTGTGGTACCTACTTTCGTTGTCTCTGATTCCATAACTCAAGTGCTTTGGTTACTTACTTTGGGTTTAAAGCAATGTTTGTGATGTTGAAAAATAAAAAGAAACATATTATTATTTTTTACCTAAGCTGTTATGTCAAAAAAAATATAAATATACTAAGGCTATGATCTCAACCTCGCTACCTTTGCTAATCTATACAAAGCTGATTGGTTACCGACATAATTAACATCATTAACCAAACAAATACAGTAAAATAATAACATTACAAAGTAATAATACATTTGACTACGTCAAACAAACTTCCTGAAAAATAAATTGACATAAATAATTACGTAGGCGTTGTTATACTACGGCGTAGGCCGTAGCTTCGTGGCAACTACGAGGCTACGAGACCTCAGGGAATACGAGTTAATATTGTCTTAATATTTTAGTTTGTTGCCGTACTGACAATAAGAAATAGTATGAATTATTCAGAATAAAAATATATACTAAAGGTTTTCGATGTATTAACGGTTAGTGAAGGCTTTTAAGTCTATTTTAGGCCTTACTATTATTACAGAATAATTAATAGTTCTACGTACAGGAGGTTAACTTTGCGAAAAAAGAAAAAACGACTCTAGCTGCGACGAAACAAAGTTCAATTCAGCTCGCATTACCGCTATCTTCTAACGCTAACTCTGTCTGACTTGGCGCGCTAGGGTTGTGGACTTGTCGCTTACGACCACATAATTATCTAATATTAAAACTAGGCGCAACACGGCAAGCGGAAACCTAATGAACAACTACTAACTATTCGCCTGCCCGGGAGGCACGCCAGTCAATCGTAACTATACTGCGGAGTGAAACCTAGGGTGCTGTAATTATGATTTTTTTTTAATTACAAAATCTTAAAACTATTTATGTATCTAACTTGTCAAGATAAATAAATACATTCAGTGGAACATAGAAACATCCCCCTTTTGGCAGTCGGTTAAAAAACGAAAGCAACTTTGTTACAGAATAACTTTTGACCTAGTTTAGTACCGCTAACATATTAAGTTTGATTCCCAGTTGGATTAAGCACGGGAGGCTAGATTGAAGTAATATAGATTGAAATAAAATTGATAGCCTAACAAGCGAAGGTCATCTAGGTAGCCTATCTTACTATAACGTAAAAAAATAAAATTAAACTTAATAAATGTATACGTGCTGTAATGGTTTTAAGCTAGATTAAGCGACAATATTATTTATTTATTTCTATACTAGCGGTTTCCCACACACAGCTTCGCCCGCTTAGAATCGCTTATCGCAGCAAAAAGAAGCCTATGTCCTTTCTCAGGATTTAGACTATTTGAGTACCAAATTTTATTTAAATCGGTTCAGTAGTTTTGGCGTGAAAGCGCGACAGACAGACAGACAGAGTTACTTTCGCATTTATAATATGAGTATGGATAATACATCAAACATTACTAAACAATTTTCAAGATATAAAATGATGATTGCACAGCCAAATTTAGTTTGCCCAGCTGTGGGCAGTAATAACTAGAAAAGAAAAAAAAACTGGACGGAATGTCGTTGTAAAAAGATTTTCTTATGTGTTCCTAAAGAAATATAATATTTTTTAAAAGAAAGAATATTTAATTTCAGTTACAGTTAGTAGACAATAATATACCAGATACCAGCCTATAAATGTCCCACTGCTGGGCACAGGCTTCTTCTCATATAGAGAAGGAAATTCCAGTTTTTGGATGCAGGTTTCCTGACTATGTTTTCCTTTACCGATTATTAATGATGTCTTAGAATAATTAAGAAAGTACATAATTATAACTTTGAAAAAGTTACATTGGTACTTGCTTGTAATGGGTTCGAACTTGCAACCTTGTGCACACAAATCCGTTCATTGAACCATAAGACCACGACACACAATACCTTATAGAGTAAACAATACTTAATCAATCAAAACGTAGGTATGTACCTACTTTAAGACAGATATCTGTCTTCTAATTAAAAGCGCTTCTTACCGAAACTTTCCGCACACATGTGGGTCAGTAAACATCCATAAACTAATTACAAAACTCATAACCCACTTTTACACAATCGGTTAATTACACAACCATTACTTCGTACAGTCGCGCACAGTTATTATAACGTTTAAATAAACAGGTAGCGAGTGTCCCGCGAGTACAATCGCCGACAAAACTCTTGTATTATTCAGTGACGTTGAGCGTGGCGTGACAGCCGTGTCACACGTCATGTGTGGTCACGAGACAAGCGTGTTTGTAAGACAGTGCTAATTAAACTGTATTAAATTGTGAACATTGATCGCATAGTTAATTGAATCATCATCATCATCATTTTAGCCCGTAATCACCCACTGCTGAGTATAGGCCTCCCCTTTTTTCTGCCATTCTTGTCTGTCTTGCGCGTCCCTCATCCAGGTGGTTCCTGTTACCTTAACTATGTCATCAACCCAACGTGCTCTCGGTTGTCCCTGACTCCTTCGACCTGTCCTTGGCCACCATTCAGTAACAGTGCGACTCCATCGGCCATCTGTACGTCTGGCTAAGTGTCCTGCCCAGCTCCATTTAAGTCGTGTCGTCCTGTCACCGGCGTCGAACACTTTAGTCCGATGACGGATTTCGGAGTTACGAACTCGGTCTAGTAGATTGATGCCGAGCATGGCTCGCTCCATAGCCCTTTGTGCCACTCGTGTTAGGTGCACAGTCTCTTTTGTGAGCGACTATGTTTCGGCACCGTATGTCAATGTGGGCAGAACACATTGGTTAAAAAGGCGGGTTTTAAAGCATTGGGATTTTTTTTGGATTTAAAAATGTGTATTTACATTTAATAATACTTTATTTTTATTATTTTCTGTAGACAGAGTTTTTACTTGCCACCGCATAATTAAAAGTTTCCTGCCGGCCTCCCCGGATTTATATTTCCTTATTACTCGACTTTTAAGGGTGGTAATGTGATATTTTGATTGTTAACGACCTTCCTTGTTGGCCTATGTTGTCGTGGTAGCATAGCAGTTAAATCACTGAATTCGTTTGCACGTAGTTCAGGGTCGAAGCCAGACTAGTGCGAATATGACTTTTTCAAAGTTATATGTAGTTTCTTAATTATTCTAAGACACCAATGGCAAACGGACACGAAAACATCGTAAGGAAACCTGGATTCCAAATATTCGAATCTGAAATCGCGTTAGTGAGTAAGCGTGGTGACCAATGCTCGTTCCTTCTTTATATCTCGCCTCTGCCGAGCAGTTTTTCATATATAGGCCGGTATTATATATTAACGACTTTTTAAAAATTTATGGGTCACAAATTTTATTCAAAATCATCTGACAATAAGTTCCACAGATGTAGAATGCAAGCAAACAATATGTTCGGACAGACTTACTTTCGCATTTATATTATTATTCATACATTTATAATCCATACAGATTTTTGTACCTAGACTGTCTCGTAAAAAGCAATCCTAAGCTACGTCAAAGTCAACCTTCAGTCTCAGTCAAAAAAAAAAAAGAAACTGATATCTAAAGTCCGCTGTTTTCATAGCCCTCCACGTCCGCAAAGATAACGTCAGCTCACTCGTGTACGAAGCACTTTTGTCTGCGATAGAACCGCGATGCGTGCGGAACTTGCATTGAACGGCTGATGGGTAGGTATGAACCCTTGATATACGTAGAAATTTGTCGTAAATACCTTTGTAATTTGTAGGTTTTGTATATTTCGTTCGTGTAGTATGAAAACTGGGCTATATTTGTCACATTACTAAGCAGTTCTCATTAGAGAATGAACGACCATTGATCACCACACTTGAGAGCATAGATTGATACATTTGGGGTTCGCGATTTCAGATTCCAACTTTTGGAATCCAGGATTACTTACGATGTTTTCTTTTACCGATTGTCTATGGTGTCTTAGAATAATTAAAAAATCACATTGGAACTTGCCCATAGTGGGTTCAAACCTGCAGTCTTGTGCATACAAATCCGTTCGTTAAACCATTGGGCCACCACGACATTTCAAGAAAATTTCATTCAGTTTAAGCGCCCTAGGAAAATCTGGATGTCTTTGACCTAGCTCTATAAATATCCGGAATCTGAAATATCCAGATGTTAGGAATATCTAGAGATCTTCCGTCGCTAGGTCGCTATGGTGAGAACACTTTTGTCAACGCTCTGTCAAATCTTTTAACACTAGCCGTGATAATAAGTTGGTTTTCAACGCTATCTATTATTAGAAAATGTAGCTACATTGTGTGGGAAAGGAAATTTATCTATACACTCGCTGTGCCCGCGACTTCGTCCGCGTGGAATTTAACAAAAAGTTATTAGTTTATTTAATTTTAGATTTTTTCTAAAATGGAAGTAGCCTAAGTTACTCCTTATTACATCAGCTATCTGCTAGTGAAAGTCCCGGCTAAATCGATCCAGCCGTCCCAGACAACCGGAACAAACAGACAGACCGAAAAAATTTGTAAAAAATGATATTTTGGTATAAGCATATAGTAAAAAGCTGTTATTTTAATATTACAAACAGGCACTTCAATTTTATTAATTTTTATGTATGTATGTATAGATGTATAGATAATAATAGTTTTATGATTTAATTTTTAAAATAAGTACCTACTAAGCTTTTCATCTTCTGTGCTGGTTAACAATTTGGTGCCAAAGCGATTGAAAAATAAATTAAAAGAAGTTACAATTTATACTTAAACCGACTTCAAAAAAGGAGGTCGTTCTATGTTTAGTTTAAAGCTGAATTCTAACTCTGTGACTCACCTTCCGTCGCTAGACGCTTGATATTGTTTTAAATCATTTATAGACATTAAAATAACCAACGGAATTTTTTCATATTTCTTTGCTTACTAACAAACAACATCACATAATTTCAAAATATGTAGTTCTTAAAAAAATGGAATACGTTTTAAAATCCCTTGAACATGCTTAGTTGAGTCCTAAAAATTGTTTTTTTCATTATGAGCGACTTTTATGAATATAAACGAATGTAACATGTCAGAAATGGTGATTAATTAAGATGGTTCTGATGTGATTAGCGTTGAGATGGTGATTAGCAAGATTTAAGGTGACGTTTGGATGTACATCATTGAAAAGGAAATGAATCGTGTGTTTAAAATAAGAGAAGTTTGCGGCCTTGTCTTGAATTGTTGCCTTAATCAGACTCTTGGTTTTAATAAAATCTCGACCAATCCTGGAATTAATCTAGATTATATGATAATCTTCTATATATATAAAAATAAATCGCCGAAATGTATGTACGCGCATAACTTTTGACTGCTCTGAATTGGATAATTTTTGTGTTCGTTGCAAGGACATGGTTTGTATAAAAAAACGAACAGATTTTTAGGTAGGTAGGGTAGGAGTAGGTGACGGAGTGAAGCCGCAGGCAAAGCTAGTTTATAATATAGATTAATTTCTTATCTTATGAGATAATTTAACCTGCATCTACACTACGACACACGGACTTAAGTCTGCGCTAACAGCTGAGTATTGATTTTTAACTAATGTAGAGCAATTAATATTGGCAATTTATTTTTTTATAACAAATAAGTAATTTGATTCTTTCCTAATACCGGAAATACCACGAGGCAATACATCTTAAATACAATATAATACTTCAATAAAATTTTATTAACTAAAACTATCTCATTATTCTCATTTATTGCTATTTAAATAAGAATTTTAAATAAAAAGCGTAGGATGTCATAAAGTGTATGCTTAGTTATAGCTGTAATTCTCGCGAGTAACTGTCCCAATGATGCAAATATATCTTGTCAGAAGAACAAGTATTTATCAAGAAGCTTTGCACTAAATCTAAATCTCTACCGAATCTCTTTCACCGTTGATAAATATGTTTTACAATAACTAAAAAATATTTCTGGCTTACAACTGTTCTATTGGAATAATATATACCAACAGGT
Organism: Diachrysia chrysitis; assembly: GCA_932294365.1. NCBI lineage: Eukaryota > Metazoa > Arthropoda > Insecta > Lepidoptera > Noctuidae > Diachrysia > Diachrysia chrysitis. The sequence continues at coordinate 8,410,415 of OW028666.1, forward strand.
CCGAACCTATTACGGGCAAGTACCAATGTGACTTTTTCTAAATTATATGTACTTTCTTAATTATTCTAAAACATCATTGACAATCGGTGAAGGAAAACATCTTGAGGAAACCTGGATTCCAAAAATTTGAATCTCAAATCGCCAACTCGCAATGAACAAGCGTAGTGATCAACGCTTGTTTCTTCTCTATAGAAGAAAATAGAGAAGAGGCCTGTGCCCATCAGTGGGACATTAGGCTGGTATTATTATTATTTTATACCTACAGGATTTACAAAAAGCTAATACTGGACCATCCAGGTTGCGTCTATTTTATCTGAACAAATGTTGTATGTATGTTCGTGAGATAGATAATAAATTTTGAGACACTTATGTTATGCTTTTTCAAAATAAGGCATACTAAGTAGATAAAGCTAATCAAAGTTTAGGAGTGGGGGCTAATGAAGTCATGCTACCTTTGAAATCATCGTATCGTCATTAGTTTTCAGTTACCTGATATAAGAAAAAATTGTGTCTAATATTAATATATTAATCATCTGTCTGATGGGCATTACAAAATGCTTTTGCTATTTACACCATAGACACGAAAATGTGATTATAGATATTAATGAACTGTCAGAAAAACCTGTGCAAATCTTAGATCTGAAATAAACCATCAGTCAGACGAGCATTAAAAAAATACTATTTACACTATAGACATGAAAATGTGATAATAATGAACGTGAAAATAATTAACTGTCGAAAATACCTATGCTAATATTATATATGACTAGGAACCATTGATCATCTTAAAGACTTTTATCTAGAAGTTAGTTACTGAAAACATCAGTTACATCATGCAACTTCGAGAAGCAAAGTAACAGTATCAATGCATGAAGTCAATAAATCTTCGTATCGATCAACACGCGGGCGACGTTTCCCCATCTAAAACTATAATGAAGCATAAATAACGACAGTTTTCGGTGAGACCACCTACGAACGTTAGGCGAGCTGCACACGATGACAGTAAACAAGATAGTTAAAATTTATAAAGTAAGTAACTTAAATTACATAAAATTTGTCAATATTCATTTGTTTTTAAACATAAAAAAAATCTGACACCCGACAGGTACCAGTGTCCATGTGTCAGATTCTATTGTAAAAACAAGAATGTTTTTTTTTTAATAAGTCTTAATGAAATTTAGCAATTATAAGATCACAATAAATTCTGCAAACTGAGTAGAATCACTAAATTGGATACATTACGAATTGTCGTGGATCATGGATTCGTCTTAGCCTTATTTTAGCTTTAAAATTTTTAAAACATAAACCTAGTTTTTACGAAATTCAAACGAACACAAGTTTTTAAACATAAAAAAATCTGACACCTGTCAGGTACCAGTGTCCATGTGTCAGATTCTACGTTAAAAACTAAGCGGATTCAGCAAGTTATTCTGTAAACTGAGCAGAATCACTAAATTGGGTACATTACGAAATGTCATGGATCGTGGCTTCGTCTTAGTCTATTCTAGCGTTAATTTTTTTAAACAAAAACCTAGTTTTGCAATACAAACGTACACAAGCTATATAAAAAAAAAAACAGTGGCACTCCGGGAGTGCCGACAGAAGTGAAAACTTGAACAGTTACAATATAATGTAGGATACTTATATACAGAGGTGTCGGTAACGGTAACGGATACAATAACATTGTCGCGAGTTCAATTGTTTTTCCCATCTCAAAAATGTCGAATGCGCCATAAAGATATTTTCACTTCAAAAAACACGGAACGTAGGTACATAATTAACTTATAAATTATTTTTAAGGGTCAGACAATTGCTGTATAGTACAGATTGCTGTATAGTAGTGGCTTTATAACTGTCCTCGTGTGTAAACGAATAATAGTAACCTATTTCTCTCAATCAAGTGTAACAGATTGCTCGCGATGTGTAACTACTGAACGCCGTTGTTTTTATTTCAGTCACAACTCACCACTGAAAATAAATGTACGTTTTACGCGAATTAAGATGGTTTTATTGATTTATGAGCTGATTGGTGCAATGGGCTCTTAAATTATCGTATAAAATTGCAAGTTAACTCTGCATGGAAACATAATTTACGTAGTTAATTGGATACTGGCTGTTGCCCGAGGCTCCGCGTGGGTGTCGGTTATCGCGGCAAAAGTACTCTATATCCTTTCTTTGGATCCAAGCTTATCCCATACAAGTTTCATCCAAATTGGTTCAACAGTTAAGCCGTGGAAAAAAGATGGCAAGGACTAAAAATCTAGAATACTTGAGAAAAATCCGATGAATCGACAAATAAATTTATTTTAACTTTCCAAATACATAACCCAAAATTTGTAGTTAACTGAAAAATATGATTACTATTTCCGGTATACTACTATAAAAAACGATACTGCGGCCCACTAACGATCACAGTTCTAAATGTAACCTGCATTAATGCCAGACTCAAAACAAATAAATGCGGCAAACACAAATATTTGTTCCGGTCGGGTATTGAACCCGTCATCCGCGCAGTTAATTGCTCAACTACAGCAAAGCACGCTATTGATAAACTATGATGATTCATGAGGCATATTCATCTGAGAAACCAATTAAACGTCGAAATGATTTTTATTTATGTTGATCATTTATAAGCAGAATGTTAAAGATTTCACCCTGTGTGTAAAGAAAAATAATATCGACTATATATCGGATAGCCGAGTGGTCACTACTCCAATGACGCGCGACGCGTCGCGGGTTTGTTCCCCGCATGGGACAGCATTTGTGAGGTCCGCAATTGCCTGTCCCAAGTCTGGGTGTGCTTTATGTATGTGAATTAAATGTTTGTAAAACCCCCACAACAAAATGATTAAATGCGCATGGCGTTTTTTGTATAAAAAAAGAAAACGAATATCGGCTTATAAAGCATGTGTTTTACTTGCAAATAGTTTATTGCAAAATGAGCTGCATTAGTCAACCGGCTACTTTATATTTACGAGAAACTGTGTTGGTTAAAACATTTAACGATTTCTAAAACATTACAATTAGCTCCTTTGTCCGATGCAGAACGTGAAAAAGCGAAAAAAGCTCATTAAGCGACTTGAGAGGACAAAATGTACATCTACACACGAAAGATTTGTATTTTTGTATGTTTGTAACGTATATTCTCAAAAAGTAATGAACGGATTTCAAAAATTCTATCACCATTAGTATGCTACATTATCACTGAGTAACATAGAAAGATAGATAGAATACTCTTTATTGTACACCATGAGAGTTACAGCATTAAACAAATACAAAACAGTGAGGGGGTAAAATGGTGGAGCTATCAATCACTAACTAACTTAGGCTATATTATTTATCCCAAAATATTTAAAAAATAAATATCTACCCGTGTGAATCCTTAATGCCGCTAGTAATTTATATTATTTGGAGTAAAAAGATATTCTTAAACGATTTCTGGTTTGAATTTTCAACGTTTGCGTTACCTTACAATAATTTCAAAGACATTCACATTAAAAAGACGCAAATTGAAGTTAAGAATTTACATAACGATCTTTTAAAATTTACATGTTTCCCGTCACCCCACCGACAAATTATCGCCCACGATCAAACAGAATCATAAAACACGAAGTCACATTTATCAGTAATCGTGTTGATATGAAAATATACTAAAATATCGCCACACGTGTAAATTAATGTAGCTTAGATTATTCACCAAGGAAAACGTAAATGTCGAAAAATTTTAAGAATTTTGACGTTAGGAATTCACTGTAATATTTATTCCGACATTAATTAAAACAGAAAGGAATCAATTTAATTTGAAGTTATAATAAATAAATAAACTTACGAGATGTAATGCTGTTTTCTTGTAGAACTTTTTTTTAATTCACTTTGCAGTTATTTTGTATGAGATGACACTCGCGTTGAGGATATACTCTGACTGTCGAGTTAAAGGAAAATAAGAACTTACACGTCTTACACTGAATCAGTCATACGCGTTTCACAGAAATTCCAACAAAAATATCCGCTCTCACCACTCACCTTCTGAACATCTCAAAAGTGCAATCGAAAATTCTCAAACAGAGTGAGTAATTCACAATAAACTCACACACACAACCAAATTAAAAAAAACTAAAAACACCGTCTAATTTTTAACGAGAGTTTAATTTAATATAAAAACCAGTTTGAACATTTGAATATAGAAATTCTATTTATAATTATTTAAAAAAAGTATTCGTTTCGTCGATCGGAAGTTTTCGTTAAAAATAAACGACGCGTGGCGGCGCTCGCGCACGCCGCGAATGATCGTGCATTAGTGATGATCTAACGCATGCGTTGGGATGCGATGCAACTATCGATTCTATATCGATTTGGTAGGAATTCTAGAACTTATGGAACCGTATGATGGCCAATTCATTGAAAAATTTCCAGCATCGTCCTGAGAACTGCTCTTCGCTCACCGGCCAAAAACCGCAAACCAGCCATGTGCGAGTCGAACTCGCACATGAAGGGCTCCGTACCATTTCATGGAGCCCTTTTAATTTTATTTTATAGGTATTTGTTGTCGGCTGTAACCAAAATACACAGTGTAAAAATTTCAACTCTCAAGCTATTAAAATTCATGAGACACAGCCCGCTGACAGAAAGACAGATAGACCGACGGACAGCGGAGGCTTAGTTATAGTTCGGAACCTTAAATATTTTAATGATAATCTATGCTATGCTATGCTTTACTTTACTATCTTAAAGAAATTACTCGTTGCCATAGTAATTTGCGTTGCACGTTAACATGCGTTTTCTAAGTTAACTTTAGTTCGTGAAAACTTTGAAGAATGTTTTGCGCTGGAAGTTAGTTTAATCGCGTTCTTATAACAATTCGTATGCGATAAGAATCCTACTACTTAATATTATTAAAAATGTGAACGTTTTGGCGATAGTTGTTACTGTTTTCTGCAAAACTGCTGAACATATTTTGAGAAAACTCTAAAATATTATAGCTTACACGTGAGCATTACACAATATAGACCATCATTTGTAGCGACAGACGTTTATGCAAAATTATCGACGGTTCCGATATTATTAGGGCAATATTAGATTTTTCCATAATTTTCATAAAACAGCGCGCTCTGTTTTGACACTAATTTTACGATTTTACATGTTCATACTAGTGCCAAAAGTTCATACTCGCTATGCGCGCTCTATAGTTTACTTATTCCTCTAAGATAATATCATTGTAACAACGTATGTTATAAACTCTTTGACATAAATAACCACAAAGTTATATTAATGTTACTCTGTTTTTATCGTAGATCTATGATTGTACCGACACAACTTCCCCAACACTAACTAACCCCACGCGATAAGTCGCCCGTTCGTACTAATGCCTAAATCTATGTATTTAACAAAGTTTTAGCTAATTAATTAATTTTTAACATTCCTATGAATTAGCCTTTTATCGTAACAGTTGTAAAAATTGTTAGCTGTTACAAATGAGTTATTATATTACTGTTTGTGTGTTGTAGATTCATTTGTTAATCATGGCATGTTATTGAATAAATACCTTGCATTTGTAGACGATGTATGGGGTGCATATAGGTGTAAAGCACTTTTATTTCAATTGAGATGCCTTTGCCTATTGCCTATTGCGGTATTACTAAAAATTCTGAATATTAGAGATATCTATTAGGGAAATCAGTTAGGAATCTGATGGTCTTTTAAATAATACATATAGTATATTATAAATAAATAAATAAATGTGGACAACATCACATACATTGCTCTGAACTCAATATAAGTAGCAAAAGCACTTGTGTTATCGAATCAGAGACAACGAAGGTACCATAAACACCCAGACCCGAGACAATGTAGAAAAGTGGTTATCTACATTGGCCGGGGATCGAACCCAGGACCTCAGAGCTAGCGACACTTTGAAAACCGGTGTGTACGCCACTTGATCATGGAGGTTATCGACATATAGTAACATCTCTTATAAGATAATATCCAAAAGATATAAAACTTTTTATGTTAGGAAACTTTATCAAAAGTAAAGCATTGATCGCGTCTGGAACATAAAAATAAGTGAAAATGTAAAATCATATCAACAAGCAAACCATTCTCACTAATACCATCGCCTTTTAAAGCAGGAGCAATGACCACTACGAAAAGAAAAATAATAATACCAAGCAATCTGTTTTACGACGCTCCTAAAATTAAACCATAAAGTAGAATCTATTTTTGTTGAAAACGAGGCCATAAACATGGCGGATTTTATAAATAAAGAATAACCATAAGGAGACAGGCTCCTGTTGCTTAATTAAAGTTGTTTTATTTATATAAAGATACTAAAGATTTCGCTACTTTATATCTCTCTATTTGTGTCTTACGCTAACCTACCTGTATTCCTATTATTGTATTGTATTGGAGTTACATAGGTATATGTCACTCTCGAGCGAATACCTAATGATACTATCTTGAATAAGCATACATCTTAAATATCTACACAACAAAGAATTCGACGACTTAGAAATAAAAAATGATTCAAATGAATTTGAATTTGAAAAAACTTTTGCTAAATGCATCTGCTGCAAAAATATATAAATGTATTTTTCAAATATATAAAGTACAAGTAGAAGAAGAAATATATAAGTTCCGTCATCCTACCATCGAGGCTCGCAAAATCTAAAATAGAACATTTACCTTAATAACTAAACAGTAAGTACAATGGTAAATACAAACTTCTTCTTAATGTGCCTCTCCGACTAGCGAGGGTTGGCAGTCAGCTCTGCATATCTTGTACTATCTCTTGCGAGGCTACATACAAAGTACAAACATAAAAATAAAAAAAATAAGTAGTTAATTAACACTGTCCCTTAGTCCTGCTCTCCTTACATAAATTCAACTCTCTTAACTCTTGCCGTCTATATTTTTGTTGCCGATTCTTCCAACGAATTACTATACATAATTAATTGCTTATAAAAAAATAATACTATTTTCATGTTCAAATCAATGTAACACTAATTATACAGAAAATTGTATCAAAGAGTTAATAAGGCAGATTTCAATAAATCCTAGAGAAAGTCACATAAATAGATGATTAAGAACCTCCTTGTTTATACCCTTCTTGAAAAGTAACGGCCAGCTCTCACTGTCATCATTTCAAACAGAACAGTTCCATTTGGCAGATCAATCAAAACCGTAACAAAGTCAAACTTCACAGAAAATTCACGAAACAAAATTCATAGTAATAAAACTTAGAAAATATCACCCATTGCCACTTATACTAAACAGGTGAGTTTGTAAATCTTAGCTAAAGAATAGATGTTTTATAGTTTGCGTAGTGTCTAAGAATTTGACCCAAATAGATACTTTTAATTCGAATCTGCGAGTTAAAAGTTCAATTGCATACAAATCTGCTGTAGAGTATTCATTACAAAAACAACTTTACACGTTCCAAGTGGAGTGGCAATTTTTCTAGGAAATATATTATGAGATAGCGCCATCTGTTAGTTACTACCAGAATTAAAAATACTGCCATCTGTTGGCGGTAAAGGGACAACATTCCATTTTAAATAATCCAGGTCTTGGTGGGCCACTAGGCGTACAACGAATTTCTACATACACTAAAGTTGCATTTTACTTTCATATTTATTGAATATTATGTAGAAAGAAATAACCCTTTCATGGTAAGTATCAGGAACAATATAAAGTTCCTTTAGTGTAACAGCCAGGACAGGTTAAAATCGCTGCAATAATCTGAAAAGGCCCTGTGAACTTGTCAATATAATAAGATAGTCCTTTTAAAGAAATAGTAGGGTCGTATAGTGGCATCGCCACTTAACAAGTCATTACCAACATGTTAAAATCTTATGGTTTGCAAGTCTCTGATTGGCGAGTGGGACTTGAATAAAACGATTGTGGAAAGGAACAATCAATATAATCAAAATATGATAATTATTAGCAGTCTCCCAATACATGCGGCTTGGCTTTCCTTTCCCAACTATTGAAAAAAAAAAAATGTTTCGAATTAATGGATGCTTGGGGGAGGCCTGTCCAGTGACTTAACATGTGAACGTGTATAAGCTGTAAGGCCGAGCCGGCCGCCACGTTTCCAGGGTGTTCCTCGTGAACCATGCGGCGTTAGACCATGGGCGTTCACAGAGCCGTGCTGCTGCTCCTCACTGGGATTCTGTCGCTCCTCGGACTTGTGACCGCGTGCACGAAGAAGGTCTACATCGCCTGCAGGCATCCAGCGCCTTGTAGCAAGTGATTACGGTAAGATCTTGATGTTATTATTGGACGGCCTCTCTCCATTTTAATCCTTAGATTCAGAAAGCTAAAAGTACTTAGACATAATCATCTGAAACAGATATAGAAAAGTTACTTAACTTTCCACTCACATTCTTTGGAAGTCTACAAAAATGTAACAAAACTCAAATGCAACATTGATTATGCATAACTGTACATAAGAATACCCACGTGAATAATAATAAATGAGTACCGTTATCATTCATACGTTATGTAATACAAAACTGAAAAAAAAAACACTTCAGTTAAATGCTCTGACTGACTTTGATTAATCCATAGAATTAGTTTCAAGTCCATAAGTCAACTTTTTAACTCAAAATCAGTGGGAAAATACAATGTGTCATAATCACCTTATCATCCTTGACCGATATTTCCTCATCAAAGAAAATTTTTTGTGTATCCATCATTGTTGCATCAAAGTTTGATTAGACATATGATTTATAGCAATTCTTAGTTTTGATTCAGCATGTATTGTCTATTTCTGTCCGGCGCGCGAGCCAACGATCATCATATGCATGTATTTAGATTACAAAGGGCTTTCGTCTGCCTGTCTAGTCTGATAGCTGATGACAAACCGTGATCATTTAACATACAATTGTTTTTTTACTTTTAATTTGTTTTAAATAATCGATGACTCTACATTTCTAGAAGCAGCTCGTCTTGAGTTTAGGTTTCATTAAACAGTAAAGTTTTCTTGCTAAGTTGATCAGTAGTGCCTTGAAAAGCATTAGTCAAATCAAAGAACTGGACCTCGACCTTCAAATTTAGTTCATGAATTCAATCAGTAATGGAGCTTCCATAATATTTTTATAAATTGCTTTATACTTTTTAACCATTTGTCTCTTTTGTTTCAGTATCCAACAATGGCTAAATTCGACTTTACTCGACTCTATGCAGTGTTATTCGCCCTGTTCTCGATGCTGATCGCCGGCGCCTCGTGCTGCAAGAAGAGCATCCCCTGCTCGGGCCGGGCGCCCTGCAGACGTGGGCCCTACAGACACTAGCGCACCGATTGGCACTCGATGCGTACCCGTAGGGAAACCAACAGTGCCATGCAAACTAGCAGAACATGGCGTAGCGATCGGGAATATCGAATAACGACAAAAGTGTATAGGCATTTTGGCTACTTCTAGCTCGCGCAGGTCACATGGGAAAACTATTACGCCTCGAATTAATAGACGAATGGAAACCATAAACTGCAATGAAGATGTGTGGAAATGTCGCTAATTACCTGAATTAGAACAAATATCTTAAGTTTGACCCATTATTTCATACATTACAAAATTTTAATAGTGTTAAATATAAATTGACATTCCGTTTTTACTTTTTCTATAAAAAATGTAAAATCTAAAAAAAACTGTATAAAACATCAAGCTACTTTTCTTTCCCCAAAATTCCCAGTTGCGTAGTACTTTCCAGTTGCAAACGTAAAGTATTGATTTGGGTCAAATTCCACCTTGTAGTGTGTTTAGTATTTTATTTGATCGTTAGTGTTTATACGTAGTGTTTTTACTTTAGTTAGTTTGTTTATGTATTTTGGTGGAACGACTCAAATCGATTCTTTTTCGTTTGCAGAGGGAAGATGGGCGCATGATTTGAAATGGCGAATAACATAAAATAACATTGCTGTCTACAACTCTCCTTTTGCTGTAAGTACCGTTGGTTATTATCGAGTTTATCCTTATCCATATATCCTTTCCATAAATATATAAGAAAATATAGAATAGAATGATTAGTTCAATAAGTTATGCAACTTTTAATTCAATGCATTTAATATCAACTTAAACACATTGCCAGTATTATACTTTTTTTTATATTTAGTACCTTCACATCCTTCATCACATTGTCGGTAGCTCACAAATAGTTTCTCCTTCATTCAATTTCGAAGCAAAGTTGAATATTAAAAAGCGCAGCAACTTTGGATCTAGTATAATTTCTCTCTAAATATTCAACTTTGTTTCAGAGTATATGATGTTAACTCGCTGGGAAAGCCTGGTGTTTGCTGTCTTCCTGCTGGCTAGCTGGTTGCTAGAAGTGGCCGGATGTGGCCAAAAGCGCGTCACTTGTAACCCTAATAACCCACCTTGCAAGAGATAAATAGATACTGGTAGATACTTATATACTTCTGACCCATCGGAAGATGCTAAGAGCTGTTCTGACATACATATTCAACTTAAAAACTTTAAAGTTGGAAGTTTAGTCACGGACTTCATTGATTGCCTTTCTTCCTTGGTTATTATCGGATAATAGACGAAAATCTTTGTATATATTTTTTTATGCAATACGATTGGAAGAGGTCAATATTAAAGGGCATAATGTCGCCAGTAACTTAATTAACTCTAAATCTAACGGAACACACAAAACTTCCTTAATTAAATGTCTCAAATGTCTACGTAAAGCTGCATAAAGGATTCATTGTAAATTTTGATTGCAGATCCATTGGCTTCTGGCGATGGACAAAGCATTTTTCCAAGAGGTGGTAATTCTGTTGGTGACCCTTCTGCTCTCGTACCTCGAGACCTGCCTCGGATGCGTGCGACACGAGTACACGACTTGCAACGAAAGCAACCACAGGTGCACGGAAAAGAAGTAAACCTAATTATTTAGGTGAGTCCTGTCGATCGCATATTACCCGCTTTGAAGTAAAGGAAAGCCCTCATTCCGAAATTTCACCGGCTTCCCGCCGCCGATTTGGTTTTCCGCCTTTTTTATTTCGCGCAAATAAAGTCAGTTTCTTGTCAGTTCTCAGGCGAGAACAGTGCATAAATCATTTGCGCTAATTTTAATCGCGCCGCAAAAAATCACGTACTAAGTATATTAGGTTGCGAAATTATATTTTTCGCAAAAAAAAGACTTTTGCAATTTTATGAAGCCACAGGCAATTGACTGGCCTATTGGTCTAGTCGACTGGCCTATGGGTCTAGTGATCCTAACTGCTAAACAGGAGGTCGTGGGTTCGATATCCACCCAGGACAAATCTTTGTGTGATGAGCATGATTATTTGTTGTGTGTCTGGGTTTGTGTGTCTTTTGATTTTGATTTTGATTATGTATTTAGAAATATGTAAGTATATTTATTAGTTGTCTGGTTGCCATAATACAGGCTCTGCCTAATTTGAGATCATATAGCCGTGTGTATTTAGCCCCGAGATATATATAATTTCGAAAACTACGCGAATCATGCAGTGCTGTCATATTTAATGGCCATAAAATTTTGATGAATATCTCACCATCTTTAATTTACCTCATATTTCTATTTTCAGTGTTAGAAACAAGATGGTGCTCCTGAATGAATTCGTGCTGGTGTTCCTGCACATCGCGGTCTCCATGTTCGAGCTGACACAAGGCTGCAAGCGCCGAAGAGAGTGCGCCGACCGCTTCTGCCGACCCTGCCACAGACCCAAACCAGATTTAGGATTTGATAGATCGACAGTTAGAGTAATCATTCCGAAGGTAAGAACAGCTTTTAATCACGTGAGATGTGAACTACGTTGTCATAGGAAAAAACGTAATAAAATGTCTCGTTAAAACCCTCAAATACTTAATTTAGCCCGATTAGCCTCTCTACCACTTTTATAATTCGCAAGTATTGTATTCGATAATAAGTGAAAAAGTTGGCAAAAACTTTAACAAACAGAATTTCATTAATCATTTTTAATAAAGAAAAAGTTGTCAAATATTTTATGTGAACTGACTGACAGATATGTTAATTAAGCGTGTCAGTGCATGTACGTGTTTAAAGAATTTTACGTATTTATCTGCCACGGAAACATCCGTGATATGTAATTATCTTCTCCATTTTAGTAGACTGAACTATTGTGGCCGAATTAGTAGTTTTCCTACTAGAGACCATGTCACATTTGGGCCAGCAAAACTTGTGGCGCAAACATATACTGAGCAAAAAATATTAAAGAAGTAAAAACACTGACGGATAACCGAGTAGTATAAGTCACCACACCAATTATCACAGTGCGCGACGTACTGCGGGCTCGATCCCCGCATGGGTCAAGCGTTTATGTGATCCACAAATCCTTGTACCAAGTCTGCGTGGTCTTTGTGCATATGATTTGAATGTTTGTAAAAACCCCCGACAAAAAGAATCGTCAGTGATGGAAGTCTTTTTTTTAAGAAAATGATGTAATTAAAAAAAAAAATATTTAAAATACGCTACTGTAGCACTATTTTAAGGTAACCAATATATATACTGTACCTAGAAAGCACCCCGATTAACTCACCTATTTATCACTTTGCTTTAAATTTAGTTTTATTGTTTCCAGTGATGATGTTCCAGCATTTGTTTATGGTATTATTCTTCTGCTTCGCGTTGATCGTGAACGCTCTAGCCTGTAAGAAGACTGCCGCTCGTCAAACTTGCTGCCGAAGGGTAAGGGAGCATAAGGATACTTTGCAACACTTATTAAATAGGTATCAATTACAGAACCTGATAGATTTGGCCTGAAAAAGGACGGTAGTAGACAATTATTTTTAATTATTTTTTACGCATGAACGCATGCGGAGTGAATATTTGTAACCTGCGACCGCTTAAATTTTTTCTTTTCTCATTTGAATTTGATTACAAGTTTTAGGCAACCTAAATTGAACGTATCCTGTGATCATAAGTATAGCCTGTAAAACTGGAGGTCAGACTTTTAGGAACTTAATAGCTGTCATAGTAGTAACAGTTAACGTTGTTTTTTCAGCACTAGTATTTAGGGAATGCATTTAGGGATTAGGAAGTTCACCAATCCGTAGACCAACTTTAGAAAGCGTGGCTTAATCATCATATTCAACAGATTTATACGGATTATCATAAACGAAAGCCAATTGCTACGGCTTGTTAAATAAAGGATTTCTTAAATTCCTGAACATATCCCACCAGTATAGTTGTATGTAGCGTTTTAAATTGTAAGCGTTTGTTGTGGTGCGCAGCCTCCCACGCCCCCATGTTGAGAACGAAGATGGTGTTGGTGCTGGTGCTGCAGCTGAGCACGCTGGTGTGCTTCGCGGTAGGCTGCTCGCGCCGCCCGCGGGACCCCGACTACTGCCTGCCCTGCACCTACAAGGGACCGATCATCGAAGTCTTATACCCCAAGGTACCAGTTCAAAATAGCCTATATTTTTTTAAGATTACGCTTTATTTACGTGGGAAAAGATTTCAATGCGTCATATTGGTATAAAATACTACCTCATAAAAGGGTTCGTGAGCGTACGTTTGGTTTGACGGATAACAAAGATTAGGCCGCGTCGGTCGGTCCGGGGGTGGGTGTCCATTTGCAAACATACTGAGAGTCCTCTACCACGAAAAGCACGTTAATCCGTTGGTCTCGACTGTCTTACGTTGATATTTGGCAGTCGTTTAGTCATTACACTTTCAGAACTAGTCTTACCATGGGATACTGTACCCAGTAAAATGGGTTGTGAAGGACAGATAGGCAGACGCTCCATATAAAATACCTACAATATTTAGTTGAATCCGTTAAGGCTGGAAGCCAACCTCAACATAGCTTGAGAAAAGGTTAGGCAGAAGTAAGATATTGGTACAAAAAGTACCTATTTGGTCCGGCCTCATGTGTCCTTCTGTGAGGTTTGGCCGACAAATGCTAAACCGTCAAAGCTTCGAATCTATCTACCTCATTAATTTTCCAATCTTTATTACTTTTTTTATTGTTGCAGCCGAAAAAATAGCAAGAATTACCTACCTACGTACCGGTACCGGTGCGGTTAAAACTTTAAGCTCGCATCAACAACTGGTTTGTATCTATACTTTACCTAAATTATTTTATACTACCTGACCCGAGAATCGGGTTGTCTTGTAAAGTTTGACATTTCCTGCGGGTTTTTCTCGTGTTTGTTCATACTAAACAGCCATGTGACACAGGTTTTTAACCGACTTCCAAAAAGGAGGAGGCTCTATGTTCCACTGAATGTAATAATTCTCGTCGAGTTCATAATTTTAAAATTATCTTTATTTTAACTTTTAACTTTTTAAAAAAAAAATACGTTTCTCGAACGTAATACGCTTGTACTTATAGAATTTAGAGAAAAAGACAAACTCATTCAATCGAATTGCATGAACTTAGAGGGCTAGGTTGATGATTTTTATAATTATAATTCTGTCAGTACAAACTTTTGTTAAAAAAAAAGCCTGAAACCGTCCGAAAAATTGCAAAAATGGTAAGAAAATTTGAATTTCGCGGCTACCCTGTCGCTTCCAACTTAAAAACTTCCCAATGTTAACAATACCCTTTTTTTGCACAAATAGTTCATGATGAGGTTGTCGAAGTTGTTGGTGGTGCTGCTGCACCTGACCGCGCTGGTGCTGACCGCCTCCTGCTGCAAGCGCCACAAGCCCTGCCGCGAGACCTGCCTGCCTTGCAACTATAAAGGTCCCATCATAGAAGTTATATACCCTAAGCCGGTTAGTATTTAAATTATTATAACACACACACTGTCTAAAAAGTCTAACAGACTCAGACGTTTGCAATTCTCATCAAATTTCAGGAGGTTGTTATGAAAGACATAATTAATTAAATAAAGTTACAATATCTGCTCATTAATAAATATATACTTGTTTTTATTAGTTACTTAAGTTTGACAGTATTTCAGGATACACCACTTTCAAAGAACAGGATCGCCCCGTTGCGTATACGGTAGGCAGTGTCTTTGTGAGTGTGTAATAGGGCAGTTACAGTGCGGTATCACACGGGCCGCGTTTTGAAATGTTTGTCCCACACATGCCGATTTCCGTAAATAAGACAAGAAAAAAAAACTACTTTTTTTATTATTGATTCGAGTCGAGAATCATTAGCTACCTCCTTGAATATTAAACCATTGCATACCAAAAGGCAAACTCTTCTTCACACTTTACAGCGAGCAATCCATACTCATTTATGAATGCGAAAGTAAACTAGACTGTCTGTTAGCTTTCACGGCTAAACCGCTTAACTGATTTTGGTGAAACTTTGTATGGGGGAAGCTTGAATCCCAAGAAAGAACATAGTCTACTTTTTGTCGTGATATCCGGCACCCACGCGGGCGGACCCGTGGCAAAAAGCTAGTAGTTTCAAAACATTTGATTCCTTTTAAGCACAAGTCTCTAACTAATGTAATTTTTTATTTTGCAGTCAAAAGAAAAATAAGTGTTTTGTATTGAAGAAGTCTTTTTATGTTGAAATATATTTTATTATGTAAATTATTTATGTAATTTATTCTTTAAATATATAAAAAGATTTAAAGAGTTGTTTTATTTTACTTTCAATTAGATATAATGATACTCATGATAATAAGAATGTAGGAACGATACACGGTCTTCACAAAAGTATCAATGAAGGAAAATTCTACTAATTTATTTATCATTTTTTCGTGTAACAGGTCTCCATGGTCGATTTAAAAAACCCCGACCAAATAAAATCCTCAGTGGTGGGTCTATTTTTTTTTTAAATAAAAAAGAAAACGAATTTTATTCAAAATATGCTACTGTAACACTATTTTAAAGTAACCAATATATATACTGTATCTAGAATGCACCCTCATTAACTCACCTATTTATTGCTATGCTTTAAATTTCGTTTTATTGTTTCCAGTGATGATGTTCCAGCATTTGTTTATGGTATTATTCTACTGCTTCGCGTTGATCGTGAACGCTCTAGCCTGTAAGAAGACTGCCGCTCGAAAAACTTGCTGCCGAAGGGTAAGGGAGCAGAAGGATCAATTACAGAACCTGATAGATTTGGCCTGAAAAAGGACAGTAGTAGACAATTATTTTTAATTATATGTTACGCATTAACGCATGCAGAGTAAATATTTGTAACCTGCGACCACTGGGTCAATGCACTAGTTGCGTTGCGCACTGGTGCGTTGACCCAGTGGGCACAGGTTCGAGACTTGTCAGAGGTTTAAATTTTTCCTTTCTACTATTTGAATTTGATTACAAGTTTTAGGCAGCCTAAATTGAACGTATCCAGTGATCATAAGTATAGCTTGTAAAACTGATGGTCAGACTTTTTAGAAACCTAATAGCGGTCGCAGTAGTAACTGTTTAACGTATTTGAAACTTGAAGAATTTTCAGCAACGCAGCAGCCCTAATTGAGTGCAGTGTTGCAATCGCCTATTTCAGAACTATTATGTAGGAAATGCACTAAAAGTTCACCCATCCTTAGACCAATTTCCGCAAGAGTGGATTAACCATCATATTCAATAGATTTGTACGGGTTATCTTAAACGTGAGCCAATTGCTAGGGCGTGTGAATAAAGGATTTTTTAGATTCCCGAATATATCCCACCAGTTTAGTTGTATGTAGTGTTTGTTGCTGTGCGCAGCCTCTCACGCCCCCACGATGAGGACGGAGATGGTGTTGGTGCTGGTGCTGCAGCTGAGCACGCTGGTGTGCTTCGAGGTGGGCTGCTCGCGCCGCCCGCGGGACCCCGACTACTGCCTGCCCTGCACCAACAAGGGACCGATCATCGAAGTCTTATACCCCAAGGTACAAGTTTAAAACAATATATATTTTTTCAAGATTGCGCTTTATTATGTGGGAAAATATTTAAAAATATTTTTGTGAAGGACAGATAGGCAGACGCTCCATATAAAATACCTACAATATATAGTTGAATCCGTTAAGGCTGGAAGCCAACCTCAACATAGCTTAAGAAAAGGCTAGGAAAAAGGCATTGGTACAAAAAGTATTTGGTCCGGCCTCATGTGTCTTTCTGTGAGGTTTGGCCGACAAATGCTAAACCGTCAAAGCTTCGAGTCTATCTACCTGATTAATTTTCCAATCTTTATTACTTTTTTATTGTTGCAGCCGAAAAAATAGCAGGAATTACCTACCTACGTACCGGTACCGGTGTGGTTAAAACTTTAAGCTCGCATCAACAACTGGTTTGTATCTATACTTTACCTAAATTATTTTATACTACCTGACCCGAGAATCGGGTTGTCTTGTAAAGTTTGACATTTCCTGCGGGTTTGTCTCGTGTTTGTTCATACTAAACAGCCGTGAGACACAGGTTTTTAACCGACTTCCAAAAAGGAGGAGGCTCTATGTTCCACTGAATGTAATAATTCTCGTCGAGTACATAATTTTAAAATTATCTTGATTACCTTGGTATAAAATAATAATTTAACTTTTTTTACACGACTGCCCAAAAAAGGAGTGTTATGTTTTCAGGGTTCATGTATGTATGTATGTGAGTTTCTTTATTCCACCATAACTTCTAAAAGGCTCGACCGATTTCAATGTTTGTGGTATCATTAGAAGCCTTGAGTTATCCCGAGTGACATAGGCTATGTGGACATTAAAAAATGGTCAAGTGTGAGTCGAAATCGCCTGCAAAGGGTTCCGAACGATTTTTTTTGTGTTGTGTCATATTTTTTTTTGTGTTGTAACTCTTAGATGTTTCTGCATTGTATTGGTATGGAACAAGGTTTGCATTTTTTTGCAATTAAATGATCGGTTTTTAGTTTTCCTCTATGGGCATAGTTGCGATTTACTTGCACAGTAAGTGTTATAATCTATTTTGTATCTGTTCACTTGTGTTCATTCAAGTCTACAAATATTTGACTTGTTTTTAATTTTTTAGTTAACTTTTTTAATATTTTTTTGACATGGCATTCGTGTTTTTTAATTTTTTTAATTATATTTTTTTTATTACAAAATACGTTTCTCGACCGTAATACGCTTGTACTTATAGAATTTAGAGAAAAAGACAAACTCATTCAATCGAATTGCATGAACTTAGAGGGTTAGGTTGATGATTTAAATAATTATAATTCTGTCAGTACAAACTTTTGTAAACAGTTTTGTTTAAAAAAAAGCCTGAAACTGTCCGACAAATTGCAAAAATGGTAAGAAAATTTGAATTTCGCGGCTACCCTGTCGCTTCCACTTTAAAAACTTCCCAATGTTAACAATACCCTTTTTTTGCACAAGTAGTTCATGATGAGGTTGTCGAAGTTGTTGGTGGTGCTGCTGCACCTGACCGCGCTGGTGCTGACCGCCTCCTGCTGCAAGCGCCACAAGCCCTGCCGCGAGACCTGCCTGCCTTGCAACTATAAAGGTCCCATCATCGAAGTTATATACCCTAAGCCGGTTAGTATTTAAATTATTATATCACTCAAACTGACCAAAAAGTCTCATTAATATATTATTTTCGTGGACATCGGTTCAGCCGTTTAGAAAGTTAACTGTTTACCCCCAAACATACAGACATGATTTTATAGGGTATATAATTACATAGTACTTAGTAGGTTACACAGGGTGAACAGCAACCAACCGATTTGTAGATTTTTTGTAACTTTAAAGCTTTGGTTTTTCACCTAATCATAGTAGCCAACCAGTTGGCGTTTATATTTTAAACCATTGCATACCAAAAGGCATCTCTTCTTCACACATTACAGCGAGCAATCCATACTCTTTTATGAATGCGAAAGTAACTTAGTCTGTCTGTTAGCTTTCACGGCTAAACCGCTTAACTGATTTTGATGAAACTTTGTATGGGAGGAGCTTGAAACCCAAGAAAGAACATAGGCTACTTTTTGCCGCGATATCCAGCACCCACGCGGGCGGACCCGTGGCAAAAAGCTAGTAGTTTCATAAACATTTGATTGCTTTTAAGCACAAGTCTCTAACTAATGTATTTTTTTTATTTTGCAGTCAAAAGAAAAATAAGTGTTTTGTATTAAAGAAGTCTTTTTATGTTGAAATATATTTTATTATGTAAATTATTTATGTAATTTATTCTTTAAATATATAAAAAGATTTAATGAGTTGTTTTATTTCACTTCAATTAGATATAATGATACTCATAATAATGAGAATGTATTATGAATTTAAAATAATCATTTCTACAAATGGACAGGTGACCTAGGTTTCTTTTACAATAATAATACAAATTAAATAAAACAAAAAAAATATTAAATAATGCAATATTTTATTTACATTTACAATACAATCGAATATAGATAACATTATATCTAGTTAATATCGTAGGAAACAAAAACTATTTCAATTGCAATCAAAACTAACTTTAAAGGAAAATTTTACTAATTTATTTTTTCGTGTAACAGGTCTCCATGGTCGATTGAAAATAATAGGCGCGAAAATTTTTCACAAGATTGTCATAAGCTCCCTATTAAAATCCTTTTGACCTAACTGACGCATTGTAATAAATGGGAAAAAACCATAGACCCATGGAGAAAACCCTTGGCATTTAAGTAAATAGTAAATACTTTTAATGGACAACATATTTAAAATATTTTTTTAAACATGTCAATTTCACAAATCGTTTCTTATACCCAATCGTCTATAACAACTTAACTCTTTACTTCTAAATACTAGACTTAAAATCTCTATGGATAGAGTAGTAATCATAGACAATTCGGTATAAAACCTCTATTCATATTAACACTTTTTATCTATGTAATTCTGTGTAGCCCGATCAGAAATTTAACTTTCAAATCTGGCAATACTCACGCTAGTCGTAGTGTTGCCAGAATTAAGTTATCAATATAACGAAAACATACACAATGCCAAATACTTAGTGAGCGCAACTTTAACAAATTTTGTAACATATTATATTAATTAAAAAAAAACTTAATATGCAAAAAAAAACATAATAATTCGCTCTTTTAGCGAACATAAACGAATAGTACACGATTGTTTTTTGGCTAATGGCCAGTTCCGATATACAAAAGACAATTCGTTTTACTCGCGAAAGGTAATTTTGTTTAAATGCAAAACAAATGGTTTCTTGAATATAGAAACCGGGCATTTGATACAAATCATACAATTTAAACATTAAACTTTTCATGCAACTGATCGGTCTCCACTAAATTAAAACAATTACATTACATTAATAGAAAAATAACTTTACAAATGGAAGTATTGGACTCGGTTGTTCTTACAAGAGAAAAAGTCTTGGGTTCGACTCCGAACTTGGCCATAATTATAAGATATTTCAACAATGTAGTACACTTGACCGCACTTCAGTGGTTACACCTTAAAAACACCTTTATTCCATTGTATTAAGGTCCATTTTCCTGATCCATTTTTACCAGTAACGCGCGGTTCACTGTACACTCTCAATATTATAATCTAAATTGACTCCATTATTGTGAGACTCAATACTTAAGATTTATTGTTTTACAAAACATCTTATTTCTGTACAAGTTTCATGTTATTAACAAATATAATGTCATTGCCTTGTGATACAAAGGTCAAAGGTCAGCGCAGACTTAAGAATGGGTAGAGCTGACAATTCTGAAATTGGAAGACTTTAATTCTTTGAAGTCAAACCGGAACCCAAACCTGAAGGCATAAAAGCTACCTACTTGACTAACAAGGCAATCACAATCTACAACGAAATACATAATACGAAATAGCCTTTAAAGTTTAAGTAATAAAGTTCATTATCCTTAGACCCGGTCTGCGCTGACTTAACCGAATTAAGGTCTCCTAAACTCGTACTGTGCCCAACATTATCGTAGTTACAATGATAATATTACGTGTGACTCAATAATAACCCCTTTATTCATTATCGTAGGGGTTCTATTCTCAAATCCTAAAGATTCCATAGTTTTAACCAATTTTGTACCTTAAGACCTCTAACATAAGATACAATGCTTATAGTTTTGGGTACAATATATACTAGAAAACGTATGAAAGTAGGCAAATGGTCACAAACTACCCTATCATTAATTGTGGTATACCTATTGTCTATTTAAGCAATCGTTTAGGTATTAACATTATACCCTGAATAAGGGGGTAATTATTCAAACTAATTAGTCTTTATATAAATGCTTTCTAACGCTGGAAGTTTTAAAACAGTTCATAAACTACTAACGGGTATAAAAAATGATTTTAAAACGGGAAGAAAAATTACTTGTCTCTCTGTTGCTCTCATGCAAATGTATTGCCTTCTCCCTCATACAACTGTAAACATTTTCCTTCTATATATTTATTTAACATTTTTTACAACTAGCAACACCCAGTCACCGTAAAAAATCTTTCTGTTTTAAAACCACATTATTAATACAATATATAGTAGAAACCTGTACATTTTTAATTGTAGACCAAAATAGCGTAGAGCCTAATGTATGAAAAAATTTCACTACTTGCAACCCTGCTTTTGGTAGAATTCCAAATAGTCGCGTGTGAAGTAGTATCGATAACTTTTACATGTAGTATCATACATCTAATATCGTACGTCATCTTTGACAGTCGTAAAGTCCTGGCAACAAGTCTTAGTGTGGGATACTGTGTTACCCAGTTAAATTGGTTGTGGTGGTCAGATAGGCAGTCGCTCCACTTAATGCATCTGGTAAGACTAAAAGCCAGACCTAGCTTGAGAAAAGGCAGGCAGAAGACCATACATCCAATCCATCCAATAATGTATGAGTTATTTCGTGTTAAATAGAAAGCGAAACTATATTTCTATGATTCTATATGTTGCGCTTCAAATACATATTTTGTATATCATGATTAGTCGTAGCAAAAAGCAAAGAGGTTTGGCAGAAGAAAGGGGAAACTTTTGCCTAATAATGTCTTTAAAAAACAGTGGATGGGAGGATGTACCTTTTATATAAATAAATAGGTTAGCAGAAGAAATGGAAGGCTTTTACCCAGGAGTAGAAATAATACAGACTTTGAATTTTCAAAAAAAAAAAAAAAGGTAATTGGAGGATAAATAGATAGATATTATGTGAGACTACAAGTAAAAGCCACAGTTAAGGTGGAAGCGTCAGGGTAGCCCGCGAAATTTAAATTTTCTTACGTTTTTAGCAATTTGCTGGTAATTTTCAGGCTGTTTTTTTAATAAAATACGATTCGCGGCCGTAATACGTTTGTATTTACTGAATTATATAAAATCATCAATACAACTTTCTAAGTTCATGCAATCCCATTAAATGAAATTTAATGATAAACTTTTTTTTGTTCAATAAACAGCCTGAAATTGCCTGGCAAATTTAGTTAAGCGGTCTTCCGCGAGCTTCCACCTCAAGCGATCACACGCTTAGTAGTAGCCGAGCATTAGCTATAGCAGCGCCCTGATCTCCTTGTGGATGTGGCAGAGGTAGTCCACGTACGACGAGCTGCCGTCCACGCCGCGGTCCTCCACCAGGAAGTGGCGGAGGACCGCCTCCAGCTTGTCGTGTTGCCGCATTATTGTTAGCTGCAACAAGTGTTTACTGGTTAGTAAGCCTGTGATGGGGATTCTGATGATGGTGAACTTGGCAACAAATATATACGCGTTAATGTATGTTCTGAGATAGGATATAATACTGGTCATTCAGTAAATATATTTTTATGTTTGGGGATTTTATATTAGTATCTCTGTTAAAGATGCGATCCGATACAAGGTTAGTGATACCTTGTATCGGTTTATTCAAAAATCTTAAGTACTTTTTCTGGATATGAAATAGAATAAAATTTTGTGCTAAAGTTCTATGATTCATTTAACAACATAAAAATATGTTTATTTTTGTTCAGAACTTTGAAGTTTTGGAAATTTTATTTAGAGACTTCTAATTTAATTTTTGGAGTTTCTTGACTCTCATATAAGTAAATTAAATCGTTTTAATTGGAAATAAAATTGTACCTCATGAACTTGCACAAACACAAAACTAAAGAACAAATACTTCTTAAAAACATTACATATTCGACAAAACGAAACACATTTTATGAACATTAAAACTTTGCATTTTTACTGAATTTACTACATATATCCATTGTTATGCCTTTTTTCTCATGTGTACATACAAGCCAAAAACGGTTACAAACTTTAACGGTAAAAAAAAATGGTAACAAACGTTTAACTTGTGTAATCGGGAATCGAACCCAACTAAGACTCAAGGTAAAATTCCTGGAATTAAAAGTAGACAGGGAAATCATTAACCTTGTTATTTGACTACATTCAAATGAAAAATGGATCGTAGCATGTAATGAGCAGTCGCAAACTATGAATAAATTGTATTTTTATAAAAATAAATATTAAGGTATATAAACATCACTTAAACATTTATGTAGTCTCAATAAAAAATATAAATGAAGATGTGGTAATACAAGAAATGAAGAATAAGTTAAAATGTTCATACATTATGAACGTTTGAATGATTTGATGAATTGTCAACTCTGAACGGAACTGCCAGCAAAACATATACATAAATTACTTTTGGCATATATAAGCAGGGAAATGAAAATCTATTCAAGACATGGAAAAAATACTAATATGTCCAAAATCACCACAAATATGATCACCATTTCTTGCTTGTAAAAGGTCAGTTCATCACAGCTATATAGCTGACCCAACGAATTTAAACATAAAATGGAATGAAAGTTATTATACAAATTACGTGAAAATGCCCGAAAAGTCCTTTTAATGACAATGGGATATTTGGTATGTTTAAAAAATAACTCGTCGATAAAATTACTAAAACACTAAGCAATCCCAAAACCACAACCCTTTAGACCCCCAATCGCCAACAATCTCTTCCCATGACACCAAGTCCACACACCTAATCCCGAAATCCCATCGCCAGGTCTTTTTTAACCTATAATGCCTAGTCCCACCCACAACCACAATCCTCTTTAACTCTGAACTCTACTTTTCTACCACGACACCAATCCCCTGGACCTCACAACCTTTCTTTCTATAACACCATTTCCCACATGACTTCGGACCCTTAAACCTGAACCATCAAACATACAGCATCTTCTGCACAGTTTTGTGCACGTTCATGAGATAGTCCATGTAGCTCTCGGCGCCGTCCACCCCTCGGTCCTCGACCAGCAGCTGGCGGAACTGCGGCGCCTTCTCCTGGTGCACTACGGTCAGCTACCATGCGGGAAACGAGCGAGATATAGCGGAAACTCAGAAGTAGAACACCATGCAATCAAAGCAATGGGTTTTATTTACGCTTGGCTTAAAACCGGAAAACAAGGTAAAGAAGCGTTTTTTAAGATAGGGATAAGGTTTTAAATAGCACTAACACACATACATTTATCTTAATTTTATTTGCTTTGTACTATTTTCTAAATAGTTTAATATTATTTGATTAATAAGTTTAAACACAAAAATGCATGGTCTGTTGCTTTTATATGGATAGCAAGCAACACATTCTTAAATCTTCTGAATAAGAGATAAGACACAGGTGCTATTTGCATCTAAAGAAAATATATAATAACTAGAAATAATAATAAGTGCAAACAATTTTTACATAATAATTTTAAGGGACAGGAGTAGAACCATTTCCAAAAAGGAAATCAAGACACAAACACAAAGATTAGAAGATCATGCTATCACCTTCCTGTCGATGATATTATATACAAGATATGTTACCTCTAGTTACTGACGATGTTTCAAATCGGTCGCGCTATTATCTATATATCTATACTAATATATAAAGCTGAAGAGTTTGTTTGTTTGAACGCGCTAATCTCAGGAACTACTAGTCCAATTTGAAAAATCCTTTCAGTGTTGGATAGCCCATTTATTGAGGAAGGCTACAAGCTATATAACATTACGCTGCGACCAAAAGGAGCGGAGCATAAATGAAAAATGTTACAAAAATGAAAAATCGTTGAAACTAAAACACGCGGACAAAGTCGCGGGGGACAGCTAGTATGTCATAATGTTGAAAAAATGCATGCATGTAGATCTTACCCGCAGCCGCTACGTCGCCGACGAGCTCCGCTGGCGCTAGTGTTCCCACCGGCATATAACACATGTGTCGTGTGTGGACTCACCCGCATGGCAACCCTCCTGCGCGCGCGCGCGTCGTCCACGAGCGCGCGCACGGCGTGGCTGGCCGCCGTGTCCAGCGCCGGCAGCTCCGTCACCTGCGTGTCCAGCTGCGCGGCCGACGCCACGCCGAACACGTCGCGCACGAACTCCGCGGGCGCCTGCGCTCCCACCCATACCAGCATGTGCACGCCGTTCTCTGCAGGAAGAGGGAACATGAGTGCGGTGCTTCGGGGTTATGGTTTTAAAATGTTGACTGAACGGATAGCCGAACGGTTACTAAGTCAATAATATTTATTTATTTATTTAATACTTCATGCACAGTGTACATAGGCGGACTTAATGCCAGAAGGCATTCTCTACCAGTCAACCTTTAATAATAATATCTTAGGACAACTCACACATGGCCATCTGATCCCAAACTAGCCAGAGCCTGTATTATGGCAACCACATAACTGATAAACATACTTATATATTTCTAAATACATACGTATTATAGATAAATTACACCCACATACAGAATAAATGATCATGCTCATCACACAATTATTTGTCCTGGGTGGGAATCGAACCCACAACCTTCAGTTCAGCAGTCAGGGTCACTAGCCACTAGACCAACAGGCCAGTCAATAGCCGATACGCGACGTGTTGCGCAATCGATTCCTCAAATATTTAAATTTTATTTAGTCACATATATCATAATTATTGGAAGGGTTATCATAGGTATGTGTAATGGTTACCGAGCAAATAGACCCCATGGTCGCTCATCTTGTCGACGGAGGCGCGCAGCGGCTGCAGCTGCGCGGGCGGCGTGTGCGGCAGGCGGTGCAGCGGCAGCAGGCGCGGGTACGTCAGCACCACCGACGTCTCCACGTCGGCCGCCAGCGCGCGGTGCATGGCGGCCGAGCGGTCGTCGCACGACAGCTCGGGCCCGCCGCCCACCGCGTCGCCGCGCAGCACGCAGTTCGTGTACAGCGGCAGCAGCTTCATGGGCTCCGGCAGGACCAGCTGCCCGGCGGACGACGGCGACGCGCAATGCCTTCGGTACGCAGCTAAGGAACGAGCGCAGCGCGTGCTAAGTGCATCGCGAACCGCTCTAGGACCGGCATCTCTTAACGCCCAAACTGCCTGTTTCGTTAGGAAATTGACAACGGTATCGAGCTCCATGCTGCGGTATACGTCGGCTAGCTGTTGGGCTACGGCCAGAGCTAAGTTGAGCACGCGCAGCCGGCGCTGGCCGGAGCGGTGCGTGTACAGTAGCGCCGCTTGGATGTAGACGCCGTCCTCGCCTGTTAACTTGTCGTCGTGCTTTATCTCGATGCCGATTGCTTTGTCCGCGTCTATCAATAAGAATAAAAATCAATTAAACAATAAACATGACATGTTTTAAAAATATCTATTAGAATTCTATTAACTTCTTTACATCATTTGCCACGATTATTCGCATACACACCACATTTTTATTTCTGATCTATGCCTTAAACTAAAAATATATAAGAGTCATTCATAACAATACATAACACTTTACATACCAATAGCAGCCAGCTCGACATCCGTAGTATTTGACATGAAGAAGTGTCCGAAGAAGTCAGTAGGCCTGACGCCTGTAGAGGTGCGCACGCGCATGACGGCGTCGTGTGCGGTGGGCCGTCCGACCACTCGCTGCACGTCGCACACGAGGCGGGGACCGTCCATCTCCGCCTGGGGGCATAACGAGTGTTAGTTATTAATAAGGAAAAATAATAAATCGAGTTTCTAATAAACTGAAAATATCATGATTATATCTTGGGACAACTCACACACGGCCATCTGATCCGAAACTAGGCAGAGCCTGTACTATGGCAACCAGACAACTGATAAACTTACTTATATATTTCTAAATACATACATATTATAGATAAATTACACCCAGACACAGAACAAATGATCGTGCTCATCACACAAAGATTTGTCCTAGGTGGGAATCGAACTCACAACCTCCGGTTTAGCACTCAGGGTTTCTAACCACATGATCAACAAATTATAGACTTATTCCTTCTAGAAAAGAAGTAGAGGTTCACTAGACTGATGGTCGCGCAGTTCTCGTAAACGTTGTTATTTACAAACGGCACGACGCATGCATCGGCCGAGCAACATATAGCGCGGAGCAGAAATCGGAGAATTTGACTTTGATTCCTGTTGACGCCCACCACAAAGCTCAAATATTGAGTTCGGCTAGATCTTGGATTCTGTTGTTTAGAGGGTAGAATAGCACTGACCGTGAAGTAGGTGTACTTGTGTATCTGTCCGCCGGTGAGCCGCGGCAGCTGCGCGAGCGTGGCGCAGTCCACGTAGGCGTTGTTGCACACGAACAGCTCCACGCACACGCCGGCCGCGCAGCACGACTGGCCCAGCTCGTTGTACGCCGTCGTCTGCGGGGCTGGGACACACAATTATACTATTCATATATTTTTTTAATTAGAATATTCAATTATCCAATTGATACTGAGTTGTACCTCGTTGAACTAGAGGTTAAAGATCGTATATCATCCAACTTCTTCATACAAAAGTAGACTCTAAACACTAAAAAAAAGGGTTCAAATCAAGTGGAGGCAGTGCGACGACCGGTCGCCGCTCGGGGGTTTTTTTTTGGATGAGATTTACGCAGTTAGCCTGAGCGCAGGCTTTGACTGCTTCACCGGACTTTTGGCGAGAACCTTAAGGGCCTTCAGCCAGAGCAATAGAAAAACTAACTAAGTCAGCAACGTTCACTAACCGAAAACGAAACGAGCACCCCCTGTGGGGTTCGGACCTCGACTTAGTGCGTTGCTAACAATTTTAATAAGGCAAAAACAGCAAGGGAGTCCTTAAATAATAATAACTTAGATCCAGCCCGGATCTAAGTTTTTATTATTTAAGGACATATTTTTATTGCTAGTTTGGCCGGCTCGGGCCAGCTTGATCTAGGGACGGGGGGGGTAACATTTACGTTACAATTATTTAAACGCGACGGTCCTCGCCGGCGAGGACGTATTATGCGGCGGTTATTGTGTTTTGTATTGCTACTGCTAGCTAAATCGAATGCTTCTTGGAGAAGCGTTGTTTTATAGTCGGGGTAGGAGAGAGTATGTCTGGGCCGTTTGATTTTAGATGGGACTGAGGGTCGGTAACGCGAGGCTGCTACGATTAGCGGGTTACGGTGGCTTTCTGCGGTTTCGAAGAATTGGATCGCGGCGCGTTTAATGAACTGCTTGATTGTGGACAGCTTTGTAACTTTTCACAGTGCAGCTGCAAGTTACGAACGTAACCTGGAGCGCCCGTGGCTCTACGCATGAAAAGGTTTTGGAGAGTTTCCATTCGTTTGAGTTGATAATCAGGTACGTGAGAGAATACGACGCTGCCGTAAGTCATGATAGGTCTGACGCAAGCAGTGTAAATTCTCTTCTTGCAAGCAAGAGTTTACTGCGCTTGTTCAACATACAAT
Source organism: Diachrysia chrysitis (assembly GCA_932294365.1). Lineage (NCBI taxonomy): Eukaryota > Metazoa > Arthropoda > Insecta > Lepidoptera > Noctuidae > Diachrysia > Diachrysia chrysitis. Next base: position 8,438,904 of record OW028666.1, read on the forward strand.
GAAGTCGGCCGAGGGCGAAGGCGGCTCGCGTGCGTGCCGCTTTGATATAAGGTACGAAGCTAAGCTTCTGATCAAGGATCACACCCAGGTATTTGGCTTGCTGCTCCCAAGGGATAGGCTTGCCGAAGAGGGTTATGGGTGGAGCGGGAAGCCGCCGTTTCTTACTAAATAGTACGGCTGCGCTTTTGGTAGAGTTGACTTCGATTCTCCATTTCTTGAACCACTTCCCGAGGGCCGTGACCGCGGTCTGGAGAGTTTGACCTATCGCTAAGGGGCCTGAATGATAAATGACCTGAATAATAAATGGCCGTGTCGTCGGCGTACAGAGCTACTTGGGGCTTGCCACCGCGTGGAATATCGCTGGAGTACAGTGTAAATAGGAGTGGAGAGAGGACGGAGCCTTGCGGGACCCCGGCGCGGATCAGGTGATGGGACGAGAGTGTGCCTTCGACGCGATAGGGAAAGGAGCGATTCGACAAAAAGTCACTGATGATGTGCACGAGACGATCTGGCACTTCGAGTTGGCACAGCTTGAAGATCAAGCCATTGTGCCAGACCTTGTCGAAGGCCTTCGCTATATCGAAGAAGAGCACACCGGTGAGCTGTCCACGCTGAAAACCAGCGCTTATATGCTCGACTATGCGGTGAACTTGTTGGACGCACGAGTGTTGGGTTCTAAAACCGAACTGTTCGTCGGGTATGACTCTTGAACTCGGCATAGTCGATTAGACGAGAGTTCGCCGCTCGGGGTTTGACTGAGATTTGGCTGTGACGTCATGCGCGGTGACCGGTAGCCGCTTAGGTACATGTGGGTTAAAGGTGAAAACATAAATATAAATAAATATGTAGGTCCTCGAATTCTTCCTTGAGAAGTCACTGACTTTTTAAACTTGCATTGCAGTTGACGAAACTTCAGCCAAATTCAAAAAAAATACGTTTCGCTAAGTATAGAATTCACAAATATCCCCTGGATATGACCTGATTTCATACATTGACATGATATTTAAAACAAAACGGTTTACTCACGCATACTCTGGGGATCGCCCGACTAGTTTCAGACTCAATAGGAGTGAACTGTCGAGAGTTCGACTGGCGACACCACCGCCGCCGCGTCAGCTCATGATTATGGACTCCTATTGAGTCTGAAACTAGTCGGGCGATCCCGAGAATATGCGTGAGTAAACCGTTTTGTTTTAAATAATTATGAATACTCCTCGCGCAAGTTATTTTACAAATATTGAGATGAATCCCAATGACTCAGCTGAAAAAAGTAATGTTCATTATGTCCCTCGGTGTTATAGTGACCTAAGACACTTGTTTCTTTCTAGAATTTATGAAAAATTATGGTAAAAATAAATGGGTTACTTACCTAAGATCTGTTTCTCCTTGTCAGTACCGAGCAGCTTCCTATCCTCCCGGTTGATCAGCTTGCCGGGCGCGTTGTATGTGGGTAACGTTGTATGGAACACCAGCAGTTGTCCGGATGTGTCCGCTGCTTTTAATGCTTCTAATCCCGCCTGAGATAGAAACCAGTTAGTAAAAATTACAAAAATCATGTTTTAATGTTTTTACCCGATTGCACAAAAAGGTGGGATATGTTTTTCAAGTGTGTGTTATTTATTTTGCAGACTCTATAGCCTAAACGGCTTGATGGATTTTAACTTGGTACTTATCGTTAGATTTGTCTCCATTATAATACAATAATAATAATAATAACCTAGGACAACTCACACACGGCCATCTGATCCCAAACTAGACAGAGCCTGTATTATGGCAACTAGACAACTGATAAACATACTTATATATTTCGGAATACATACATATTATTGATAAATTACACCCAGACACTGAACAAATGATCACATTCATCACAAAAATTTCCTGGGTGGAAATCGAACCCACGACTTCCGGTTTAGCAGACAGGGTCACATACCACTTGGACCATCAGGACAGTAAATTGGGAGAGTGTCAGAGAGAATTTTTATATACCCGGTTTGGTAGTGTAAATTGGCCGATTTTTGACATTATATAAAATGTAATTGCTATATATGTTAGCTTCAGTGTTACCTGCACAGCCGGCAGCAGGATGGTCTCCGTCTCCTTGTTGTCCTGGAACATGGCGGGCAGCTGCTGCAGCAGGGCCTGCAGCACGGGCCCGCTGTCCTCGGCCAGCACCAGGAAGCCCTCCAGCAGCGGCACGAACATGTCGCCCACGTCGCCCACCGACATCATCTGCGGCTGGGCTAGGCTGCCCTGGGGGTCAATACACAATCATTTCATAAAATCCTGATCTAGAATTCATGTTCCTTAATGGTGACGAAATAGAGTTTTGACACTTGCGTCACACAAAATATGACATTTTCCCATCGAGAGTACAGACAAACACAATTGGAAAAATTAATTAAAAAAATGAAATAAAATGTGGACATCACATACATTGCTCTAAACCCAAAGTAAGTGGCTAAAGCACTTGTGTTATGGTATTCAGAGACAACGAAGTTACCACAAACACCCAGACCCGAGAAAAAACACTTTTCTACATTGACCCGGCCGGGGATCGAACCCGGGACCTCAGAGCTGGCGACACCTTGAAAACCGGTTGTACGCCACTCGACCACGGAGGTCGTCATATTCGTCGTCAGATTAATGACACGACACACAAATTTGTACACTATATTTTAGCCAGGTACATTACCATGTGAGTACAATGTTGAATAGCTTACCTTAATGTTGTAGAAGTGCACAGTAGAGCTGTAGGTGATGAAGCCGACGCGGGTCCAACTCTTGCCGGTCTGCTCGTCGCGGGGCATCGCCTGGGAAACAAGAGCATGAAACATCACTCACAGCCTTCAACGATTCCAAAATCACAGAATAAATAATAGTAGAATTCAGAAGAAATATAGAGAAAAGAGATATAAAGAAAAATAGCATCTCTAGATGGGACGAAACAAAGAACAATAGGAGAGCGGACTATATTCTTTTTATTTACACCTCACATCAATTATTAAAAATATTAGACACGTATTTTATTTATTTTAAATTAACCAAACAAGAAGGAAGACCTTTGAATAGGAAAACCATGCAGTGAATGGAAATGTCGCGTGACGTCACTTGTTGATACTATTTTTACCCACAACTGACGATACATGCCACTTATTGTTTTGATAAAAGACAAAAAAAGTCTAATTTTTTGTGTTTTATCTGGCGGACTAAATAGATATTTCCTTTTCCTATTCAGCTCGCAAAAGCGCTTAATGCTTTTGGCTTGCGACAACATAACCACCTAATAATAGAATCATGTGCTCGGCGGCGAACAGCCACCGACTGCCTTGCCTGCCCGGGAGGCGCGCCTGTCGAACGCACCTAAAATGCGGAGTGAACTCCCTCCCCCCTCACCCCCAATGTCAATGAGTCGACTCAGAACAGCACAATATTGTCTAAATACGCTACGTTCTTGCACTACGCCAACTTTTGACCAAGCCTTACCTTACTTGGATAGTTTTATATCAAAGCTCATATTATTATCTTATAGCCAATATAAAGACTCCTTTATATATTGTTACCTCAATAATATCCATGATGTTCTCGCAGACGGTCTGCACCAAGCCGTTCTTGATCGCATTGTACGACACGTCGATCACGAACACGATCGCCGGCGGGTTCGGCAGTGTGTTATTCTGCAAATACATAAATTACTGTAAAGATACTTAAATAAAACTAAATAATTGCATTAGTACATTTTAAGATTAGGTAACATAATGGCTGTTGGCCCGCGGACTTGACATCCGAGTTATAATCAGGGTGGTAGCAGAGCTGTACAATTACTATTTATTTAATTTTAATTCCAATACAATGACAATGCAAAATTGATATGAGATTAGCGGACATGTAATTTAGTTTTCTTTAAAAAATACTGTCAATGATTCTAAATGGAATCTTTTCGTTCTGTGTGTTATTAGTGTGTCTGCTTAATAAATAACAATTTTGCATTGACATTGCAATAGAATTGAAATTCATTTAAGAGTAACGCCCTGGACTTTACAAAATATACTAAGAATAAGCCGACCATTACTTAGTACACAGAAATTTATGCCGAAAAACATTAAGGCGCACAAAGATAGGTAATATGGGTTATTTTTAAGATCTGATATGAAAGCATTACGAGGTGTACAAAAGCATTTATAAATAATGCAGACAAAGTTAAAAAAACTGTTTAAATTAAAGCTATTTCCTTTTTTTCATTCTGTAAAATTGTATTTATCAGATATTTGTAATGTCAACGTACCCGGCAGTACTCCTTGGTGGCCACTATCTCGTAAGTGCCGAGCGCCATCTCGGCCGGCATGCGCCCGTACTGCTGCATGCTGTTCACGTACTGCGTGTACTCCATCGGCACTGGGTGACAATAGAAACAAGTTTTAGTTAGTAAGTTAGTTAGGTTTAGTAAAATAATCTAGACAGTAGATTTCCAAGAAAAAGAAATGTTGTTGGCAGATATATCTTTTAAAATGAACACATGACCAGTGAAGACAAGTCAAACAAGTCAAAACATGGTGGAATTGCATCGTTTCTTGATGACGCTACAACCTTCTGGCTCCATCATCAGACCAATTCTAAAGCCCCATAATATTGTATTGTCGCCGAACTTATATACGTATGCAAAACTTCATCTTAATCGAATGCCAATAAATTGACCTAAATTAGCTTGCCAGATTTGATTTAAAAAACTTACATTGTAAGTTAAACAAGTTTATTACCTTCAGTAGTAGCCTTGCAGAAGGCGCACTTGAAGTGTCTGCCGGCGTCCACGAACTTCATGTTGGGGCACATGTAGGCCTTGCAGCGCGAGCAGCGCACCGGGCCCAGCGCCGCGGACCCCGTCACCGCCGCGAAGTCTATCAGCGGCGGCTCGGGCTCCGTGCCCACCGGCTCCGCCATGGGGGACAGCTGGGGGCAAAGATAGTACATAATTATATCTATATATATACCTACTGAATCTGTCAACTGAGCCTACTTTTGGTCTCTGCTGGATATAGTTCTCCCAAGAAACGCCATAACACCAAGTAAATACACAAACATCACTCAATTAGTTATCAAGTCACAAAATTTAATGATAATCATAAATTAAACATAAGGAGTATACTCACAACCAAGCAGAAAGGCATTGATGTCTGCTTCAGAAGATCAGCGGTGACAGGCACCGTATACATAGAGCTCCTTATGTAACGGGGACCTGTGGAAATAAAAAAAGAAATTTAAATATAATTAAAACCATAAGGATGCATACATCATAAAGATGGTATAATTATTCAGAATTTTCATACAGGAGCATTGAATAACTGTGTTCGCAGACACACTTATGTAAAGCTCAAATCGCCAGTCTTTGATAGGATGCCATGATCTAAACTCGTAACGGAGGCGGTATTAACGCGGGGAGACATAAAAAAGTCGATAATTTTCGACAACTATTGATGTGATTATTCGTACAATTGTAATGACGATAATCTCAATTTTTCCCCGTTCTTTTTACTACTGCTGACTGTTGACAACCCTATTTATTAGAACTATGAAATTAAATAGGTACTAACATTTTTAAGAACTGATAAATGCAGCACTTATCCTACTAGATAAAGTCACCGTTTGGTTCTCACTGATTTTAAGTTCAATGCAAACAGACTACCAGGCTAACAGTAAATCGCTAAGTTAGAAAAGCATACATACTGGCATTCCCCTTATCATCGACGATGAAGTCGGTGGTCGCGAGCGGCGGCACCAGCCCCTTCTCGTTAGTCACGAAGATGCCGCCGCGGTTCTGTTGGTCGTCTGCCATCACCTGGATCTGAGGGCCGAGGAAAGAAGGAGGTTAAAGGGCGAAGTCGAGAGTTGTAGTTAAATATAAAGGTATTATAAAAAAAAAATTAGTTATATAGACTTTTGAAAATGAAAAAATCGGTGATAATTGTGAGTGAGTGGAATAAGCGCTTCCAGACAAGAAAATATAGTTACTCACAGGGCTGGGCATCTGGTCAGGGTCGAGCCTTTTCTGCTCAGGCTGCTGCTGGTACTGCTGGCCGGGGTAGGGCTGCTGGGCGGGGTACTGCCCGAACTGCGGTGGGTAGCCCGACGGCTGCTGGAACCCGCGTTGCTGCTGCGCTGGCATCGGCGGCTGAGGCATTGGGGGCATGCCTGGAGAAATGTGGGTGATAGTTAATATAACGTTGAACAAAGGCGTAAATATTATCGCACTAAAGAATAGTTATAGCACTGACAAAAAATCTAGTGCACATAGAGCCCAGAGAGCCGTATAGGTCACTACGCTAAGTACTTCGCAATGTATTGCGGGCTTGATACCCGCGTATGCATGCGGAAATCAACCAACAGGAGCCAACATTGGTGTGATCCAAAATGTCTGGTGTTCTTTTGTGTATGCGATTTTAATGATTGTGAAATCCCAGCGGCTTCTACCCGATGTGCGCGAGTCAATATTAAAAAGAAAATGGTAAATCGTTACTTTAAAAATACTTGTTTTTAAATACCGGCCTATTAATGTCCCACTGCTGGACATTGTTCTCAACTTGAGACTTCTCAACAGCAGCAGCAATTTTTAGGCTTATCTTCAACTATAGTAACAGAAACGAATTATTTATTTGGTTGTCAGGGTACTTACCAGGGTACTGCTGAGCATTTTGCTGTGGTCCAGGTGGGCCGTACCCTGGCTGGTTAGGAAGCTGGCCCGCATACTGCCTCTGCTGCGACATCGGCGGCGGCATGTGCGGGAGACCAGGCAGCGTCTGCTGCTGCTGTCCCGCGAAACCAGGCTGGGGTGGCAAACCAGGCTGCCCAGGCATTTGACCCGGTTGCCCAGGCATTTGTCCCGGTTGTCCGGCCATTTGTCCCGGTTGAGGTGGAAGCCCTGGTTGAGACATTTGACCCTGCTGTGGCGGTAGCCCTTGTGACAACTGTCCAGGCATTTGACCAGGCTGCGGGGGAAGCCCAGGCTGCATCTGTATTTGTTGTGGAGGCATCCCAGGTTGGCCCATTTGACCAGGCTGAGGAGGCATACCCGGTTGACTCATTAGTCCAGGTTGCTGAGGTAGCCCTTGCATTTGTGGGGGCCCCATCTGTCCTGGCTGGGGAGGTTCCTGTTGACCAGGCATCTGCTGCTGTCCAGGTAAACCTGGCGGACCAGGTTGTTGGGAACCTGGCATTTGCTGCTGGCCTAACATCTTTCCTGGCTGTCCTATTGGTTGACTCTGTTGTTGTGGCATTTGACCTGGCTGTGGCAGCAAGCCCGGTGCCGACATCATGCCCGGTTGCTGGGGAAGTCCCGGCTGTCTTTGCATCTGGCCGGGCTGCGGTTGCCCGGGAAGACCGGGCTGCGGTTGACCAGGAAGACCGGGCTGCAGTTGTCCAGGAAGACCAGGCTTTGACTGAGGTGGCATGCCAGGCTGCTGCTGCGACTGAGGTGGCAACTGCTGTGGCGGCATACTCATCGGCTGGGGCATTCCTTGCTGCCCAGGCTGCATACCCGGCCCACCCATCTGGGGTTGCGGCGGTAATCCCTTGTTAGGTGGCTGGGCATTCTGAGGAGGCATACCCTGCCTCCCCATTCCCGGCTGCGGTGGCAGACCAGGTTGGGAATGTGGTGGCATCTGGCCTGGACCTTGGAGTCCAGGTTGGGAATGTGGTGGCATTTGGCCCGGGCCTTGCGGACCAGGCTGTTGACCCATCTGGGGTTGACTAGGTTGAGCACTCGGCGGTCGTTGCTGCCCAGGCATTGAAGTTGGTGGTTGGAACTGTCTATTTAGATCAGGGGTTTGACTTGGTGGAGGCATTTGCCCAAATCCTGGAGGAACAGAAGAAGGCACTTGTCCTGGTGCAGATGACGGTGGCATTTGAGGTTTTTGTGCCATAGGGGGAAACTGAGGAGCTCCACTGACTGGCGGTCTGCCAGACATACTTGGTGGTCCCTGACTGAGTGGGGGCTGGCCTGAACCATAATTGGAAGACGGGGGATAATTTCCAGGTGGGAACTGTCCAGGTGGCATCTGGCCAGGGGGTAATTGGGTTGATGGGATGTTCGGGAAACCTTGGGGTCCATTTATGTTCATACTCTGCATCTTGTGCGACATGTCAGTCTGATCAAACGCCTTTGGTTGCATTTGTGGACCATTTGGTGGCATCTGGTTGTATATATTGGCATTCTGGACACCATTGTAGTCTTGGGATGTTGGGGGATACATGGGGTTATTTGATACATTATTGTTCTGTCCTGGCGGTGGATATTGAGGATTCATCATCGTTTTTGGGGCCGATTATCCTGTAAAAAACAAAAGAATTAAAATATATAATGTTTTTATTCAACAACTTAGATATAGGTCATTTGTGCAGTGTCAGTAGGCTAATAAATTTTAGATTATCAACGTTTAATATTGCACAAGGCTGGAAAAGCCTGCATCAAGTGTGCTTTAGTAAATACAAGTACATTTGCCTAATATATTGTTTTACAGGAAACTATGAATGCAGATTAGATAATGTAGTTAAATTATTCAAAACAAATTAATCAATAATAGGTAATTATTAATAACATTCGATTTATAATAAATGTCACCATAATCATGATGCAATGTCAAGAATATTTTATATTAAAATTCCATAAAGGACAATGTTTTTAAGCCAGCTAGTATACATCTCTTATTAGAGACTGTTTTCACTGTCCATTTAACAAACATGTGTCAACCGTCTTTTACAAACACTTAAAAAATTACATAACAACTTAATTGGATATCAATATTTCAATTTGCTAATTTCCACACAATTAATTTAATTAGTGTGTACATGCTCTATTTGCATGTATATGATCTGTCACAAAAAATGACAAGTATGCATTAGAGCAGGTCAGCTGCCACTTCAAATCCTTACTTAAGTAAGTACGTAAGTAATGACTAACGGTTCATAGCATTTTGATTGTCCAGATTTCATTAACAATGTGTAAAAATGGTTAAGCACCACACTTATGAAATATGATGATTGCTTTGAATGTCAAAAAACCAGTGACATAAAGGTTATATGATGGAAATGTGTTTGTGTGGCTTGTGGGACAGAGAAGTACATAATATATACAAAAGCAAAATTAAATGCAAACAGCTGATTATATTTAGGTTTTAAATGACTCATATCATATCTAATTGTTAATGTTAAGTAATCATGCATATAGCAAACATAACTGTGAGTTAAATAGGACATATTGACTTTGAAATGCAAGCAAACATTTAGATACTTTCTCTCATCTCATTGGATTGCACTGAACCAAACTGAGATGACACATCAAATACATTGATCATACTTTTGTAACGAAGGATAATTTATGGGCAATCACATCGCCACGCTTGGTCACTTAAATTTAATTACTATTGAGACACATCTTCACCGATTCTAGTTACGAAACTTAATAAGAATTCATAACACATTTATGACACACATTACAATGGAGGTATGTTTTCAAGACATCACGACCGAAATTAAGATGCGTTCTCAAGAATACTACATGTATAAGCACTATTTTACAGATATATACGTGTAATGACGATGAAACCTGGTTTTTTAATCTGACGAAGTACCTTTGACAAGACAACCAACACAACACTATAATTAGACAAAAAAAAACACTTTTAACTGACACAATGGTGAGACACAAACTGTTCACGACATAATTCTCAAGATTTACGTAATATAATCGAAAAATATTAAGATAATTATGAGAAATACAACAGAATCTTGTTAGTAGAATTTTGACAGCTGCAACCTAAACTTTGTAAATAATTTGTGCATAGACCCACTATGATTCATCCAATGAAAATATACAGGAATGAAGGTTAATATTATATTTTTAATTACTTACGGCTTCCGAAGAGATTTTTAGAGAAATATCACAATAAAAAATATAAACAAGTCTCACTAATCACACAACTTCGGGGCCACGTATTCGGCAGTGTTGTCAGTTGGATACCGCTTATGTGGAACTTTTTGATTTTCATTGCGTCTCTGCGAAACGGAACGCACCTTTCTGCAAATTAATGGATTCTTGTAACCAATTGGTGTTATTTTAGAAAAAAATATCATAAAATAATATATTCATATCGTAAACTTAATATCTAATCTTATAAAATAACAGTAAAATTTAAATATTTTACATAAAATTTAGTCATTGTTCTTCGATTTCTGAAGAAAACGAAACATTTTCATTTAGTATGGCAATCACGGTTAAAATGATGTCAAATGAAATCATACTTTACAAAAAATACTTTATTGTTATAGCCATAAATATGAAAATCGAATGATATATGTAACTTGTGGATGAAAATATTTGAAGGAACATCCGTCACGTCATTATTGTACTATGCACAGATTAAAGACTACTATGATACGTTACTAGCGTTTGCCTGCAGCCAGAACTATTATTTATTCTGTGCTGCAGGCTGCAGCTCTACTCGTGTGGAACTCGCTAATCGCGGCAAAAAGTACTTAGCCTTTGAAATTTAAAATTAGGTACTTCATACCAAGTTTCATCAAAATCAGTAAAGCGGTTTAGCCGTGAAAGCGTAACAAACGGACAGACAGAGTTGCATTCTCATTTACAATATTAATATGAATAAGGAATCATTTTATCATGACTCATGCAGCTTTTCTAAACTATGTACCTACTGCTTTAATGTTATTTTATTTGTTACCATTCCGGTGACTACAGCTATCTTAAAACCAAAAAAATATTTTTCGAAACTAAAATAAATTAAAAACTACACACCTATTTAAACAACTTTATGGAACAAGATAGGCTACGTAACTTGGCTATACTGTCATAGCCCGATCTTTAAACTTTGATAATGTAATTGGTAAATCTATATTATCTATATTAATTATTAATCTATACTATATTAATATTTTATATTATAAAGCTGAAGAGTTTGTTTGTTTGTTTGTTTGTTTGTTTGAACGCGCTAATCTCAGAAACTACTGGTTCGAATTGAAAAATTCTTTTTGTATTGGATAGTCCGTTTATTGAGGAAGGCTATAGGCTATATAACATCACGCTACGACCAATAGGAGCGGAGCATAAATGAAAAATGTTGCAAAAATGAAAAACCATTGAAACTAAAACACGCGAACAAAGTCGCGGGGGACAGCTAGTATAATATTATAAAGCTGAAGAGTTTGTTTATTTGTTTGTTTGTTTGTTTGAACGCGCTAATCTCAGGAACTACTGGATCGAATTGAAAAATTCTTTTTGTATTAGATAGTCCGTTTATTAAGGAAGGCTATAGGCTATATAACATCACGCTACGACCAATAGGAGCGGAGCATAAATGAAAAATGTTGCAAAAATGAAAAACCGTTGAAACTAAAACACGCGAATAAAGTCGCGGGGGACAGGTAGTTACTAATATAACGAAAATAAATAAACAGAAGGAAAGGCTTGGAAAAAAAATATTTTTTTTAATAAATATCTTGTTAAGATTAATTTGTTACCTATCCATACCAATATTATCAGTCGTGTCTGTTACGCTTTCACCGCTGAATCGCTGAACATATTTTGATGAATCTTGGTATTAGGTAAGCTTAGATGCCAAGAAAGACTAGCGATTAGACTTATATAACCGACAGTCACGCGGGTGGAGTCTCGGAAAACTAGTTTTATTATAAACTAGGGAGGCGACCCGGCCTCGTCCGCGTCAAAACATACAAAGTCACTTCCACTTTCTGTAGGCGGGTACGCTTAGATCTTTTAAACTACGCAACAGATTTTAATGCAGTTTTCAGCAATAGATAGAGTGATTCAAGAGGAAGGTTTTTGCGTATTACTTTCTCATTATTGTTTGCCTACTCGTGCAAGGCGGGGCGGTTCGCTCGTAAGAATAATATAATAGTTAGATAAATGTATGTTGCAAAATAGTTTTCCTGACTAAAAATATTTTTAGTAGTAGGTCCAACACTTTTTTTCTGCTCTAAATGTGCTAAAGGTACCTTTCAGGTTCCTTAGACCCGGAAACAAGTGGAGAAAGAAGTACAAAGGATCAATTTACTCTTGTCGGTTGGATTTAGTCAGTATAAGTCCTTTAAGCCTATGGACTATCTCAGTTGACAAAGCAGATCTAGGTACTGAATCCTACTACGAAACCTGCGTTTTCAAAGTTTTTTGTATTATCAAGTATGAGTAGCAAAACCCGCTGACTCTTCGCATCTTTCAAGTTAGGCTGTTAATAATGTAAAACATAATTAAAAATATTACCAGGTTATAGGTCCTAATTAATTGTCCTACTTAAAGCCATTCTCAATAAACGATTTGTAGACGTAGGACTTTCATATGCTTTCTGAAGCGAGTTATAAATGGCGACGACTCTTTTATAGTCACATGACCGTTTGTCCTATATCAGGCATGAAAAAAGTCAATTGTACGCGACGTTTGTTGAGCTGTGGAAACAGGTGTGTCATTTTCTTTTATTAAATCTTTGTTTATAAGCATTAGCTTCTTACTGAAATATTTAAAACACATACTGCTTGCCTTTAAGAGCTTGTGTGTAGAAGTACAAACTCATTTATGCCTGTAAAAGAATCTGAATCTGTGAAATTGAATTTGCGAATTAAAGGCAAAAACTTATCTCAACGATGCTAAAGTAGGTACGTCTTGTGTACCAAAACAGACAGTTTCAATAAATTCATATCTAAATATATTCTATAGATAGACCCGTCAAGTCCCCAGCAGTAGTGAGGTAGTCTGGACAGCAGAATATAGTGCGACACACCCCACGCACCCCTTGCCCTGACCGCGCATGCGCAGACCACGTAGAGAAGGGGTGGTTTACGTCAGATATCGATAGAATAACGTCTGGTATTATCAAATTCGGTGTGCTGACTGAGAAAGATTGGCAGCCGGTATAGCTTGGGAAAAAGCAGGCAGAAGGTAGAAGATCGATAGTACCTACCTGTAACTGTCTCACTGCAGGGTAAAGGCCTCTTTGCATATAGAGCATAATATATACCTAGAATTTGACCTATCTGGCTTTGATCGCTACGCTTTCCTACTCACTACGGTTTGGCGAAATCAGGTTTCTTTACCATGTTGTCCGTCAGTGAATCCCTGGAGTGTCCTATAAGAAGATGAATGATGATGCGTGGCTTTTAACCAATTTGATTTAAGGCATTAAATAAGATCATTAAACCACGAAGCTCACTAAAATAAGTGAATTTCGGATCTATCTGTCATCTTTGTTTTTCAAATCGATTATTTTACTTTCCAAATATTTACGGACTAAGTACTTACAATTTATAAGCGTAGTATTTTAAATCTTTAAATTTTTGTTGGTAGGTACGTACTAAACATAATTAATCACCGGTGTACGATAACTTATTCTTGGAGTAGAGTCTACGTTGAATGCCCCTCACTACGGAACAAACCCACCCTCTATCGATTTTCCACCGCCGGAGCCTAATTTTGTCTGTTTGCGAAAACCTGCGCCTACCATAGCAACCCATCAACCACAACCTGGCAATTTAAATTGAACTTTATTTCGTTAGCAAAAAGATCCTTTACTAACAACACGTGAGTGATACTTTATGATTAGTTACATTTGAAACTACGATTGTTCTAGTGAAGATGGACATAGCGTTGTTCGGTCTTGAGTGTATGGTAATAAAGTCCATTTTACTATAACATAGGGCAGTGATCGGCATTTCTAAGCCCCTTGCAACGCCTGAAATTAAAGCTCCAGGTGAAATGTAGGATTCAGTTGCGTTTTAGCGCTTTTTCCTATTTCTTAGACAAAATTTGGTAAAAATAGTTATATTTAGCTAGTATGGAACATGGATTCAGTGAAAGTTATCAGGGTTTACATGAAAAGTGGTGTTTTCGGTGACTACATGGCGTTCTTTTTATAGCACACGGCTGCGTGCATTATTAGTGCAAAAAAGTGTTTTTACACGGGTGAATATATCCTAAAAGGTGAGTTTTATGTATGTCTACATTATTGATATATTTTCATAAATCGGCAAGTGAATTGCTAATGGATTTTAATAGTATTTAAAAGCACCATAGTCTTACTAGGGGTGGCATTTTTAATGGTTAATGAAGGTACCTAAATGCGAATTCGCAATCGTTACAAATAACAATTTTTTTTCTTGCTTTCCCTTATAATGCTTGATACAATTAATATTTGATATCAATATTCAGTACCTGAAGATATGTAATGTAAAAATAGAATACTGTTCGTGCAAATCGAGGTAGTAAAATAGTAGCCATGCATAATCTATGACCTTACTTAGTTTGAACCTTCGTATTGAAGGTAATAAGTAATACTCAGAATAGTTACGCTTTTATTATTTTACAGGATAGGTTAGCTTATGAGCTACCTAACCTCATGAGTTATTTATGGTACCTAACCATATCTACACTTATTAATAAAATAGTTATCTTGTAAGTACATAGCTACAAGACTTATTAATTAATATGTTTTTGCACTTTTAAGCCAAAGAAATAAAATAAAATTACGTAAAAATATATAAGTAAAATGCTTTATAAAGGACAAAAGCAAACTCCTAATAATGATGGAAAATAGCAAACTCTAGTCAAGCCTCTCTTCCAGCCATGTATCTGCTGCCGATCCTAGCGCTCGTCTGCATCAGCCATGGGTTCCCGCAGAAGCCCAACCTGGACGCCATCTTGAACCGGAGAACCGATGTATACATCGCCGGGTTTTTCCCATTCGGCAAGGGTGTCGAGAACTCCAACACTGGTATCTGTTTCAGTCATTTACTTATTTTAACGGTTGCACACAGGTTAGATTAGCATCTAAGTTATTTGAAATGGAGCCTTACGACAAAGGTAGCATTGCTTTCCAACCTGGTTCCCGGTCTAGGGAGAGTATATATATCTACAGTTTTGCATAATACCCATCTATCTAACCCAAGGAAGAGGAAGCATATGAGGATTTTCTGAGTAAAAAAAGGAGATTGAGTCTGTAACACATATACTTAAATCAGATCAAGCTTCTAAAGTAAATAGATGACGCACCAAGATATGTTAGAACGATTACAACAACGCAAATAAAAAATAAGTATTTACAAAGATTAGGAACCTACTTTATTTTTTATATTCTATTTATCTAACTTCTATCTATATATAAATAAGAGAGTGTGTGTATGTTAAAACTCGTGAACCCTTACTCCAATTGATATGAAACTTTGCACACATAAAGGGCGACATGAATACTTCGACAAACATAGTTACGTTAGTGCCGGAATAGTGGTGCTGGTGGCAGTGATTTTTATCTTTCGAACAATAAGTTGAATTGTGTGCCGATTTTTTTTTAGGTGAAGTGCAGCGTTATTTTGACAACATCACGTACATTGCTCTGAACCCAAGTGGCATAGTAGTAGCTAGTAGATAAAGCACTTGTGCTATGGAATAAGAGACAACAAAGCCAAAGTACCACAAGTACTCAGAACCGAGACTATGTAGAAAAGTGGTTTTCTACATTGCCTCGTCTGGGGATCGAACTCGGGACCTCAGAGTTTCACACCTTAAATATCGGTATGTACAACACGCGCCCATCGAGGTCGTCGATGCAGTACCTCGTTTAAATTTAAGTTCCGGGTTTCGACTCGAAGGACCAAAATAATTAATAATAATAATAATAATAATAATAATAATAATATCTTGGGACATCTTACACACGGTCATCTGATCCCAAACTAGGCAGAGCCTGTGCTATGGCAACCAGACAACTGATAAACATACTTATATATTTCTAAATACATACATATTATAGATAAATTACACCCAGACACAGAACAAATGATCGTGCTCATCACACAAAGATTCGTCCTGGGTGGGAATCGAACCCACGACCTCCGGTTTAGCAGTCAGGGTCACTAACCACTAAACCAACAGACCAGTTTTTGGTCTAGTGGTTACCTTGCTGATATTACAATTATCCTTAATCACTTAGAACAGTGCCATCTTTTCTTATTTACCTTTTTATTCTTACAAGCATCTATTTTAGTCCCAATGGAGACTTTGGGGCCAATATTACTTTACCGAAATTAAGTCACAAGTTTCGGAAGAAATAATATAATTCAGTGAACGACTTGGATCAAGTTACTTAAGTGTTAATGTATAAGTTTCGGTAACTTTGCAAAACACTTTGTTAATCGGGTTTATATCCTATCTAAGTATCTACTTAAAAAAGTTTTGTGTAACATCTCACTTAGTATATTGCTATAGTAAAAGCTAGGAACAATATTTTGTCGTTTAGCTAAGAATAGGTATGTGGATTATTTTTTGTTTATACGTACGTATTTTATCTTTCTTTACTTATACAAACAATGAGGAACACACAGTGCATAAAAATCTCGTCACTTGTAGCTAGAAATTTTACCAGTAAGTATGTGAAGACCTCACTCCTAAACATTAAAGCGCTTTAACTTTGACATTTTTATTCATTTGATAAAAGAAAAAATACGAGTTTTTTTTTCTTTTTTATCTATCTAGTTGAATAAATAGATATTTCCTTTTCAAACCCAGTCCGCACCCCTATTATGTTATGAACCTTCAAACTGAAACTTTGATAACATAACTATCAATAATAAATGACTTGCGATGTTTTTATAAAGTTTTACCACTAAGGGATAGGAATAGGCAAAAAGGTTTGCAAATTTTATAAGCTTGTTATGAAGTAATTTCGCTATAGCTTTTGTTTTGTTTAATAGTTCCTTGTTCGTGGAAAATTCAGAACTGCACTGAATTATAGAATAGTGACACTTACTTTACTTTTTGAAGAGCTGAAGCATGGTAACGGCTTAGACTCTTTTACATTGGGTAGAATTTAATAAGCGATGAACTGTGCTGTGGGTGTAAGTCTTGTAGACTCGAGATAAACTGAAACATCTCTAAATTTTCTGTCTATAGGGCTACATTTGAGGATAACCAAAATAATTGGAAACCTAGGTACTATACTATTATTATAAGCCAAGTCTTTTATGTCTAGTACCTATAGTTGTCGAAATAAGTTAGATTTCTAAATTCAGTCGTTGGTAATATTTCTTTCCTGCAGTCCTTGGTTGTTTTTGCCCAAAATTAAGTACGTGTTCTCATCATCCAAGTACCAGCGTTGCGTGCCCACTGTTGTAGGTCGAGGCGTGATGCCCAGCGTGAAGTTGGCGCTCGACCACGTCAACGAGCACGACTCCGTGCTCAGGAACTATCGGCTGCACATGTGGTGGAATGATACTGAGGTAATATTATATCAGCCAGTAATAGCAAGCCTAAGGCCTCTTCTAATATAGGAAAGAAACGAGCATTTATCACCACATTCGGTCATAAGCGGCTGGGCAATTTTTGCTAACTTTTGGAATCCTATTTGTATAATTACTTTTGTGAGGAGTATTCATAATTATTTAGAAATAAATCTGTCTGTGGTCACACCACCGCCGCCGTGTCAGCTCATGATTAGGGACTCCTATTGAGTCTGAAACTAGTCGGACGATCCCGAGAATGTGCGTGAGTAAGCCGTTATATTTCTAAATAATTTTGGAATCCTGGTTTACTGAGATAACATAATACATTTATATTTTACGTTATATTTGTAAGCCATACTTAGATAAAAAAAATTGTGAAATGATAATTTTTTGAGGATCCACTTCATTCACAAGTTAAGTTTACAAAGTGCGAGGAAAAACTAAAAGGGTGATTGAGTTATTTATAGGTTTTCAGAAAAAAAATTGACTGAAGAATATACCTAAAGGAGAAGATGAACATTATGAGTACCTAAAAATACTATACCTACTTACAAACTGAAATCAAGTTACTAATTTGTATGTATGGTGGCTTTTCATGCATGTTTCTACTTCCAATCAGTGCAATGCTGCAGTGGGAGTAAAGTCGTTTTTCGACATGATGCACAGCGGGCCCCACAAGCTGATGCTGTTTGGCGCCGCCTGCACCCACGTCACCGACCCCATCGCCAAAGCCTCCAAGCACTGGCATCTCACCCAGGTAGGAGGATTAAGTAGTGTACATAGATAAGCTTAGGTTAAGTTAGTTGAGGTAACACTATTAAAATAGTCACAATAATTTCACAACATTGAAATACACAAAAAATTAAAAATATCTCTAGCTGTTTAATAGGGTTATTTTTATGGCTTCTTGTTGACTATTTAGGTCTAACTAAGTTTTGCCAGTTCATTGTAATGAATGTACCAGAAGAGGTTGGATTTGTGGTCGATGGGCTGTGAGTCCGACCTTACTGGTTCCACTTTTGTCTCATTGGGAATGAGCTGATTGAGGGTACATGGGAGCATTAGTAATGGAAAGCCTACTAAGTATTCTTAAGACTTAACTGGACCTAAATAGTGTTGTGGATATCTCTCTTTTCAATGAAAACACACAGGTTATAGTGCATTGTGTGTTTTCAAAGCTCTATGTGTGTTCGGTTGTCCTCCTTGTCGTTTATTTCCAGCTGTCGTACGCGGACACCCATCCGATGTTCACAAAGGAAGCTTTCCCCAACTTCTTCCGCATCGTGCCGTCAGAGAACGCCTTCAACCTGCCCCGGATCAGACTGCTGCAGCATTTTAATTGGACGAGAGTAGGAACTATTTACCAGAATGAACCAAGATATGCATTAGTAAGTATAGTGTATATTAAGTACCAATACTATCAGTCTGAGACATGATTTAAATAAATCTATTATTTCAGGCTCATAATCGTCTGCTAGCTGACTTGGACTCCAACGGATTCCTCATAGAAGAGACCCAGAGCTTCGCTACGGAAGTGAAGACAGCACTCTCGAAGCTGAAGGAGAAGGACGTCAGGATCATCCTGGGTAACTTCAACGAGACCTGGGCATTGAAGATATTCTGCGAAGCTTATAAGTATGCCTACAACTTAATATAATATAATTCTTTCAACTGCTGTCCAGTTGGAAGAACGACAACATCGCGTACGGGATGTGGAAGTGTCGCAACGTAACGCACAACACTCTTTCGAAAGTAGTTCAAAATTTAGATTTATCCATTGAGATATGTATTCATGAAGAAGTTTTTTTTGTATAAAACTATTTATTGTATTAAGTATTTTGACTACATTTCTGTAATATGATACATTTGAAGGGAATTTGTGTCAAAATATTTTTTAATTGAGAGCTTTGAACCAAATAAATAAGTCATATTGTGTTGTTCCAGTCTAGAGATGTACGGGCGAGCCTACACCTGGCTGCTGCTGGGCACGTACAGCAACAAGTGGTGGTTGCGGCGGGCGCCCTGCTCTAAGCGGAACCTCACTACTGCTCTGGACACCACCATCCTAACGGATCTCCTACCGCTGTCCACTACAGGGGAAACCACTGTGTCTGGTATTGTGAGTAGACATATTTAAAAGCTTTTAATAACTTAAGACATAATGCATTTTACAAATTAATAATAAAATTAAAATAATCCCACTATTCATACAATTATTCCTGACAATATTAAAGCATGTTATACGAGAGACATGTAACATGGTACTACTGCTTCTTTCAGACAGCGAAGGACTATCAAGTGGAATACGACAGAAGAAGAGGTTTGGAGTACTCTAGATTCCATGGATACACTTATGATGGTATGTTACCTTTTCAAAACATATAGTATGGACCTCTGGGCCCATTACAAGTCACTGTACTCAAATGGGTACAGCCATATCCCTAAGTGTCAATTACAGATCTCGTAGAGTTAACGCGGGTTACCTTATTATGGTAATGCTGTACTCAATGACGGGTACAGTGACGTCTTTTGGTTTATTTACTGTCGAAATCATTATGTCCTTACCTTCTTTGCTTAAGGTATATGGGCGATGGCACTGGCGATACAAACGGTGGCGCAGCGAGTGAGATCTAAGTATAAAGAGAAGACAGTTCAAGACTTTAAGTACCGGGACAAGGAGTGGGAGCAGCTGTTCCTGGATGCTCTCAGTAATGTTACCTTCGAAGGTGTCACGGTTAGTAACAAAGCTATATTATCTTCATTCTCATCTAATCTCTTGATCTTTTATGCGGCAATGAACTTTTTATGTTCTTGCCTCATTTTTTATTTGTGCTTCTGATAGTCTTTTCTAAGTTAAGTCTTTCTTCTTTATCTTTATTGATCACATTTTCCCTTTTTTACTTCATTTAAAAATATAGTATCATATGTAGAAATAATAGTTTTAATTGACAACAATAACAAACGAGATAAATTTTCTGATTTAAAGGGTCCAGTTCGTTTCTATGACAACGAGCGCAAGGCCTCAATTATGCTGAAGCAGTTTCAGGGAGACGGCACAGGGGAGGTGAAGGTCGGGGAGTACTGCGCCGAAAGGGACCACCTTGATCTGGCCAGTGGGGAGCCCTTCAGATGGTTTGGCAAGTACGTGGTACATGTCTCAACCCCAGCCTATATCGGTCCCTTGGCTAGACATAGGGCTTCTACCACCATTCACCAATTAACAGTTAATTTTACATCATGGAGGTTAATAAAAGGTTTTTTTCTATTAGGAGACTACTCAATACTCAATTTTTTATTGTTGTCCATAATTTTACTAAGGCAACCCATTCGACTTTGAGACTGCCAGGAATACTTTTGCTCTGAATTAAATCTTTTTGACTATTTGTTATTTTACCAACTACTGATGATAACAGGAACCCTCCTAAGGACCGAACGCTGCGGCTGATCGAGCACACGCAGGTGAACATCACGATTTACTTCATCTTGGTGTCGTGCTCCGTGCTCGGCATCCTGCTCGCCACCGGGTTCCTCGCCATGAATATACACTATAGGAACCAAAGGTAAAATGTGGCTTTTAACCAAATAAGTTTGTGTCAGCTATGACATTATATTCATAAGCCAAGGCTTGCTTTTATACTATATGTAACTAATTAATTGACTCTCATCATCTTCGCGGTAATTAAGAAACTATCTTGTTAATTATATTATTAGATTTCTTTTGGTGAAAAATATTTCGATAAAGCAGTAAGCTTTATCGAAATATTTTTCACCAACAAAATTAATTGCTGGTACTCTTCTAAATCAATCAATCTTTCCCAGGTACATAAAAATGTCATCTCCCCACTTGAACAACCTGATCATCGTAGGCTGCATGCTGACGTACCTGAGCGTCATCTTCCTGGGCCTGGACTCCAGCCTCAGCAGCATCGGTACGTACCTAAGGACCAGTTCCCTATTTGTGCTGAGTTGCCTAACTAACATCTTTGTGTTGTTTCAAATTTTGGAGCCGAAGGTAAAGATCATGCTCACAACATTTTTGATCATAATTTTAGGGTAAGGTGCTGAGTAATTTGTTCGAAAAAACACTTGTATGAGAGAAAAGGCCTGCTTAATAATGTACCGAACAGAAATGTCAATAAATCTTAGTTGGTGACAACTTCCTTATTTTCATATCTAAGTAATCTCAACAACAGGCATTTCAGTTTTTTTTTTTTAATAGGGATGTTTCCTGGGTATGAAAAGTTAAAATCTATTTAGTCCGTCAGTTAGATAATAAAAAAATATTAGACACGTATTTTTTCTTATATCAAAACAATAAAAAAATACAAAGATACACTGCTTTAAAGTTAAGGAGTGGGGGCTTATGACGCTACGCCTCGCTAAAAATCGTAACGAGGAGTGACGTCACGCGTAACTTCAGTTCTCTGTATTTTGATCATTTTTTGTTTGCAGGAAAAAAGAAAAAATACGTGTCCAATAAAATTCATTAATCAACAAGACGGACATTAAAAAAATAAATAGGAAACAGGCCCATTATATCTATACACTTTCTACTGAATAATTATATAAAACAAAGTCAGGTTAGTTACATCATTTTTAACGGGGACTACTTATGGGGATTAAACCGTGGAGCACCGCTAGTTAAGTAACTAAATCTATAATATGTATATTTCCGTAAAATCTTAATTGAATTATTCCTTGTTTGTAATTTTATCTAGATTTTAACATTGAATACGTCAAAGAAAACCAGATTGCTCAGCATCCACCCACTAACTAAATCAAAACTAAAATAAAAAGATAAATATCTTGAAACTTATGCAGGCACATTCAACTCGCATGTCGCTAGCACTTCATGGTCCACGCTACTCTGTCATCTGGTCTCATCATTGCCATTGATTCTTAGGTCTTTCTCAGGACACGCCGCACGGAGGTAAAGCTTGATCCCACCCCCAAAGCTTCAGCTTCAATCCTGGGCTATGTGGATCCTCAACCAAATTTTGGGAACTACCCTACCTTGATAGAATTTTAATTCTGAGAAAGACCTAGGCTGTTTTCTAGGTCGGAGGAGTCGCGCATGTTTCCAAGTTTTGGTTTGTTTGCTCCTTCATATGCGATGCTTTTGTTGGTTCGTATGTCTCTGTATTAACCTTATCTATTAGTCTGATATCTTCAGTGTGCTTTGTATTGACAGACCAAAGTTGTTCGCCAAGTTTGTGACTTTGATTCCTGTTTTCTTATTCGTATTTGTGTGGTCCTTATTTCCTTAGTTCCTATCTGTCTTTTATACTCGAGTATACTTACATATTTCAATATTTTCAATTAAACTTTGTCTACACCCGTGGTCTGGTCAAGTATTTATATTGTATCATATGCTACTTTCCGTTTATTATGTTAATTTTAAAATTGGTTATCCATTATTTTGAATTAAGTAATTTAACCCTAAGTTGTAATAGCCATACTTATTTTTGTTAATGTAACTTATTTTACCTAAACTGCACGTTTAATTTTATTTTGCAAAATAAACAATTTAACTAGATAATACCTAACTAAAATA
This sequence comes from Diachrysia chrysitis, assembly GCA_932294365.1. Lineage (NCBI taxonomy): Eukaryota > Metazoa > Arthropoda > Insecta > Lepidoptera > Noctuidae > Diachrysia > Diachrysia chrysitis. The sequence continues at coordinate 8,461,747 of OW028666.1, forward strand.
TGTATAAATGTGTGGATTCATAATAAATTAAAATTGTGTGTTATCAATAAATTGTTGTCAATTGTATCGGGAACCAGCAATTTTCCTTACAACAAGCACTTTCAAATATTAGTCAATCATATTTCATTACTTGTCCCTAATGATTTCGATAAACGGCTTTCTGAAGCCATTAAAATGTTCAACTAAATAATTGACCTGTGCAGCTGGTTCCCGATTCGTTTAAAATGTTTAAAAGAAAATAGTTTATTCCAATATTCCTAACTCCCTATAACATCACCACAACTATCTGATTCCTCAGCGGCGTTTCCCTACATCTGCACGGCGCGAGCCTGGCTCCTCATGGCAGGGTTTAGCCTCGCCTTCGGAGCCATGTTCTCCAAGACCTGGAGAGTCCACTCCATCTTCACAGACGTCAAGTTGAATAAGAAGGTCCGTTTTTAGTTATTCTATATTTTAAGTTTCGTAAAAGTTGCGCCATGTTCATAGCACTAAAAGTCCAAATGACAAAATGTAGACATCAGAAATAGAGATCTTTTTAAAAACGTCACCAGATATTTTGTGCTAACTACTTCGAATAGTTATAAGCTGGTAGATATTAATTCTTGATTTTAGTTACAGCGAAAACGATTTTGAACCTGATTTCTCAACAAGTAAAATGACAATTTTCAGGTTATTAAAGACTACCAACTGTTCATGGTGGTAGGAGTGCTGTTGGCCATCGACCTGGCCATCATGACTACGTGGCAGGTCTCCGACCCCTTCTACAGGGCCACCAAGCAGATGGATCCTTATGTAAGACCATTATTTTCCACTAATTTTGTTCTCTCTTAATATACTTTGATTCTTTTACGTAATTTTCATTAGATCTAAAGCTTATTTAAAAAACAAAACGGTTGACTCACGCATATTCTCGCCCGACTAGTTTCAGACTCAAAAGGAGTCCCTAATCATGAGCTGACGCGGCGGCGGTGGTGTTGCGAGTCGAAATGCTCTAAAGCTAATACTAATTGCTTTTCATATTACAAATGCCACTAAGTTAATTTTATGTAATCACTTACGATTACCCCATGCTCTTAGCATCGTTTGTCCGTCTCAGTTCACTGGACGATATTTAACACCATTTCTTGTTTGCTTTCTTGGGTTATGCTCGCCCCTATTATGTTGTACATCAAATGTGAAATGATTATATTTTGTCATAATGTGTAAATAATAAAATACAATAAATGCCAATTATTTTTCATTTCAGCCGCATCCTACGAGTGAAGACATCGTGATTGTTCAGGAGAACGAATACTGCCAGTCTGAGAGGATGACCATCTTTATTGGAATCATCTATGCATATAAGGGCCTTTTATTGGTAAGCACAAAGCACTAAATATTTAACGGTGAAAAAAATATCTTACTCTGGCAACTCCGATATATCGCATCAGTAATTTGAATTTGTATGTAGGTAATTTAAATCCCCGCAATATGTATATTTATTAATAGGATAGAATCTCAAACATTCCAATTACACACAAAATACGACACTACCGATCCCAGCAGTAGAAGTCTATACTTCTGGAATCGGTCTCACAACACCTTGCGCATGGATTTTCCGTAGTGACAATTATAACACTCCACGATTCGAGATTCCTTATGGTAAACTGTATTTCATACGCTGATCAGGTGTTCGGCGCCTTCCTTGCGTGGGAGACAAGACACGTGTCGATCCCGGCGCTGAACGACTCGCAACACATCGGCCTATCTGTGTACAACGTGCTCATCATGTGCATCATGGGAGCTGCTATTACACTTGTAAGTATATCTTGTGTATTTATAAGTACTTAGGTTTATCAGGTTTCCCAGTCTCTTATAAACTTACAGTTACAATATAAACAGACGACATTGGTCATATAGAATACAAATTCTTTTTGACATTTTTTTGTTCATTTAATGTTCTTTTCAGGTACTACAAGATCACAAAGATGCGTTATTCGTATTGATCGCCATCTTTATTATATTCTGCACGACAGGCACTCTATGTTTAGTGTTCGTACCTAAGGTAAGGTATTTTACTAAATACGAAAAAATATTTATTTAAATAAAAGTGAGATTAGTGGAAATTTATATAACAATTGTAATTTTTAGCTACAAAATAAAAATCTATTCCTGTTTAAAATCATACAGTCTGGTAATTCAAATTTCGGCACAGCCCTAATGCTACAGGCATTCGTAAAGTGGTGCTTGTATACTGGCAGCTGCTGGAGCTGCGGCGCAACGGGCCGGGCGGCGCGGGCTCGGGCCGCATCCGCGCCACGCTGCGGCCCGCGTCCACGCACGAGTGCCGCTCGCCCGGGCCCGAGCTGGAGCGCCGCCTCAAGGAGCTGCGCCAGTACAACAACCGCTACCGCCGCACGCTGCAGGCCAAGGAGAACGAGCTGCAGGTACTTGCCATGCCTACGAACCTGGGTTGCGTTCTAGACCAACCAATTTTTAAGAGAGACTGCGAAGTCATTTTTTGAGCTTGCGTGCTTAAAGTGCTGCCAAAGGCTCTTTAATTTAAAGTAGGTATGTAATAAGTAAAAAAGTATGAGACTGCCGCGCCACAAAAGACCACAAACATAGAATGACACAAAATTTATTGATGGGATAAACGATTCGCGGAATAAGTAAAATCATTCAAATCATTGGTACTCAAGCAAAAAAGCACGTTCATAATTTCTGTGTTTATGAAAATATTCTTTTAAGCGACAGAAGTAAATAATTAAAAAACGCGGATTACATATATAATTAAATGAGCTTACTATGCTGTTATAAAAACTGCCAACAAAATGACCATCGCCAAAACTTATAGTGCATTCTTATCTATTTGTAGTCAAGTGTCCTCTATTTTTGTCAAATTAATTTAATTTGTATATGCTGCCAAGCGTGTGAACATCAAACCGAATTATTTTGTATGTGCGTTTGATGTTTTGTATGAATTAGTCACGGTTTACATTTCAAATCCGGGTTTATTCCTAATACTAGTTTAATCATACTATTTATTTTATTAAAAACTTGCTAAGCGACTTTGTTCGCGTGTTTTAGTTTCAACGGTTTTTCATTTTTGCAACATTTTTCATTTATGCTCCGCTCCTATTGGTCGTAGCGTGATGTTATATAGCCTATAGCCTTTCTCAATAAACTGACTATCCAATACAAAAAGAATTTTTCAATTCGAACCAGTAGTTCCTGAGATTAGCGCGTTCAAACAAACAAACAAACTCTTCAGCATTATAATATTAGTATAGATATCTTGCAACGAACTTAACTATAGACTGTACTACACATAAAACAAACTAATTATTATTATAGTATGTTAGATACTATTAAAAGAATTAAGATACATAATATCGCTGTCGTTAAAAAACTACTAATTAAATTTTTAGGGTTCCTTACCCTATGGCTAACTGGACCCTATTACTATTACTAAGACTATTAAGTACTAAGAGTCCGCTGTCCGTCCGCCTGTATGTCTGTCAGCGGGCTATATCTCATGAACCGTAATAGGTAAACAGTTGAAATTTCCAGTGTGTATTCTGTTGCTGCTATAACAACGAGTAATAAAAATAAATAACAAATTAAAGAGGGCTCGAAAAATGGCTATGATAAGGAACCATTCATGCGTAAGTCCAACTCGCGCTTGGCCGGATATTTTTCTTGTTTTCTCACTTGCCCTGTCTTCAATTTGTCTTAACTCGACAAGTCATTAATAAGGTATGTTTTTTCAGATGCTTCTCAGTAAACTTGGTAGTGACGCCAGTTCAGAGTCATCAACGACGCGAGATTCTCGGTCACCAGCCACTCAGAGGACCAGGCTGCCCGTACCTAAGGAGAACATCAGCCATCCTGGTACGACTTCAATATTTTTTTATTAAATGTTTAAGCACCAATTTTTTTACTGGTGGTAATTGGCGTGGGTATGGGCGCGACCTCCAAATATCGAAATCAATCTCTAAATCCATTTGATTGGGAATCTGCTGTAAACTAACATAATGTACTTACTTAAAGCCATAACATTATTTTTTTGCAGAAACAAGTGACATAACATCAGTGTGCAGTCTGAGTGCATCAGCGGGCGCCGAAGCTGAATACATCAACCTTCAAAACCAACAGCCTATTGAAAAGTAAGTTAATAAAAAACACAAAATACAACCCAAGATATCAGGTACAACATAAAAAAACTGTGTAACATATTTTCTGATTGCTCCGTATTAGGCCAAAGCCATCAGCGCCTCCAGAGCCTCTAAAAGACCCTCCTCCAAAAGAACCAAAGAAGGAGCAGACGAAGAACGTGTCTTTCAAGAACCACCTGGACTACACCAGCCCGCCGTCATCTAAGGCTGTTCCAGAGAAGGACCAACTTGCGAAGCTTCCGTATGGGTGGACAGCTGAGGTGAGGAAGTTGAATAAGACCTTAAGCAAAACCGCATAAAGTCTTAATAACCCTAGCACTAAGTCTGGAAGATGATGACAAATGAAAGCCTAGACTTATGAATTGGTTACATCATATCCAGATTTTATACAAGTTAATAAATTTTATTTCATTTATTCTTAGGAACCATCAGAGCCACCGAAACCGACAAAAGCTCAAGAACCGGCGAAGGCAGAAGCAAAAACGATACCAGCTCTGAAGACCAGCGACACACCTACAGCCAAGTCCATGCCGGCTAAGGTTCAGGAACCCATGTACACTAAGGCGGCGACACCGAAAATCATCAAGGTATTTAGCTTTTACTGTTGGTCTCAAAAAACTTCACTACCCTATTTTTGTTCCACTTCGTATCTTCTTTTAGTGTGAGTCTTCTTATTTCTTTGTTAAATAAAATAATTTTCTCTATACACTTCCCCTTTTAAAACAATCTTTGTAATTTTTAGTTTCTTTAACTGATCTTTAACATTAATTACGATGTACAATTAGGCTTAGAAGAATCAACTATCACGGAACTGGGATGATGGTCTGTGATTCTTGACATCTAAACAGGCTCCCCATGTCCATTTTTGATAAATTGAATGGGTATCCTTCAATTCTTGTACCATCAGTGTAAAGATCCACCTGAGCCACACAAATGCATCAATGCTTCAAAAATCGACAAGGCTTCAGAGCAAACGAGAACTGAAGTTAAAGCCTTTACTGGTCTGAAGAATGGTGACGCTCCTAGTGCCAGGTCTATTCCTGCCAAGATGCAGGAGCCTATGTATACTAAGGCTGCCACACCAAAGGTTACTAAGGTATTCGTGAAAGTTATGTATTTCAACATTTTATTCAGGAACGTGGCAATAGTCGGCCTAAACCTTCAAAGTTTATTAAGGAAAATAAATTCAATTCCAAGATCATATAAATATGTATTTTAATATTTTATTAGATTAGGGTTCCGTACCCAATGGCTAACTGGACCCTATTGCTATTACTAAGACTATTAAGTACCTACTTACCAACTTTGTCTGCGTGTCAAACAAGGGAAGATCACAAGAAAAAAAGTAGCAATACATAAACGCTGATCGAATTTAATATAACTATCATGGATAGGGTTACTTTCCTGTGTATTTAAAACATTTGTCTTCACAGACGCCAGAACTACAGAAGAAAGTGAACAAGTCGCAAGACTCTTTGTCCACGAAGACGACCCCTTCAAGAGACCACAAGCCACCATCGAGAGGTCACAGGCGGATGTCCAGCGTGAGCCAAGCCGCGCTGTTGACTGACTTGATGCATGTGTCCGTTGATAAAGATGACATGGAACCGCCTCCAGGGTTAGAAAGAAAAGTTATAGGTAATAACAGAAACCATCATAAACATACTGTTGGTATATCAGTCAATATCATGACTATGACTTATCATTTTCAGGCCAAGAAAGAGATCCAGTTCCAATAATAAAATCTAAACAAGAACCAGAAGATATTCTAGACATAGATGATTATTCTTCAACAGAAAGAAGAAAATCATGTAAGTTTGAAATCAGAAGTGTCCTATAAAAACCCAAATTTTGAGGATTATTTAAAACTTATAATAAGCGAATCAATTTTCTTTCCAGGTCAAAGAAGAGACTCAGAAAAGAGGAAGAAAGAGTTCATAGTGGTCCAGAGTGACTTATGGGACACGAACACTTTCCAGTACACGTGCCAGAAGTCGCCGCCAGCAGGTGAGAGTGGCACAGGTGAACACACTTCAGATTCCTTGGGTAGAAGTAGACCAGTAGCTGAAGAAGTAGAGTAGATATATTAGAAGATATTTTTAGTACTTTTAGACATTAGGCATTTAGTGTAGACTCAGAATCAAAGAACAGTAATTTGATTTCAAGGATATTCTGATATTTACCCCGTTCTTTTCCGGATTAGAAGACTTTTACAACATATTTTCTTTATTGTTATAGCAGCAGGTCATCACCACACTCCAATGCAGAGGAGTGTGTCAGAAAAGAGCAGACAGTCTCAATCGTCGCCTCATCATCACAGGTATTTACTGCCCTTTTGAATGGGTGATGAAGTACTCTTTCCTAAGTCGACGTTATGTTAATTACTCACTTTCGAAGAAGGACATTGATTGAGAAGGTTGCTTTAACACAATATTAAGCCCTGTTAAATTTAACGATGTTTATGAATTTAAAAAAGGGATCTGAAGAATAAAAAAGTTGTCCAATTTTGATATTAGATGAATTTGTATACAACCTTAGAGATTACAGCTCACACATTATTTCAGGGAAACTGATACAAGAAGTATGGAACGAAGAGCTTCAAATGCTTCCATAAACTATGGTAAGTTGCAACATGTAATGTTAATAGGTCTTCGCTTTACCTCAAAGACTTTACCTAACGTTGTATGTGTGACTTTCAGCAGGTACCGGCACTGGTACGAGAGGAGGCACGCCTGAAGGATACCGGGAAGCGGAAACACTAAGAATGACTGATAGGTTATCAAAGGTAAATTTTAACAACTTATTTTTATTCTGGACCAAAATATCCATTGCAATCGCAGAAAACATAATGGCGTAGACGAATAGTAGGTACTAAAACTAACTTTGTTTTTCAGCGCCGAGGGTCAGAGTTCCCGCAACCTGTAAGCACACCTCCTCAGCAGACTCAATCCAAGCGAAGACAGTCGGCAGCCCAGGTCAGATCCTATCAAGAAGAAAGGATAGAAGAGCGAAACAAAGTGAAAACAGAATCCACTCCTCGGAGACACGACGACATACCCAGAAAGCCTCTTCCAGAACCAGTACCAGAAACAGATTCCTGGAAACCAGACCCTGATACTATCAGAGTGTCGAAGAACCAGGACTCTCCAGCGAAGAGGCTGAGGCAGGAGGCGGAGCCCCTGAAGAGGGCGAAGGGTGTTGGAGACTCGCCGAGACTGACGCAAGCCAGCCACCAACCCCGGCCCGATCACCACAAGAGTAGTCCCAATGTCGCGTCGAGGCATAAAACGGGTATGTAAATTTTTGAAGTTTATCATGGTTTATTTATTTATTGTTATTTAACGTCCAATACTTTTTATAGTTCTAGGTTCAACTAACTAAACTTATGTTTTGCTCGCTACGCATTAACATCTTTTAAGCGAGTTATCTGGCTAAAAAAAATACATCCATGAACTATTTGCAGATTCACCAAATAAACGGGAAGATCGAAAATCAGCGACATACAGATCGGACTCAAAGCGGCAAGAATCTGTGGACCACCAGCGTAAGATGTACACGGCCAGCTCGGAGTCTGAGCTCTTCGAGTGCGCTATCCTGCCCATCTTCCACAAACTCCTCACGGAGAGGCACAAGAGCCAACCCCACGGACTGAATCTCAGCTACGGAGTCAGCTGTCCCAATATATCGATCAAATGCGATATCGTTGAATATTTGTAAGAATCGGTGGCTTAGATTTGCTCAGATGAGATTACTTGCTAGTACAAAGTTGAACTACATTCCAACAAGTTTATAAAACGAATCTAATCACTACAATTGTACTAATTTAAACTTGAAAATCATTTTTTAAAAGTGATTTTTGTAAATATGCACTGTACTTAAATACTTAGTCGTAAGTTTTTTGTTCCGAATATCGAATAAACTAAATGAATAATTGGAATAACGAAATAATAGCGTATAATTACATACTATTTTGAGTAGACATTTTTTTTTGCATTTCTTTTGTATTAGTTAGTAGATACGTTTTATAAACTTCCCGCCAAACAAAGTAATAGAGTAGCTATTAGAATAACTGCCTGTTCCTATTCTATTATTTCATACTAAGTACTGGAGCAGTGAAAAAATATAGTAACTGCTAGTAATTGTTTGTAAAAATGAACAATAATTGTTTAGAAAAATGTATTTAACGATACAGTCATCAAAATTTCTACTATTTGTGTGTTGTTATTGGTGTTACAGAATGTAGTAAAAATTCTAAATAATTTAGATAAATAATACAATCATCGACAAGTTCGCTCACGGGTCTATATTGTAATAATGTAAAATATCGAAAGTATTAAATTTTTAACATCGAATAAGTGTAAAAAGATTTAGTAAAATCGCACAGGATCTTTTTTACGCAATGGCATCCCACTGTTGGGCACACGTTCGATATATTTTATTTGTGATATACCTAGTCAAATTAGTTGTTAGATTTAATGTGTTCAGTTGTTAATAAATTTATCTAATTTGTAGGTACATATTACTAGATATAAAGTCGGCAACACCATCAGTTGTTCAATTTACGACCTACGTATTAATGTTGTGTCTCTGTATACCGACTGTTCTATATATTTTTTTTTTATTGTATAAGAAAAATCCTTTTTGTCTATTTGCACGTAATTTTAAAGACTTGATAGTGTATAAGTTTTAATTATAATGTAATAAATAATTTGGTTACAGAAGTTTTCTTAATTTTGTCCTGAACGTCAGTTTTAAACAAGTGAATAAAACACTTTTCTAATCCATCTTACGATTCGAGATAGGTAGGTACCTTTAGTTCCGTTATTAGTGCCATTATATTTTCTATTCACTCCTTTCTATCTTCTTGATATTATTATTTATTTTTCGAATTCAACAACATTGTTAAATACACTGATATTTAAGTAAGAGTAGTATTTATTCTATGTTCCATTGTGGATGAATGTAATATAATTTTTTATAAGTAGGTAAACCTTAACAGGCGTAACTTAAGAGATTTCAATATTATTACCTTAGAAATCTCGAAAACAATTATTTCGTTTGTCCACAATATCTGAGACCAATACATATCAAAATGTTTAATTTCCTTTCCGATAGAAATTCAACGGTATTGTGTTTTTATTTCAAAAAAAAACCACCTCACTAGTTCATTTTTGATTGGCAACATTAAACCAAGAAACCAAGGTGTCAACATTCTAGGTGATCCAGAATTAGGTACTGGAAACTAGGGATGAGGGATTCATATGAAGTCCAGTAAAGCAGTCAAAGCCTGAGCGTTCAGGCATCTACAGTAAATCTCATCCAAACAAAAATAAGGAAGTCATCTTTTTACTTTTTAAAACAGCAGTTTAAAACAATAATAATATGTAAGCTCCTTTTAGCAATCTCACGTTCGACGTATTGAGAAGTTATAACTATAATTATTTTTTTTGAAATTGCACATGCTAAAATGTCAGATTCCGTATTGATAAATAGAAAAAAAAGCATCGGGACAAAACCAGGCCATACCCGATATCATTTATAATACCTTTAATATACGAAAACTCCAGGTTTTACTGTTTAAATACTGCTACTGGTAGTACATGACAAGCCAAGCAGGTAGATGAGAAAAACATGTAAATTATTGGTCTAAAAGCTTCTATAATGTCAATTGTTCTAGTTAGTTAGCGAGACCAAATACAGTATACAATACAATTTAATTACAATTAATGATCACGAAAACGTGACATTTAACTGTTACTTTATCACTATCACACTACATTGACAGCGAATCCGTGCGGTACGGGGCATGGCGCAGCTCTAGTCCGCCAGTTCCGCCACTCGTCACCATCACTGAGGTCGCCACTTGCCGCCAGTATTTTTCTGTCTCTTCACTCGTTCGGTTGTGTTATTTTTATTTTGTAAATTATTGTGTGAGATCATTGTTATTTGTGTTTATTATCTAATGTAATTAAGTGTTGGACTCAAAAATACAAGATGCCGGTGTTTCACACGAAAATAATCGAGAGTATCTTGGAGCCTGTCGCTCAACAGGTGAGCGTCAAACTTATTATTTATAGAAAAACGTTCTAGTTTCTCGTGTAGGTGTAAGATTTGAGGATTATTGTTTACAGCGTTCGTTTAGTACAACATTATCGGCGTATTATGTCATAGCAGTGATTATCGGTGGAGGTATTGGAAGGAAATGACTTTATTTGGTCGCGAGACTTGTAGTAGTTGCTATAGCTAGTTTATCAGGGTGTCTTATGTTGGTTAACCTTGAAAATTAAAGACGTTTAGTGAATCATATGTTGCTGTTTGGTTTTACTAACTGGAAGAGTATTATTGGTCAGTTTATGATGTATGGCTAATTAAAGTGTGGCTAGTGTTGCGAAATCACTCGCTAGTCACTACCGTACTATTCAGTATTAAGATACCCTAGCATGCTACAAATACATATTAGGTATTTAGTTGTGAATATTGGGTATAAGTTATAATAAGATGAAAAATAATGTCCAAAGGTCAGTTTACACTTGAATAATGTTTACTATTACATTAAGACTAAGTTTCATTGCCTTACCTACATATTATCTGCATTGAGCTATTAAGATATGGTCACAAACAGATTCCAATAAGCTACTGCTCTTGTTTTTCCTTTTGCCCGCTGCCTCTCCCACATTGACATTATATTTACCATTAAACAGTTAGTTTATACTTTACATTATTATTATTACAATAATAATTGCATAAAGAATTTTTATGTATAATGTAATATTTGAAAATACTCTAGATATTCTTTGACTAAAATGTAGCTCTATTTTTTTTGCTGTATATTCTGTATACTAGGTACCTAAATATCTAAACAATGCATAGCTCGAAACATTATAATTTGTTACATAGCTCATTTTTTTGTTCTGACTTTTTAAATAAATCCATATAAATCCAATCTTTATTTATTCCGATAGGAATAAATAAAGATTGGCATTGTAATTAAATACAAATAGTAGAAGAAAAACTTAAACCTCAGACAGGACTACAACTTGCGACTACTGGCTTGACGCACTAGTCGCTTTACCAACTAAGCTACCAAGGTCACTGCCTGGAAGTTAAAATTTTGCCTTCTACTTATTACGTCTTTAGGGCGAAGTATGCTATCGCTCCGCATGCGTTAATGCGTAACAAATAATCTATACTAATATATAAAGCTGGAGAGTTTGTTTGAACTCGCTAATCTCAGGAACCTGGTCCGATTTGAAAAATTCTTTCAGTGTTGGATAGCCCATTTATTGAGGAAGGCTATAAGCTATATAACATTATATTGCGACTAAGAGGAGCGGAGCATAAATGAAAAATGGTCAAAAATGAAAAACCGTTTAGACTAAAACACACGGACAAAGTCGCGGGGGACAGCTAGTTAAAAATAAAACTATTGAAATTACTAAAATCTTGTCCAAAATGTCCCACTACTAGGCAAAGGCCTCCTCGGTCTTCTTCTTGCCTCTCTCAAGAACCGCCAACATAGGAAGACTAAATTAAAATACATGCAACTTCTTATATTATACATATTAATGTATAAAAAACAATTGTTTAGTTTAGCTAGTTAGTACAATGTGTATATAAATCTGATCTAATTCAATGGCTGCACTAGTCAGACTTCTAAAACAAACATTGCATGCAAACTAATCTTGTGTGCGCACAGATGGTATGTGTTATGTTTCGGCTTTGTTTTATCAATTACTTATTTTTTAAACAAACATTTGAGCGAAAAATTTGGCGTTCGATCTAAGTTTTTAATGATGGAGTATCAAGTATGTAGGTATGTGGCAAGTGGTGGTGTTAGTTTGTGTACATAATAGGTTTGTGGATGTTATCTAGTTGTATTAAATTTAAAATTCAATTCAATTTATATTGGAAACATATATTATTAATCAATCAACTTAATCGCGGTCTACTGCTGGACAAAGGCCTCTCCCAAGATGCCACAACAACCGTCCCTCCACCTTGCGCATGCTGTCCGACATACATTACCTGTATGATTGCCTATTTTGCGTAGTCAAAATATATGTATATGAAATTAGCTGTTTCTTGCGGCTCCGTCCGCGTGAATGTCGGTTACCGCGGCAGAAAAAAGTCTGTGTACCAAATTTCAATTAAATCGGTTCAGATATTTTGGCGTGAAAGCGCGACAGACAGACAGAGTTACTTTCGCATTTATAAATAAATAAATAAATGTGGACAACATCACATACATTGTTCTGAACCCAAAGTAAGTAGCTAAAGCACTTGTGTTATGGAATTCAGAGACAACGAAGGTACCACAAACACCCAAACCCGAGACAATGTAGAAAAGTTTTTTTTTTTTCTACATTGACCCGGCCGGGGATCGAACCCGGGACCTCAGAGCTGGCGACACCTTGAAAACCGGTGTGTACGCCACTCGACCACGGAGGTCGTCAACGTCATTTATAATATTAGTAAGGATTAAAATATAACATGATGTTATTATTAGGATTTTTTTTCTTCCTCTCAGTCCTATTTCCTAGATATATTAGCTGTCTAGTATAGATATATTACTTTTGGCGTCCACCTGTGTAGGAATTTCCATTCAGCGTCTTTACGGTATAATGGCCGAATACTGAAACGTCAATCAGTTTTAAGACGCCGTTAAGTCTCGTGCTGTCTCTATCACTTTAAGGTGCAAAGTAGCGACAGGTAGATGTTTAAGAACGTCTTAAAGTTAAGGTGCTTGTCAGTATTCGGGGGTAAGTGTCAAAGATTGGCGTAATCCTTGCCTGACTTATAAATACCTTCTACTACATCTATACTAATATTATAAAGCTGAAGAGTTTGTTTGTTTGTTTGAACGCGCTAATCTCAGGAACTACTGGTTCGAATTGAAAAATTATTTTTGTATTGGATAGTCCGTTTATTTAGGAAGGCTATAGGCTATATAACATCACGCTACGTCCAATAGGAGCGGAGCATAAATGAAAAATGTTGCAAAAATGAAAAACCGTTGAAACTAAAACACGCGAACAAAGTCGCGGGGGACAGCTATAATAAATAATAGTACTATCTGCTTCTATTAGCTCTAGCGAATGGATTAAGTAAGGCATAAAAATAACGTTTAATTAATAAACGTTTTAAATTGCCAAGGTCGCTAAAACGTAATTGATTTGACTGGACATAACAATTATAATAATTCAACAGCTGCACGCCATTACTAATAAAATCATCACAGAAAACAATGCTCTATTATGAGTCCTGAACCGTAAAGTCTCGGGTTCAATAACCGGCTGACATTGCGGCTACCTATTGTCATAAATTATCGGATTTTAAGACCTAAAGATACCTACACAGGCACATAGACGGAGGTCAAAAATATTTGGGGTCGGCGCAATGCGTATTTTGCTTCCATTCATCTCTACTACTGGCCATCTCATTATTAACTCCTTTCTTATATAATTTTCCACGAAATCCATCCATCTCTTTTTCTTCATATTTACCCATTCACAGTCATACTCCTAACTTGGTTAGTTATGTGACGTTCATCCCTCCTCATAACATGTCCATCCAGCGACAATTGCTTACCTCTCATCTTTTCATTGACGGGCGCTACGTTTAAGCTTCTTCGAATATACTCATTTCTTATCCTATCAGCAGGGTTATTTGCTATGGCGGTTGTCAACAAAAGCGATTGTTGCTTTATAAAAAAGACAGTTAAGACACAAGTTTCTTATCGTGTAACTTCGATGACAAACTAGATCTACTACTACTTAGTTGGTTACCGACGTTAGCCGATACTGAATAAGCATTTATATACTTATTTTTATTCGGTAAACATCGTTTGGGTTGGCAACTGGAGATAGCGAAAGGCCTACTGATGTCGTTACTTCAGTCATCCATCAAAGCATTCGATACGGAGCCTACGGAGGTGCTTATATAATAATGAGAAACTTGATTGTCTAGAAAAAAGTAATAATTAAAATGTTAGGTTCATAGCATGACCTTTTGTTTTTAATTACTCTTCTAAAAATAGCTCCTTATTTTGTAATAAACGCGATTATGTTAATATTTCAAATTTTCACATAATAATCTATCTCAATCTGACACGAAAAGCACTAAACACGCAAATAAGTCCACTAGGAGACGCCGTACGTTAATAAGCTCTTATATAATAACTGAACTAAAAGTACAAAAAGGAGAAGCAGAGTACATACTTGTGAAGGCAGATAAATTAAACCTAAACCAAACAGGAAAGGATTGCTTCGTTTTTTAGACATTTCGTACCCAAAGGGTGCCAATGGAAATCTATTCCTAAGCCTCTGCTGTCTGTCTGTCCATCCGTCTCTCGGTTAGCGGATTGTATCTCGTGAACCGACGAATAGGTAGACAGTTCAAATTTTCACTGAGTTATGTATTTCTGTTGCCGCTATAACAGAAAATAATATAAAGTACGTATTGTTATATATTTATCTTGTACGATGGCATTTGACCGGTTTTTAAAGCTTTTCTAGCTTTATTATTTTTATTAGTTTAAATAGATTATATTGCACTTTGATCAAAATTGTTCTAAATTATGCATGCATAAATCATATTGATCACCGAGATAGTATTTTTAATTTGACCCATAACAAACTTACAACGAATACAACAAATGGAAATTATTATCTTCCAGTATTCAGGATTCTGGTGAGTAATTTATTGTCCCTTGTCCCTCTGCCATTAGAACTCAGTCACGATTAATCAATAAATAGCTAAACATTAACACCGTCATGTATAACATGGTAATAAGAGGTAATTTATTATAAAATATGGCAGTTTGTGATAGCCTTTCGTGTTGTAAAGGCATAGGCTAGCATAATAATGGCTGCGCCTAGGTAATATTTCACTTAAATGCTTAGCTTTTTATTTCTGGGCTATGAAATTATCCGAGGCTTGTTGACTAAAACGTACAAGGCGTACGCACTATATTTTTCTTCTTTATTAATTTGGAAGTAATGCCGTAGATCTACTAAGGTAATATTATCAGACTACTCCTTATTACTAATGTCCAAATTACTTAAGCGTTAAACAATTATAAGCGGAGATGACTAGCATTAACAAGTTAGAGCGAAGCAGGCAACGATATTAAAAAATATACTAATAATATTTGTGGACAATTAACTCAAGGCCATCTAATCCCAAACTAGAAAGTATACTGGCTAGTATTATGGCAACCAGACTGCTGATAAACATTCTTATATATTTCTAAATACATACATATTATAGATAAATTACACCCAGACACAGAACTAAATATAACAAAAAGATCGCTCATCACACAAAGATTTGTTCTGGGTGGGAATAACAACTAAACCAACAGGCTAGTCAAAATGATGTTATTACAAATAACTTACGCATTTTTTTTAGTAAACAATCTGAAATCGCTACACTGTTCTTGCTTTCTCTCTTGGCAGAATGAAAATTGGTCTTTTCCCGGCTGTGGTACTGTAGCATACTGGTACTTATCATTGGCCCCGATTCTGTTAAACCGATATTTAACTTATTTTAGGCGATCGGTATCTTTTTCACTTGTACACTCTTAGAAAGGGACAGTCGAAAATTAGAGATGTCAAATTTAGTTTCGACTAAAATTCTCATACAAATAAATCTACATAGAGATGTTCAAGGCGCAAACTGGTTTGACATTTCTAAGTTAGTTGTTATCTGTAATTGCCGTCCTTTTCTCACGCTGTATGTTAGTTAAAGATAGCAATGGTTGAATTTTGATTTAGTTAGCGTACAAGGGAATCGGAACCATTGTCATTTATGACTGATTTATGTTAGTTTCAGTCTACAGTCAGTCTCATTTAATTCAAGAAATACCAATAATTGATCTTTCATATAAAAAATATACAAACCTTATATCAATCTTTAAAGTACCTAACTGACGGAAATGAACCCAGCTGAATTGAAGCATCATTCATATTTTCGCCGTGGTGCAGTAATTAGGGCAGGTGCGCGACCTCGGCTGTATCCGCGGCTATTTCTGCCATGGGACCGGGACCGGCCCTGCCGAAGCTAATGGTCATGCCAAGGACAGCGTGTCGAAACTGTTACCCTAAAAAACTGTAAGGTGAACCTACTAAATTTCATATGGAGAGAAAAGAGTTGTTGTTCGGACTGGGTATGAAAAGGAAATATCTAGTCCACCAGATAGATAAAAAAAAAGAATTTATATCAAATCAATGAAAAATGTCAAAGTTAAAGCGCTTTAAAGTTCTGGAGCGAGTGGAGAGGCTGTGACCTTACTTGTTGGGAAAATTGTAGCCACAAGTGACGTTACGCGACATTTCCATTCACTGTATCTTCCTCATGGTTTGTTTAATTAAAAAAAGAGAAAATATGTGTCTAATATTTTTTTAATATCTGTGCGACGAGTAAATAGAATAAAAATAGTCCGATCCCCTATTACTTATATCAGTTGTGTTTCTTTTGTATTGTGCGTTTAAAGACACCCTGTTTTTATAAGAAAGTACACAAGGAGAGGAAAGAGTATGTTGCACGACTCCAGTTCCGTTTTCTTTTGTATGGTAGGTGGATATAGACATTGGAACGCACCTCGTATGCACAGGCTGAATAGATTTAGGTATTTGGCTTAGATCGAATTAAGCTTGTATTTCATCCACATAACTAAATTTGACCCTTTGATTTATGCAAGAAAATAGGTAGGTATGACTTAAGAAGCTGGATGCTAGTTTTTTATACTTCCAAAAATGGTAATTTGCCATCTTCTTTTGTCGTAAATCTTTGTTTAATGCATTTATATCATATTAAACATAGTATAATCTCGTCGGAGTTTTAGCTTTAAAATCATAAGTTAAATAAACAAGTAATCAGGTTCAAAACAAGCAAACAACACAGTCGACAGTAAAGAAAGTGGACAAGGTATTATGTATTCATCCCGCACATTCCCGGTTCTAAAAATAGACTGTAGGCTGAGCTGAGACCCAGTCGTTGTGACCTTTTTGCTCCTTGCCGTCTGACTTCAGTACTCCATAGCTATATCATGTTGCACGAGCCCAATGACTTGGATAAAGACGAAACTCTTTTATATAAGACTCAGTTTTAACGAGGTTTAAAAAGTAAGGATATGGGCCTTTGGTAAGTAAACGGATAAATAGGTAAAAATGCACCTACTGTTCTCTAATTAACATGCTCGTCATAAATATGATAACTGGATTGAAGGATTTACATAGATCTAAACTAAGTACTAATTAAACTTAGGTCTGTACTAGTACCATTGAAATTCTAAATCCTTTGCTCGAGTAACAATAACGAACTGTGCTTATTATCAAGGCCTGAAATAAATAAAGAAATCTCCCATATTACCTGAAGTTTAATATACCTGATCAAATTGCAGGTGTTCTGAAAAAATGCTTGGTAAGAATCTTTACACATACTGATAGAGGTAATTAAAATTTAGGATCGTTACAAATCTGCTAATTAGATTTTGCACCAACAGCGAAACACTAAAATATGTCTATTAAATTATGCGAAGATTTAGTAGCAGACTTTACAACTTAGGACGCCTCGTGTACAGACTCAATACATAAATTAAACGCTTAATATATTTCAAGAATGGTTGAAGTTCATGCTAAGTGACAGAGGCCTAACATACGAGCGCACCTTAATATCTTGCGGTTTTCAAACTTGTTTATGTACATTTTGAGTCATAAGACTAAATCTTAACTATGACTAAGTTTGCAAATGATCGGCAATTTTGTATGTGCATTTAGCGGGCAATTTATACTTTTTTTTTGTTGCCTTTTTAGTCTTGTTACCCCTTGACCTGACTTAAAGGTTGTGGCCCAAAACCTTTGGGACCGAAAAAATAGTAAAAGCTTTTTTTATGTTCGTAATTAGCCGTCTGTACTTCGTTAATGAGAGAATCACGTAAACAAAACACGTGTTACAATGTAACATGTACACAAAACGATAGTGTTGCCAGCAACCAGGTGATATAATCCAAATAATTCCTATATTTAAACGTTGACTCACTGCTGGCCGTTTGTTATCGTATTCGCACGCTATGTTCCCGCCTAAATTTAAATTTGGATTTGACCGGGAACCATTTCGTAACGGTTTTGTTTTTATTTTCGTTTTAATGGCAATTTATGTTAGCGGTCGAATGCGTCGATTAGTAAATGCGTTAACTGAAGGTTTGTTTTTGTTTTATTTTGATAAAATCCCTTTGATCATGTCTGTAGTCAGATTGATAGAAACAGAGTGTTATGTTAACTGGTTAATTTCGAGTAAATTGTACAAGAAGTACCTGCTAATCAGGTCTTATTATGTTTAACATCAGATATAGACCGTATAAAGTTTAAATTACGCTAGAGTCGTAATGTAAAATATTTGCTATAAAGTAAGGATACCATATAATAATATCTACTGAAACCTACTTCAGATTAGTTTTCCAAGATCTCTCTAAACTTGTTAGTTATGCCAATAACACTTCCCGATATAAATAAAACCATGATTGATAGTTTGATTTACCAATAAAGCCATTAATCCACCAATATGGCGGCTGCAACGATGGCTGATATAGCCATAAAATCCCTCGCCATATAAATACGTACATGATAAACCACTTACAAATAAGGAATTTACGATGTTTGGATGTCTTGCACAATGATGCCATTACAGGTACCTAATGAACTGTTCGATACTTCCATCAGAATGAGGTTTTCCTATTGGTCTGTATAGTCGAAGGGATGACCTGATTGGAAGCCATGCCTTTCTAGGAAGAAGGTTAAAAGATTTTGCAATTTTCAAGGCAAGGCTTGTAGATGATCTTAGGCTATAATGATGATAGTTCCCATTACTCCATTGCTCAATGTGTCTACTGTAAAGTTTGATTAGCTGGTATTGACTGTTAGAAAACTCATTTTTGGTTAAGCTTGCCTATGTACATATAAGTTATTATTATTTTACTGATTTATCTGTTACGCATACAATAAAGAATTAAATTTCGATTCCAATTAGCCTCTTCCATTGGTAGTATTGTTTTTAAATAAATCTAAATCACGTGTCCGCTAAACTAATATTAATTTTGCCTTAGTATTGTATTAGAATTAATATTAATTCAAGAGAAACCCCCCTCCCCCATCATTGAGTTTTTCAGTAACTTAAAGGATTGTCTACTAGCTGTTTACACGAGGTTTCTGTCTTTTGGCTCTAAAGCTTTTGTACAGTAATAAAATGAGGCTGACTTATAAACCGATTCTTAGGTGGTACCTATACCACCCATTTCACTATTTCGTTTAGATGTGCCCTACATATTTGTTATTGAATGTAAAAATAAGATCGCAGTATGAGCTCCTATGATAAGTGGGTTGAATAATTGAATTATAGGTATCTCGTTTAAATAGAAGTACAAATAGATCTTCATAGTTGAGTGGGTCTCATTCGTAGATTATATCTTTAACAGTTGTGTGAGCTAAGACAATAGGTGACCCTAATAAAATAGACACATAATAATTGCATTATTTCATTCTAGTGACAGTTAAAAAAGGTGTAGCTTTTTTTTTTTAAAAGCTTTGGCAATCGACGAAGCATTTCTCCGCCACTTTTATTCTTTTTTTTTTTTTTGAATAAATCCTAATATATGTATGAGTACATATGTAGTATATTTAAGAACTACTTTCTCTTTATTTAAGCAAATACGACTGACCACCAATCAAAACTTAATTGTGTGGCCCTTTCATAGCTTTTAAAGCTAATATAATCAAGAAGCTTTCTAGATTTCGATGATAATAATTTCAAATGAATACATATTTATTTTAAGACACAAAGCTTCTAATGTTGTGTTATTAAAGCAAAGTGTAGCTGCCTGTATCGTTTTCTCTTCATAATAAAATGCTTTACGCAATGCGGTAGGCGTCAAATAGTAGTTATGATGACCTAATGTTAAGAAATATTTATACTGATTATTATTCCGATAGCCAAAGGCCAATTACATAGACTATCTACTTCGACAAACATTTTGGAATAAGTACACAATGCAAAAGTAACGAAGCATAATTGTACATTTTAGTAGAATTTAAATTCCTGTTCATCTGTTATTTAAGATCTCTTTCCTATAATTTCCATACCATTGTTAAAATGGATTCATTCTGTAACTCATGGTATACAGGACGTTACCGAAAGGTCATAATAATCCAAAAAGGGTGAAGAGTAGGTCTATCTGATCAAAATTTTAGCGCTACTTAACTTTTTATTGCATGAATTCATCGATATCTAAAACTATAGCATCAAATGTTGTCACCTCATTACCAGGATCAATATGTTATAACGTCCTCACCCGATCCTCGCCGGAGTCCCGCAAGGCTCCGTCCTCTCTCCACTCCTCTTCTCGCTGTATTCCAGCGACATTCCACGCGGTGGCAAGCCCCAAGTAGCTCTGTACGCCGACGACACGGCCATTTATTATTCAGGTACCAGCCCCTTAGCGATAGGTCGAACTCTCCAGACCGCGGTCACGGCCCTCGGGAAGTGGTTCACGAAATGGAGAATCGAAGTCAACCCTACCAAAAGCGCAGCCGTACTATTTAGTAGAAAACGGCGGCTTCCCGTTCCCGCTCCACCCATAAGCCTCTTCGGCAAGCCTATCCCTTGGGAGCAGCAAGCCAAATACCTGGGTGTGATCCTTGATCAGAAGCTTAGCTTCGTACCTCATATCAAAGCGGCACGCGCGCGAGCCGCCTTCGCCCTCGGCCGACTTCATTGTATGTTGAACAAGCGCAGTAAACTCTCTCTTGCTTGCAAGAAGAGAATTTACACTGCGTGCGTCAGACCTATCATGACTTACGGCAGCGTCGTATTCTCTCACGTACCCGATTATCGACTCAAACGAATGCAAACTCTACAAAACCTTTTCATGCGTAGAGCCACGGGCGCTCCAGGTTACGTTCGTAACTTGCAGCTGCACTGTGACTTAAAGCTGCCCACAATCAAGCAGTTCATGAAACGCGCCGCGACCCGTTTCTTCGACACCGCCGAAACCCACCGTAACCCGCTTATCGTAGCGGCCGCGCGATACCGACCTTCAGTCATCTCCAAGATAAAACGTCCTAGACACACTCTCTCCTATCCCGACGATAAGACAACGCTTCTACAAGAAGCATTCGACTTAGCTAGCAGTAGCAATACAAAACACAACCGCCGTATACTACGTCCTCGCCGGCGAGGCCCGTCGCGTATTATAAATAATAGTAACGTAAATGTTACCCCCCCGTCCCTAGATCAAGCTGGCCCGAGCCGGCCAAACTAGCAATAAAAATATGTCCCTAAATAATAATAACTCAGATCCAGCCATCCCTTGCTGTTTTTGCCTTATTAAGATAGTCAGCAACGCACTAAGTCGAGGTCCGAACCCCGCAGGGGGTGCCCTTAGTGAACGTTGCTGACGTAGTTAGTTTATTTTACTTGCTCTGGCTGGAGGCCTTACGGTTCTCGCCAAAAGTCCGGTGAAGCAGTCAAAGCCTGCGCTCAGGCTAACTGCAGTAGACCTCATCCAAAAAAAAAAAAAAAAAAAAAAAAAAAAAAAAAAAAAAAAAAAAAAAAAAAAATGTTATAACGTGTCTTGCTAAATGGTATTACATTGGTTCGACTGTTTATGCGCCTAGTACTTATTGTAGGAGAAATGTGCTGGCCGGGGGCTGGACTTTTTCATTGTCACCCACCCTTCACACCCTTCATCGGTATCTATTTCGTTTTCTTAGGCCGCTTTACCTATTATTTTCCTGCTAATATGTACTGTATATGACTATACCATAAAGTAAACATAGACAAGCATAGAGCGTGCGTATCGCTAGTAGCCCATATACTGCACTCGTTTACTGATTTATGTAATTTTCCGTGCGACGATAGGACGTTTATGCGAAAATAGGTTTTGAGATAGTTTTAATAAAACGGTGCGCTCTGTTTTTGACACTAATTTTACGATTTTACATGTTTTTATTATTGCCAACAGTTCATACTCGGTATGCGCACTCTATAGTTTACTTATTTATTCCTCGAAAGACTATGCAAAATCAACTACACACTTCGATTTTCTGACCACTCAAATCTTCCGTCACTCAGTTCTGATCGTGTTTGATCTCGTCTAAGTTGTAACACCAGCATTGTTAAATGTGAGTGTATCTGTCACCATATGGTAGACGCCCACGCGTGGCAGTGGCCGTGGTCTTAATCAACAGTATTACGACATCAACACTAACACTTTATTATTTGCCATATTTTTTACGTGGGTGATCTCTATAAAGCCATTTTTATACAGGTGATTTATCGCTTTTCTTTTTTCGTTCTACTTATGGTTCTACACATAAAGTAAGTAACCTTTTATAGATTTTTGTGTCTTCCTAGTTTATTTTATTGCTCATCAGCACAATTTGTATTTTAACTGTTTGTCTCTTTAACCTATTTATTACAAGGCTATCGTGTTTACACTTCTTTAATTTTGTCTGAATGATTATTCACTTGTTTTGTACTGAATGCATCAATTAAACGTTTTCCTGTTTAGTGTGGCAAACAATGATTAAGACCATTATTTAACTAATATATCTACAGTCGGGATGGTAAACTTTTTAAGTAATTAGGTAACTGCAATTAATGTCCTAGAGGCATTAATTTCCATTTCTTGGTATGATGCAAGGAGAAGTAAAATTAATATAATTAACATGTGACTTTTTGTTTGTATCTATGGCTATTTATTCACCAGTTTAATGAACTAAAATAAATGTTGTTATTATCTTAGAAAATTGACTTTAAAATCTATTTCCATAGTTATCACATGTACAAGGACAAGTTTTACAGAGTATTTGTAATCGTCGATGAATTCACTGTTTATCATAGACTCCCGTTTTATGACTGCTCCGGGAATATAGTGTTGTCATCATGTTGCGGGAACTATGCGTTTAAACTACATATACATAATTCGAAACAATGGCCCCGATTCTTTTAAACCCAAACTAAAATTATTTTAAACCATCGGTATCTTTTCCACTTGTACACAATTAGAAAAGGACAGACGAAAATTAGAGCTGTCAAATTTAGTTTCAATTAAAATTCTCATACAAATCTACCGACACGCAGAAACGTGTGCACTAAAACGAAGTGATGTCAAGGCGAAAACTAATTAGAAATTTGTAAGTTAGTTGTTATCTGTTGCCGTCCTTTTCTCACGCTGTTTTAAAAAGGAGTCAATTTCATCACGCCATCTCCTGGGTCGGCCACGATTTCTTCTGAAGTTTTCTAGAGTTCTAATTTTTGTGAGTGATGTGTCCGGCAAAGTTCAATTTTAGGCTGGCAGCTTTCAGTCCGACATCCACGATTCTACTACAAGAAGAAAATCAGATCGACCTCTAGTTAAGGACAAATGTTATAGTCAATATGAATAAAATTATTGTATTTTTCCCTACGCAGTTCGTTAGCCTGTCTTCTTTTTTCATTAAGTAACAATATGTACCTACTACAGGATATAAAATGCTTTACTTTTGGTATAATATGTATGATCTGTCTATAATAAATATTGTTTGTAATATAATTTGTTCATAATTCAAACCACAGAGTACCTATGAACTGAAGATACATCAAACATCAACTTCACAACAGTCGACTCCCAAACTGTCAAGAGAGTTTCACTTAAATACCAACTACAGATTGTAACTAAGTCCAGCCTGACATCTCGAGGCTGGACCTTGACCCACTAGTTAGTGTCAAAGACAAAGACAAAGACAAAAGACAAAGACATTTATTTTGTAAAAACATGAGTATACAATACAGGTTTTTTTTACAATATCCGCATGTAAGATGTTCCAGGTATAGGCATGGGATCTGCATGTTTTGCCAATAATGGCGTACAAAAATTATTTACTTATAAACTATTTATACTACAGCTAATCTAATCAATAACAATATAAACTATTTAAATTAAATATATATTTATAGCTTCTAACATTATACATAACTCTCCATAATAACATTTGGTATACACTAAAATTTAATCATTTAAAAACTCAGTTAGACTATAATAACATTTGGCAATAAGATACTTTTTAAATTGTTTTTTAAATTGTATATGAGGTAGTTGAATTAAAGGCCTAGGGATTTTATTATATATTATGGGTGCCAAGCAAAATACACTTTTGTGCATTAATGCAGTGTTAGATCTTATTATACAAAGTTTAGTATTATCACGGCGATTGCGAATTATGACATCTGATAGTTTACTGAATAGATTTGGATTTGTTTTAACAAAAATAGCCACTTCATAAATAAATAATGACGGAAGTGTTAAAATATTGTTTTGAATAAAATAGGGTCTACAGCTATCAATGCTCTTTATTCCAAACATAGCCCTAATGCACCTTTTTTGAGCTTTAAATATGATTTCTTTGTTTGTCGAATTTCCCCAAAATATGATGCCGAATCTTAATGTAGAATGTATGTGTCGATACAGAAACATAGCTTCACGTTAACATGTTGTTCTGGGAATACGTAAATCTGTATAGAATACCACAAGGAATTACGAATAGCAAGCTTACCGCATTGGAATAAAGTTGTTATTGTGAAATTGTTTTCATTATTGTGTGGTCCACTGTACTGGGTTATTATTTTCCTCGTGTTATTTTCCTCATTAATTCGCTGAGTCAGGAGACTATTTAAGAGGAATATTTATTCCACTTAAAAACGGGCGCCGTGTTAAGAAGCTGTAAGAGCTGTGACTAAGTACCTATATATCCTCAACTAGCTTTTCCCTGCGGCTTCGCCTGCGTGTTTCGTGTGTTTTGCGCGGAACCCTAAATCTTTTTCTAAAATAAAAGTAAGTATGAATAATATAACTTCAGCCCATAACCTCAGAAGTTAATATTTTACCCGTTTTTGCTACATTTTTCATTGATGCTCCGCTCCTATTGGTCGTAGCGTGATGTTATATAGCCTATAGCCTTCCTCAGTAAATGGACTATCCAACACAAAATATTTAATATTTTTTCAATTCGTACCAGTAGTTCCTGAGATTAGCGTGTTCAAACAAACAAACAAAATTCTTTTTGTATTGGATAGTCCTTTTATTGTGGAAAGCTATAGGCTATATAACATCACGCTACGATCAATAGGAGCGGAGCATAAATGAAAAATGTTGCAAAAATGAAAAACCGTTGAAACTAAAACACGCGGACAAAGTCGCGGGGGTCAGCTAGTAATATTATATGTATAGTATACATATAGTGTAAAATCTGTCGCATCGTCATTTTCATTCCAACTGAAAGGTCCCTTCATATTTCTGTTTCCAATATTATTCTGCGGACATTTAAGCTTCCCCTGACCTCTATAATCATCTTCAAACACAACCGGTTGCGGATACAGCGCCGGTTAAAATGGCGCGCCCTTTCCGCACCCCCAGGTAAAATACAAGGGTGATTTGTAAAAGTCACGAAGAGGGAACCCACCCAGCCTTTCTGGAATGTCATTTGTAGATAAGAATGTTTTATTGTTGAATGTATAATATAGGTACCTGAAGATGGTATGTGGAGTCAGGTTGTGCTACAAAATATATGAGAAAGAAATGCCCTATTAAATTATTTAAGAAGACCTATTAAAATAAAGAATATAGGTATTAGACTTGTACTAATTGTAAAGTGAGAATCAGGGTAGAATAGAATAGAATAGCATTTATTTGCAAATATGGGTAATACATTTATGTAGATAGTAGTAGGTTTACATCAGAGTTCTGCCATATTTGCAATAAAAATGCTAAAATTTAAATTCTTATTGAAACATTAAATTAATTTTGCATTCTCATTAAAAAAATCGGCTATTTGACTGGTCTTGACTGTTGTATGCGAATAACCTAAAAATAAGTTCCTTTAGGATAACACGCATCGCTATGAATGAAACATCCAACTTATCAATGTTTACTACACAAAACAATAAAAAATAGTAAGCTATTCAACGTACGTTACTGTCAGGTAGATAAAAATCGCAAGTCAAAGTACTCCGTACTATGGAGGCACTACAAAAAACTATGAATGAATGTCGCGCGTGTTGCGTGTGCGCACCTAATATGGCGACGCTTATCTAGTCGGCGGTGTTACCTTAACTGGTGAGGTATGCTTGCAAACGATCGAGTTTTTGAATATTGAATTTAGATCGAAACTTATTTATTGATGAATCATGCTGTTGGTTAATTTAATAATTAGTTAACAAGATATTTTATTGAGGTGTCAGCCCTTAAGTCCGTTTAAGCGCGAATTAAGTAGCTTATAATTATACTGCAAATATAAATTTGACTGGGCTGTTGGTCGAAGTGGTTAGTGATCCTGGCTGCTAAACCGGAGAGGGTCGTGGGTTCGATTCCCTCCCAGGATAAATCCTTGTGTAAAGAGCATGATCATTTATTCTGTGTCTGGGTGTAATCTAGAAATATATAAGTATGTTTATAAGTTGTCTGGCTTCCATAAAACAGGCTATGCCTAGTTTGGGATCGGATGTCCGTGTGTAACGAAAATCAATATTTTTGCATACATTACTCCATGATTACTCAAGCCCTTCTACCTACGTACCTATAATCTACAGCTATGCATAACACAGTGCATCTAGAAACACGTTATCTAAAATAGAATGTAAACGAACAACGGGCGCCAGTGAAAGTTTAAGATAAGTATTGTGAGCTATGTTGTTTGCTCGTGAACTTTGATACTGGATGTCTTTGTGTTGCTTATTTATGATAGGTAAAGGTACTGTACACTAGTAGGTATGTAGTATAATCGCAAATGTAAATAATAAATATAATATGAGAGCGACGACCTCTGGTAAATTTGCTATCCCTAGAGTCACTAACGTGTATGGAGACCGGACTCTAAAGAAACGTACCTATACCATACATTCTAAACAGTTTACCCGCGGTCATCAGAGATGAATATAATAAAAGCATAATTATTTAAATCTAAATTGAAACTATATTTAATAAACACCCTACCATAAACATTACCTACGACAAATAAGAAGCTCTCTTCATAATAAGTTATGTATAGGTCTTGATTAGGTGTCCTAAACGCTCTGATATTGACCTTTTCCCAGGAACTGTTCCTTTGTTAATATTATATAATTTGTTCGTCAGGTATCTCGTCTGGTGATTCTCCATGAAGAAGCAGAAGATGGCAACGCGATGCCGGACCTGGCGCGCCCGGTGCAGGCCGTGTCACTCGCCGTCAATAATCTGGTCAAGGTAAACTTGAATAATGAATATACTAAGACACCTGAAAGACTAGGATGTCATGAGATTATTGTATAGAAACAAAAAGTAAATTTACACTAAATGGTATGGTGTCTGCGTACTTGGGGCGTTTTCTATATCTCCTTTACAAAAAAAATCTGAATGACATTATTATAATCAGCAAATTTTCGCTGACATACGTAGATATTAACAACATTTAATATTGATTTATAAAAGTTTAATTACATCGAACTTTAGTTACTTGAAAAAAAGATCTTATATATCTATCTCAGAATTGTACAATAACTTCTTGAATAAACATGAAATCTCAGACACCTTCTAAAGATACTCGCTCAGTTATTAAATACCACTTAAGGTAATAACTGGAAGTTCATTGAAATGGTTAACTTCAAAAGCCTTCTCCATCAGCTTTACTGAAAAAAATACCCGTAACCTTTTCCCCAGGTGGGTCACGAAACCATCGAGTCCTCAGAGGACCAGGTGCTCCGCCACGACATGCCGGGCGCGCTGCACCGCGTGGAGACCGCCGCCACGCTGCTGCAGCAGGCCTCGGACATGCTGCGCTCTGACCCTTACTCGGGGCCTGCTAGGTATGGTCACTCGAAGAATTAATAAGAAGGAGGATGCGCTTCTTGTCGTGGAAAATTTGGCACAAATTTAATGAAATCTGAAAAAGACATTATCTAGTTAGGAAGTATCCACTGAGCTTCATATAATCTTGTACTTGTATGGATAAGATCATATTGCTGGGATCAATTTTATAAGTTTTTTTTTTATGTCCACCTTTGATTGATCGGCGATAAAATTTTCTATCATAATCCAGAAGAAGACAATTTTAGGTCAGTAGTATTTAATCATTCATTAAACTAAAATACCTTGATTGTATGTAGTTACTGTTGTTCAGCATTAGTCTTAAAGTGATAGGTCATTCGCCCTTACTTCCACTGAACTTCGTTTAAAGTATTATTTTGCATGATAATGTAGTTTCAATATTTTGAAATCGATTGCAGTACATTTTTAAAGCCATCGACCTTATGATTTCAGAATACCGTAATTCAGAGAAAAGAACCTTTCGGAATATCTATAGATGCGTTTATACTCCCAAGTAACATTTAACTTAAATGAAAGTATGTAAGTTCCGTATATGGGAGTGTGGGATATAATGTAATAATTGTTTCTTTAGTATGGATTTCACTGACTTTCAAGAGTTTGTATGCGCCGTACACCCTAGGCAGAAACATGGATATGTTTTAAAACACTATTAGCATTTAGCTATATCAGAAAAAAACTACGCCGCCCTACATTACTTTGTAGAAATAACTAAAAGAAAAGTGAAGAATTTATAATAAACTATACAGAACCCCGCCCACAACTTGCTTTACTCGTAAATCAGTCCACCACAAAAGCACGCCAACTACTGTAAGCTCTAGCATCAGAACGCCTGCATCCTTCACCATGTCCATGTCAATAGACGCGAGTGTTCTGACCTTCGAGTCCTCAAGCACCAGCTTCAAAGTCGTCAAGTTGAGTTTCGTTTGCAGAAAGAAGCTGATCGAAGGATCCAGAGGGATCCTGCAGGGAACTTCTGCTTTACTTCTGTGTTTCGATGAGTCAGAAGTCCGGAAGATCGTTAAGGAGTGCAAAAAGGTATGTATCTAGTAGTTGAGATGTTGTGTGTTGCTATTGTTTTGTTCATCATTGCTTGCTTAGTCAACTATCTTCTGTAAGTAAACTACTACCTTTGTACACCTCTGTCAGAATGTTTTGTCTCGTTATAATTTATATACATCAATAGGGATGTCGACTAGGCATCAAAACTAAAATCTATTTAGTACGTAATTTTGATGACAAAAAATACGTGTCTAATATTTTTCATTGATCTATCTGACGGACATTTAAAATAACTTGCCAACATGCCTATTGTAAATAAATAAATAAGTATTCCCTCTGTGTGTCCGTGGGTAGGGTTCTTAAACCAATGAGGATATTTTGAGCTTGGTAAAATAATTTTGTATGACAAATTCAAATTCAAAACTCATTTATTTAAATTAAGCTAAAAAGTACCACTTTTCAAACGTTAATAATACAATGAACAGCACCCTGATTCGCCCACCCTTGACTTTTTGATTAATTATACTTGTTTTTTTTTATGTTGGGAAAATTAAGTCGAAATTCTATTACAATGGAAATCATAAAGCAAATTAAATCCCAGCATACAGATGTACTCGTGATAATCATGTGAAATTTTAAGAATGCAGCATAGACGTTTTTCTGTGTGAATATGAAAGTAGCACAATCAAGCAATTTCTGTACATATTACGTAAAAACTATATTGTTATAGATGTGAAATAAAGTATCTTGTATCTTGTATCTTGTGGGAAATATTAATGTATATTTGGATTATGTAATATTAGCGACCCACCGCCCACTTCGAACGGGTAGCAACACAGTAATATAGCCTATGTTACTCAGGGATAATGTAGCATTCTAATGGTACAAGAGTTTTTAAAATTACTCCAGTAGTTTTTGAGTTTATTCGATACAAACATACAAAAATACAAATCTTGCCTCTTTTCTTTACAAATTGAAAAAAGCAATAGTGTGAAGAATTATGGCTTTTACCACCCACCGCGATATGCCATCGTTTAGATCTACTTTGTTTAAGTGTAAAAGGGCGATCATTTAAATCTAACTCAGCTTGAGTGGTACAGCTGTAAAATAAATGAGTGGGGCAATTTAGATTTGAAAGCTTCACGAACATATCTTTGAGTCATATTTACGTTGTTTTGTATCTAATTTAATAAATTATACACACAAACTTCCCTTTTTGGGTAAAAAAACCCATATAAAGATCTGTTCTGTGCTTTTGAGTTTATCGCTACTTTGTTTTAAAATATATGTAGATCGATAGATAGATACGTAAAATCATTTTCAATGACAATAGAGTAAAATACATTTTTTTTTTGTTTGTTTTGAAGAAAGTTTTATAATCCGCTTAATAGGCATGTTTCCTATTTTTTTTTAATGTCCGCCTGGTAGATTAATGAATTTTATTGGACACATATTTTTTCTTTTTTCCTGCAAACAAAAAATGATCAAAATACAGAGAACGGAAATTACGCGTGACGTCACTCCTCGCTACGATTTTTACCAAGGCGTGGCGTCATAAGCCCCCACTCCGAAACTTTAAAGCGCTGTATCTTTGTATTTTTTTATTGTTTTGATAAAAGAAAAAAATACGTGTCTAATATTTTTTTATTATCTAACTGACGGAATAAATACATTTTAACTTTTCATACCCAGTCAACATCCCTATTATATTATCCACTTTTGTTAACACATGATCTGTATTTAAGATGTAACTTTTGTTACTTTTTATCCTACATGTAACGACTTAAAGTTTATAATCGCTAGTGTCGCTAGCTAATCGTGACCATCTTGTAGGTGCTAGACTACCTCGGCGTGGCGGAGGTCATCGACACCATGGAGGACCTGGTGCAGTTCCTCAGGGACATATCGCCCGCGCTCTCCAGGGCCGCTAGAGAGGTAAGCATTGTTGTACATCACATAATTTAGTGCTATAAAATTGAGCTGCACGAAAGTGATCAAGAAGATGATTATTTAAAAAGATAAAAGTACTTTTTACAAGCTTTTAATCAGTTACACTTCCTTCTTCACCCGCTCCTGTTCCCAATTATTTGTCTCTCTAAATTATCTGTCACACAATTTCAATCAATTTAAATATAATTGGCTCTAGTCAAATCTTGCCAATTAAGTGGTCTACGTCCTGGATTCCGATTATACTGAATTTCTGCATGCATATATAAATCGGATGACATAGAGCTGAATTGATGCTGGAGTCAAAGAGTGGACAATAGGAACTGTGTAATACACAGTCGAAACACCGTCGAGTAATAGCTCGTTTGATTTGTCTGGACAAGGAGTCTGGTCCAACATGGCGTCAAAAGCTGTTCCAACGTACTTGTTGTGTTGTGCAGGTAGCGGCCCGCGCTTCGGAGCTGACGCACCCGCCGCACGCCGAGACGCTGAACCGCTGCCTAGAGAGCGTCAAGCAGCTCGCGCCCGTGCTTATCTGCTCCATGAAGATCTACATACATATACTTACTGAAGGTATGTCGGTTGGTGCCCAATCAAGTTGGAAGCAAATTATGAAATGGTTTTAACTCCTGACGCAAGATGAGGGGTGTCATACAGTAAACGTGTGTATCTCAATGTGACATCGTGGCTCGCAGATGTGTTTGCCGATTTTTTTTTGATGGGCCTTGATCGAGTATTTTTGTAGGTATAATAAAAAAAAACCTTTTTTGAAAACGTTTGTTTCTATATTTTAGGTGGCAAAGGAATGGAGGAAGCTGCAGAAAACAGAAATTACCTAGCACAAAGGATGGCTGATGAAATTCACGAGATTATACGGTAATGTGGTATAATTTATCTTTATAAGTATTGGTTAGGATATCTTTGCAAATTTGAGTACATAAAATTTGTTTCCCTAAATCCTTAGTTTTATATTTAAATTTCCATTTGGTGATTGAAACGTGACTCGTGAAAGTTGTATATTCGGTTGATAGCGGCAAAACTTTCTTTAATCCTTGACGAATAATATAAACAGTGTTTTATTGGTCGCAGTGTGTTACAACTGACGTCATACGTGGAAGACGGCGGAGAGAAGGACAACGTGGCCGTGCTGAAGGCGCTGCAGCAACAGATACACGCAAAGATGGGCGCCGCGCACGAGTTCTTAAATGTGAGTACCACTTACGGGATTGGGTTTCAGTTTCATCGGATTCCGCTAACTACTGTACGCTCTGTATGAAGTGCCGCTTCATACGGAGCGACCGCCTATTCTAAGACTGTAGTGGTGTAAAGTGCATTGCTGTTGTCCCAGGACACGAGCGCACAGCGCGCCGGGCCGGGCGAGCGCGCGCTGCGCGGCGTGCTGGCCAGCGCGCAGCGCGCCGCCGAGCACCTGGCGCCGCAGCCCGCCGCCACCACGCGCCGCCTGGCCAGGTCCTTATAATCCATACTACTCCAAAATGGCTGACATACTGTTTTGATAAAATGTTATGGTTATCTATTTCGCGATTACTTGAGGCGCTGATTATGAATGGCTTCCGTTTTCAAATTTAAGTTTTCGGTATACTGCATGCGGGGAGTCCCCGCATGCAGTATACTGATTAATGGAAGTACACCATTGATATCTCACCAACGTTTCTAACAACCAATAAAAATCATTGGTTGGTAGAAAGCATTCGGAGTGCGGGGATTCAGTGTACAAATGTTGTTAGCACCCTTAGACTTATGTGCGATGAAGAAAAACAAACATCCCGCATGCGGTCTCTATGGCATGCGAGAACAAAAATCTCCCGCACCCCGAATGCTAGATCTAACGACCAATGAAAATGAGCCTTAAGGGATTCTCCGTCATACATTTGGCAATTGATTTTTATATTGAAAGTATGTAAAACAACAAAACCAAACTTTAAATCGACAACAAATATAAGTAATAAGAAATAAAAAACTTTTAATCTATATTTTTTTTATACGTGCTATTCTGCAAGGAGTTCTAATAAGATCCCTTTTGTTTTTATAAGATTGGATAACTAACCTTTATGTTTTTGTTTATAACTATTAATTAACTGTATGTATTTTAGGTCTGGTGGAATTAATACTGATCAACTTTGCGACGAGCGACAGTACGGGCACGGCAAAGAAGCAAAGGTATGTCAAATCAATATTATCTTAGGGCTAAAATTGAATGAATTCTCGGTAGAAATGTTATTATTATTTTATTACCTAGGCACTGAACTTGGCGTCAGACCTGCGCCAGCAGATCAACGAGCTGGACTCCATCATCAACGAGGGCGTGCGGGCCGCGGAGAAGCAGGGCGGGAAGACCATGCAGGCTAGGTGAGGAAATACCACTTAATTTATTTGTAAACTGTCAGGTTTTTTGTCTAAGTCAGGAATATTTGACTACAGTAAAATTGGAAGCCATTTTCAAGAAAAACAAAACGCGTTGATGTTGCGTGTTTCTGAGCCATCTTTTCACATAAGTCAAGAGTGCTTTTTAATAATAATAATAATTGCTTTATAATAAATTATAATACTGATAATAATTAAATACTGATGTTCAAATTTTTCCTTCTACTTGTAACATATCAGTCAGTGACTTCTGTAGCTTAGCTGGTAAAGCGACTGATGTGTTTAACCAGTAGTCGCGTGTTCGAGTCCTGCCTGAGGGTCAAATTTTTAATTTCTACTATTTGTATTTAAATACAATTATTTTATTACGCACTATCTATTTCCCGTGGCTCCGCCCGCGTGGATGTTTGTTATCGCATTTAAAATATTAGTAAGGATTTATGCATGCTGAGCAACCGCATTTTATTGTTAATGTTAACCTTATTCCGTGCAGATTGGAGACCGCCCACAAGTGGCTGCTGCACCCGGCTGCGGATGCCGTCACCAGGGTGGAGGGCCAGAAGGCCATTAACAGCATCGTCTCCCAGGGACAGAGGGTGAATATACTCTAGTTATACTTATTTATGTTTTATGTTATTTCAGTCAAAAGTAAAGTCACGTTGATTAACTTGCTTTTCTGGTTTATTGTATAACACTAGTAGTTCGCACGGGTGGATATTGATTTTCTAAACATTTTGTGATAAAAAATATAGCCTGTACTATTCAGGGGTAATGTAGGATTTTAATGGTAAAAGAATTTTTAAAGTCAGTCCAGTAGTTTTTGTGTTTATTCGTTGTAATTTGTTTTGAATATTGTCTTAGATCGCGGACGGTCTCCAAGGTCGAGAGAAGGCGGAAGTCCTGCAGCTGTGCTCTGAAGTGCAGCGGCTGTCGGACCGGCTGGCCGACCTGTGCGCCTCGGGCAAGGGAGACAGCGAGGAGGCTAGAGCGGTCACCAGGTACTGCCTACCCAAATGCGATTAATTCTGTCCCTAGTATGGAATCAAAAATATTTTTAAAAATAAATAAATAAATGAGGATAACATCACATAAATTGCTCTGAACCCAAAGTAAGTAGCTAAAGCACTTGTGTTATGGAATTCAGAGACAATGGAGATACCACAAACACTTAGACCCGAGACAATGTAGAAAAGTGTTTTTTTTTATATTGACCCGGCCGGGTCTGAGGTCCCGGGTTCGATACCCGGGACCTTAGACTTGGCGACATCTTAAAAACCGGTGTGTACGCCACTCAACCACGGAGGTCGTCATTTGGATATTTATGTAGAACCCTCGGGTATATTTTTCATCCACTTAATTTCTTAATGCTTTATCAAATGGAAGGCGTATTTAGAGCGGCGTGTAGCCTGTCGCCGCTCTATAGCGCCGATGTGTGTAGCACCGGTAGCCGGGCAGTTCCCTGTGCTGTCGCTAACCGTGTCCGTGTGGCAGGGAGCTGACGGACAAGCTGCACGCGCTGCGGCGCAGCACGGAGCGCGCCGTCGTCAACCGCGTGGTGGAGGAGTTCATCGACGTCGCCGCGCCGCTGCGGCACTTCACCGACGCCGTCAACGCGCCGCTCGGTAACACACATACTTACACGCTAACATCGACGTCGCCGCGCCGCTGCGGCACTTCACCGACGCCGTCAACGCGCCGCTCGGTAACACACATACTTACACGCTAACATCGACGTCGCCGCGCCGCTGCGGCACTTCACCGACGCCGTCAACGCGCCGCTCGGTAACACACATACTTACACGCTAACATCGACGTCGCCGCGCCGCTGCGGCACTTCACCGACGCCGTCAACGCGCCGCTCGGTAACACACATACTTACACGCTAACATCGACGTCGCCGCGCCGCTGCGGCACTTCACCGACGCCGTCAACGCGCCGCTCGGTAACACACATACTTACACGCTAACATCGACGTCGCCGCGCCGCTGCGGCACTTCACCGACGCCGTCAACGCGCCGCTCGGTAACACACATACTTACACGCTAACATCGACGTCGCCGCGCCGCTGCGGCACTTCACCGACGCCGTCAACGCGCCGCTCGGTAACACACATACTTACACGCTAACATCGACGTCGCCGCGCCGCTGCGGCACTTCACCGACGCCGTCAACGCGCCGCTCGGTAACACACATACTTACACGCTAACATCGACGTCGCCGCGCCGCTGCGGCACTTCACCGACGCCGTCAACGCGCCGCTCGGTAACACACATACTTACACGCTAACATCGACGTCGCCGCGCCGCTGCGGCACTTCACCGACGCCGTCAACGCGCCGCTCGGTAACACACATACTTACACGCTAACATCGACGTCGCCGCGCCGCTGCGGCACTTCACCGACGCCGTCAACGCGCCGCTCGGTAACACACATACTTACACGCTAACATCGACGTCGCCGCGCCGCTGCGGCACTTCACCGACGCCGTCAACGCGCCGCTCGGTAACACACATACTTACACGCTAACATCGACGTCGCCGCGCCGCTGCGGCACTTCACCGACGCCGTCAACGCGCCGCTCGGTAACACACATACTTACACGCTAACATCGACGTCGCCGCGCCGCTGCGGCACTTCACCGACGCCGTCAACGCGCCGCTCGGTAACACACATACTTACACGCTAACATCGACGTCGCCGCGCCGCTGCGGCACTTCACCGACGCCGTCAACGCGCCGCTCGGTAACACACATACTTACACGCTAACATCGACGTCGCCGCGCCGCTGCGGCACTTCACCGACGCCGTCAACGCGCCGCTCGGTAACACACATACTTACACGCTAACATCGACGTCGCCGCGCCGCTGCGGCACTTCACCGACGCCGTCAACGCGCCGCTCGGTAACACACATACTTACACGCTAACATCGACGTCGCCGCGCCGCTGCGGCACTTCACCGACGCCGTCAACGCGCCGCTCGGTAACACACATACTTACACGCTAACATCGACGTCGCCGCGCCGCTGCGGCACTTCACCGACGCCGTCAACGCGCCGCTCGGTAACACACATACTTACACGCTAACATCGACGTCGCCGCGCCGCTGCGGCACTTCACCGACGCCGTCAACGCGCCGCTCGGTAACACACATACTTACACGCTAACATCGACGTCGCCGCGCCGCTGCGGCACTTCACCGACGCCGTCAACGCGCCGCTCGGTAACACACATACTTACACGCTAACATCGACGTCGCCGCGCCGCTGCGGCACTTCACCGACGCCGTCAACGCGCCGCTCGGTAACACACATACTTACACGCTAACATCGACGTCGCCGCGCCGCTGCGGCACTTCACCGACGCCGTCAACGCGCCGCTCGGTAACACACATACTTACACGCTAACATCGACGTCGCCGCGCCGCTGCGGCACTTCACCGACGCCGTCAACGCGCCGCTCGGTAACACACATACTTACACGCTAACATCGACGTCGCCGCGCCGCTGCGGCACTTCACCGACGCCGTCAACGCGCCGCTCGGTAACACACATACTTACACGCTAACATCGACGTCGCCGCGCCGCTGCGGCACTTCACCGACGCCGTCAACGCGCCGCTCGGTAACACACATACTTACACGCTAACATCGACGTCGCCGCGCCGCTGCGGCACTTCACCGACGCCGTCAACGCGCCGCTCGGTAACACACATACTTACACGCTAACATCGACGTCGCCGCGCCGCTGCGGCACTTCACCGACGCCGTCAACGCGCCGCTCGGTAACACACATACTTACACGCTAACATCGACGTCGCCGCGCCGCTGCGGCACTTCACCGACGCCGTCAACGCGCCGCTCGGTAACACACATACTTACACGCTAACATCGACGTCGCCGCGCCGCTGCGGCACTTCACCGACGCCGTCAACGCGCCGCTCGGTAACACACATACTTACACGCTAACATCGACGTCGCCGCGCCGCTGCGGCACTTCACCGACGCCGTCAACGCGCCGCTCGGTAACACACATACTTACACGCTAACATCGACGTCGCCGCGCCGCTGCGGCACTTCACCGACGCCGTCAACGCGCCGCTCGGTAACGTCACCCAACGTATTACATGCACGCACTTCATCATCATCATCATCATCATCATCAGCATCAGCCTATCTTTGTCCACTGCTGGACATAGGTCTCTCCTATGGCACGTCACTGAGCTCGATCTTCAGCTCTTCGTCTCCAACCTCTGCCAGCCAGTTTGCGGATGTCGTCGCTCCATCTAGCCCCCGGTCGTCCTACACTACGTTTGCCGAGACGCGGTCTCCACTCAAGAACACGTTTTCCCCAACGGTTGTCGGTTCTGCGGCATATATGACCAGCCCACTGCCACTTCAGCTTACTAATCCTCTGGGCTATGTCGGTAACTCTGGTTCTCTGCCGGATCACCTCATTTCTGATTCGATCCTTTAGAAAGACACCGACCATCGCCCGCTTTATAGCTCACGGAACAGACATTAATACGTATACAACTTTACAATACGGAGCATGTCCATACCCGCCATTACAACCGTAAATAATAATAACTGTGGATAACATCATATACATTGCTCTGAACCCAAAGTAAGTAGCTAAAGCACTTGTGTTAGTGAATTCAGAGACAACGAAAGTACCACAAACACAGAGACCCGAGACAAAGAAAACTGTACCTCAGAGCTACACCTTGAAAACTTGTGTGTACGCCACTCCATGAAGATCGTCAATAATAATAAAATAATGTTTTGTTTATTTGTATTATTGGCTGTGTGCGCAATGACAGTGCCCCTAGAGACCACACTTGTTGTGGACTAAAGATTTCTTAAATTATGGCAACTGTTTGATTGTTTTTCAGCGAAATTAAAATGAAAATATTTAAAAAGTTTGTGCATATTATAATAAGTGATTTTCTTACTTAAACTAAAATATGTATGCAATAATAAGTACGGGATTTGAATCTATAAAACATAACATAAATTTCCAACCTCAAACTATGCAAAAAGGGCAAAGATTAGTATTAGCACAGCATATGAGAGACGTTGAGGAACTTAGCACCACGCGGCATCAGCGTGTTGTACCAGATGGTTCTTCATACATTGATATGTCTGCTATAGTTGATTGTGGCCAGTTGTAGGACAATGCTATGTTTTTCATAGCCCTACAGCGTCTATATTCGCTGAGTATAGATCGGTCCGCAGGCACGCCAGGCCGCGAGGCCCAGTTCCAGGACAAGGCGGGCGCGCTGCAAGCCTTCAGCCAGCGCGCCGCCGGCGCCGCCGTGCTGGTGGCGGCCGGCGCCGGGCACAACAAGCGCCTCGCCGACCAGCTCATACACAACGCGCACCAGGTATCACAAGATTGCTGCTGCAACACATGCTTAAAAAATGCTTCCAATCTATCTCCAAAAATTCTGACTCGGGGAAATCCTACGAATAGAAAAACCTAGAAAATAGTGTAATTTTTTTTGTGATGGGCTTTTTCTGACTTCGAGATGAGATCCTACCGTGTACTGCCAGGGTGGTTCTAATTTCCCTCTACCGGAAACCAGAAGGGAAAGCCAAGCTACCGTGGTCATCTCTTAAAATTCCACCACAACCGATTAAATCCCTATCCACTGCTTGAGACAGTCCTCTGCCAAGATGCGCATAACTGTTGGGTCCTCGGCTTTCCGCACCTAGTTCAATGTCTGTCCACCATTTATTATTTTTAAACCAATTTCGTTAACTTCAACCAATTCTTTTCACAGGTTGAAAAACTGTCTCCACAATTAATAGCAGCAGGAAAAATTCGTCTCTACAATCCTGAAAGCAAGGTAAGGAATACGAAGGATACGAATGCTGATGTAATATTTTATGGAACAATTATGTATATATCTACACCAATTAACCATATTTCACAAGTATAGTTATTAGTTGAAGACCAGTGGAATTTTTTGATAATATTGTCCAATATCTTTATCCTTCAGGTGGCTGAAGAGCACTTCAACAATCTGAAGACTCAATATGCGGAAGCTGTATTGCGCGTGCGTGATTTATGTGACCAGGCCGTTGACCCACTCGACTTCGTACGCACTGCCGGTAAATTCTATTTAATAGGGGATCGGACTCCTTTTTTTTACTTTCACGTCACATAGATATAAAAAATAGTCTTTTTCTTTTTTTAATTAAGCAAACTATTAGGAAGGTGCAGTGAATGTTGCGCTTTAAAGTTCTGGTGTGGTCGCTTGTGACGTCACAAGCGCGCACTCTAGAACTTAGTGCTTAAAATTCGTCATTTTTCATTGATTTGATAAAAGAAAATATACTATTTTTTTTTTCTTTTTTTATCTATCTGGTGGACTAAATAGATATTTCCTTTTCATACCTAGTCCGATTCCCTATTATAGACGTATTTTATTTTTTTAATTCTGTGTTTACTACATAAGGTGCCTGTATGAGAATCTCACAACTAGTGACCTAAATATATAGCAGTTACAAACTATATACTCATCGACAACTATTTATATGTGCAGGTGAGCTGATGCAAAAACACACTTACCTGTGTGAAGATGCGATCCGGAATAATGACTCGCAGAAAATGGTCGACAACACCTCCGCTATTGCAAGGTATGTAATGCATTATACGCGACATCACTGTGTTATATCAGATGATTCTTCTGGTATTGGTATGTCTGCTACAGTTGAATATGGCGGCTTGTAAGACAATTTCGTACTGACTCGTATATGACAACTTGTAGGATTAAATACAAATAATAGAAGGAAAAACTTAAACCTCAGGCAGGACTCGAACCTGCGACCACTGGTTTGACGCGCCTTCGACCTCGGTAGCTTAGTTAGTAAAGCGACTGGCGTCCCTGGCAGCGAGCCACCAGTGTTATGAAAATGACGGACATTGCACCTTTTGTTGTTACCGGTTCGGGAAAATGTGCCATATGAAGCTATTCTAAATTGAACAGTTTGATTAATGTTTTATTGATTTGATTATTTTTACTTGATATTACAATATGTTGATTTTGTTACTCGAAAATTTGGTAACTTTGTTGTTTTCAATAAAATTATTTACTTCTATAATGTCACGTCATTAGTCTTTGTGTGTTCAAATGGCCAAAGTGCCAATAGCAGTACCAAAACGAACTTTGATCTTAGATCTTTATTTAAAATATAATGCTAGGCACTTAGAGCCTTATTTAAGTTAGTTAGAATTGGACTTTTAGTTTTCTTTAGACTGACAATTAATATGGAAGTTTGTTGTACTAATTGATAAGTAAAACACTTTGTTGTTACTACATAAAGAGATTATACCGTTATATAGGTATTTCCCTTAAAAAAATAAACAAATATGATTATGAAGACGAGTTATTATTTTAATCAACAATTCCTTCACATTTTGTTTTTGGTACATAGAGCCTATTTTATTTCCAGTATTCACTTGTCCTTCCTCATCCTCTCACATTTTATACAAAACAAAGTTTTGACAGATTTTGACGTGACGTCTTATAAATTGGTTTGCCGGTTGACACTTCAAGAAACTGGGTAACGCTCCGCTCACGTTATGCGCTCACAATGAGAGCGAGTGAGAGGCACGCGTCCCTTCCACTCGGGCATGGTTAGCCCGCCTAAGAGCGAGAGAGACAGACATTGACATTGACAGTCATTGTCACGTAAAACTTTCGCCCGTATACCGACTTTACAGGCAACCAATTTTTTTTATTTATAAAATGGTCTTTTGCAACTAAACACCGTCAGTAAATTATCAATAAACGATTATTTAGTGGTGGCACGGAGTTCTTCGTGCATCGGAGAGCATGCAAGACGTTGGCCAAAGTTACTACGATTTAAGTAGAAATATAAAGTTGGATATCTAAACTTATCGACAACAATTAATCAATGTTTAATGGCACTTGAAGTCGGTGCGAAAACCGTACCAGTCATCTAGTGA
The DNA here is from genome assembly GCA_932294365.1 of Diachrysia chrysitis. NCBI lineage: Eukaryota > Metazoa > Arthropoda > Insecta > Lepidoptera > Noctuidae > Diachrysia > Diachrysia chrysitis. Next base: position 8,503,103 of record OW028666.1, read on the forward strand.
CGTGATGTCATCCTTTCACTAACATAATTTATTCATTGTTGATGATGTTTGGAAGTGTGTTTTAAGTGCGATATGTATTATTGTGGTTGAATGTATGTGTGGTGGTATTTGTAGGCTGGCCAACCGCGTGCTCTTAGTAGGCGGTGCTGAGCGTGACAACACGGAAGACGTAGAGTTCGCTCGTGCCCTGTCGGCGGCCCAGCAGCGGCTGCAGGCGGCCATCCCGCCCGCCGTGCACCGCGCCAAGGCCGTCGCGCTCGGGGACCGCAGCCAGGCCGCCGCCTGGAGGCCCGCCAACGCCGAGGTACTGTCCCTAACCAAAGCAACACGACATAAGAACAAAACAGCAGCAGCTGCGGGTCGCTATTACTCTAATTAAAAGACTGACTGGAATTCAAAAGTTGTCGGGCTTCAAATTATTTGGACACTAATAGTAGCATAAATTGGCTGAAAATAAGTGGCTTCGTAAAATATTGTTTAAAACCTTACAAGTATGTTTACACCTCATAAATTCTAAATAATAATCCATCGTAACGCAATATCGTTATGAACAGATCATCAGCGCCGCCGGAGACGTGGAGGCCGCGCTGTCGGGGCACTACGCACCCCCGCCGCCGCCGCCGGCGCTGCCCGAAGCCTTGTCCCGGCTGACAGTGAGCCCGGCCGCCGCGCCCCCGCGCCCCCCGCCGCCCGCCGGCGCCGCGCCCCCGCCGCGCCCCCCTCCGCCCGCCGACACGGATGACGAGGGAGAGGATATCTTCAGGAGGCAGCCGCATCCCAGCCATCCTATCTTGGTGAGACCTCTCATGTCATAAGTAACAAAACTCGTCTAGGTGTACACAACATTTTGACATAATATACTTTAGCAAAACATGGGTAACAATGACCCTAGATTTTGGAAACATCGATCGTGTTAGATTTTCTTAAAACCATTACATTGATAACCCAAAAGTTTTTAACAGTTTTGAATTTGCCATTGCGTTTTAAAAAAAAGATTTATAATGTTTTTACAACTTTAGCTCTATGCAACAGTGAGTCAAAAGACCCAAAAGTCTTTCGGTTTAAAAAAGTAAAGATTTTTTTTATTTATCTTTAACCAATTTCAGTATATTATTTATTGATAGAAATTATATATGATAAATGATTCAAAATAACTTAACAACAGCTTTGATCAGATTTTCACTATCTACCTAAATGTGTAGGTAGGTCACAAACCATACTCTCAATATTGAGTACCTCGTTTTACTCACCAGGTGGCAGCTCACAACCTCCACAAAGCGGTCCGCGAGTGGTCGTCCAAGGACAACGAGATCATCGCGGCTGCTAAACGTATGGCCATTCTCATGGCGCGTCTGTCAGAACTCGTGCGCTCCGACTCTAAAGGTATGTATTGTAAGAAAGAAAAAACGAAAAAGAAGAGAGAAGTTCCTACCCCTTGTCTGGACTTTAAAAGATACTATAAACCCCTGAGTTTGTTTCAACATTTCTTCTCAGGGTAGCCAGGTATGAAATATGGTTTCCAGCGAGGTAAAACAAAAAATATATTACAATAGTTAAAGAATAAATTATAACATTTCATTGTATTGTATCAGGTAGTCAATAAAGCCTGCTTTTATGATTACTTTCGAGGAAAAAATATAAAAAAACGCCTGCCCTGCCAGCCTTTTGATTTCAAAATATAATAAAATTATGGCAATAATGCTTATTACAAAAAAATATTTACACTAATTTAAAGTTATCCATAACTTGCGCTGGTCACGTGGATTAGGCATAGAAACTTAATAAAAATCGGCTAACAGTACTTATGTAAATATATTGGCAATTATTCGCTAAAGTAAAGCTTAATACTGCTAAATTTATATATACTGGCGGCTAAATTCATATACACATGAAATAACTATGCCTATGTTGTTTCTTGTACAGCCTTTATATGTATGTACCTACTAAATGTAAATATAAAATATGCTAAATCTAATTATGCACTGTTCATGCTGACACATTTATATTACTAGCTGTGACCTATTTTTTACCGCCTCTTTAAGTTTTAGTAAGGCCTCCGTCAAGTGAGGCGCACCAATTTAACAATTGTAAACTAAGTTAAATAAGATTTTTTAATTTAAAAGAAACAAAACACTGGTTTCATTAAATTCTTTTGATAGATGATAAAAAACCCGGCCAAGACCGACTCGGATTCGTGAATGAAAGGTTCCGTTCCATTTTATGGAACCTTCTTTAATTATTTATTTATTTTTATTATTGGTTGTTATGGTGGCAACAAAAAAACACACTGTAAATATTACAACTTTGTAGCTATTACATTTCATGAGATACAGTTGACGGACAGACGGGTGGACGGGGGACAGCAACAGAGTCAGGACAAAATAGAGTCCTAATACTCAGATAACCCGTATGGCTGAAAACGAACTCTACTCTTGATAAACACTGTTAATTTGTCTGTAGTTGGTAGAAGAGTTATAAAAAGAGCTATCAATGTCCAATTGTTGGGCTAGTCATAACGTCTATAGTTAACCACGTCAGTAGAAACCACGGTCACAGCTAGTATTGGGGGAGATGACGAATCATTGTTTTAATGTTCGTCGGATAGATTTATAAAAAAAATATTAGACACGTATTTTTGCTTATTTTACGTAACCTAAAACATTAAAAATACATTGATTTGAAATGCCACATGACGTTACAATTTCGTGCATTTTGTACGCAAAAATAACGTTATTAGCCCCCACTCCTGAGATTCGCTTAATGTACTTAGTGTTTTTTTTGTTTGGAAAAAGCAAAAAGTACGTGTCTAACATTTTTTCATTATCTAACTGACGGATTAATTAGATTTTGACTTTACATGCCCTGTCATCTTCTCCATTATAAATATAGCTATGTATATGTATCCTTTATGCTATCGTGTTGTAACCACTACACTGTACATGTCTCTCACGGACAGAGGTTGCCTTCAATCTCAGCGGTAAGTCCCGCACGTATTGTATGCTTGTTCGTGTTACATATTAGTGCTTATATTCTTAGCTTGTTAATAAAGCATGTTATACATGGTACAAAATAAATGTGAATAGTTTAAAAATGCACGCCACTTATATACAGGTTATTTCTACCGAATAGTTATATCCATCCAAATGAGGTGAAGAGTATGTCTGGTATTAAGACAGTTTACAAAAATTCAGCTCAAAATGAGTGAATTAAATAATTGGTTACCAATTTTTCACATCAATTATTCCACACCAAAAATCATAACAAACGTGTCACCGCACTACGAGGGTCAATATCTTATTGCGTCACTCGCTAAATGTTAAAATACATCACTTTAGCGGTCTGATTATGACTTTTGGTGTCGAATAATTGATGCGAAAAATTGGATTTCAAATATGTAATTTACTAATTTTTGGCTGAAGTTTTGTAAACCGACTCTATACTAGATGTACTCCTCAACTCATTGGGATAGGTATACCCTGTAACTTACACTCTGTATATCTTATTAAGGTGTGTAATTTATATAGGTAGTACAAAATGGAGTGGAATAATCAACTGAAATAACGCTTTTAAAAAATAAATTACGCATGCATCTCGCGCCATGAAAGCATGCATATTACAGTCAACATTTTGTAATCAATCTACATAAATTACCTTTTTAATCCATATCTGTTTCTTAGTTTCTTATTTGATGTTAATAAAACTGCACGTCGTTGTAAATGCAATTCTAGTGAACAGTACTGAAAAGTATTATTATTAGTATTTTGTTTTCGAATATTGAATAAGAATGGTTTTAGATACTTTTTCCTACAGAGTTTGCAATTATTTTATCCATATTAATATGTATTATAACAACAGGTAGTAAGAGGGAGCTCATCGCCACGGCGAAGGCCATCGCGGAAGCTTCGGAAGAGGTGACGCGTCTCGCCAAGAAACTCGCGCTTGAGTGCACCGACAAGAGGATTAGGACTGTGAGTATATTATATTTTCTCTCGTCTATGCTGTCCCACCATAGAATATAAATAAGTTAACTATAGATTGTGCCTAACAGAGTGTGAACTGTAAGCACCAGTGTGAACAAGCGTCGTCGTAAAATTTTTGTCAAAACAGAGTGCCCTATTTTATTAATATTATCTTAAAAACTAATATTATCCTTATAATATCGGAACATCAATCTTTTCGCATAAACGTCTGAAAAATCACCTAAATCAGTAAACGACTACTTTTGTCCGCAGGCTTTAAGAATTTATGATTATTTATTTATATAAAATGACATTGCAGATGAAAAGATAATTAATTACTTACATAATATATGTAATTAGGCGTATCTCGAGCTGATTCGCTACCCATGTCTGGTCTAACCGACAAACTACCGATATCATTAAGTTCTTACCTAAAAATAGTTTCAATTAGTTCTAAAATGTGTAATTTTGTTCTAGAACCTTCTACAAGTGTGCGAGAGGATCCCGACTATCGGTACACAACTCAAGATCCTCTCCACCGTCAAGGCGACCATGCTGGGCGCTCAAGGTACAGTAACAGTTAATTTAATAAACAACCATTTATACACGACAAAATGTATAGCAAAATTACTTTAGACGAAATACTCGTCGATCTTTCACAGATCTTTATTAAGGTATTTTTGGGTATAACTATTTTTAACGGGGGATCGTAGAACAGTCATTTATTTTTACAGCTATCATTTTAATATGCAATAATTTATATATTTTATAATTAATGCTTGCATGCCTAATTATAATGAGGGCTTTTTAACTACGTTCCTTATCCAATATTTATGTAACATCAAGTTTTATGCTACTTACTATCATTATGGGCTTATAAGATTCTTTTATTCTATGAATTATTGTTATTATGAAAAGTATGAATCGGTAACATTAAGCTGCTATGTACATCACTTTAATTATTTCTTCTTCAATTAAAATATACACCACTGCTGGGCAAAGACCTCTCTCCATATAGCCTCCTATTAAAATATTTCTAATAAATTATTTTAAAACCATAGCTTACTATAATATAGCTTATTTTAATAACGCTCTGCTTCTGGCTTCCCTAACAGTCGGCATGCCGGATTACAAAGGTAATATATTAATATACGCCCTCTGTGAATAAAATTACATACATAAGCATTATAACACGCGTCGTGCACAGTGCTTATACGTAGTGTTATATGTGTGTAGTAGAGTGACGACGTATTGCACTGTGTATTTACATTACTCTCTTAGAGCAGAAACGTCATTCAAATGTATATGTAGTTATTTGGCCGTTGAATTAAATTGTGAATTCTTTAAAATAGTATGAATTGAGATAATAAGGAAATATTTTTTTCGTTTTTAAAATAAGGAAACACTAAGTAGATAAAGCGAATCAAAGTTCCGGAGTGGGGGCTAATGACGTCATGCTCGCGAACAAAACGCTCGAAGTTGTGACGTCATGCGACATTTCATCGTGACTTTTTGGTTACATAAAATAACAAAAAATACGTGTCTATTATTTTTTAATAGTCTCTATGATAGATATAAAAATAATAGTCATCTACCCCATTTAAAATATATTAACTGGTAACCCAACGCTGGTTTACCTGTTTAATCTAATTTAATAAGCCTACCTTGTCCCACTGCAGGGCAAAGTCCTCCCTCTCCCTCTTCCTTGCACTTCTGTCCTGGGCTAGGATAGGCCAGTCTTTTCGGGTCGAAAGAACGAATCAAGTTGGTCTCCTCACCTTCTTTTCGGTCTGCCGCGATATCGTCGAGCGGTATGTGGGGCCCACTCTGTAGTTTTGATAAGAGAAAATTCTAAACACATAAAAATACTTCATCACCCTACAGCCCTTATCCTATTTTTAATAAATTTTATGCAGAATCTAATTTTTTTCGTGATATTTTTATAGCGCCATATCATTTACCCATGGCTTTTAGGTGTACCTCACGTATTACATATGGGAACAGGTGCGGCGACGCGACATATGTCTTCGCACTGCCATTTCGCCAATCCCTTATATGACAATTTATGTTAAATTTGTGATTAATCTTCACTGTAATTTATTTACTAACAACTAAACCTATTGTTAATCGTAGTCCCTTTGATTGTGGGCCTGAGCCTTGGTTTTGGTAAAATACTTTTATTAGTTGTTAGCTGTTGTTTTAACGTTATCGTGTTGTGTTCACAGGTAGCGAAGAAGACCAAGAAGCAACGGAGATGTTGGTCGGTAACGCGCAAAACTTGATGCAGAGTGTAAGTGTATTGTTTTTAATCTACATTAAACAATTAAAATGGAACATTATCTTAAAACATTATACACAGTATTTTATGTTACGAATTTATTCAGACCATTAAGCAATCACAGTAATCACACAGTTTTACTTCTTTATAAAACGTAATTTTGGTTGCGTCACTGATTAAGCCCCTATTTTTGTCTAAAATCTGAAGAAAGTAGCAGTTTCACCTTTTTATGTCATTGTCACAACCGTCAAGCACATATATAAGATGAAACCCAAACGAAAAACCCAATTATTTAAAATCCCTTAAATATGTACCATATCTTCTACCTTCAAATCTAACTAACACAAGTCAATCTCCAGGTGAAAGAGACAGTGAAGGCAGCGGAGGGCGCGTCCATCAAGATCCGCACGGAGCAGGGCGGCTACCGTCTGCGCTGGGTGCGCCGCTCGCCCTGGTACCAGATATAACGCTGCCGCCTGCTGCAGGTGAGCCCCCAGCTCTCACGGGCCGGAGCCGGGGCTAACTGATGTATAGGTAGAGAGACACAGAGTAGGATTGGTAATGGAGTGTTATAACAGGTTTGAACCGGTTATAACTGGTAGTGACATGGAGTAGGTAGCTCATGGAGTGTTCATGTAACGTTGTATGTCATTTAGGGTTACTGCTGAAACAAAGATAGATAGAGATAAGATGTTAGAACGAAACAGCTAAATTAAAATTTAAAATCTAGTCTAGAGATATCAGACCAGATATTGATTATACTAGCTTTAAAACAACTCGAGTAATACAATTGTAACTTTTAGATCTGTCTTTAGATTTTATTATACGACCTCAATAAATGTATTGGTTTGGTCGAATCTAAAAGATCTATCTATATTGAACTTCTATTTAAATTTCCAAGAACATAAACACTCCATTAGTTATTTACTCCTTAACAAATAAAATAGTAGTCCCTAATAAGTCTACGTAGCCTTATAGATCTAAAGTAGATCTTCGTAAAACATTGTAATTATCATAAATATTGTAATTTTTAATATTCTAAACGACTGCATTCATTTTGATGTCAAGTCCAAGAAGGCCGAGTAAATTACATTTTCAATGTGCTTAAATACAAAAGAGAAAATTAATTGCAGTCATAAGTCAACATTTGGAACAATATAGACCGCTATCGGCACCCTATTTGAATTGTGACACATTTTTTCGGCTTCATTTTGGGAGCGAACGGCTTTATAAAACGCTTACTTATTCGAAAATGAATGCAGTCTTTAACTATGCGCACGCGCATAATGATCAACATATAATTATATATATATACATCTGAGTGAATGAACTTTGTAAATCATAATAAATGAATGACAATTATTTATACTAATTTGTATACTGTATTTTATGTTAGTTAAATATAGTATACATGTGTATTTGTATGCCATTATTAGAAACATAGTATATATTAGATTATATTATACGTATAGTATTATATAAATATATATTTTTATATAATCATGAGATTCCTTCTACAATGTAGTCAATTGAACAATGTAAAGTACAGTCAGTTACAAAAATGTACACAGCTTAAAGGTGCTAAATGAGATATAGCCTTCCACTTAAGTGAACTATGATGGCTTCAAAACTATGTTATATGACCTCAGAACAATCTTCGAGGTGTTATTTTAAAGCCATAAATACTTAAAAGGTGCATCTACAGTGATATTTTGCAGTAATAGCAAATTAGTTCGGAAAAAATACGAAGCTAAGTCATATACTATTGTAACATTTTTGTACGCGACTGTACGTAATATCACTTGTTATTTATAACCACTCATATACATAATAGGCAACTAATATTATTTTAATTATAGAACTTTAAGTACCTATGTATAAAACCGGCAGCTTTTTTTTATTAAAAAAGAAATGTGAAGTCAGTCCGTGTCAGTGTTGCCAGAGTTTACAATATTGGTATTGCAATAAACAAAATATTTTTTTATTAATTAATAATTTTATGTTTGTACAACGAAATATTAATAATAATAAAATAGTGATAGAAAAGTGTGATTCTGAAAGGAAGTGCCATCTTTGTGCTTTAGTAGATTAGGTCCTAACGCCTTGCAGATGTATGGTAGCTAACTATTTACTAATTAGGCATTTAAACTCTGATCTTGAGTAATACCTAAAGTTTTGTAGCTTGAGATATTAATGGCCTTGAAATTGTAATAAAATTAAGTAACACTTGTTATAATCCGAGAATTTTTACTAAAGGAAAAATGCGATAAAGAATGTGTCACATATTTTAACAGGTTCCCTGTGCAGGTAATAGACACAATAGGAATCACATGTGATTCGCGGAAAAGGGACAGGTTAACAAGTAGTGGCGCATAATATTTATGAATTGTATTTGTACTTTTTGAAGCGTATATAAAAAAAATCTAATTATGCCAACCTCCATGGTCGAGTGGCGTACACACCGGTTTTTTGTTTTTTTACTTACTTTGGGTTCAGAGCAATGTATGTGATGTTGTCCACATTTATATACTTATTATTTATTATTATACCACTCAACAATAATTTAGGGAATAATTGACAGATATTTCCCTAAATCCTGTTAAACATTTACTTTTAGTATTCGAGTCTTAATAATCCCTATAGCCTCAAAAATATTCCTTTAGAGACATAGATATATAAATACATATATCTTGCATACATACCATTACATTTATAGTCCACTCAAGTTTCTCTCAGTGTCCGATTGGTAAGATTAGCTGATATAATCTGTGGCCTTAAACTAAGACAGCCTTTTACAAAGATATTAAAGCTCAGTCAGTAACAAATGTAACAAAATTAAGTCAATGTGCTTCTCTCGAGAGGTAGCGTAAACCGACCGATAATAAGGTTAAGCCGCGCTTGCCACGGTCGGCCCTGGATGGGTGACCATTTCTAATCATACCGAGACTCCTCCGTGCCTCGCAAAGTACATTTAGCCATACAAGTATATTACAGTCCCGACTGTCATACGTTGATCTTTGGCAGACGTTATGTATTAAAATTCTGACAACCAATCTGATGGGATACTGTATTAACCAGTAAAGTCGGTTGTTATATACAGTATTCGGCTGAATCCGGTAAAACTGGAAGCTCAGCCCAACATAGGTTGGAAAAAGGCTAGGCACAAGAAGAAGTCAATATTTCTCTCAATTAAAGAATGGCAAGAATAATAGTGAAATTCTGTCTTATAACAAGAGGAAAGGATTTAAATTAAAAAAGAGAGAATTTAAACTAAGATCTGAGACCCTCCCACGATTAAAAAAAATAAAATTCTTTTGGCCTTTTTTTTTAATAAAAATATATTAAATTTAGTATAAGCTTACGTGAATTAAATTTAGCAATAAATCCGTTATTTTCGAATTGTAAAGGCAATAATAAAATTCGATAAAAAAGCTTGTTTAACTTAGCGTAGGACCGCGGTGTGATAGCAATATTTTTGTATGGTGAACGAGAAATTAGATATAAGTATATATCTTAGTACATAAGTATGTTATGTGTAAATAGCTGTAGATGCCTATAATTAGATTATGTATCCGTCAGACTTGTGAGGCGAAAATAAAAATATACTTAGTGTTTCTTGCTCTTTTCGTTGTTATATAATATCGGCCTATGAATGTCCCACTGCTGGGCACAGGCCTGTAGAGAAGTAACGACCGTTGGTCACCACGCTTGCTTATTACGGGTTGTCGATGTCATATCCCAATTTTTGGAATCCAGGTTTCCTGAGGATGTTTTCCTTCACAGATTGTCAATGGTGTCTTAGAATCCCTTAAACAAAAAAAAACGAATTTTATCGATTTGTAGCCGCGCGGTAGGGCACTGCAATTGATACTTAGTCAAGCGCTTAAAAGGTTAAAAAAGTGCATGCAACTTAAAAAAGGTCACATTGGTACTTACCTGTAATGGTTTAGAACCTGCAACCTTGTGCACACAAATCTTGTCATTGTACCGCAAAGCCACTACGACATTAACGAAATCCATAACACTAACAACATTTCTTTAATAGGGCTATGTATATTGTACTGTTATATATTTCTGTCCCATTCTTTCTATCTCTTACTTATTTTCGCTACTATCAGCCACCTATTAATTTAAATTCACATGAAGAACTACTTTGTAGTGTCTATACAAATGTAGTAATTTAAAATATTTTTAAAATTAACTTGTTAGTTTTGTATATTAAAAAATCTCTAAAAATTAATCTTCTTCGTCTTCCTTTAAAATGACGTAGTCTTTTGTTTTTGTCAATATTAACGTTTCATTGTGTTTTCGTCACTGTATTGCATACACTATATATTTAGCTGAGGTACTAAGCTAAAAATGAGGTCTGACAATACAATAAAAAAAATACGTTTTATTGTCTCACGGATACATTAAAATTATTTAATTATGTACTAAATTGTGTGCTTTTTATGTTTTTATTAAGTTATATTTTACACTTTTTTTTGTTATTAATATTTTATTTATTCTAATAAAGATTTTTTTTTAAAATTACGTTTTTTTTACGTTAGTTAGTAATCTTTCATGCTTACAAATTAAGTTTTAGATCACATCTCGATTTATTCTTAAAATATACCTAATAAAATGCAGGCAATTTAATGTTAGTAGGTATATTGATGTTACCTTGCAAACAAACACAAAGCAGTTTACTTTTAAAATTTGAACTAGATCTAGTCTAAGTAAGGATATTAATGTCTCCTCCTGCACGTTGAGTCTTAAATCCCTTCTTCACTTAGTATTCTTCTCTACTCACTTGACTTAGCCTCTCCTAAATATAGAGCTATGTATATCCTATATATAGAGCTATGTATATCCTATATATTAAGACACTAGTTACAAACCCAACATGCCTTAGAAGTAGATTAATAAAACTATTTTCTAATAGAAATAAACATATTCTTATACATTGTTGTTTTATTATACTATACTCCTTTGTGCTTAAATCTATATAATAATAATGATACCGGCCTATAAATGTCCCACTGCCGGGCAGAGGCCTCTTCTCATACAGAGAAGGAAGGAGCATTGATCACCACGCTTCCTCACGATGTTTTCCTTCAGCGACTTTCAATGATATCTTAGAATAATTAAGAAAGTACCAATTACAATTGTGACTTTTCAAAGTTATAAGTAAACTTTGAAAAAGTCACAATTGTTATTGCCTGTAATGGATTCGAACCTGTAACCTTTTGCACACAGATCCGCTAAGTAAGGGTAGGTAAGTAGGTAAATACTGCCTTGAGTAAATTAAGTAAGCTGAAATCAGTGGTAAAATTGATTTACGTCAGTAATCCTTATCGCTTTACTATAAAGGTCATTGTGTATTAACCTGTAATTAATGGTTCACCGCGCAAGAAATAATAAATAGTAGCACATGTTTATTGTAGTCACAATATCTTTTTATCAAGTTTATATAAGAGAATTTGTGTAGTCAAGAATGGACCCTTTTCTATTTGTAGTAAATATGTAATGAAAAAAAAAGAAGGAAAAACTTAAACCTCAGGCAGGACTCGAACCTGCGACCACTGGCTTGACGCGTCAGTCGCTTAAATTTTGAATTCTATTAAGCTTCCAGGCAGTGACCTCGGTAGCTTAGTTTAAAATTCATAGTCCAACTTTGGAGTCGTTAGGACTTATTAAATTTATATAAAGATTAAAATTAAAAATTCGTTTTCCTGTTTACATATTGTTATATCGTCACCAAATTAACTTAAAAATTTCTTTGACACAAGTTTGTCATAGCTTTAAATTAACATGCAGTACGGTTGTAAATACCTACCTCATTTTGTTGAAAAGGAACCAGCATTATCTAATAAAAATAATAATTAAAAACACATTTTTCATTTCTGTTAAAGGTACTACGTACATATGACACAAATATTTTACGTAGATATGTTAAAAAGCGTACAATTACGTAAAAAACATAAAAGCGTGTTACATTATGATAGCAAGAGGAAAAAGAAGGTGCTAAAATGTTCTTAATTATACAATCCAAATGTAACAGTTTTTTATTTTTAAAATTGGGACTGTGATAAAAACGGGAAGATTTAATAGGTAATTAAAGTGTAAAGTTTTAGTGTTAAAAATATATTTATAATTATGTACGATATGGAATTATTTTGTCGAAGACTAAGATGCTTAATTATCGTCAAAGGTTACAATGAACTTATAGTGTTATATTTCTTATTAGAGTTAATTTATTTTTAACTTTTTAGTTCATTTTATTAACAAATAATAAAGCTTGTTTTTAAAAAAGGTTTTTTTTTCATTAATTTTATTTTTAACTTTAAATAGTATTTTTAATTCGAAATTTACTACGACGTAGTTCGTAGCACATAACCTAATCCACATTCATAACACACGGAACGAACTTTTTTCCCAAATTTGTTGGAATTGCATATTCACGGCACCCAAGATACTCGTCAAGACGAATAAAAAATACGGAGTTCCTATAGCCACCTTCCAGCTCCATTATCAGACCCTGGTTACCGTATAGTATCAAAGTACTCGTCAAGTCGGAGCAAATGAGCCCAAACTAGATGGGGTTCCGTCGTTTAATTACGGAGTTCCCATGGCCACCTTCCAGCGCCATCATCAGATCAGCTCTATGTCATAATAATATTGCATTGTCATCCGATTTATACATGCATGCGAAATTTCAGCTTAATCGGAAACCAGGAAGAAGATCAAATTTAACTTGCAAGATTTGATTACACACTGACAGACAGACAGACAACGGGGCAGTTAAAACTAAATAAAATCTTGTAATATGTAGTCCTGTCCACAGTAGCTAACGATTGAAAACCCCTAACAGACGGATTGGAGGGGCACTTCCTCAGAAGTAGGATAAATAGAACTGGAAATAATACGCTGATACAATAAAGTCGAAACAAACATATTATCTATATAGGGAAAATATACATGACCACACGATGAAATCATGACTTATTTGTGACTGCCTAGAATACCAGGTAAACCGTCAGTTCGATGTGGTTAGTGCTGTGAGAACATTATACGAGTGCCTTAACTTAAAATAGGCAAAATTTGACATTAACTGTAAGTAATTATTAGTTTAATTATTTATTACGTATTAACGCATGAGGAGCGAATATTTGTAATTACCTGCGACCACTGGCGCGTCAAGCCAGTGGTCGCAGGTTCGAGTCCTGCCTGAGGTTTATGTTTTTCCTTCTATTATTTGTATTTAATTGTAAGTAATTAATTATTTTGACTAGCTACTTACCTACTTTTTTGCAGTTACCTCTATTATGTAATAATATATTACAAGGTGAGTTTTTTTGTCGTTGTTCAAACGAAAGCTTATTACTTCTATATCGGTTATAAAAACAATTGATGTAAAAAGCGCGAAAACAAATGATAAAAAAATGGAGTTTCAATAAAGTAGCCGTAGGTAAGAGTTTTACGGTAATAGTACTGACATTCGAGATTATTTTTTCCTTTGTTTGTTTAATTTTCCATACCAATCATTTTTATAACCGATATACGGCCAATATTACCTAATACTTATCCCTAGACCATTTTTTATGCAAGAGATAGAATTATGACATAAGCGACATACAAATTATGTCAAATTCTTATTTCTAGCAGGAAAAACAATCTACGGACATGTTATTAATATTGGCCAATAGAGGTCATAGTTTTCGTTTGTACAACGTTAAAAAACTCACCCTGTATACATAATGGACATCTGTGGTAATGTTAATGTATAAAAAAATTACCTACTTAAAATTAAATTTAAAGGCAAGCATTTGTTACACTTGTCATAACGTTTAATGATTAGAGGACCTATGATATATTTATATCAATATATTATTATTATTTTAGGTAAAAGGTCCTAATAAGTAATAAATCCTAATAAGTAATAAATCCTAATAAGGAACTTGGTGCCTAGGGTAGGTATTTACCTTTATATTTTTATGATTTTCCTCCCAAAAGTTAACTGTCGTAACTTAACCCTAAGTAAAATTTTGCCCCGAGAAGAACTTTTACTTCGAGATAACAATTTTGTCCCAGGAAGGTCCCTAATAAGACCTAAATAAAAATATTACAAGTATCAATCTATACAATTGCTTAACAGGAAAACGCGGTATTTACATGGGCTATATTCAATCAATGCAAACATAGATATTTACATTCATCCGCAAACCTAAACTTAAACAATGATAGATATGTTTTAAATAAACTAACGGTTAGTGGATGACATTAGTTTAAATACTGTAATGACAAGTTCAATCGGGACAGTTGAAAGGGATAGACGGCGGTGATTCTTTGAGATAAATACTTATTCCTATTGGAGATGTTTTGGAGGAAACCAAGGTCAGATGGATTTGTGCACAGAAGTGATAGTGAATAGGCCCGGAGAGAGTGTGTAGTATCGATGAAAACGAAAACACAGTTAAAAAAATGTCTATACTTATAGGTATCTAACTATATATCTAAGTATGTGTTGTGGGGAACTTCACAAATTTACATCATACTTAGAAAGAACACCGATTTGGAATTTATATTTGTGGAGTTTCAATTGCACGTACCTCTTGGTACGATGCCGCGATTTTCAGAAACATATTAGATTAAGTAGAGCTTTTTTTTTTTTTGGAAGAGCATATTTACGCAGTTAGCATTAAGTAGAGCTTTTATCACGCAATTATAAGCATGGTAACATTACCATCGTAAATGTCGGCAATTATTTTAAATATGAAATGAATAAAACTACTTTTTATTAAGTAAAATATGAAGGTAGAACGAGCAACATCTTCTGTCTAGACCAATACCACCTCAGTTTGACCGTGACCATGACACCTGCAAATGCGTTGAAACGTCGGGTACTAAAATATCAATATATACCGCAATAGAAGCCGTTTAAAAAGTAGTTTTGTTCAATGTGTAACATTCGCATAAACCTCGGATATAAACCGTTTTGAAAGGAAAGTTGAACATCATTACCTACATAAGTATTAACTACTAAAGGGCTTGAAGAGTTGAGATAAGACATCCACTTCATTACGCTTCGTGACACAAACATATCAGCTGTAAGGTTCCGTATAAACCTAGATATCTAGGCATTCAATATATATGATGTGTTAGGAAGTCCCCCAAAAATTAAAGTAGGTGCCGACTTGTCATGACGAAAAATGTATGACTCGCTTATTAGCTGACAAATCTAGGATATTCATTACGTTTTTCTAAAAAGTTAGTCATCGTGTGACGCACTATATTCGCGACTAGGTGTTAAAACACTTCAGATTACTGGGAACTAGAATACTAGAGAGACGTAATACTCGTACCACTAGACATTAGTAGATTATTATTAAAAATAAATATGGATAAAGGCAGGTAGGTACCTACTTTACTTTTGCAAATCTCTTGCAAACCGCACAACAGCGGCAAAGCAGTAGAGAGGTGCTGCGCTGGAACGGAGCGGCTGAGTTTGAAGGCGTTGAGCAGACGATGGACGATTTGCCCGCCCGCAGACAGAAACAACCGCTCAGATATCGAAGCACAGAGTACTAAATAGTGCCAAAAATCAAGCGTGGTTTTCTGTCCGGCGAACAAATTGTCAATTATCTGGTCGGCGATAAAATAATATTTTACTATAATTGCATCTTGTATGTAGAAGTGTCGAGATGCCGTCCATATCGCTGAAGATAGTGCAGGACGACGGAGCGGTCACCAGGAAGGTCAAGTTAGACTCCCGCATGACGGTGCAGGAGGCGCACAAGGTCGTCAAGGAGAAGGTCATCGTGCCTAACAACGGGAAAGGTAAGGGACACATGGCGATAATATTACTGCTTAAAAATACACCGATGTTTTTAATGGCTAAAGATGAAGTGTTTGTGCTTTACTCACGACACATGGATGACGTTGATGCGCCAATTGATGCTGTGTTAAGTTGATTAGTCATTTTGTTTATCAAAGTTCTCTTATTTTTATTTAGGACATTCTAATTATCTCATACTAAGTTCTAGCGTCAGGTACTCATAAGGCTATGATGCATATCTATCTGATTAATTTTCTTCCCTTCATGCTTGGCTTATTTCATAAAGTAGAATTTATCTCCTCTTTGCGGAAGGTACCTTTTTTTCGGGGAGATACCTTCAAAAGGCTGGCCTTGTGGGGATTTATAAGACCGGGGAGTGTGAGATTTTTACCTTTTAACCCATATCGATGGTCACCAACAGCACATGAAAAGGGGCTGTTACCTCTTGCGAGATGTACCAACCTAATTCTTCTAAGTTCTTTATATCTTAAAATAAGATAAAAAAATCGGATGTCCTCCTGCCCTATCAGTGATTTCAGGACTGTTTCTTAACGGATGTAACATGAGCATGACTAAGTTCTTTATGTCGTAGAGTACGCATTATTTCTGCGTTCCGCGGACGACGACCTGACGGGCGTGTGGCTGGAGGGCGAGCGTAACTTGGACTACTACATGTTGCGCGATGGTGACTCGCTGGACTACATCTGCAAGAGCAGGAACCTCAGGGTCCGGCTGCTAGATGGTAAGTACCTATATTACAAGTTCATGTGGTTTGAGAATAGACTTGCAGGCTACTAGAGCATCTACAACAATTTTAGATGCTATAAATTAGTTGGGTTGCCTATATGCCGAAACATCATGTAAATATGTAGATAATAGACCACAAGCCATGCAAAAAAAATAATTTTAGAATTTTTAGATATCTACCTAACTGAAGTTATTCTTCTCTTCAGAAGAACAGTATCTAACGCCAGTTGGATAGATACTATACAACTAACCTAAAGGGAATTACTAAGTTATATAAACTGAATGCAAATTGTCCTTGG
Source organism: Diachrysia chrysitis (assembly GCA_932294365.1). Lineage (NCBI taxonomy): Eukaryota > Metazoa > Arthropoda > Insecta > Lepidoptera > Noctuidae > Diachrysia > Diachrysia chrysitis. The sequence goes on from OW028666.1 coordinate 8,520,203, forward strand.
GATATAGCATCTCATTCATCAAGCAATTAAATCATTATCTCAAATGATCTGTAATCGCAAATTCCTTGTAGGTACGGTGAAGACCCTGCAGGTGGACGAAGCCCACACAGTCATTGAGCTGCTGTTCCAGGTCTGTGCCCGCATCGGCATCACTAACCATGACGAATATGGCCTGGTAAGTCAAACCTGCTATCTATGGTAACCTTTAGTACAAAAGCTTTCTATCTATTATAATTTCATCAAACCACAACATACGTCCATACACAAAATTGTTTATTGCACGTCTTCCGTAAATATTTTTATCATAATAGGTACTACTAATTTTCTGCAAACATGCATTTCTTATAGATTCTTATAGCATTTGCAAAACACACAAATATACATTTATGTATAGGTATAGGAAATGCACGACCTTTTTTGAAGTATGTTTTGCTACTGCCACATCCTTACCAACAGACAAAATACGCTCTATTGCAGCGCTGATGCTTTGTAGGTAGAACTCAATGATTTTTAACTCTGCGGTTGCCTGCTACTTTTTCTGTAGAAAATATCGTGATTGGCCATTACAGGAAGAAGAATTATAGTTTCACTATCAGTCGGTTTTTTTATTTAACTATTGTAAGCTTACTGCAAGGAAAAGGCCTCACTTCCATTGTTCTATATTCAGTTATTTATGTTCTAAACATGCTTCCATGTAGTATCGTGACGAAATCGCGGAAGAAGAAGACGGCAAGGAGTCAGTCGCAGGCACACTGACGCGCAAGGGCAAGGTGCGGCAGAAGGATCGCGATGAAATCCTGGAGCAGATGAGCAAGCGACTCAAGACAGACGACAACGGTAGGTAGCAGACGTACTGGATCTAACATACCTCTTGTTCCATATGACATACCTACGTCAACTTAGCTTATATTAATGGTGCTGATAGCTGAAATACAGGCCATGCCTAGTTCGGCTACAGACGCTAATCTCTTTGCTCTCATTGAAATTGTTGCCACATTCCCTCGTAAATTAGGATTAAATTCTTTGAAATGAACTATTATTTATTTATTTATTATTTACTTATTTATTTATAAGTTAGCTTGGCTATTTACGCAGTGTGAGTAACTATAGTTGATGTAGTGGAGACCATAGATAGTGCCCTCTGTTTTAAGGTAACCAAAATCGAAATCTTTGGCGAAAAGACTGCATGGATAGCCACGGTCACTACGCCAATTACCTCTGGGCTCGACGTGCTGCGGGTTCGATCCCCGCGTGGGACGAGCATTTGTGTGATCCACAAATGCTTGTTTCAAGTCTGGGTGTTATTTGTGGATTTGATTTAAATGGTTTGCCCCCGCAACACAAGGATTGAATTCTTCAGTGCGGGGGCAAAAACTACTGTTCTAAAGTCCACTCTTGTTTCCAAGTTGCAATGACGTTTTATAGTTTTATAATTTTACTTTTATATTTCTGTTTACTGTTTCTGGATATTTTAAACGTTTTGAAAAGTTCGGATTCCGTTTCACCACCTATGACAATCTTTGATGAGACCTTCAGAAATTCGAGTAATTAATCAGGGTTATTATTTTTTTAGTATACTTCCTTGCCCAATCCCACTATAAAACATAACTCCTCGATATACATCTATCTTTACTTTCACAGTGGAATGGCTAGATCAGCACCGCACTCTCCGCGAGCAAGGCATCGACCCCTCGGAGACGCTGCTGCTGAAGCGACGCCTGTTCTTCTCCGACCGCAACGTGGACAGTCGGGATCCAGTGCAGCTGAACCTGCTGTATGTGCAGACTAGAGACGCCATACTGAATGAAAAGCATCCCGTCACGGAGCAGCAAGGTCAGTGGAACAATTATATTAAAAGGCAAAAATAAAATTGATTACACATAAATGTATAAAAGGAACTGATTACAATGAAATTTATACGGGGCCACCTCTGAGATGTACACTACTTGTCAACTAATTGTAAACAGTTTCGTCTCAACTGTAGTCAACAACCAAAGGCTACAAGCTGGTGACGTCACGATGACACGCGGCGCCATATTGCCAGGAAAACGCTTACGTTTTCGCGGGATATTTAAATAATATTTTTTTTTTTGTTTCGTTTTTCTTGCACTATATTGTAATAGAACGTAAAATACAGATTTTCTATAGTCCTAAGACATCAGTGATTTACGTAGAACAGTTTATATTAAACCTGTCAAATAACCTATTAGGACGTTTTCGAGTCCAAACGCGAGCGCTAATAACACTGCGTCATTTTTATATATATATAATATCATTGGTATGTTTTGTGCGTCCGTTTATACGTGTACCTATTCCAGTAGTAAGTTAACCTATGAATGAATAAGGTATTTGTTGTAAGGATGACAACGAATCACTATGAATCATTCTGTATCTAAATGTAAACAGATGATGTTTATTTTATTGAAATCCAACGTGTTTAAGACGCTTGTAATACGTAGCGAACCTGTCTAATACCGGATAGGTAGGTTATAGGTACCTAGTCACTAATGAGTCAACTTTGCTTCAAACTGTAATCTGTGAATCAGCTCAACCGATTTGAATGAATCTTTGTAGTCATGAACTAAAGTTAGAAGTACTTAGTACGGCCTAGTTTACGTTTTCTTATCCATAGAGAAATATGCAGGTTAAAAGGTCAACTTAAATTCAAAGTTTACTTATTTTATATAATTCTCAAAATTTTGCATTTAACCGATTTAAAAAAGAGGAACTATGTATTAATTTTTCATAAGTACCTACATAAAAACCTAAGTAAATAGGTACCTATTAGATTTAACGGCTTTACTCATGGATTATTATCGAAGATGTCCGACAAATGTTTACTTATACAAGAATAGGTAAGTGCCTACATAGAATCTGTTCACAATAAAGTTATTTATTTCAATTAAATTGTTTTATACACACAATTCATCGATTACTCTGGTAATCGATGAATTGTCGTCGCGCCTTGTCCATAAGTAGTGGCTGCAGATTTTCTTTCTGTTAATATTTTAGTTAAATATCGATTACAAAAATATATGCAAGTGGTGATAGAGATATTTTAATATGTTTACGATTCGATGCGTTAATCGTTGGAAGAATGTCGCTGAGTGAAATGACCCCGTCGCGTTCGTCGGTGCCGACTTGCCGAGTGCCGACACGACGCGCGTCGCGCTCTTGAACCAGATAATATATAGGGCGGGTTTACATGGGGAAGTGTGCGGATTAAATGAAGGACAAAGGAAAAAAGTTTGATATCAGCGGGCTATTTTAGGCCGATAGTCATGAATTAGGTATTAAATGACATGAGTTTGTTTCGATATTTCGTCTCAGGGCAGTCAGTTAGGAAATGTCGACTCCAGCGAGCTCAAAAAAATGACGTGTAAAAGTGATTGTATATCCTATTTGCATAATAAACGATTTCATTTCATTTCATTTCATAGGTACCTATCTAATTACACAAAATAAACTAATCTAATTAAAACATAAAACCTAAAATATGTCATCAAAGCTCGTCCAAATCGCTGTCCACTGAAAGTGTTCCCAAAAGGCTGGCGTCATTGGCATGTGGAATCGTGTTTCTATTTTTTTACTATCCTATAGGTACTTTCTAACTGTCCCACTGCTGGACAAGGGCCTCTCCCTTCGTATAGCCATATCCCGCGCCACTTCGAACCGTTAATTTAACTAGGTACAACTAAATTTTGATATTTTTTTAATTTATTTACTTAAATACTTTTTCCCTTTAAAAGTGACTTTTAACGTCAATTATTCAAAACTTTCATTTTATGACACGATGTCACTAAAAAAGAAAACATCTCAGGTAAACTTCTAAGTTAGATTGAGCCATCGATCGCATATAAGCCGTCCGTACAAGCGTGCGAGCGAGAGGCCCCGACTACGACCGACGCTCGACGGAGCGACGCGAGTCACGACGCACGTTGCCGATCAGTGCAACCCACGATGTTTCACGAGAAACTCGACATCAAGCTCATCCGACTTGTTAAAGACAATCCCGTTCTCTACGACTTCAATCATGCCAAGTACATGGACTTCAACACACGAGAGGTCTCCTGGCAGAAGATAGGCGACGAAATGAGACGACCTGGCAAGTATTTTTTAGATTTCACGATTTTGAACTACTATTTGTTATTCTTTTGTTGTTCTCGATCGGGTGTCGTTTAAGTGAGAGATGTGTGAGATCGATGGTTGGTCGAAATGTTAATTTTTTTTCGAATATCCATTAAATATAACAACAGTTTTTTTTATGAAAAGAAAATAAATTCATATAAAAACCAATTATTAAGATTAGTTAAAATAAAACTTGTTCGAGACGGAATATTCCTTAGTCATCTCTTCGCTTAACGAAAAAAATTTCCTTTTCACGGCTGTGCACTAACCTTGACATCGAACTCTACACCTTTGGCTTTCGAACGAGAACGTGCATAATATTTAATTACAGTTTTTTTACTAAATTAATCATTGAAATATCATTTTAGCGGCGGACTGCAAAGTAAGATGGATAAACATAAGAGATGTACACAGAAGGATACTAAAAAAAAATCTGACAGAACCAGTCCATCCCCCGCGACAGTACAAGTACGAATCGGAAATGGCTTTCATGAAGCCCTTCTATCGAGACGTGATAGTCCTCTCCGTTGACGAAGAGGAAGAAGACAAACCCAAGGAGTGGGCGGATATAACCCAAGAGGATGATGAGCCAGCCCTCAGCGACGACTCTGATGTTCCCATCAAAAAAGTCAAAACAAAGAAGAAAAAAGCAAGAAAACGTAAAGAACCAACTTACATTGAAGAACCAAAACCATCTACATCCAACCTCAACGAAACGCAGACCTCGGAATTAGACCCTACGGACCCAGTTGACGCATTTCTTTTAAGTATCGGAGCAACTTTAAAGACTTTTTCTCCATATCATCTAAATGTAGCCAAAAGTAAAATATTTGCGGTCGTACAAGAACATGATTTACAGCAAATTGTACAAAAACAGAAACACGAACATTCGGATGTCAAAGTTTCTACTACAGAGGCTTTGTTTTTAGACGGATAATTAATGTTACGTTAGGTACATTGTATATTAGTAAATGATTTCTGTAAAAAACCATTGGTCTTATACACCAAAAACATATCAACGTTATATTTAAAAAAAAATTGAATGATTAAAGTTTGCTAGCTTGATTGAACATTTGTTCGTAATCCATTGCGTACTGTAACTATGAACACACTATCTCATATACGTGACGGCAAGCAATGTGTGATACACAAATACCAAATTAAGTCAAGTTCATAAAAAGTCCTAATAATATCAGGTTGCAGAAATATTAAGCACTTCATTTGCAAAGATCTCCGGATACACTGTGTCCATTATTGTTTTATTATGTAATTATAATTTTACTTTATTATTTAGAAAGTAGCGAAATAAATATTATATTAATGTTCTTGTAGAAATATGTCACCACAATGAACAAAGTAAACAATAAAGACTTGTAAATATCTTATTATAAATAAACATTTAGTTTTTTTTTCCCGCTACAATATAAAAAAAAATATTAATTTATTTATTATATTTTGTGGTGACTATTTTTTGTATTCACTTGGTATTTAGAGATTAAAATATTATGATAATGCTAACAGAGGGGAGTTCGAGTTCCCGTAGTTCGAGCAAGTAGGTCGTCGATCGATAGCTCACGCACACAGCGTCGCGTCGTGCCGTCGCGTGTCGGAGCGGCCGCACACTACGCGACTTGAGACACGCGACGGGACTCCGCCGACTATTTGTTGTATTGGTGTAATATTTGCGTTTTTTTAGTCGGGAGATAAAGTTATAGCGGTTTGTACCAACTGAAAGACAAAATATTTTAATTAGGTTTTAAGTGAAATGATAAAGTAGGTAGGAGTAGGAATTACGTAGTTGTATTTTGGATTTTTGTTTAACTTATTCGATTATTAAATTTTATTTGTTACAGTACAATTAGGTACCTACATTAATATAATAAAACAACACAATGCAGCTTATTTGTCGAGTTATTTTGTTTGTATTAATAACCTATTGTTCAATAATAATTATCCTATTAAAAGACAGCATTTAAGCTCGATTTTTTTTTTTTTTTACATTATTCGGATAGGTAATATCTTCCTATACAGATTTAAAAAGAATATGCAGTTAGTTATATTATTATTAAATCTATAATGAGTGTAATATAAATTAATCTATACTATAAAGTCTACAGTCTAAACAATTAACATTGATATCAATAATGTATTAATGACGCACCGTTTTAAAATGTAAATCGCTTGCCGCGCGCCGCCCCTTACTCGACCGGTCGCGATATGAAACGGACACGACACGTGACGCCGCCGACGCGCGACGTTGCCGCTCCGCGCAGCCCGCGCAGTCGCGACACGACGACGACACGATGCCGTTGCCTTTCAACAAGAATTTAGACTTAAAACTACTCAAATTAGTAAAAGAAAATCAAATTTTATACAATACTAAACATTCGAAGTATTTAGATTTTGATTCAAGAGAAGTTGTTTGGCAAAAGATTGGAGACTCGCTAAGCAGGCCAGGTATGTTTGTTTTTTATTATTCTATATCGTATTTCCTGAACGTTAGAGGTTATTATTGTGTGTTTAGTTGGGGTGAATTCATTATTGTGGTCAGTGAGTGCTATCTGTCAATATTTTGTAACAGTTTCGTGTTGTTAACATGATTTATTTGTACTGGTTTAGGCATTGCGTAATTAAATACTTACCAATGTACCTACCTATGTTTTGTCATTTGCATCTTTATTTGTCTTGAAAGATATATTTTTAGAAGTGAAGGTTTAAGATGCCCTTGACACGGTCTCACATTGGATTAGTACCGCGCTATTGTTTACGCAGGTCAAATGTTAGGCAGTTCGTAAAATATACCTAGGTACATTAGTAATGTGCGAACTAAGAATAGGTACCTACTTTAGTTTGAATTAAAATAGATAGATAGCTAAGTAATATTGAGTTTGTTAAACGCTCCTCTCTGCAGTGGGTTTGGGGCAATTCTGAATTTCGGGTTCTTACCTAACTCGTATTTAGGAAATAGTTAGTTGGTAGTTTGTAAGATCTATATTTAAGGTAATAAAATACCTAGTTTTATCGCAATTAGAGAATTTCAAATTTCATTGTTTTAGGATAGCCATCTCGGGTCAAAAGTAATGTAGTTGTTTAGTCCATATTATTATTGTAAAGGCGAAAGTACCTCTGTCTGTCTGTGTGTTACCTATGCTTTCACGGCTAAACGTTGAACCGATTCTAATGAAACTTGGTACCTACCTAGGTAGGTTGGTATTGGTTAAGTTAGGATCTTAAGAAAGGACATCTAGGCTACTTTTTGCCGCGATACCTCAGCGGCCGGAGCCGCGGGCAACCGCTAGTTAATTTTACTTAATTAAAATTTCTTGTTAACCTACTGAAAACCCTAATATTTTTCTAGCTCTAGTATGCAAATCACGGTGGATCAACATCAGGGATATGATGAGACGGAAAATCCGCGATCGACTTCGGAACCCGAACCAGCACAGCTACAAATACAAATACGAAGATGAGCTCTCCTTCATGATGCCATACTTTAAAGAGTCCACAGCCACAGGCACCTCGAATGAGGAGTACGCTGACTTCCTTGACGATGAGGCCTGCGAAGTAGAAATGCCGACAGAGGTCTTCGTCGACGAAACGCTAGACTTCGAGGAAGCGAGAGAGACAAAACCAATATTCCGAAAAAGACAAGACGATAGTTCTAGAGAATTTGTTGAACCGATGTACCAGGAATTGAATCCAGCTGATCCTTTAGACGTGTTCCTGTTAACTATAGGGTCTACCTTACGGAAGTTCAGCCCGTATTACTTAAACCAGGCGAAGAGTAAGATCTTTCAAGTGGTGCAGGACTATGAGCTCCAGCAGATCGTGAATAAAGATGACCAGACGCCAGGCAGCAGTGACATGAACAGATAGTAATAGTTGGTTTTAATATAATAAAGTTATTTTATTAATGTTTTGTCTGTTTGGAAATTTACTTTATTTCATCCATTTGCAAATTTTTTTACGTTTAACTTTTGAGTATAAAACTGCAAATCCTGAGTCTATTTTGAAGGAACACCAAGCGATTACGGTAAAAAGAAACCGGTTATAGGTATTATTTTTAAATAAATAACCATTAAAAATAAACATACTAATACATATTTTTTTTATGTCATTTTGAATAAATAAATAAATAAAAAAAAAAAAAAATTTTACCCGTTAGTATATGTATTAGTAGGTACCGTATGTACTTTTGTGTGTACCTATGCATATTGATTGCTATATTACAACACATTTATAGTACTTATAAATAATTCATTTTTATTAAAGAATCCCCATGACTACATTTTCTGACTCCAATCCATGCATAGGTTGTCTGAAAGAGATCACAATTAGTGATAAGACCGCCCTCTGCCCGCTATTAATATTCATCACTCTTTTATTCACATGCGTTTTATTAACAGCTATTGCATATGAAGTAAAAATCTATATAAAAATGAATGTTTGTATGTTTGTCCTTTAAGCGGGCCTACATCAATGATCAGGTGTGATGAAGCATTTTAAAGGTCTTCTGACGATGCCCGAGAGGGTTTTTTAACCAAATAATAACACACACTATGCCAATAAACACTTTTTTAATTCACGTGACATTACAACGCAAGCCAGTGCAGCTAATTTTAGCTAGTTGAATATAATGTACAAACAAATAAACAATTTGTGACACAGTATAATGACAAGGTTTATCCTTGTACAAGACTAATTTACGTTTCTAATTAACTAGTCCTCTGAAAAATAAAAGAACAACAACAGGAATACAGGATAACACATGCACCTATATATCTACTCTTGGTACAAACAAGTATTCCTATCAACTGCAATAATCAAGTAGCAATTTGTAAACATTTGACTATACGAGGGAGACTTAAAACTTCTTGTGGAGTTAGGGTCATAACACCTACCTATATCTATAGGTACATATTCTATTTTATATATTATCTTTTATACATATACCTATATTATAAAATAAAGTTCCCGACGTGTCTGTCTGTCTGTCTGTCTGTCTGACCGTGATAAACTTAAAACTACGGAACGGATTTATATATGGTTTTCTTTTGGACTGAATGATTCAAAAAGAGGGTCGTGTGCATAATTCATTAAAGTTTTGTCTACCAGGGCGAAGCCGGGGCAAGACGCTAGTAAGAAATAAATAAGTAATAGGTGGACCTACTAATATACTTATTGATTAAAAAAAAATGCCTTATTACTTTATTTTTTTATTCCACAAGTTTTATACACAGTCAGATTACCAGACCCATTCAATACAATTATATAAATTATACAAAAATTATATATTAATAACTTTACCAAACCTAGGTTAGCATTAAGTATTTTTAGCATACCTACTATCTATACATAGTTTACTACCATAAATCCCAAATACATGCTAACATTGTTTTTTCCTTATGATGTCAACGTCGACAGTTTTTAAATCTGATGCTAGAGACGTTTACAATATAAAAGCAAAAATGTCCAGACCTTGAAATAAACCTGCGTTTTAAACGGTTACTACCGCGGCTTATATTGATATTTTAGTTCCCGACGTTTCGACAACCATAGACTATACACTAATATAGTAGACGCCTTTGCAAGTGTCATGGTCACAGGAGGTGGTATTGGTCTTGACAGTAGATGTTGCTCGTCCTACCTTCATATTTTAAATAATTATATGTCTAAAATTCACGAAAACCTCAGAAAAGAATGTGTCCAGGCCTGTCTTTTACGCTAAAGGCGGCTACTATTTGTGCTAAATATTTATGAGGAAAGAGGGATATTTAATATACAAGGTTACTAATTACAACGTTTAGATCCAAATATATAGTCAATAAATACATATTATTATTTTTCCACATTTTAATTTTATTTATGGTTTTATAGCTGTGGAATTTGCTGGAATTCACTGTCAGATTCACTTTGGAGATTACCAGGAGAAGAAACACAAGCCTGGCTTCTTGGAGAAGTAAGTATTACACATTAAAAATATGCAGGTCTACTCATATTTTAAGTAATATTAATTCTTTAACTTATTCTAAAACTAGCTGTCCACAGCGACTTTGTCCGCGTAACGTTAACTTAAACAGCGCACAAATTTTAAGCAGCGTACGCAACGGAAGCTCTCAAAAAGGAATAATTTTCCCCTTTTTTTCACATTTTCCACTGATTTTTCGCTCCTATTTGTCTCAGCGTGATGTTTTATAGCCTTAAGCCTACCTCAATAAATGGACTATCCAACAAAAAAAAAAATTTTCAATTCGAACAAGTAAGTAGTTCCTGAGATTAGCGCGTTTAAACAAAACTTGGGTTGATTCCTCTATTCGATTTTATGCTTGAGGTGTGATTTATTAATTCTATCGTAAGCAACTTCGTCAATTATAGGAAATAATCCATTATAAATGATCCGATATATATTTGAATCACATACCTACACAAGAACACATTTATGGGAGTTATCACTCAAATGTTTGTCTCATGCGAGGAACGTACTTTTTGCAACTCATCGTTATCAAAATGGGCCGAAAACTCATACGTCATACAATTTTAAATTCCCGGTAAGTTTTATGATTTTCGGCCGCTTCAAGGTGTAATGTACCGACTAATTTTAATAGAGTTAAGAATGTCTTACATTACTTTCGTTTAAGTATTCTTACTGCGAAGGTAACTCCCGAATATTTTAACACAACTTACGTTTAAGACGTGCTTAAATGTCTCATTGTAGCTGGTTTACACCTTAAACTGGCAGAGTCCGCATGCGACTTAACAGCGATTTAAAATTGAGTGTTCGGTCATAACAAAAGTGACTTCATAGTAACACGCTACTACCCGCATTGACCAAAGTTTTTACTTTATCAATTTTAGTCTTGAGGAGTACCTTCCGAAACAGTATTCCAACGCATGGGGGGTTGAGAAGAAAATCCTGAAATCGTACTCCCAGCACCAGGGGGTCAGCCACCTTGACGCCAAGTACCTATACATCAAGACTGCCAGGGACCTGCCTACCTATGGAGTCACCTTCTTTGTTGTTAAGGTATGACTATCACTAATAAAAGAGTTTTAGTTAGGTTAGGTTATAAAATGCATGTATAGCGGCTGTTTTCAGAATTACATACACAGAGAACAATTAGACTTGGAATAAACTTGCGTGGATCACACAAAATGTTTATCCCAAATAGAATATCCCGGAGATAGAACCCGCAGCACGTTGCGCGGTATACATTGTTCCACTCGGCTATCCGTCAATTGCTCTGTTTAACAACAATTGTATTGTTTAACATAAAATGCATGACATAGGTGGCGGGCCGATTTGGACGTGTACCGCAAAAACCTGTTTGAGAAGGGAACTCTCAGAAATACATGGGGATTTAGGCATTGTACACTAATGTGACGTTTCTTTTGGGTATTTACTTAATAAGGAATTGAGTTAGATTGCAATAGATAACGTTTACTTTAAATCTACTGGGTTCAATTAAGTATGACGCCTTTTCCGACTCTTCCTGATGGCGATGACAAATTTAAAGTACAGAAATTTCTTACATCATTTAATAGGAGAAACAGAAAGACAAGAAGAAGCTGGTCCCCCGGCTGCTGGGCATCAACGCGCAGTCGATCCTGCGGCTGGACGAGGTTACTAAGGAGATCCTGCAGACCTGGCCCCTCACTCACGTCAAGACCTACCACGCGAGCAAGGCGCAGTTTTTCACGCTCAACTTTGGCGATTACAGGTTAGTAAGATTGAGACGTTTTGAATTTAACAAAGTTTTATTTATCTTGCAATAAGTTTATTTACACCAAATCTTTAAGTTGATATTAGAACCAGCAGGCTTGCTCCAGAAACTGGTTTGGTTCTGTTTTTGATTTTGCTTCGAACTCGGTTCGATTCTTGTTTCCACCATGAATTGGTACTCCCGAACCAAACTGAATCGAAAACTGTGATCCAGTTATAATCATGGGTTTTCAGCGTCGTTAGCTCTATACATCATAATGTTTTAAAAGTCTTTCGTTTATTCAGTTTTAATAGTATTTACTTTATCTTCGAATATTTCCTGAGAGGTTTTCTCTTAGGTTATTCTCGATCGAGAATAGTTACAACTTGTGCCACTGCACGATGTGGCGCTAGTGTCGGGTTCTAGAGTACCAACTCGATCTCAATTCGATTGAAACAGAACTCGATGCAGTCGGGAGTAAGGCCAAATTTCTTGACATCCGATCGAATCTGCATTCTCACTAAATAAACATTAGAAGCCATACAATAACATGAGAAATTGCTATATTATATTACTTTCGCGCTGATCTTATAATAGATCTGTAATTGATTTAATTTGGAGCCAGAAGATTACCACGATATGCTTGTCACGAAAGGTGAAATCCAATCGTGTTTGGGCTTGCTTAATTTGTCTTCGCTAAGACAGATGGTGAAAGAGCTTTTTCTTATAAAAATGAACTACACAAAACTTTACCTCAATAAGTATTTTTTTCTCCATCTTCAGTGATAAAGAGTACAGCGTGAAGACAAAGGATGCGCTCCGCATCCGCGACATCCTGGAGGGCTACATCGACATCATCCGGAAGCGGATGCTGGCGCGGCCCACCGCGGATACCGGCGAGTCCATGGTCATCACGCACGATAATATTCAGACTGGCCAGTGAGTAGTACTTAAAGTTATAGGATGGTGCTCATCGTCTCTCACTCACAAACACGCGAACCCACAAGTGTGAAATTTCCATATTTTTTCATTTTATTTACTGATAAAAATGGTTATTATAACTTAATTATCATCATAAGAGAGATGTTTCGGCATTCGTGCTTTTCCAACCTGTCGCATGAGTTAAATATGCATCTGACTGTGTTAGTCAATTGCATGCCTTTAATCGTTTAGTATTCAAAAGTTTTTGTTTAAGTGACTTCATAATTATGAGTGAATGGGGTTCGACTATTATAACCTCTAATCACCGTTTTCAAGATTCCGTACTTTCCGTACAGTTACTAAGCCTCCGCTCTCCGCCCGTCTGTTGGTCTGTCTGTCAGAGTCGTCTGTCAGTGTCACTAAAGAGTTCACATTTACACAGAGTGTGTATTTCTGTTGCTACTATAACAACATATAATAAAAATGAATTAAAAATTAAAGGGGGTCTACAAAATGACACGGAACCCTGCAAGCGCAAGTCCTACTCCGACTTGGCGATTTTTATGTTTATATTTATATACAGTGTTGTATGTTTGTTTCCAGGAGTCATATCATTCAGCACGTGTCCCAGACCCCGGGTAAGATTGTGTCGGAGACGTTCGTGGGACCCACCAAGATACTGCCTTACGATACTGGTAAGTTTCTTTATTTTTACCTTTCTTTTGCACTTTTAGGTGGATATCCTAAATAAACAATATTTATTTTTTATTTATTTATTTATCACACACAACACAGGTAGTGTGGTCATATAAATATGAATATCTGTCGGTATGCTTGTTACCCTTTTACCGCTGAAACACTCTACCAATTTTGATATTCGGTATAAATTAACTTTAAGAATTGACATCAGCATTTAAGCTTTTCGCTGCATCAACCGACATTCATACGAGCGGAGCCGTTTCAAAAAGTTTGTTATGTTTAAAACGAGCTGTACCGCGGTTTCACTCGCCTTGCTTTTCTCAATAGGAAAGTAACGTAATGTTAATTAGCCTATAACGTTCCTCGAGAATTGGGCTATCAAATGTAAAAAGTTTTTATTCAAATCCGACGGTAATGTTTGAGATTAGTGAGTTCAAACAAAACAAACTCCTAAGCTATACTATATTAGTATAGATATATCTAGATTATAGAATAGACCGAATGATTTAATAAAAGTTTTTTTTTTATATTTGTTTTCACGACCGTGATTGACGTGAACCCACTCCAGACACAAGCTTATTTAGCATAGTTGGAGGGGTTAACAAGATTGCTAGTAGTGTAAATACTACCCACATTGCTAGCAACCTCTTTCAAAAAAAAATTACAATTTTACTTAATCGGTTATATGATCTAAGTAATTGTTGACAGGTTCTCAAGCGCAGCAAGGGACTCAAATAATGACTGTACAGCAGCTTGTGGTCACCGATCACCTTCAGAATCAGCAACATGCATTGGTAAGGCTGATTAAGGCAATACACAATTTTTTTAGCTATTTTAATTTCGTTTTTACAAAGCAGCTATAAAAGATATTGACTTGAAGTTTGGTTCCTAGATAGAAGAGGATGTGATAAAAATAAATAGTGAGTTACACGGTTAAAGAAACTTTCCTCGTTAGTTTTTTTTTAATCAGTTCTTTAGTACATATTTTTTGCTCTATGCACCAAACTATTTATTTTAATGATATTTTTTTCACTCTATTTGATGCATAACTATAATATCGAAATAAATGTTGATTTATTTCTTATTCTATCCGATAGATTTTAATTAATATGAGAGTTTCCATTTTGTCGCTTACATTATTATTTCTAAGACAATCGTTCGCGGCCTTGCCATATGTTAGCTTTTTTCGTCCCTTAAGCGAGCAGTTAGTATTATAGGTCTTGCATTTCTGGATTGGCTCTCCACTCCGCTAGACTCGCCTACTCGTCAACGAAATAACTATTCGAGTAGCGCCTTAACGTAACAATTTGTTTAAAATTTCCAACAATAATATAATGTTATGTTTAAATGTCGTGGTGGCCTAGTGGTTCGATGAACGGATTTGTGTGCACAAGGTTGCAGGTTCGAACCCACTATAGGCAAGTACCAATGTGACTTTTTCAAAGTTATATGTACTTTCCTAATTATTCTAAGACATCATTGACAATCGGTGAAGGGAAACATCGTGAGGAAACCTAGATTCCAAAATTTGGAATCTGACACACCGGTTTTCAAGGTGTCGCCAGCTCTGAGGTCCCGGGTTCGATCCCCGGTCGGGTCAATGTAGATAAACCACTTTTCTACATTGTCTCGGGTCTGGGTGTTTGTGGTACCTTCGTTGTCTCTGAATTCCATAACACAAGTGCTTTAGCTACTTACTTTGGGTTCAGAGCAATGTATGTGATGTTTTCCACATTTATTTATTATTTATTTATTATTATTTATTTATTTACATTTTTTTTTTACATTAACGTAAGTATAATCGCATTTCGTACAGAAAGGCGAGGTGCCTCTGCGCGGCGACATGTCCCAGGAGTGCGTGAGGAAGCTCAACCGGATGAACTCCAACTCCGTCAAGATCGTCACCCTATTGACAGGTAAGCCTTTGTAATGTAGTTGTTATTACTTTAGACTTAGAGTAAGGCCACCTGTACATGGACTGCTCGAGCCGTCAGCAGCGCTCGTGCGTCACGTCGTTTGCCGCCCCTTGGTTTTTTGAAAACAGATGCAAAAAAAAGCATTCGTACTGCTTGAAGCAGTCCGTGTGCAGGCGGCTATAGAAGTCTATAGTTCACCATGCAGTCGCTTAAAGCACTCCGAAGTCCGAGTGTGCGCGGCCTTAGATTCGCGCGACTTCAAAAAAGGAGGTGTTTAATGTACGACTGTATTTTTGATTTACTTATTCTGAACTATAAAATTCTTCGTTGGTTCACTAACATTTAAATAACATTGACTTGGCTGTTGCTCTAGTGGTTAGTGATCCAAACTGCTAAACGATTTTGATTCCCATCCAGAACAAATCTGTGTGTGATAAGCATGATCATGTGTTCTGTGTCTGGGTCTGCTAAACCGGAAGTCGTGGGTTCGATTCCCATCCAGAACAAATCTGTGTGTGATAAGCATGATCATGTGTTCTGTGTCTGGGTATAATTTATCTATTATATATGTATGTATTTTAGAAGTATGTTTATCAGTGGTCTTGTATAATACTTAGAGAATACCCAAGCCGGGATCGAACCCGCAGCACGTCGCGCAGTGGTATTAAGCGTACTGACCTATACCATAAGGCTATCCGTGCATTCAAGTTGTAAATTATTATGAATGTGTATAAATAAATATAATACTACTAGCTGTGCCCGCGGCTTCGCTTCCGTCAACTGACTACCTACCCTACCCTACTTTCCTACCCTACCCTACCTATATTTTTGTTTTTAAACCATCTCTGTATTCTAGCGAACAAAACAAAAAAAGAATAATTCAAATCGGTCCAGCTGTTCTCGAATTTTAGCGAGACTAACGAACAGCAATTCATTTTTATATATAAGATAATGCTATATATTTCAGATCCTACCGATGTTAATGTAAAGGATGTTCAGAAAATCGTAGCGAACATGCAGGAAGATTTCCCGGAGGTCGAAAAAGGTCAGTGAAAGCGCTTTCAACAACTTCTCTACTTGAATCATAATTTGTGTTTTTTAAACAATAATAAAAATCTCGATGATAAAATAAAAATATGTTAACAATTAATAAAGTATACTGTATCAAAGAACTGATAAATTAAGTCTAAACTAGGATTCGAAATTCAGGATTGATTTCGTGATTGAATTTGAAAAAACAAAGTTAGAAAAATAGTAGCTTTTGACGTGATACCGTTTTATAAATCAATGAATGCCGGCTGCATACACGAAAAAATGTCACGTTCCGCCTGAGCCGAGCGTGCAAGCGAGAGCGCGAAACAAGCGATAGAGAGGCACGAACGGCCTTAGCGTTCGGCTTGTGATGTTATCACGTAAAATTATCGTCCGTAAACCGACTTAACAGACAACTTTTTTTTTAATACTGTTTTTTTTCAGCGCCTTCATATATTTCTTCCTTCACTATTCTTTGTGAGCGCTCTTCGTTTTTATTAGTCTGTGTACTGTATTTATGAAGTGTGTATTGCGTCCAGGTGTAAATGAAACAGCAGAAAAGCAATCAATCGACGAAGCCAAGAAAATGCTACAGGACGAACTTCAGGACCTGAAAAACTATTTGAACAAACTGACGGAAAACACTAAGCAAGGAAATGTTGTAAGTACATTATAGTTACGTATCGTCATGCCTGATACCTAGAAAATAGAACGAAAATCACAGATGTACAAGTGACACAAATTATATATATAAAAATAATAAAAAAACGAGCACTTGTAATTAAATACAAATAGTAGAAAATAAATTTAAACCTCAGGCAGAACTCGAATCCGCGACTACTGGTGCGTTTAACCAGTATTCGCGAATTTCTTTTTTCTCCTATTTGTGTCTAATTACATATTATGTTCTTTAATGCGTAGTAACATATTAAAAAACTAACAAATTATACCTTTCTTTAAGTAAATAAAGTACATACTCGCGGTACCGTACCGTTTCAAATACAAATCAATTCTATTAATCATTTTCTTGCATGTCAATGTCTAACCGTCACTTATCTATACTAATATTATAAAGCTGAAGAGTTTAAGATAAAGATAAAGATAAATTTATTTGTTAAAAACATATGTTATATAAGGTGGTACAATATTATTTACAGTTTCAATATGTTTGGCCATATGAGGCGTACAAATATACATTTATTAAACTTAAAATCTACATTCGGATACTTAATCTAAACAAATAGCAAAATATGTGGAATAGAGTTACAATTTTAAATATTATCTTTTAAGAAATCGTCTACCTTATAGTAAGCTCTTTTACATAGAAGTTCTTTAAGTTTCTTTTTAAATAGGTTAATATTTAATATTTTGTATGCATCTGGTACTTTATTATAGATTTTGGGAGCCATACAGAATAAACTTCTGCACATGAGGGTAGTTGTTTGTTTGTTTGTTTGTTTAAACGCGCTAATCTCAGGAACTACTGGTTCGAATTGAAAAATTCTTTTTATTGGATAGTCCGTTTATTGAGGAAAGCTATAGGCTATATAACATCACGCTACGACCAATAGGAGCGGAGCATAAATAAAAAATGTTGCAGAAATGAAAAACCGTTGAAACACGCGAACAAAGTCGCGGGGGACAGCTAGTTAATAAATAAGTATGACCGACTAAAACGTGGCCAAGTCGATGACTATTTGACTGCAATCCCTCAGTTCTTCCACCACGCAGCTAACCACGATGATTAGCCAATATCAAAATCCATAATATTTTATAGCCACTCAATAGGTATAAAACTTATCTTCTATAATCTAGACCCAAATCCGTCTGCCCTTACAGCTTCTTAGAAATCTTTCTTATCTTTTTGTTGAAGAATCCGGCGGCCGCGAAAGAGACGGCCGAGTGCATTGCGGACCTGACGACGCAGCTGTACTTCTCCATCGACCCCAAGACCAGGAGGCGCAGTGAAATGCTAAGGGTTAGTTATCCCATTTACTCTTAAACTTTTTTATTGATATCATCAGCCTGTGACCGGTTCTGCACCACTTCTTTTCAATTCTCAAGGAAGACATCCAACTTGACCCATCATCCTTCACATGGTATTGTCTTTACACAACATGGATATAAACATATGTCCTACAAAAATGAACGGAAGGAGTGACATTTTGGAACCGCGCAACTAGAGTCATTTAACGTTTTGAAAGTGCCTGAAAAGGCCTACTCGAAATAAAAATATTTTGATTTTTTGATTTTGAACGGGTCCACTTTAGGATGATGATTAGATGTTCCAGGGTACCAAACCTGACATAAACGAGTCCATTGCTCGATTGGTATGCAGCAGACTTGTCCAAAACTTACGATCGAATATATCTTTACTAATACTAAAATGGAACTGGGCTGGACATAATATCTGCCGTTTGTTAGACGACCAGTGGGCCAAACTAACGACCAATGGGATCCCCTAAAAAGGAAATAAAGACGGCCAAGACAAAAATATCTAAGTATATTATTATCTAAGATAGTAAAAGTGATTTTTAGATTTTTTTTTTATAATAGGAGTATTAAATGTTAGCTTTTATATAAATGATATTGATTTAGTACTATAAGTACAAAACTCAGTAAAATAGTTTGTGGATGTCACATGTATAAAAGTCTTAGAAGTTAAATTTGACCTACTTTCCAGTTGCCGATTAGGTTTTTTTTATATATTGCGATAACACGACATACACGAACAACACGATGGTTTATCAAAGGCAGAAGATTAAGGGCTGATTTTTCCAACGCCAGATAATAATATCCGACCAATAACCTTAAATTTTGGACAGTTCTTCCATACAAAATCTTCCATCAAATACTTCAATTTTATTCAACAAATAAAAATTATCTAGCGTTGGAAAAATCAGGCCTAAATAAGTTGTTTAATGTTCGCAGCGCTCCAGGAAGAGCTTCAAGGCGGGAGAGAAGTCTGAGCTGGTGACGAGACGCGCGTCGTTCACGACGGCCGCCGCCAGC
Source organism: Diachrysia chrysitis (assembly GCA_932294365.1). Lineage (NCBI taxonomy): Eukaryota > Metazoa > Arthropoda > Insecta > Lepidoptera > Noctuidae > Diachrysia > Diachrysia chrysitis. The sequence goes on from OW028666.1 coordinate 8,539,611, forward strand.
GCGCTGCAGGCCGTAGATAACGCTACGCATACCATTTACGAGGTAACAATACTACTAACATAGCGTACACACCGGTTTTCAAGGTGTCGCCAGCTCTGAGGTCCCGGGTTCGATCCCCGGCCGGGTCAATGTAGAAAAAGTACTTTTCTACATTGTCTCGGGTTTGGGTGTTTGTGGTACCTTCATTGTCTCTGAATTCCATAACACAAGTGCTTTAGCTACTTACTTTGGGTTCAGAACAATGTATGTGATGTTGTCCACATTTATTTATTTATTATTATTATTTAATCTTCTTCTTGTAACTTATTACAAGAAACTATGTAAGTACTAGCTGTTTCCCGCGGCTCCGCCCGCGTGGATGTCGGTTATCGCGGTAAAAAGTAGCCTATGTCCTTTCTCAGGCTCTAGACTATCTGTGTACTAAATTTTATTTAAATAGGTTCAGTAGTTTTAGAGTAAAAGCGCGACAGACAGACAGAGTTACTCTCGCATTTATAATATTAGCAAGAATAACTAAGAGGTAGTTAATGTGTCTTCTCTTTTCTTAACACCAAATTAAAAATGCTGTCTTAAGTTATTGTCTGAGTAACTTTTTTTACCGATATGGAAAATTATTTTTTTATTAAAGGGTGTACTTCCCAGACGTTCCCATTAAAAAATCGATTACTGAAAACTCGTTTTTTTTTTTACATTAAATTGTAATCAAGTATACTCTATTTTTTGTTTAGGACTACAATGGAAAACAACTGGACGATGCTGACCGAAGGAAGCTGGAGAAAGCCTTAGAAGACAGGATGGGCAAGCTGAATGCTGCTATAGCGCTGTACTTAACAGCTCACTCGGGTAGGGCATGTTATATTATTATTATTCTAATCATAGCTACAGGCGATGGCGGTGACCTCTAGCGGCTAATATCCGAAACTTTAATTTTGTGTGTCGTATACTGGCGGTATTCTGCTGCCTCACGAAAGATTTAAATTCAAAAACTCTAACCGACCAATAAGTTAGGAGGGTTTTCAGACTGATAATAAAACAATATGAGCAACATTCACTGAGAGTTTCATAGTGAAGTGAGTGACCAATGGTGGGATGGCGAGAACTGCTATGATGATATCGTTGGATACCTAATACAGGAATGTCTTTCAGACCCAGAGAACGTAGACTACGAAGCCGCCATCAACTCAATGAACGACATCAACGAACTGATGCCTGAACTAGCCAGAGGTACGTCACTTGTTGCTAAATCATCAATGATTTTTTAACCTCGATAGATTTAGCCGCTCACGCTTAATAGAATTTATTTTCTTCTTCTCGTGTCAAATGACTCTCAAACCCTTTCCGACCAAAATTTTGGCACCTGGATGGCCCGTTCGTTGGCCTCCATTACGTCCTGGAGGGCGCAGGTGGTAGTGCAGGACAGGCAGGACAGAAGATGCGCCATGTCTTGCGCCGGGGCACCACATTCACAATGATCCAAACGGGACCCTATAACTAACCTTCTGCTGTCCGTCCGTCTGTCTGTATCTTATAAACCGTAACAGCTAGAGAGTTGAAATTTTCACAGTGTATATGTTACTGCTATAATAAAAATAAATTCAAGAACCCCTAAAATAATCTCGATTTTTTACTTATTATTTTAATTTAAGTATTACAGTGATAGCCGTTCCTGGTGACTTGTGAGTTTTATTAATTTTTTACATCACATTTTTATCTTTGAAATGTGTGCTTTGACAATTTTTTGAGTGCAACTGATACCTTTTACTTTCAATTATTCGAAGTTTCCTCTTCTAACTAACCATTATGTAACTTATCTCTTTAACTATAGACGCTCAAATTCTGGGCGGCAGTAAGGACGCTGCCGGTCGCAAGGAGCTGCAGGACGACATGCGCACGCTGTTTGAAGCCACCAGGAGAGTCTGCGGGATGAACGGCACCGAGGATCACGAGGTGAGAGGAGACAGGAGATAATCTCATGGAGTGTTTGAAAATGTTACATTGGGCTTAAGGAAGATACTTAATAAGAACTATGACATTTATATTTTAACCAACTTCCAAAAAGGAGAAGGTATATTCCACTGGTATTTATTTATTATTATATTATTTGCTTGGCACCGTCTTCAAACGGATCAGTAGATAACTTAACAATTGAGTAAATAAGTACGGTAAATAAATAATCCAGTTTATTTTTTTTTTGGTTTTAGTTTAATGTTTATTTTTCTTAAAGTTTGTTTTTACGAAATTTATTTAGACCAACTGTCAATATTGTGTTTCAATCAAAACGCAGTGCGGTCGCATTATACTAATAGGTTATGAAGATGAAGATAATATTTTGTTGTTTCATCTCACTACGAGGTGTTTGCAATTTTTACTGGATCTGTCTAATTATTATAGGGATTAAAATATACTGCTTGGAATAATTGTTTGTAATACATGTTCTTATTTCACTCTATAATAAACAATCGTCTTAAGTCCTTACAAACACAGTACAATACTGTAGTACGGGAAGAGGGAACTCAACAAATGAATATTTTCAGAAAATGCAAGAAGCTTCAAATAACTACGCCGACATCGCTGGGAAGCTAATATTTACGTTCGCGCGAGGAACTAACGCTTCCGATGAAAATAAGGTAAGACACTGTTGGGGTACAATACATACGTATTTTTTTCTTTTTATCCTGCAAACAAAAAATTATCAAAATACAGTGAATGTATATGTCGCATTTGCGGTGTTGTCGACTAACGAACGATCAGATAGCAGACAATTCCTAAAAAAGCTTAACGAAATGGTGGCCCTCGCCAATAAGAAGGAGAGTTGGGGCTCAACTTAAACAAAGAATGATACTTATATTGTCCATCCAGATTATCCAGCTAGCTAAGACAGCCGGCGACAAGGCCTCGCTGCTGCTGCTGAGCAGCTCGGAGCTGAGCCGGCTGGCGCGCGCCGAGCCCGCCGCGCCGCACGTGACGGCCGCCGGCGCGCGCACCGCCGCCGCCGCGCGGGACCTGCTGGCCTGCGCTCAGGTAGCTATGCACTCTCAGCATCCAGCTACCTAACTGCAGTGCCAAAATTCAACCCACATGTACCCAAGCGGCGACCGGTCACCGCGCATGACGTCACAGCCAAATCTCAGTCAAACCCCGAGCGGCGACCGGTCGCCGCACTGCCTCCACTGGATTTGAACCCTTTTTTTTGTGTTTAGAGTCTACTTTTGTATGAAGAAGTTTGATGATATACGATTAACCTCTAGTTCAACGAGGTACAACTCAGAATCAATTGGTTATTTATAAATGTTATTTGTTTTTTTACATCTTCCTCTCTACAGTTAACAGCACCAGCTATCCACGAGCCGCACTGCCAGAGTGCACTATCTGCTGCAGCCGCCAGCCTCACCAGCAGCGTGCAGCAGCTGCAGGCGTCGTGCCGGCCGCTGCTGGAGGAGCCGGCCCGCCAGCACCTGCAGGAGCCGCTGCATGCGAGGGCCACCGACGTCTTCCACGCGCTGGAGAAGCTGAGCGACGCCTATGGTGCTCTAGGTATGTGACTACCTTCCCAGCCTCACGAGCACCGTGCAGCAACTGCAGGGGTCGTGTCGGAAGCTGCTGGACTATCTCAAACGGCATAAATATCGATGAGACGTACACGGCGCGGCATTTCTCTAATCACGCATCGAACGCAAAATGTTGCCATTGAATTTTGGCGCGATTAGAAGTCTAGATTTACGTCAGTCCAATGGGAATTCTAACTCGCGATGATTTTTTTGGCCTTATATAGAATAAATAATAATAAATAAATGTGATCAACATCACATACATTGCTCTGTAAGTAGGTAAAACACTTGTGTTATGGAATTCAGAGACAACGAAGGTACCAAAAACACGCAGACTCGAATCTCTCGAGACGATGTAGAAAAGTGGTTTTTCTACATTGACCCAGCCGGGGATCGAACCCGGGACCTCAGAGCTGGCGACACTTTGAAAAAACCGGTGTGTACGCCAATCGACCACGGAGATCGTTACCATATGACTCCATATGGCGGCCAGTGTATAGCCAGCTTTATTTTTAATATCGAGCTAGCTCATTTGATTCTCTTAGGTACTGTATGTAGGTATTAGTTTAAGTTATAAGAAAGCCATGTCCAACAGGTGAAGACGACGCTGATGCATCATTACCACTTCAGGAGCGACAGCGGCTGAAGTTCATATACTCTATGACTGCAGCTAAGAACAAGCTGCAGGCTGTGGAGGAGCTGTGGAGCCAGGTCTGTTCTCTATTGCTATTGATATTTAAACATAGTAGTTATGTGTTCATTAACTTAAAACTTTATTACATTAACATTAAAAAAAATTGCTGTGCCCTTACCGGGTTTCATGTTGTACTTATTTTATTTTATAACAACCAAACACATGAACGCAATAAAGAATTTGAATTTGAAAACTGCAGAGATTTTGGTCTTGCGTCGACATGGTCCCTGAAAGAGAGAAACGTCTATATACAATGAACCGTATAATAAAAAACACCGTAAACCGCAATAATCCTTATAATAAAAGTAACCGTAAAATAAAAAAAATATCATCCATTCAATATACACTGATTTCAATGTATGGCACTCGCGTAAATATCAGATATCATTGTTTATGTATTTTGTTTTTAATGCTCTATTTGTGTTTTAAAATTTCTAAGCTAACCCTAAATAAAAGGACTTTTGTAATATTTGTCACATTATGTTAGGAAAAATGTATTATAGAATTAAATAAAAATAAAATAATACACTTTAAATTAACCGATTTATAAATATTATATCAAAGCGACGTGCTTTGTTTAAAAAATTATAATGAGGCAATAGTAAAACTACTTCTTTTCTTATGAAGTGTTGAAAGTAAATCGTATCCGAAACACAGTAAATCTAGTAACCAAAACATGTAATATTTACAATAAAAAATATAATATTTCCACTAAGGCCCCGGCGAGATTCGAACTCACGATCTCCTGTTTACTAGACAGGCGCTTTAACCAACTAAGCCACGGCGCCACTGTCTCCATGTAGATAAATATACCACTGATTTCTTTATATCTATAAATACCTATATAGTATGTATTAATAATATCACACCCGTACTTATTTAAAGAGCAAACAGAGGTAAGGTTATTCATGTTAGCAACATATTTTTTTAGATAATAGTAGATCCCACAAAGCAAAGGCGCTCCTTTCGTGTACTAATCTTCTCTTTCTAGAGCTATTTCTGTCCACATACCTACAACGGGTGGCTATTAATAGTAACAGCACAAATAAATTAATCATCTTATAATATTTAGCAAATGTAGCGTTATCAGAATAATCTATTAATCGACGTGTTATTATTGGCATTGACCTAGAAATTTGATAACACAATATTTGTATTTAAATGTGTTGTTCTTAAATAACTAAAAAAAAATAGATATAGGTATAGGTATAGGTAGGTATAGGTATAGTTTACTTAAAAAAAATATATCATACTTAAAATAGTCCTCAATAAAAAATAAACACAGACATAAATAAATACACGTTTACATTTGTGTTCTAATGATTTTTTTGTTATTTTATAAGACGACTCCCGCGTTAGTAATATTGTTACGCATGTTTAAAAAAAAAAACTACTCTCGCTCATATGGAATTTATTCCATGTTTTGCTGGAGGTACTCAATAAACACCCAGACTTAAGAAAAATCATATTGTGTCAAAAACAAAATGTTTGTCCCAAGCTCGCCCGAAGTATGTCGCGCAGTGGTATTTTGGCGTAGTGACCTAGTACTGTCCATTGTATCTTATATTTAGTCATTATTACTCGACTGTATTTGCAGGCCATTAACAGTTTTACTGCGTGGCTAATGATTGATCTAATATAATTTGCCATTGATCGACACACCACGAAAAAGATCCGACTAACCTCGAAGGAGGGTGATGTTTTACATATATAATATTGAGTACAACGCCATCTATGATTAACAGTCTGCATCGGGCTCGCCGACTGAGGAAGACAAGTCGGAAGTTCGGCGCCGCTTACCCCAACAGATGGCGCAACTCAACGCCGCCGTTGCTGCCCTCGCTGCCGCTACTGCTGGTAAAACTGCTTGATAATAATATCTATACTAATATTATAAAGCTGAAGAGTTTGTTTGTTTGAACGCGCTAATCTCAGGAACTACTGGTTCGAATCAAAAAAATCTTTTTGTATTGGATAGTCCGTTTATTGAGGAAGGCTATAGGCTATATAACATCACGCTACGACCAATAGGAGCGGAGCATAAATGAAAAATGTTGCAAAAATGAAAAACCGTTGAAACTAAAACACGCGAACAAAGTCGCGGGGGACAGCTAGTTATATTATAATAGTATTTATTTTTAACTCTTGAATTAATTTCAATTCTAGTAAAATGCCAATACACAAAATTGTTATTCATTTAGCAGGCACGCAAACAACATACATTACAAAAAAACGGTATTTGTTTGGATACCAGTTAGTTCTTTCCATTGATAGTATTTTATTTTCAAGAAAACTAAATCATTAATTTTGCAAAATCATTGTGTCATATGTGTATTTTACTTCTATTTAGGTATTTTCTGCGTAGACTCTCTCAACACAGTTTTAATATAAGTATATCAACATTATAAGCAATATTTTAATTTTTAAATGAGTCCTATTTCCTTAGGTCTCGTCAAGCATCTCATTAGGTATATCTAGAAAAGGAAAAATTTATTAGAACATTATACATTCTAAATTGATGTATTAAAAGTTATAAATCACAAATAACTTAAAACGCCGTTTTGTAGCTTTTTAAATTATCAATTAATATTGTTATATTTTAATTTAGATCGCGAGAACCCTGACTACGCCACAGCCGAGCTGGCAATCAGCACCATATCTCAGTTGATGCCACAAATTGTTAAAGGTATTTTATTATATTCTTTTGTTTATATTATGTTAGTTAATGATATTCATCATCATGGCAGTAGTTTTCCATAGTGCAAGCAAAATTAAATGTATCTATCGTTTGTTTGGAGCCGCAGTTGCTGCATGTAGCATAAAGTTAAAATTTAGAATGGAGTTATAAATAAAATTTTGATTTAAAAAAAGCTTTTGTTAAAAAAATATAAATAGTAGAACGGAAAAAATTAAATCTCAGACAGGACTCGATCCTACGACTACTGTATTTATTTTTATATTTTATATAAAGCATGCAACTAAAACCCTGCATCTTTATGAGTATTATTCGGGATCGTACTGCGTATACATATACGAAACTATTGAATGGATTTGAGATTATTATTTTTCCCCGGCGAATATAATTTACTTACAGATCGCTCGACAAAGTTCAAGTGTAGGTACTTACTACCTACAGTTTTGTATCAAAGAAACACCGCCTACGCCTGAGCGAGACATTTTTTTCTAGAACGAATGTTGAATCAGGAATACGCCTTTATTGGATCGGACAGGGTTTTTGTTACATACAGTATATATATATTTACTTATAGTAGTTTTAATTCAATTAGTTTTCCTAGATTTATGGTGTCGGTAAGTAAGTATTTAATCTGAACCTAAACTGCCCATCTTTGTTGCATGAATTCTGTTAAAGGTGATTTAAAAAAAAATAAAGTTTATACTTCTGTTTGTTTCCGTTCTTTAGACTCAGAGGTGGTAAGCTCTGACAAAGACGAAGCCACTCGCGCCGCCATGCTGGCGAACGTCCGCGCGCTGTGCGGGGCCACGCGGGCCGCGTGTCGCGGGGCCGAGGACCTGCACGTTAGTACTAACTATATCTATACTAATATTATAAAGCTAAAGAGTTTGTTTGTTTGTTTGTTTGAACGCGCTAAACTCAGGAACTACTGGTTCGAATTGAAAAATTATTTTTGTATTGGATAGTCCGTTTATTTAGGAAGGTTATAGGCTATATAACATCACGCTACGACCAATAGGAGCGGAGCATAAATGAAAAATGTTGCAAAAATGAAAAACCGTTGAAAGTAAAACACGCGAACAAAGTCGCGGGGGACAGCTAGTTATTAATATAATTACAATAGTCTTCCATTGTAAGGACGGTAGGCAAGCAGTGCAAACTATTACACAGCATTTTGGACCATATTTTCTAAAGGAAAGAGTTTATATTTATATAAAAAGGTATCAATTCGTAGTGGTACTTATCATTAAATATTAGTGTCCCTCTATTGGTGGGTCGTATATCATCACTTTCAATAATTTAATCCTTTTAATCTAGTTATCCATTTATTTACCTACTTTAAAAAAATGCGTTTTGCTTTCATTCGTTCTGTGTAGAGAACATTGTATATAAATGTTTTATGAATAAGGCTTTAGCTCAGTAGCGGGACAGTACAAGCTAGATATAATGATGACCTCTGTGGTTAAGTGGCGTACTCACCGTTTTTCAAGGTGTCGCCAGCTCTGAGGTCCCGGGTTCGATCACCGGACGGGTCAATGTCTCGGGTCTGGGAGTTTTTATACTTTCGTTGTCTTTGATTCCATAATACAAGTGCGTTAACTTCTTTGGGTTAAGCAAAGTATGTGCAATGTATGTGATGTTGTCGACAATTATAAAAAAAAATAAGGTACCTAGGACTTGCTGTAACTAAACAGGTTTTTTAATGTATTATATTGACAGGGTCAGAGTGAGGCTGCTGCTAACTTCGCCGCGGCGTCTGGCAAACTGGTGTTCCTGGTGAGCCCTGGAGCGGATAAGGGCAAGCAGAAATATGTAAGTTCATTGCATTTTATCAATCATCAAATAATAATACATTAATTTTTACCTTTAGAGTCGCACAAGGGTCTCGCATTGTTAAGAATGGTTAACTATCCATGAAACAATCTACGGACCAACCGCGGCAAGCGCAGATTTATCAATCCGTTTTTTTTATATTGTTAAGTTAATGGTTCCCGACCGTATTCAATATTATTTGTCATTTCAAAAATTAAATGAACGTATTTTATACAAATATTTGATCTTGATATCGAAAGAAATGGAACCAACAGCAGCTATAGTTCGTTTACGATACTGCCAAGTTTTCTACTTCTAATCTAGAATCTAGGCTAGTCCAGCTAATCTAGTTCCTTTCCTGTTCACATTATTGATTTTACTTCTATTCTACTCAATACCTGTAAATTGTATTACTACTCAAGACCAGAGGCCTATTCGCTAACTCCAGTTGACAACCCAAGCGATATTTACTAGATAGAAATAACGGTAAAAACACACAAATTTAGTATTGGCTAAACTCTGTGACCAACTACGTTGTAGTAGATCTAGTTGACCATCGACGTTAGGCAATACGAGATTTGCGTTTTCACAGTGTGGTATATAAAGCAATTATCGCTTTAGTTGACAACCGCCATAGCGAATAGTCCAGCTGTAATTTTTATTGCTACAGGTGGTAGAAGCATCTAATGCAGCACACGAGCAGATGTCGGAGCTGGTGTCTGAAGCCCGGCGCGCCGGCCAGCAGCTGGCGCCGGCCGCCGCCGAGAACCTGCACGCTCGCTGCGCGCGCGCCACTGATGCTGCACAAGCGCTGGTGGCTGTCGCTCAGGTACAAGACACCATTCTCAATTGCCATATACTCTTTATATTTTTCCACTTATAATTTACAATAGCTTTTTATCTAATTGGACCGTTCATATCTGTTCTTTCATAGAGCAGAGGTGGATAGGCCCTGGTAAATGCCCCATCCCAGTTTAGAGTCAAATTCTCAACAAGGCCACTGCGTGTTGGACCTGTGTCCCCACGTAAGCCTTTCAAAGGACCGGGTATTCTAGCTACTGAGGATAGCCCGTGAAAAACAAGAGATTTAAATCAAGTAAAAGCAATGTATTAATTTAACTTAACCTTGAAAAGGTGACAGCCCCAAGTCTGGACGACCCTCGTTGCCAAGACACCCTCACTTCCTCACTGGAAGGCGCCCGCAGCTCCGCCGCCAACCTGGTTGCATCCCTCCATCCTCACCTTGACGACCAGCCTGAACTGCAGAACCACCTGCTCAAGAAGCAGCACCAGCTCTATGAGAGCCTCGACAAGATCGCTCATGTCATACAGATGGGACAAAATGGTAAATATGGTATCTTTTTCTTGTAATATGCAGGATGTTTTAGAAAGTATGGACGATCAAGTGTCCAGAGGTAGATATACTTGTAGGTATCCGTACCACTCCCATGTATCTTCCGTGATTTTTTGTAGTTTTCGAGTTTGTCGTGATTTTAACCGAATTCTAACCATCATCATACTTCCTTTCACACTTCCGTGGTGAGGTAAAGTAGCTTAATAGTATGGCTATTGGATGTTTGTAAATTTGCTACGATAAGATTTAACTATGGAGGTTAAAAATATATTGTAGTGAAAACTTTTATGATTTTGAAAATTTCTGAAATCTTTGTGGGGCTCGTATCATATTGTTTGCTATCGAACTCCTCCGAAACGGCTTGAGCGATTTTTTTTTGTGTATATTTGGTAGGTTCGAGAAAAGGTAGTGGCTATTTTTTATACTATAAGGTGATAAGGGTAACCAAATTACTGGACCTACAAACATGTGAATTCAAGTATTCCTCATATGTCGAATCCATACTGTGTCTACAAATCTAAATGCTATTTCGAGAAACACCCTTTTTAATTTTCTATTTACAAGTATCAGCATTTCTTAAGTTAATATCTTACAATTAGGTACGCTTATGTGTTAAAAATACTATATACCTACTTAACTTAGTAATCTAGTCGCGTTTTGTGAGAACTCCGCGACTGTGACACTTGTGATGATAACTACAGATGTATCCGACGATGCTCCTGCTGATGCGTCTACTGAGCGTGATAGACAGCGTCTTAAGTTCATCAGCAGCACAACAGGAGCCAAGGAAAAGCTGGAAAAGGCACAACAACGTCTAGACCAGGTCAGTCTACACTACCATTAACCAACTGATTTAGCATCCTCGTTTTAGTTTAAAATTACATTTCTGATAACAATGTTTGTGAATGCGACTTAAAAAAAAAAGAATTCTTTGACTTATAAAGTGGGTTTTTTGTGTTTGATTCTTACAGCCGCTAGTATGTCACCTGATGAAGCCGGAAGCAGAAGCAGCTTTGGAAAGCAAGCTGTCGCAGCGGATGGCGCAGCTCAACGCCGCCGTCGCCGCGCTCGCCGCCGCCACCGCTGGTACATCTTCTTCTTCTTCTTTTTCCTGCTCTCCCAATTTATTTGGGGTCGGCGCACAATATTTTATCCTTCCATTCTACTCTATATTTAACCGTCATACAATCCTAAGCGATTTCTTTATTGCTTGATTTTAATCGTTTACAAATTGTTTTATTTATTACTTATTCATTGTATAGGTATGACTGTTTTCACTGATTTCTTTGCCTAGATCGTAAGAACCCTGACTACGCGGGTGCGGAGCAAGCTGTCGCCACCATCAGTGAGCTAATGCCAGGAATTGTACAAGGTCAGTCGCTAGTTGTATATCCTATATGATTACCAATATAATAAAAGCGCTAGTAAGGACTATGTGCGCTGTGTCAAAACAATGCAAAAAAAATATTTGTATTGTAGTGAACTCTGGCGTTGTGTTGACGTCTTTCTGCCGATTCGTATTAAAAGAGACCGAAAATCAGTTTGCAAATAAAAAAAAAATAAAAAAAACTGCTACTATTTTTTTTATTAATTCCGGTCCCCTCGTTTTGTTTTCTTTTTTCGAGCTCACTGTTCCGTTTTCATATTTTTTTGCGGGGTTTGCTTTAATAATGAAAATTTTTAGATTCTCGCACACTGTGTGGCACTAAGACGGACGCAGAGCAAGCGAAGATGTTACAGGAGCTGCGAGGTTTGTGTGAGGCCACCAGGGAACTGTGTGACAATGCTGGACAACCACAAGTAAGTTATGTTTTATAGTATAGGTTAAAGCTGGCCATACACGGACTGTTTTTAGCTGCCACTGAGCAGTTTACTGCTCACGCCGTCAGTGTATTGGCAACTTAAGACATGTAATCATTTAAAAAAAAATTACTTTACAAAACGACGGAAAAGCTAATGAGTTTTAAATGGTTTATTCTGTCCTCGATTACATAATTAATGCCTAGTCCAAACGTTCCAAACACTTTTAATCTGTATTGGTCCAGTATGAAATGCCCCAATGATTGTGATAAAGGGAATATGCAAGATGTTTCTCATGTTCTTACCTATTCAGTTGCCGACTTAACACTAGAAAATATAATATTATTACAAAAAAGGGAGCTATACAAAATAAACATAAAATTTTATATAAAAATAGTATTTGCAACAGGCGTCGTCTTATCGGCATTTCATTGTGTATATTGACGTCACAATCGATGTCAACGGTAACACTAACACTAACGCAGCACGGACCATGACGTCATGTTAGATCGGATCAAAGGCATTGCGTTTTGATATATCATAAATTCCACGTATATTATGCGATCTATTTAAGTTTTTTGTATTTTATTGAATTATTTAAATAAAATAACAATCATTACGGTATACCTCAAATATTAAAGATTAGATATTAAAGTTTAAAGTTAAACCATCCTGAGTTCGTCCTATCAGAAAGTCATACTTGTGTTTTTCGTATACTTATGTAGTGTTATTTGCAGGGTGTCGGCGACGCTGCCGCCAAGTTCTCAGTCGCGTCTGGCAAGCTCACGTTCATTCTTAATCCAAGCGCCGATAATGGGAAGGAAAATGAGGTAAATTGTTTGTATTTGAGGCTTTAATTGTTTTATTGACTGCTTGAATTGTGTCACATAATATTGTAGGATTGATATTGTTATAGATAATAATTGTAAAAATGTGTAAAAATATTATGTTTTCGTAGATTTTCTTCTTCTTTTCGAGTCGATTATACTTAAGCCCAAAATGTACGTAAAACGTTTTTTATGCTATAAATTGTACTATTGTTATTGTATATTGTTATGTTTATATTATTTACTAGCTGTCCCCCGCGACTTTGTTCGCGTGTTTTAGTTTCAACGGTTTTTCATTTTTGCAACATTTCTCATATATGCTCCGCTCCTATTGGTCGTAGCGTGATGTTATATAGCCTATAGCCTTCCTCAATAGACGGACTATCCAATACAAAAAGAATTTTTCTATTTGAACCAGTAGTTCCTGAGATTAGCGCGTTCAAACAAACAAACAAACAAACTCTTCAGCTTTATAATATTAGTATAGATTGTTAAGTAAATAAAAATTGATGAGTAGATGACGAGATAGAAGACAAGTGGCATTTTGACAAGCGTTAACGATGATAGAAATCCCTTAAATGACATTAAATGTATGGAATTGACATTGCGTTCCATAAGTCACGATACTTAGCACTGCCATACATTTGAGCGATTCGATCAACGTTAAAGCTACAACCGTTAACGGGCCGGAAATGCTACTTGTTTAGGGGGGCTGTACAGCAAGCTATCTACGTTATGTTTGTACGTCCCCCGAGACTGTAGGTTGCTATTGGTGCAGGTGGTGCAGCTGTCGGCAGCGGCATGTGAAGCGGCGTCCGCGCTGCTGGCGCAGGCGGAGCGCGCGGGCGTGGGTGCGGGAGCGGGCGGGGGCGCGGCTGGGGGCGCGGAAGGGGGCGCGGGCGCGGCGGCTGCTCGCGCGGCGGACGCGGCGCAGGCTCTGCTGACCGTGGTGCAGGTCCGCAACACTACATCACTCACTAACCATTCATTGCTAATATTTTGGAATACTTTTAGCTTAACGAATGTCATCTTCTAAGAAAACGTTGATATTTATTCAATTTACTTTTTTTAGCACCATGTAGGCACTGCCGACTATCACAAAGTATCTGATAAAGTATGGAAAAATTACCTCATATGTTTTCTATCATATTATGCGAACGAAAACGAAATACGTATGTACATATGTACATATCAATCGTTTACGTTCAAAAAAATTCAATAATAATAAATTTATTATAACAAAATATGTGCACCTACTTATATATAATAATAATGTACACTTTAACTTTATTAATCATACTAAATTCAATATCTCAATACACCACAGGTAACAGCTTCCAGTATCAACAACCCTCACTGCCAGCGCGCCCTGATCGCTGCAGCAGAGCGTCTCCGAGAGTCTGGTGACCAACTGGCCTCCTCCTGCAAGCCTCTAATGCAGGGCCGACCTGACCTTGAGACACAGCTGCTAGGAGCTCATAAGCACCTGGATAAGAACATTGATAGGCTAGTGCAAGCCTGTAAGAAAAGACCTGATGGTAAGTATAATAAATGAGTTTTTCACAGCACTAGTGATGATCAAAGCTAATTAAGTTCTCTCTATGTCTCAAAGGTTTTGCTGGAAGAAAACTCAGTGTTGAGTTGAACTAGCTCTTGTAGTACATACAATTTCAAAAATCTAACTTACATTTACAGTTGTAAAGGAGATCATTCAGGTTTCATACAAGGTTGGGCCCAAAATCGAAAGTACACTAAAAAATCGTAAGCCACTAAAAAAAAATGTTTTTAATCTGTTCGGGACATCATTTTAAGCATTCGGTACTATGGCACCAACACTATGGCACCATTATTTTAGCGGCTATATTAGTTTAAAAATCACATTTTTCGTACATTTGAAAAAGCTATTAATCATAGTACTAAATGCTTAAAATGATGTCCTAAACAGATTAATAGCTTTTCAAATATACGAAAAATGTGATCTTTAAACTTATATAGCTGCTAAAATAATGGTGCCATAGTGTTGGTGCCATAGTACCAAATGCTTAAAATGATGTCCCGAATAGATTAAAAACTTTTTTCTTTAAGTGGCCGGTTCTTTCGATTTTGGGCCCAATATGAATGGTCTCCTGATAGGTTAAAAGAGTAGAGTAGTACGAGAGAGACACATTGATGTATCAGAAATATTTTTTTTCACGGCACAGTTAACTTTGTTTTTGGAGAATTACCCGTGATCGGCAAAATTTGAACGGAACCTTTGGTTTTTATGGCTCCCGACTCGGTCAAGTTAGGTTTAAAGGGGGTGCACCATAGTAGCCTTCATTCGAACATTCCATAAAAAGGACTTTTTTTTAAAGTTATCCTTTAATTTTTTTTTGTATGTAGTGCCTTCAAGACAGTCTTCTTCTTCTGGGATGCAAGAGAAGCAGCGTCTCCAGTTCATCAGCAGCATGTCCGAAGCTAAGAATCGGTTGGATACCGCAGAGAAACAACTTAATGAGGTTAATACTTTAATATTATTGTCCATGTAATTTCCATCTATTTACACGATTATTACAAAGACCGTGTAATCGAAGAATTGGTTCACTTGATGTCGCATACGTCGCCCCTAACTTAACTTCCAAGTAGAAGGAGAAATTTGAACATCAGACAGTGACCTCTGTGGCTTAGTAAGTAAAGTGACTGGTGCGTTGAAACAGTAGTCACAGATTCGAGTCCTGCTGCAGTTGTTATTTAATACAAATAATAGAAAGAAAAAAACCTCTGGCAGGACTCGAACCTGCGATCACTGGCTTGACGCGCCAGTGGCTTTACCAACTAAGCTACCGAGGTCACTGCCTGAAAGTTTAAATTTTGCCTTCTATTTTAGAGCGAAGTATGCCTTTAGGCAGGCATACTACTAAATTTATCCTTTCTACTATTTGTTGTTAATTACAAGAGTATCTAAATTTAGATATAGGTCAAGTGACTGGAATTAACGCGAGCATGCATAAATACCTGTGAAGGGTTGACGCTTGACTCTTTCACTCGAGTGCAGTGCGTGTAGCAATTGAAATAGAAAAAAACATACAACTTTCAATTGAGAAGACGGCTGCAAACTATCAGCATCGTGGAATCCAGTGATTCGATTAACATAACCTCGCTTTTCGTACAGTCGGTTAACGATTAAAATACGGACACGGTCAGTGTAGTGTGTAGGGTTATTAAAGAGTTGGGGGTAGATAAAAAATCATCTACATCGGGATTGAAGCTATTTCATAGCATTTCCAGTGTGCTTGCGACCAGGGCAAGTGTAACCTGGTCGAAACGTCAAGCCCTTAAAGGTGCATGTTCGCGTTAATTCCTGTCACTTAATTTTGTTATAAACATGCAGCACGATAGTTCAAAAGGTAATGGATCTAGGTCTTTAAATTCAAAACGACTCATATTTTTATTCAAAAATACCTTTAATAAGAAATAGCTACGTTATTGCCAAGTATCAAAGGTAAGTTTTATTGTTTTATGTTGCAACAAGTTGTCATTGAAATAATTGGGTAATCTAATTTAATAAGATAGGTACCTAAGAAATGTCGGCCCCACCACCGAGTGGGACAAATGGTCTTGAAAAGGAGTGTTATTAAATAAATTAGACTTTGACATATGTACAGGCATTCAACTGTTAGATGTTAAAACAAGACAAGACATTTTAGAATCTTTCATAATTGTACTGTAATGTCATTTTCTTCCGTTAGCCGCTAGTATGCCAGCTGATGAAGCCGGAAGCGGGCTCCGCGCTGCAGAGCAAGCTGTCGCAGCGGCTGGCGCACCTCAACGCCGCCGTCGCCAAGCTCGCCGCCGCCACCGCTGGTACTGTATAATAATTTGAATTTAAATAGCCGATTTTCTCAAAAGAATATGTATTGAAAAAGAGACATAACCCAGTTTCTAAAGCCCGAAAAACATAAAAATTGCTAATGCTTCAAATCTCATGTGTGTGTTCAAACCTGCAACCTTGTGCACACATATCCATTCATTGTACCTCTAGGCCACCACGACGTCCGCCTCCAACTCCTATAAGTGTTCTAAAAGTCGTGCTTAAGTCCGCAACACAGCATATAACCAAATGCTTGTCACCTAGAGTACACATAAGCCAGCATAGAGTATGCGATTAGCTAGTAGCCCGTTGTGCCGATCGTAAGCAAATTTTTAGCTGTAAATACTACGCTCGTTTACTAATTTAAATGATTTTTCGTGCGACGATAGGCTGTTATAAGAAAATATCGAAGGTTTTGATATTATTGGTATAATATTAGGTATGGAGATATTATTAATATTGAAACGACGCGCTCTGTTTTGATGCTAATTTTACGACGACGCTTGTTCATACAGTTCATGCTCTGTTAGGCGCACTCTATCAGCCTGTCACTGTATATTCGATTGTTGATCAGATCGGGAGCACCCTGACTGCGCGGCAGCCGAGCACGCAGTGAAAACCATCACAGACCTGATGCCAGGAATTGTTCAAGGTATAGTCTTTTATATCTATTTTTGGACGTAAGTTTAAATTCAAATACATTTTGATAACTATTCTGATAACATCGATGGAAGGACCAAAATGAAAGTATTTTTAGTTTTTTCGTGGTACCCAGTCCATTAGTGATGTGTATATCTATCTATCTATTTAATTCTGTGGAGTTGTAGCGTGTAACATTTTCACTTCTCTTAACTACCCAGCATCCCAGCTATGCCGGCTTCGTGCTAATTCCCAAAGAAGGCATCCAGTATTAATTATAACAAAAACAATTTAAAATACGTCCCATAAAAGTAGCGTTATATATAAATTGTGTTTTAACTCAATATATACATATATGATAACTGGTTTGATCTCTCAGATTCTCGCACACTATGTGGCACTAAGACGGACGCAGAGCAGGCGAAGATGTTACAGGAGCTGCGAGGTTTGTGCGAGGCCACCAGGGAACTGTGCGACAATGCTGGACAACCACAAGTAAGTTTTTACTGAGAATACATTTTATATTGAAATTTGATCTTTACAAAGCTGTAGAGCTTTCGTCAATCGGTTTATTTAGTTTAGAACTACGTTGTCACCTATAAGAATAAAGCTGCTGCAGCACTGAGGAAGTAGAGGAAGTACTTGTATCACGGGGGGTTTCTCAAATTCAAATCAAATGCACAAAGAACACACAGACAGACCAAGCAATAGAAGATAGTAAAAAAAATAATCTTAAAATATACATAGCACCTTGACTTAAAGTAATGGAACGCGCTTCACAAACGTCTCACTAGCCTAGCCTGAATGGATCACACAAGTATTTGTATCGGGGATCGAACCCGCGGCACGTCGTGCACAGTTAGCGTAGTTAGTTACTTATACCACCCGGCTATCCGTACAGTCTATATACAGATAAAAACAAGTCGGGGTTATATTAATGTTACTTATCGATAATGCATAGTTTCCTTTGCTTGTATTAATATTATTATATAAACAGGGTTTGGGCGAGGCTGCAGCCAAATTCTCAGCGGCCTCTGGAAACCTGGTCTTCCTCATCAGTCCCAATAAACACACAGCTGATCGAGAACAGCAGGTAAGAGTTCAAACACATGCCTTATGGTATTTCATGTAAACTATAAGAATGTCTGTGTGTAATTTGACTGCACGGATAGCCGAGTGGTATAGGTCACCACGCCAATTACCTCTGTGCGCGACGTGCCGCGGGTTCGATCCCCGCATGGGACAAGCATTTGTGTGACCCACAAATGCTTGTTTCAAGTCTGGGTGTTCTTTGTGCATGTGATTTGAATGTTTGTGAAACCCCCCGCGACACAAGGATTAACTTCCTTAGTGCGGGAGTCGTAATGAAAAAAAAAAAAGAAAAGAAAAAGAATTGTCCTAGTGCAGAGTAAAGGTCTCTTCTTTTTTTTTTGTTTGTCGATGCCAATTGTTTTAATTACCGATACATACACCATATAAAAATGAATTTTCTACTGATCCAATTATTTTGGATAAAATTAAAATTCCAAGATATTTTTAGGGTAACAATATGAACCACAAATTTTTCTTAGGTAATAGATCTTGCAGCAGCTGCGTGCGGAAAAGCCTCCGAGTTACTCTCACAGGTGCAAGTCCTGGAGCAGCAGCTGCAAGAGAAGGCGCCTGCTGCTGCGGCCGAGCTGGACGCGTGTGGCGCTAGGACCGCTGATGCTGCACAGGCTCTTATCACTGTCGCACAGGTGAGCGGCATGACTACTTCTTCCTGAGTTTTATATCTTGCACAGCTTTTTCAGAACAGAAGAAGAATCTTCCAGTGTTAAAAAATTCTGAAAACCACGTTTTTTTTTTTAAACATTTTGCATGCATCCATACGGTACGGTACGGCGTGAATCACCCGTGAGTCGTGACCTACAAGCAATAGATTTTGAACCTTCATTATCGTTGTAATAAATCTACTTTGAACGGATTTTATCGCGGTTTGTATTTAGATTTTTGTTCCCGACGTTTCGACGCCTTTGCAGGTGTCATGGTCACGGGCAGACTGAGGTGGTATTCGCCTTGACATTTGATGTTCCTCGTTCTACCTTCATATTTTAACTAATTATTTGTATTCCGACCAACGCAATACGAGTTTTATTATCGGTCAAACCGGCTTTCACTTAGCCACGAGCCTCTTTTTATCGGGATAAAAACTAACATATATTAATCCAGGTTATGAATTGACTGCGTGCGAATATTCGTCCGAATCCGTTAAATTAGTTTGAAGTCCTTTCATCCTAACAAACTTTCATAATATTAAGCACTAGCAGCCCGCCCAGGCTTTGCACGGGTATTTAACAAAAATTAAAAAGTCATGTCATCCGGGGATAGTGTAGCTTCTCAACAGTAAAAGAATTTTTCAAATCTGTTTTGTAGTTTCAGAGCCTTTTTAATGCATACAAACAATCATTTTTTTTTTTGATTCATAATATTAGTATAGTTATAGATTAAGGTTCTAAACTCATCGTAGACGTTTTGATTAACCATCCACTGTACCTGTGAACAGATAACAGCGGCCAGTATATCTGACGCCAGCTGCTCAGCCTCCCTGACGTCCGCGGCGAAACAGCTGCGCGGGACAGCACGCGCCCTCACCGACGCGTGCCGGGCTCATGCTGGGGGCGACGCGTTGCTAGGCAACCGGCGGGAGGTGGATGAGGCTATCGACAGGCTGCTGCAGGCCTGCAAGAAAGAAGATGGTGGTGAGTTGGATTTTTAAAAAAAATATCTGCTCCCGTAATGGAGAATTTAATCGCTGTATCGCGCGGGTTATCATGACAAACAGAATCCTCGCACAAACGCCATCGAAAAAGAATTCGTATTGAACCGTCATTTGTATGGAGAAGGTTGATCTAAATTCAAAATCAACAATAGAAATGTTGACTGGGTCTGCAAAGTAAAAGTCTATTTATTCTGTAAGTTACACAATAAAAAAATATTACTCACATATTTTTCGCTTTGTCAAAATAAGTAAAACTAAGGAGACCGAGTAATTCAAAGTTCAGGAGTGGGAGCTAATAACGTCACGATCTTGCACAAAACGTACAGCATTGTGATGTTACGCGACATTTCCAATTATACACAAAGTTTCATACAATTACATACACAAAAAGTTTTTTTTTTAATCAACGTTTGATTATTTGGATCTTCTTTTACCAGATCGAAATGAGGCAGAGTCGACAGCCCAGCAGGAGAAGAAGCGTCTGAAGTTCATCAGCAGCGTGTCGGGAGCCAAGAGTCGCTTGGACGCCGCTGAACAACAACTTAGCCAGGTTGCACACTTAATCTTACGTAGTTACAAAAATGTAGATAACATCTCCAATGCCAGGTTTAGGAGATCAGCAGCAGAATTTAATGCGCTGTCGGCCTTTAAAACAAGTTTGGGTCATCGGTGCTACCTCATTAAATGAAATATTTTATTTATTTCTTTTTCTAGCCGCTAGTATGCCAGCTGATGAAGCCGGAAGCGGGCTCCGCGCTGCAGAGCAAGCTGTCGCAGCGGCTGGCGCACCTCAACGCCGCCGTCGCCGAGCTCGCCGCCGCCACCGCTGGTACTGTATAATTCGAATTCAAATAGTCTATTTTCTCAAAAGAATATGTATTGAAAGGGAGACATAACCCAGTTTATAAAGCACGAACAACATAAAATAGCTGATGTTTCAAGTCTCATGTGTGCTGTGATTTGTTTTCAGTGTTTCTGATCAACTAATAACTTTATTTTTTAGATTTTTTTAGATTATTTTTCCTCTGTTGGGTGTCGATTATAACCTATGTTCTTTCTTGTGATCCAAGCTTACGCCATACCAAGTTTCGTCCAGATCGGTTCAGCAGTTAAGCCGCGAAAGGGAAACAGATAGAAAGACAGATAGAGTTACTTTTGCATTTTAAATATTAGTGTTTGTAAGGATTTGACAACATATTCGGTGCATATAGAACATCTTCGGTGAAACTGGCAGAATCTCTTAAATGTCTCTCTGCTGGGCACGTAGAGCTTATCATGTACAGTTGGAACGAGCGTTGATCACCACGCTTGCTCATTGCGGGTTGGCAATCTTAACTTCCAAGGAATCCTGGTTACCTCATGATATTTCATATACCAATAATTGTGTGCTGTGTGACGGTGCCCTCTAATACTTAAGAAAGTATGTAACTTTGAAAATGTTACATTTGGTACTTGACTGTAATGGGTTCGAACCTGCAACCTTGTGCACACATATCCGTTCATTGTACCGCTAGGCCACCACGACGTCCTCCTCCAACTCCTATAAGTGTTCTATCTACAACAGCATAACCAAATGCTTGTCTCTGTAAATATCTTTGATTGTTGATCAGATCGGGAGCACCCTGACTACGCGGCAGCGGAGCTCGCTGCGAAAACCATC